>OW618052.2:5043491-6261213 GCA_939531255.2 Thera britannica
TTGGTAGTAGTTCTGCCTTCTGAGCAGTTTTTCAGTGTTATTTAGTGACAGTGGTCTTATTAAATGATATTTATTTTCAGAGCGCCGCCTTCAAAAGAGCACAGAAGATCCCTATCCGATGCCAGCACCAACTCACAGCAAGAGACCACCATGGAAGATGTAAGTAGAATATGGTAGTATTTACTACATTATTTGGACTTTATATCTATCTCGGAGGGTCTCAAGACTTAAGTTGAATGCCTTGAAATGAAATGAAATGAAAAGTGAAATAATTTATTTGCTTGAAGCATGATTGGTCGCCCTGCGGCAAGATAGGCAGACGATGTGGTTAACATCGCAGGCAAGACCTGGATGAGATTGGCACAAGACCGGCAACAGTGGCACATACAGAGAGAGGCCTATACCCAGCAGTGGGTGAAGTCGGACTGTGGATGATGATGATGATGATGGATACTAAAACATTGTGAATTTTTTCATGCCTTTTACATCATTAAAATGTATGCGTAAGTATAGGTAGCGGCACATAACTTAGCCCTGTCCGTTATTGCGCAAAAGTCAAAAATAAGGTACCTGAGGGGGGCTAGCGGTATGAAGGGCGGGCGTGCGTAGCGCTGATTGGCTCTCCAGTCGCACTCCGCTCGCTGTACCTATAAGACACTGCAAACATCGCCAATCAGCGCTACGCACGCCAGTCTTTCATACAGCTAGCCCCCCTCATGTTCCTTATTTTCGCGAAAAAGGAGGCCTTTCCCCAACAGTGGGACACTACAGGCTAGTAGTAGTAAGATGATCGTCCTTGTTCCAGGATTACGGGTACGGGTCAGTTCGTTCAGTGGAGACGACTCGGCCGGCGTTGGAGGCTGTCAACTGGTCTGCGGGCGCACACCCACAAAATGGACCGGCACCGGTAAAACATTGATTCGTTTAAACTCGAAACTTTATTCGTTCAAACTCAAAATTTGATTCGTTTAAACTCAAATTTCAATTTTTAACCGCTGACCAAAAGAATAGAATATTTATAAATTCATTGATTCGTTAAAACGCAAAACTTTATTCGTTCACACTCAAAACTTTATTCGTTCAAACTCAAAACTTTATTCGTTCAAACTCAAAACTTTATTCGTTCAAACTCAAAACTTTATTCGTTCAAACTCAAAATTAGATTCGTTTAAATACAAATTTCAATTTTTAACTGCTGACCAAAAGAAAAGAATATTTATAGATAGATAGATAACTCTTTATTGATTACAATGACACACTAGGTAAGTTGGATATAGTTTTTAGTTTAAAAAAAACCACAGTATTACGATGGGCGGCCTTATCGCTAACAAAGATTAAACCAGGCATTAAAAAGAAAAACTCGCACTAAGGATCTATTGAAAAAATTCAAAAACCTATGCTTGAGGGTCGACTCAGACTCAAGCATAGCTTCTAAATACATATAAATCATCTACAATAGATGCAAAAGCCTGTTTATTTTAACTTAACAGTATTTTAGAGCAAGGCCACAAAAGGCTTTCGTACAAACCTGTAACATAACTAACTAAGCGTTAGGGAACGCTTCCGTCTGGCACTGATTTGGATCAGTTGAGCTATCTCTAGATCGTTTGTAACGATCTGCAGATAGCTCAACTGTTTCTTGTGTATTTTGTACATTTTGTAAATATTTGTTTAATTGTAAGTTTCTTTGTGTAAATAAAACTAACTAAGAAATAACCAGTGATTCTAATGACTGATGTTACCTGTCATGACAGATAGCTGACGCAGGCCTGGTCCTCAGAATGCAGAACAGGATATCAGCGCTTCAAGGAGAACTGTCAAGGACTTCGAAACGCGCTTATGATCTTGAGGAGAGGCTTATGAGTGAGTATAGTAGAGCTCTTTGTGTCTCGTGGGGGTGCGTACTACCACCATGCCTATCCCTGCCGTGAAGCAACATCGCTGTGTACAGGTTTGAAGGGTGTGGGTGCCGGTGACATTACTGGCACGTGAGGCTGAACATCTGCAATAGATCCAAGAAAATGGCGCGCGGTATAGCCAACGCAGCCCGGGACGGCATGGCAAGAGATTTAAATTTTTCTTAAGGAACATTTAAACGTATCGATATAGAAATACGACATAAATTGCTATGCTTTAAAATTATGCCGTAGCAATGAGATTTCATTGCACGGCATTTAACTCGCCACGGGCTCCCGCGGGATGCCGTGGCGTACTAGGCAACGGCATGCCAAGGACTCCGGCGCTCGTTTTGACATACCGCGGAGTGAGGCGGCGTGACATACTGTACTGGCAAGGGATTTTGACTGACGGCAAAATCCCTTGCCGTCCCAGTCTGTGTAAGCTATTAAGTAAATAAAAAAAAGCAATATGTACACCAAGAAGGTTCCGAGTCTGAGTTTTTAACAAGTTAAAATAGATTGTATGATAAATTTTGCATCATGGAGGTAGAAGTAAATAGGTTTAATGATGTTTTGAATTCACAAACTCAGTGCACACGATGTTCGAAATTCAATTAATTCAATTGACGACTCTGTGGTGCGGCGGGCGAATTTCCTCCTGTGACGCTAGAGGTTGCGGGTTCGATTCCCGCCTTGGAACAAATATTTGTACGATCTGCAGGTATTTTTTCCGGGTGTTCTGGTCGTTTTCTATATAAAATTAAAAAATGTCTATGCATGTAATATATTGTATTATGTATATCAGTTATCTAGCACCCATAACACAAGTTCTGCTTAGCTTGGGGCTAGATAATGTTGTGTGAATCGTCCAGCATTTTTTTATTTTTTATTTATTTAACTTTATTCTATAACGGATAAAAACAGCTTTTGCAGAGATAGATATAGTTATCTCAGAGCAAAAATACTCTTGCCGAGATGGGGGGATAATTCTTAATTTATTTCCCCAGCCCGAATGTCTTCACCCCCCACAAACCCCAACCTAGACCGCTTCAAGGTCGAAGAGTTGGAGATAGAGAATAAGAAGCTAAGAGAACATCTGGACAGATTGAGGGCAGCTGGAGATTCGGCTCTGATCTCCAAGGAAGTTATAGGTAAGCTATTTTTTTTTTATACAACTAAGTTAGTTTTTTTTTATACAACTAAACAAGCATACGGCCTACCTGATGGAAAGCGGTTACCGTAGCCTATGAACGCTTGCCACACCAGAGGCATCACTCGCGCGTTGCTGAACCTTTAAATATTTTAAAACGCCCTATTTGACTGATTTTACTAAAATTTTTTTTTTTTTAGACTGGCCTCTCAGCTCATTTGGTAGTAGCTCAGCCTTCTGCGCCGTAGGTCGTGGGTTCGATCTCCACCGAGAACAAATATTTGTGTGATGAACATAGATGTTCGTTCTCTGGGTAGTATATTGTATTCTATGAATGAATTTACAAAAAAAAGTATTTAAGTATTATATCAGCTATCTGGTTCCCATAGTACAAGCTCTGCTTAGTTTGGGGCTAGATAGTGTTGTGTGGATTGTCCGCATTATGTATTTATTTATTTAAGTTATAATTCTTTCTAAAGAGAAATGCGGTGTGAAAAAAGACGTAGTGATGAGAGTAGAGAAAGGTATGCTAAGATGGTTTGGACATGTAGAGAGAATGGATGAAAGGAGATTAACAAAACAATTGCATCAGGCGAGTGTGAATAGAACTGCTGGAAGGGGAAGACCTAGGCGCATGTATCTCGATCAGATCGCAGACGTTTTAGAGAAAGGCCAGAATAGGAGTACCCTAAACCGACGGGTATGTATGAAGAATGTTATGCGAGTGAATGAAGCGAAAGAGGTGTGTCAGGATCGTAGCAAGTGGAAATCTGTGATCTCTGCCTACCCCCATGGGAATGAGGCGTGATTTTATGTATGTATGTATGTATTATCTTCTCTTGACTTTGGCAAAGTTGTTTCAAAATGGACAGAACTTGACAGAAGCCATTAATTAAGAGGAAGAAGACTTAGCGGCCTGCTAAGCTAAATGTCTGCTATTTTCAGAACAACTGGCTGTGATGCAGAAAGAACTAGATAGAAGAGGCGATGAATGTATACAGCTTAAAAGTGTACTATCCAATCAGGTATGTAAAACATATTTTAAACTAGCGATCCGCCCCGACCCGATGCGACCCCGTGGAACTGGCTTGATTTTGATTTTGACTTCGCACGGGTCAAACAAACCCTGGCTTCAGAGTTTTTCCCTCATATTTTCTGAACTGGTCTGTTGAATCTAAACAAAAAATTTCTTAATTATTTTCAAACTTTATCATAAATTATAGCAAATAGATGTAAACTAAAATAGTTTTGTATGAAATCATGAGTATGATCTTATTTTAATTAAACCCAAAACAACGATTCAACAGACCAATTACATCCGTGCGAAGCCGGGGTGTGGCGCTAGTAAGTTTTTGGGAGCCGAGTCATCCACGTCCGTAGGAGGATACCCTATGGAACCCTACACGTGGCTCCTGGGTGGTGCTAAGTAGATGACACTACTGGTGGTAGGCTTCGGCCGTGGTTAGTGACCACCCACCGGACAAAGACGCGACGCCAAGCGAATTAATTCGTGTTCCGTTGCGATGTCCGATGACACCACTGGAAAGAACGGGTCGGAGCTGGATTGATACTAGCGTAGACCGCTTACAGCACGCTAAGGTTCCATCGTATCGGGTGGCTAGTCGCGGAGGGTAGCGGGATCCGAGGCACGGTGCACCGCTGGCCGACCGCAGGTAGTTGGGGGCCCAAGTAGTGAACTAGCCACTCACGAAAGGCTGCCCCGCCAACTGACGAAAAATCCCGGGGATGCGCCATTGTGCCGGTCGGCGACCGGATGAGAGGACCCAATGGACTTTCCTGGGGGGGCTCGGGCGTCCCCGCAGTCTCCAGACTAGTCTCCTAACAATACGTGTTGTTCCGAAGCGTGTGCCAGGTGCGCTATGTCATTCAGTTCTACTGCCGTTCGATCCACCTTCCCTCACTCCTTAAAACACATGCAGAGAAATAAAAAGAAAAAGTTTCAACAGCGGCTGCACTCCCTCTCGTTAAAAGTGCACCTGTCTAACATACGAGGTCTGCACTCTAATCTCGTAGCAGTCCACCACCATCTAGAGACTGAAAAGCCTCACCTTTTGTTTCTCGCGGAGACGCAGATCAGATGTCCATCCGACGTGGCGTACCTTAACTACCCAGGGTACACCCTGGAGCACAGCTTCAAACCACGTGCAGGTGTATGTTTATACGCTCGGGACGACATCTGCATTCGGCGTCTCAAAAACCTTGAAAACTCCAATTTTAACACTCTTTGGATTTTGGTGGACACTGGTTTAGAGAAAATTCTTTATGCCTGCGTCTACCGATCGCACAGTGGAGACCAGGAGACGTCAAGGCTCACGGAATACCTAAGTGAGAAGGCAGATGTGGCCCAACAGAAGTATCCCACAGCCCAACTGGTTATTCTGGGGGACTTCAACGCCCACCACCAGGAGTGGCTATTCCCGTACCAGATCACAGACCACGCTGGGAGAGAGACGCGTAAGCTTGCATTATCGCTAAGTCTAACCCAGCTTGTCAAAGAGGCGACCCGGATACCTGATGTTGATGGCCATACTGCTAACTGCTTGGACCTTCTGCTGACATCAGATCCTGACCGGTACTCGGTTTCGGTAGCCCCGCCATTGGGTAGCTCCGACCACTGTCTGGTGAAGTCTGTATCGACCTACTCCCCAGCCGACCCTAGCCATAAAGGTACCCGGCGAGTATGGCGTTACAAGTCAGCGGATTGGGATGAGATGCGGTCCTTTTTTGCATCTTATCCTTGGCAGCCGGTCTGCTTTTCTTCTGACGATCCCTCGACCTGTGCGGATGCCTTGACAGATGTGTTACGTCAAGCTATGGAATACTTTATTCCATATGCAGACGTACCTCTGGCTGGCAAAGCTCACCCTTGGTTTGGAGTCGAATGTTGTCGGGCTAAGGCACAACAACATGAGGCATACTTAGCATGGGTTGACGCTCGAGACCGTAAGTCGTTTGATGTTCGTGAATTGAAGAAAGCCTTTAACCAAGCTGCCAAGTCCAGTAAAAAAGCATTGCGGAAGGCTCGATTTGACCACATTAGCCGAATAGGGAAAAAACTAGCTTCGTATCCCTCGGGCAGTAAAGCTTTTTGGTCCTTAGCTAAATCGGTTGAATCAAACTTCTGCAAGTCCTCACTGCCTCCAATGCTAAAACCTGATGGTTCACTAGCCCACACCGCTGAAGATAAAGCAAACTTATTTGCTCATCTCTTTGCGGATTCTTCACGTCTGGATGCTGGTAGTGCAATACCTTCAACCCCCCCGAATGGATGTCAGACATTTATGCCAGACATTCGTATCCGACAGTTGGAGGTCCGCAGAACGCTACGCAATCTAGACGTGAACAAAGCTAGTGGCCCTGACGGTATCCCAGCTATACTTCTGAGGACTTGTGCGCCTGAATTGTCTCCTGTATTGACACGCCTCTTTCGTCTCTCTATGAAGACGGGTCTTGTGCCAAAATCCTGGAAGCTTGCCAATGTAC
The DNA here is from genome assembly GCA_939531255.2 of Thera britannica. NCBI lineage: Eukaryota > Metazoa > Arthropoda > Insecta > Lepidoptera > Geometridae > Thera > Thera britannica. Next base: position 5,050,044 of record OW618052.2, read on the forward strand.
AGCCTGTACCTAAAAAAGGTAGTCGTGCTGACCCTGTCAACTACCGTCCCATCTCAGTAACGTCCATTATGTGCAAGAGTATGGAACGAGTGCTGAACAACAGACTCCTGGCATACCTAGAAGGCAATGACCTCCTTAGTGACCGACAATACGGATTTCGCCGAAATCGGTCAACAGGAGACCTTCTGGCGTATGTCACTCACTTATGGAGTGAAGCCATCGAGGGAAACGGAGAAGCTTTGGCAGTTTCTTTGGATATCTCGAAGGCTTTTGACCGGGTGTGGCATGACAGCCTATTAAGCAAGCTTCCTACTTATGGCATATCCGCTGGCTTATGTGTTTGGGTATCAGACTTTCTGAGGGACCGATCAATTCGAGTGGTCGTTGACGGCTGCACGTCTGATCAAATGGCAATTAATGCCGGGGTTCCTCAGGGGTCAGTTCTCTCTGCAACACTTTTCCTGCTGCACATAAATGATCTGCTTAGGCCCGGCATCATTGGGTACGCAGACGACAGCACCGTTGTAGAGAGATACATACCTGAAGCACGATCCAGTGGATCTCAGATCCAGTCTCATAGAGAGGCCATGGTTGAACGCTTGAACCTTACACTGAAGGCAGTCGCAGAGTGGGGCGACGCAAATTTGGTAAAGTTCAATGCTTCAAAAACACAGGCGTGTCTATTCTCCGCTAAGAGGAGTCAATTCGACCTGACTCCCACTTTCCGAGATGTGTCTTTACCGATCTCCAACCAGCTTGAGCTTTTAGGGTTCACGCTTACCCCTAAGTTGAACTTTGGCTCGTTTATTGAGTCGAAGGCCAAAACAGCTGCGAAAAAGCTAGGAGTGCTATCAAAGGTGAGACGGTATTTCACACCGGGACAGCTTCTGAATCTGTACCAAGCACAAGTCCGGTCGTGTATGGAATACTGTTCTCATCTTTGGGATGGCTCGGCTAAATACCAGCTGGAGGCCCTGGACTCGATAGAACGGCGAGCGAAAAGGCTCATAGGCGACGATGCATTGGTGGAGTCTAAACTCCTTAGTCTCGAGCATCGTCGTAAAGTAGCTGCCTTATCGGTCTTCTACAGGATACATTTCGGCGAGTGTGCCCAGGAACTTTTCAACTTGGTTCCCCCATCCCCATTCCATCACCGGACCAGTAGACGTACGGAGACGAGGCATCCATTCATGGTTGACACACCTTCTTCCCGCACTAAGCGCTTTGCTTCCACTTTTATATTGCGGACAGCCAAAGTGTGGAACTCGTTGCCGGCGTCTATTTTTCCGAATACCTATAATTTGGGAGTTTTCAAAAAAAGAGTGAATAGGTATCTTCTAGGTGAGCGCGCTACACCGTCGATCGCATCATCACTTACCATCAGGTGAGATTGCGGTCAAGCGCTACCCTATAAATTGTAAAAAAAAAAAAAAAAAAAAAAAAAGTAAAACATATTAATCTATGTTACTCAGGGATAATGTAGCATTCAAATGGTGAAATAATTTCTGAAATCAGTCGAAAGCTTTTGAGTTTATTCGTTACAAACAAATATTCGTTTGTTGTTCGTTACATACAAATCTTTCTTCTTTATTATAATATAAATATTAAAAGCCATAACAGCTCAGTTGGTAGTAGCTCTGCCTTCTGCGTCATAGGCCCTGTGTTCAATCTCCACCGAAAACAAAATTTTGTGTGTTGAACACAGATGTTTGTTCTCTGTATGAATGTTACAAAATGTTTGCATGTTTGTGTGTTTGCTTAGGTCAAATCTTGCAAACTGAATTAGAACTCCTTCCCTTTATTCTACGGAGTTGAATCTTTACTCATTGGTCCAGCCGGGTGATTGTATAATTCTGTTGCTAACAAAAATGTGATACTAACAAATTTATGATACTTACAAGGAGCAGTAATCACGTATCCTGTTGCCATCATTTTTTGACCACTATTTATCTGTTGCCATACTAGTCCTACAAAGCGAAGTTCCTATACGGTATCTCATTTTTATTACGTCAACATTCAGTCCTGTTGCAATCATTCCTTTCGAAGATGGATTCTGTTTCAATTCGATTTTTGACGTGACAACGTTTTATAATTCGATGGAGCCGGCTGCACGCACGAAAAAACATGACGTTATGCGGCGTTACCTCGCTCTGAGGCGTTCCAATTAAGGCTTGAAGTGCAAGCGAAAGCGCGGAACGAGCGACAAAGAGGCACGCACGGCCTCCGCGTTCGGCAGCGTTCGACATCTGTCTCTCTCCTACTTGAGTGAGCGATGCGTCCGCGTGGACAGCTGTATGACGTTGGCACGTTCAACTATCGTCAGTAAACCGACTTTACAGACAACCAATTTTTTTATTTTAGAACTAAATCCACAGCTTTTAATATACAATGTAAAAACTTAAATTTCTAACTTACAGCCAATAACGGATTTACATTTTTCGTACAAGAAATAAAAAAACTTGTATACGCAATCACACTAATATTATAAATGTGTAAGTTTGTATGTATGGATGTTTGTTACTCAATAACTCTTAAACGACAACGGATTTGGATGAAATTAGGCACAGATATAGATTATGATCTGGAATAACACATAGTCTACTTTTAATCCCGAAAAATTAACGGGAACGGGGCGAGCGAAGCCGCGGGCGTCCACTAGTTTGTTATAAAAACCCGTGTAAAAGCGTAGTTTTAAAATATTTTTTTAATATATTTTAACTACCTGTGGTGCTATTTGATCTCATTCGTATAGATATAGTCACATTTGACGTTATCTAAATAACAATCTTTATCAGATAAAAAACTTGTTTGTCAAGTAGAATTCTTCTATAGTAACAAAAATTATAGAACTTCGTCTGTTTCAAATTTGCTTTTGATGCTATACGAGAAGGTTAAATAACTTTTAAGTTTAGTTTGGTTTTTTAAGTCAAAATAACTGAAAAGTATCCCCCCCCCCTTACAAGCGTTTCTTAAAAGTTGATACGTGTGATATATAGAACTGCTGATATGTAGAATCTCTTCTTCTTCTTGCCCTTATCCCACTTTATGTGTGGTCGTCACAAAATGTCATCCTCTTCCATTCTCCTCTATCAGCCGTCATCTCTGTATTAACTTCTTTCTTATCCATGTCATCTTTCACACTGTTACACAATACAAAAGCAATAGTTTAAAAGACAGCACACGCTGCGCTTCAAAGTAATAATAAATAAATTATAGTTTAAAAAACTAAAAAAAAACGCTTTTATAACTAATTGAACTAAAAAGTTAAAAATAAAACTGTAATAATCAATTGAAAAACTTATGTTTTTGTACGAAAAAGCTTGGGGTGCTTTTTATAATAATTTCAGACATATAAACTATTGATAAAATATTTACAACAATCAAAATCTAGCCCCCCACGCTTTTTGTACAATAATATAAAATTTTCAATTGATTATTACAGTTTTATTTTTGACTTTTTAGTTCAATTAGTTATAAAAGCGTTTTTATAGTTTTTTAAACTATAATTTATTTTCTTACCTTTTTAGTTTTGTTTTTTTTTCATTTTTTTTTTCATTTTATTGCATTGTCATCGACCTTTGACAGGTGTGCAAAGTTTGAATCAAATCTGATCGTTCAAAGTAAGACAAAATCGAGCTCAAAGGGGTCGGTTACATACAAGCTTACATACAGTTGAAGCTGATAAAAGCGTTATAAAAACCTATACTGATTTTTTTATAGAAATAAAAGTAGCGTTATTGCGTGAAACAATAAGTGCACCCAAACACAATCATTAGTTTCGAACATTAAAAAAAACGTGTCTCCCTATTTATACAATTTGTAAATGTCATTTCGCTTTTATAATATTAAACAATTAAATTATATCACAATATGTTTTGAAGAACCAGTATTATGTGTTAATGCATCGATCATAATCTTTTTTTTTAATGTAGATGAGTTAGATCAAAACTTTGAATTAATGAACGATACATTATCGTAAAAATCGCTGATGAGTAGGTGCCTACCAGAAACAAAAAAATAGAGAAAACTTGTTAAGTGATGGTAGATTCTCCTAGGTAGTAAGACGTTTTAAAGTGATCCTTGTGGTTCTATTAAAAGAAATGATTTTGAGTGAAAAAAGTGTTAAAACGGTGACCAAATAAAATAAAGTTTAAATAATTTTTATTGAGTGAAAAGTGAAGCTTTAAATGTTTTTGTCACTACGATTTAAGGGTTTTTTAAAAACTTAAGGATATCACATGGCGATAAGACTGCCTAGTTTGTGAATGATCTTGAATAATAATACTTTTTTTCTAAAAACATTATTTTTGTGTTGGGTAGTCCATTTATTGAGGAAGGCTTAGGCTATAAAATACAAGGTGCAGTTTTGGATCTGCAAAACATTTTAGGAGGTAATTATGTTAGTGATTCTCGACCCGAATCAACAATAAAATGGGCAGATATTTTTTTTTCATTTTATTCTTATTAACGTAAATCGGTAAGTGTGAACTCCCCTTTTTAAAACGCGACCAATCTGTACGTGTCCTTAAACTGCGCTTTCACACACACAAACAAACGCAACCGACATTTCTTTCATAAATCCAAACCAAAGCACCAACCACCGGCCGCTCCCTCCCCCCCGCCACCCCGCCACGCCCCCGCGGCCATCGCAAACGCATCGATCGGGTCAATTTATTAGTGTATTTGATGACGCCGGTATGTGCATACGCTTGCAAATTCCGCCCCTCAAGTGCGCCTTCGATTAACGGTCGGGATAGGTACCTACTACCTAATTGTAAAGATGACGGACCAATACTCCAATGTAGAGTTGGTGGAGATGGTCCGCTTGTAGGTATGCCATCAGTGGAGACAATGTATCTCGAGCCATCGAAATGTTCGCGGAGTTATTCCCCAATCGGCAACGTCATCATTGAAATCCCGTGTTTCGGTAAGCACTTAATTAAAGCCTTTGGTTCGAACTGATTTGTAGCTCTCGGACAGTCGTTAGGTACCACACGGGTCGGTACGGGTCAACGACCTTACAGCCCTGCCGTACGGTCGGAAAATTAGCAAATAACAAATGGGTATCGTGTTATCAAGTAACTGGTTTGTTGAGGTCTGATACGCAGTCGCCCTGCGAGATTCACTGGCACTCCATGCAGTGAGCTGCATACAGTTAAAAATTCGAACTACATCTAAGGTAAAATTATTTGACGTCACTGGTCATCGCATTCACGCACACAGTGACATGACACGCGATACATCGCAATGGGTGATTCTGTTTTTTTGAAGAGGGTTATTCTGAAAATCAATAAAATTGAAAAATCGAAAATAAAAAGTATTATTGATTATTGACTTGGTATCGTATTGTTATATGATTATTTACGAGTCTCCTAACAACCTCCTGAAATGTTTTGCAGGTTCAAAACTGCACCTTGTATAACATCACGCTATAACGAATCGTGCGAAGCTAGGGCGGAGTGCTGGTAAAGTAATAAAATTGAAATGACGTTGTCTGTGTCTGGAATACGAATTTCCAAAACCCTCTATATGGACGCTCCTGTGAGTAGGAGTAACTTCTATTATTGCAGAAAACAGGTACATGTATGTATATTCATATTTGTTTGACCAAGAAAAGAGAGTACACTAGGCCTACCATGAGCTCTGTCTGGCTCTGGTTTTGAGTCTGTGTGAGTGCTCACCAGTGCATTCTAAATATAAATATTATAGACAATCCACACAACATTATCTAGCCCCAAACTAAGCAGAGCTCGTACTATGAGAACCAGATACTGTGTGTGTGACGTTTTGACGTAGGATTTATTTAGTCAACACTCACAGACTCAAAACCAGAACCAGAGACAGAGCCAGACAGAGCTCATGGTAGGCCTACTGAAATGAATGATAGGGAAGAATGGAAGAAAAATACATGTTGTGGTAGGTAGTACATAAGGGTAGGAAAAAAAAGAAGACCTCGTAACTTCGTCATTTCGACTGTCTGTCGTTGTGACTGGCCTCTCAGCTCGGTTGGTAGTAGCTCTGCCTTCTGCGCCGTAGGTCGTGGGTTCGATCCCCACCGAGGACAAATATTTGTTTTAGTATTTTAATATAACACCCAGACAGAGAACAAACATCTGTGTTCATCACACAAATACTTGTTCTTGGTGGGGATCGAACCCACAGCCTACGGCGCAGAAGGCAGAGCTACTACCAACTGAGCTGAGAGGCCAGTCAAGAGGAGTTAGGATAGCTATTGTATAATATTCTTAACTTATTTCTATTATGGTATATTTCGACTGATATGATAAATATTTCTGTGTACAATCTATACTAGTCTATACATATATTATAAAGAAGAAAGATTTGTATTTTTGTGTGTATGTTTGTAATGAATAAACTCAAAAACTACTGTGCCGATTTCAAAAATTCTTTCACCATTGGAAAGCTACATTCACCCTGAGTAACATAGGCTATATTTATGTTTTTAAAAAATAAATGTCCACCCGTGCGAAGCCGGGATATACCGCTAGTATCTCTATAAAAAAATAATACAAATAAATATTTTGTCTGTAGCAAAAACCATGGTTCCAAGCTCTAAAGAATGTTGTAAGTAAATTAAATGCATAAGAAGTCAGATTTATATTTATTTTTTGGCTTTATAGTTGTGAGTAGAAAATAAAGCCTATATTGGCACAATTTATTTCTTTTGAGTTTCTTTTTGCAAATCAAACAGCTTTTTATAAAAAAAGGCAACTATATGATACGCCTATATACGATAGCTGGTAGACATTGCTTTTAACATTAAGCATACCTAATAATACGTGTACACGCGCGCGTTCAACTCGACATTCAACGTGCACATTCACATTCACGCGCGTGTAAACGGTACGCCCGAGCCCGTAAACGCGCCTGTGAACGTGAATGCCGCGAACCGGGCGAGTGCATGCTGACACGACGGCGTGCGTGTGAACAGCTTGAATTTTCGCCGTCCCGGGACGGGCTGCATGCCGCGCAGCCCGCCAGGCAGCCCGCCGGGCTGCAAGGCGTGCGTGTGAACATAGGATTAGCATTCTATTGCTTATGTAATTTTTTTTATAAATATTATTACTATTTCACTACCTATAAGTAGCAAAGTAAAATGCACGTTATGTCCACAGACGGTGAATCTAAAGTCGCTTGCATCCTCCAACTACGGCTCAGATGTCGACATTATCAATGAAGATGGTGAATTGGCAACGGCATACGAAGCACAGAAGGATATTAATAGGTAAAGTGAACCTTATTCTTATTAAGGTAAGACCTAGGCCGAGTTGTGTGTGATCTTAGATCTTTGCCTAAGATTTCTAAAAGTAGTAGTAGAGCTCTTTGTGTGTGTCTCGTGGGGGTGCGTACCACCATGCCTATTCCTGCCGTGAAGCAACATCGCTGTGTACAGGTTTGAAGGGTGTGGGTGCCGGTGACATTACTGACACGTGAGGCTGAACCTCTGTGGGCCTGGGCAGTGCATTGTAGGTCACGTTCCTGACGTGCGTGACCTACGAGGTAATGCTTTGCAGAGTAGTGCATCGCCAGTAATGTCACCGGCACCCACACCCTTCAAACCTGTACACAGCGATGTTGCTTCACGGCAGGAATAGGCATGGTGGTAGTACGCACCCCCACGAGACACACACAAAGAGCTCTACTACTACTGAAAGTTAATTTATTACAGATTAAAAATCTTGATAAAAAGATAAAACGATTTTAAATTATTCTACAATATAGATACGAAGTTTGTAAATTGTTTTAATATGGTGATTTCATACATGTGACGTTTGTTTTTCTATACTAATATTATAAAGAGGAAAGATTTGTACCTATTTTTGTATGTTTGTAATGAATAGGCTCAAAAAGTACTGGGCCGATTTAAAAAATTTTTTCACCAATAGAATGCTACATTCTTCCAATTTGACATAGGCTACATTTCATTTTGAAAAAAATTAGGGATTCTTGATAAAATTTGAACAATGTAACCGAAGGTGTAGAAAAATGAGTCTTAAAATGTCTTTCGTCGAATGCGCTGCCGAAACTATTAGCGATAGAGCAAAATAATGTACAACAATATTGTCTACCCCGTGCGAAGCCGGGACGGGCTTGCTAGTTTATTATAAAGTCATCAATTCCAGCCTTGATTGGCATCACAATATGTGTGTGGTGAACGCAGATGTATGTTCGCTGTCTGGGTGTTAGATTGTATTCTAAGGCCTGTATTCAGAAACATTGCTGAACTGTCAAAAAATCTATGCTTGAGAGTGCTTGAGGCTCGACTCAGACTCAAGCACTGTTTCTGAATACGGTTCTAAGTATATAGTTACAAAAAAAAAAACGGTTGTCTGTAAAGTCGGTTTACTGACGATAGTTGAACGTGACAACGTCATACAGCTGTCCACGCGGACGCATCGCTCACTCAAGTATGAGAGAGACAGATGTCGAACGCTGCCGAACGCGGAGGCCGTGCGTGCCTCTTTGTCGCTCGTTCCGCGCTCTCGCTTGCACTTCAAGCCTTAATTGAACGCCGCAGAGCGAGGTAACGCCGCATGAGTCATGTTTTTCATGCGTACAGCCCGCTCCATCGAATTATAAGACGTTGTCACGTCAAAAAATGTATACCCGTATTATATCAGCTATCTGCTTCCCATAGTACAAGCTATTCTTAGTTTGGGGCTAGATAGCGTCGTGTGGATTGTCCTAAATATTTATTTAATATTTATTATTATTTTAAGGCAACTGCAAGACGAACTCTTGGCTGAAAAGAAATTCTACTCTGAGCACATCTCCAAATCGAAGTCAGAAATCGATAGACTTCGGGAAGAAAATGAAAAATATCAGAAGTAAGTTAACATTATTACTGATCGAAGCGACGCGTGACCCAAGAGCTGGTGGGTATCTGGCGCAGCGTATAAGCATTGCTATTCAGCGTGGCAATGCCGCCAGCGTCTTGGGGACGCTTCCGTCTGGCACTGATTTGGATCAGTTGAGCTATCTCTAGATCGTTTGTAACGATCTGCAGATAGCTCAACTGTTTCTTGTGTATTTTGTACATTTTGTAAATATTTGTTTAATTGTAAGTTTCTTTGTGTAAATATTTAGAAAATATATTATTTAGTTAACATTATATATTATTCCACTAATAATATAAAATGCGAAAGCAGATGTTTGAAATTTGGATGTTAGTGGCTCGATCACACCTTAATTACTGGGCTAATTCAAATGAAATTTGGAATAATTAGCACTTTTTAAATTAACGCGATCGTAATGCATTATTATATGGAAGAAACGTGTATTTATCGCGATTACCTTTATTACATCCCGACGTTTCGACTTTGTTACAACAGCCGTGGTCGCGGGCAGAAAACGGTCGAAACATACATACATAAAATCACGCCTAATTCCCATGGGGGTAGGCAGAGATCACGGAAACTTCGGGAAATAATAAAGGTATTCGCGATAAATACTCGTTTCTTCCATATCATTATTTGGAATAATTGCTTTTCAGAATTTCCGAAATAACTAAAACATTGAAAAACTGTTTAACCATAGCATAATTTAACAAATATTAAGTTAAACAAATGAGATGTTTAATGAAGCTATAGAGCCCGCGCTAGGTCTATGTACACCAATCATAAATACAGCTTAGCAAAATAGTATTCGGCTTAAATTGTTAGTTTTCTTTAATTTTACTTCGTTTACTCGTACATAGAGATTTTTTGACTAACGAGAGCAACACAACGTACCAAAACATGGTGGACGGACATGACATGAAGTAGTTATGTCATTTTGACAACTAACGCTATCAATTAGCGTGACACTGACACTTATTTGTGTCAGTCGCTGCGGTAAAACTGTCAATCATTCAATAGTGGTTTTTAGTGGACCAAAAGGCACCTCGCCTTTTGGTCCACTAAAAACCACTATTGAACATTTTTGCACAACGTTTTTTAATTTGTGAATTTACTATTTTTTGGTACTATTCATTATTAACCGCTTTTTTTTACAAGTGTACAGTCGCGGTATGAAAATGTTCGTCACCTTAGAGTCGGTTTTCGCTTGCACCAGTGCCTTGATCATGAACACATTTTGACATAATTTGTGACGTTAACTTATCGGTGTATTCTGTCTATTCAGTTTCAAAAGGTAGTATGTGATCGTGATACGTTGAACAAATCAAGTTGAAAATTGACGAACATTTTCATACCGCCACTATACATAGACCTAGTGCATTATGAATCATCTCTTTTTATGTTTTGTTAATTGTTTAACCGTGAGTGAAACCGCGGGGCGCAGCTAATCATTTATCTAATAGCTAGCTTATTATTTTCATCGCCATCATCTTCATTATCATCAGCCGGATGAGTCCACTGCTGGATGTATTTTTCCGTGTTTGGGGTGGTTAAATCACGCTTGGCCGCTTATACTAACCTCTTATATGCTATATCTCGCATAGTCGTAGAGCACATTATACCTTTTCCTCTCTTCCAGCTTATCCCAAGAAATGAAGAAAAAAGTATTGCAAGAGTTCTTAAGAAGATATTGGAAAAAACATTTCGATTTTAAGAAACATTTTAAACAGTTGATATCATCTAGTAATTTATTTGTTCATCTAACATTCTCTATTTTAAGCATGTTTTAATTTTTTGTTGCAAGTTTATTTGTATGCATGGTTTTGGAATATAATTTTTGTTATTAAATAAAAAATATTATTACAATGACAGACTTAACACAAATAGCGTAGGAGTACCATCTCTCTTTTTAAAAATATTAAAATTCATAATTAAATATTAAAGTAATAAAATACCCTCAACTGTTAAGACACCGCTACCTACAGTATCGCATGTCATCAGGCTTTTAAGAGCTAATTCGCAACCACATCGTCGAAAATCTGCAAGCGCTTTATAGAGCTACATCGCTACCAAAGGCTCTTTTCAGACCCACATTGCAACCACATCATCTGACTACTAAAGTCTCTTAGCAGAGCCACATCGCAACCACTTCATCTGACTACTAAAAGCTCTTTTCAGAGCCACATTGCAACCACATCAATACGCTACCAAAGGCTCTCTTCCAAACCACATCGCAAACACATCATCGTAGAACCACAGGGGCTTTTCCGAGCTGCATGTCAAGCACCTCATCGCACTACCAAAGCTTCTTTCTGAGCCACATCGCAACTAAAGGCTCTTTTCAGAGCCACATCGCAACCACACCATTGCACAATCTGCACGTGCTTCTTAGAGCTTCATCGCTACCAAAGGCTCTTTTCAGAGCCACATTGCAACCACAAAACTTCACTTTCAAAGGATCTTTTCAGAGCTACATTGCAACTACATCATCACGCTACCAAAGGCTTTTTTCAAAGCCACATCGCAACCAAATCATCGTTTAATCTACAAGTGCTTCTTAGAGCTACATCGCCACCAAAGGCTCTTTTCGGAGCCACATTGCAACCACAAAACCGCACTTTCAACGGCTCTTTTTTAGAGCCACATCGCAACCACAAAACCTCACTTTCAAAGGCTCTTTTCAGAGCTACATTGCAACCACATCATTACGCTACCAAAGGTTTTTTCAAAGCCATATTGCAACCACATAATCGTACAATCTGAAGCGCTTCTTCGAGCTACATCGCTACCAATTGCCACTACGAGCCACATTGCAACTAACAACCGCACTACCAAAGGCTTTTTCCAGGGCCACATTGCAACCACATCATCTGACTACTAAAAGCTCTTATCAGAACCACCCTCCTCCAGTACGGTGTCGAACTGTGGGGACGCGCTGCCGATCGGGAGCGTGTCTTTCGCATGCAGAAACGTGCTGTGAGGGCGATCGCTAAAGTCTCACGGGAGACGTCGGCACGACCGTTGTTCGAGGAGTTAAAGATACTGACGCTGCCCTCGCTTGTCATTCTCCAGGTGGCTATATACGTGAGGCAGAACCAGGAGATGTTTAGTACACGTGGGGACGGTCACACTCGCCCCTATAACACCCGCGGGGCGAAGAAGCTTGCTGCCACGACCCGCAGACTGGCCAGGTCGAATAAACTCACTCATGTGATGGGGCCTCCCTTATACAATCGCCTGCCAGAAACCATCAAAAATGCACCAAGCCTTCCATCATTTAAATTAAAACTAAAATCATGGCTCCTTGAGAGGGCGTTCTATAGTGTGGAAGAATATTTTAAATAGAATTTTATAATATTTTTATTGATAATATAAAAATTGTTTATAATTTAATAGGTAAGTACTACCTACTTATAAATACGTATTATTTAAATGTATGTTACCTTTTTGTATCTGACCTATAATTTGTGATAATTATTATTAAATTGACTATCTGACCACATCGCAATCACGTCATCGCACTACCAATGGCTCTTTTCAGGACCACATCGCAACCACATCACACATGTGTCGAGTGCACGAAAAGAGCCTCTCTGAGGCGCACTTGAAATCCTTTCACTACACAAGAAGATAAGAAGAAGAAGATTACATCATGGCACTATAAAAGGCTCTTTTCAAAGCCACGTCGCAACCACAAAAACGCTCATTCAAAGGCTCTTTTCCAAAACACATCATCGCACTACCAAAAGCTCTTTCCAGAGCCACATTGCAACCAAAGACTCTTGTCAGAGCCACATCGCAACCAAAGGCTCTTTCAAGAGCCACATCGCAACCAAAGGCTCTTTTCAGAGCCACATCGTAACCACATCATCATAATCACAGGCGCTTCTCATAGCTACACCGCACCGCTAAAGGCTCTTTTGAAAGCTACATCGCACTACCAATGGCTCCACAGAGCAGCCAACACGCTTTTGCTTACGCAAAATGGCTCTTTCCAGAGCTTATTCGTAGTCACACCGCAACACCACAGGTCGGTTCTCTCTATACCAATTGTTACGCCATGAAGGAAAGAAAGAAAGAAAGAAAGAAAATACATTTATTGACCATAAAAAAGATACAAATAGGCATGGTATACAAAATTTCACACGGCTGCACCAAATAGGTCACATGATGTCTCACTACACAGTGCAACCCTGGTAAACAACCATGAAGGAACCATTCTGAAGGGCAAGACCCTTTATTTACAATATATCGTCTAAGAAGTGTTGTTTTCGTTTCGCCTATTTGTCTCTCTATTGTATGGAGAAAAGATGAGACAGCAAAAATATATTACGTAGAAACGATCGAAACAAGTTGTTGTCTCATCAATTTTCCATACAAAAGAGAGATACGTGCTCACACGAAAACAACATTTGGTAGTCGAAATGTGGTAGCAAAACTCCGACTTCGGGTACTGATGGTATAAAAACGAATGCTATCCGTCCGATCAAAATATATCTGTCTTTGTTTTTGATATGACTAAAGTAGAGAAGGAAGTATAATTGAATTTCAAAAACCCCTGAGCGAGGTGATGGTTTTTTTTTAATGCAAATGATAGACAAACGAGCTTACGGTCCACCTCATGGTAAGCGGTCACTGTCGCCCATAGACACCAACAACACGAAGGGTGCCGTCGTTGCGCTGCCTACCCTGAAGGAACTTTTTACATACCTCAAGTTGTTGTTTTTTATATGCCTCAAGTTGTGCATTATAGGGCATGTTCCTGACGTGCGTGACCTACGGGGCAATGCTTTGTTATATGCTATGGTTACCACTTAATATCCATATGCTTTTTCCATCAGCTAGTTGTAAAAAAAAAACACTATAGCCTCAAATTTATAACCCCATTTTTTGCAGGGTCTAACTAACTTATACAATTTGCTATGTTTCAGATTACTAAGTGCTGAGCTAAGCGAGCAACCGAAGAATAAGGGCCAGGAGTTCGCGCAGAACGAAATCATCAGACTTGCAGCTGAGAGCTTAGCCTTACAGGTGTGGAAGTTAGTCTTAGAAGTGTGGAAGTTAGTCTTACAAGTGTGGAAGTTAGCCTTTAGTCTTACAAGTGTGGAAGTTAGCCTTACAAGTGTGGAAGTTAGACTTAGGCTCAATTTACAGCGCCTCGGAATGGAATGGAAGTGACTTGTGCTCCCGTGGAATCCTCGCGCATTCTCGAGAATTCGGCTCGTATTTAATTTGTGTGTTATACAATTGATATAAAGTTCATTATACTAAGTACAATTTCGTCGCTTCCGTACTATTTGCGGCAGTGTGAATTGAGCCTTAAATATGTGGAAGTGTGCTTTACAAGTGTGGAAGTTAGCCTTACAAGAGTGGAAGTTAGCCTTAGAAGTGTGGAAGTTAGTCTTAGAAGTGTGGAAGTTAGTCTTACAAGTGTGGCAGTTAGCCTTAGAAGTGTGGAAGTTAGCCTTACAAGTGTGAAAGTTAGCCTTAGAAGTGTGGAAGTTATCCTTACAAGTATGAAAGTTAGCCTTACAGGTGTGGAAGTTAGCCTTACAAGTATGGAAGTTAGCCTTACAGGTGTAGAAGTTAGCCTTACAAGTATAGAAGTTAGAGTAAGTTAGCCTTAGAAGACGTATGAAAGTTAGTCTGACACGCTTGAAAGAATAAAGTTAGAAATGACATAGTTTTTGTAAATACTATGAACCATTATTAATTTGTAAATAATTAATTAACAGGAAAGAGTGGACAAGCTATCAGAAAGTTGTCGTCGCTACAAGAACCAGATACGACTGCTGGTACATAAGCTGAGAGAGGTTGGCGTGGAAGATGTCAACGATATATTGGAAAATAACGGTATGTAAGAGAACACTAGTGCACTAATGGAGCCTCTTTGAGGCGCACTTAAAATCCTTTATTATTAATTAAACACCTATAGAAAATACAAAAATAATTTACAATAAAAAAATTAAATTAAATTAAAATTTGCTTATTCAGATGTCACAAGATCAAATAATAACAAAGTGTGATAATAATAACAAAGTTAAATCCACAGATTCAATAGTCCCAACAAATGCATCGATGACACAAGAAATGGCACCCGTTACGAGGAAAAAGGAGCGCGAATATCTTGGCATGTTTGAATACAAGATACAAGACGAAGCTACTATCATCAAAAAACTTATCACGGGTGAGTCTAAGGAGGTGATGGACGCAGGGCATCGTAGGGCACGTTTCTGACGTGCGTGACCTTGCTGCGAATGTTTTGCTATCGGCAATGGTACCACTTAGCATCAGGTGGGTCATAGCTCTCTTGTAGCTAGTTGTATAAAAAAAAATTATAGGCATGTCGAGGCTTATCATCTGTAGGTATATGGACGCAGGGTAGTGTATCGTAGGGCACGTTTCTGACGTGCGTGACCTTGCTGCGAGACAATGCTTTGCTAAAGGCGATGGTACCACTTAGCATCAGGTGGGTCATCTAAAAGACTTATTACGGGTGAGTCAAATAAGTCTTTAAAATTACTAGCATGTCGAGGCTTATCATCTGTATACCTCGAGGAGATGGACGCAGGGCAGTGCATCATAGGGCACGTTTCTGACGTACGTGACTTTGCTGCAAGGCAATGCTTTGCTATAGGCGATGGTACTACTTAGCATCAGGTGAGCTATATGCTTGATCTCTCGTGTAGCTAGTTGTATAACAAAAGAGGTGAAGTAAGAGAGTAGGAAGTAGTTTTATCCTTATTACAAGAACAGATTTAATTTCTGATAAAATATACATAAATCACACCTCATTCCCATGGGGGTAGGCAGAGATCACGGATTTCCACTTGCTACGATCCTGACACACCTCTTTCGCTTCATTCACTCTCATAACATTCTTAATACATGCTCGTCGGCTTAGGGTACTCCTAACCTGGCCTTTCTCTAAAACGTCTGCTATCTGATCGAAATACGTGCGCGAAATATCATAAACTTATTTAAATTTCAACCAACAGAATTAAAGCCCCAAGTCGCAGTCGGCCTGCTCCCGGGCCTTCCAGCTTACATACTCTTCATGATGCTACGTCACATGGACCACGTTGATGATGAGCCCAAGATGCACCAACTCATGAAGGCAGTCAGGACTGCAGTGAAGAAGACTCTGAAGAAGAGAGGAGATAATGTGGAATATAACTGTCTTTGGCTGGCTAATATGCTCAGGTAATTATGAACAAAATGTCCACTGACTCACTAAATGACTCACAATCACTCACACTCACTTATACTCTGGCTCACTTACACTCAATGACACACTCACTGACTCGTCACCGACTCGCGGAAAGATTGGTTCGTTTCAAACCAAGCCGTTGAAAGTAAGGCCAATAGTAGGAGTAATATATTGTTATTAACTGACTTCCAATAAAAAAAGAGGAGGTTATCAATTCGGTTGTATTTTTATTAATGTTTGTTACCGCATAACTTCGTCATTTGTGAGCCGATTTGAATAATAGTTTTTATCTAAAGGGTACTGCTTCCAGATTGGTCCCATTTTAATTTTATAAAAATCGGTGTTGCCATTTTTTTTTTAATAATTTTTTAAATGTTTGTAACTGCATGCCTCGTTCATTTATGAACCGAATTGGTTTTTATTATTTTTTATTTGGAAGGTTCATTTAAATCGGTGTAGCCGATTGACAATGAAGTCGGTTTCTCTAGTTTTTTAAACTTATAATTATTTTACAGATTACTCAACAACTTGCGTCAGTACAGCGGTGACGCGGTATACCAGACCGCTAATACGCAACGACAGAACCAACAATGCTTACGGATATTCGACCTTTCGGAGTACAGACAAGTACTGAGCGACATCGCCGTTTGGATATACCAGGGTAAGTCTTATACTTGAGACTGCCTTCACAGCGCAGTTGGTAGTAGCCGCTTCTGCGCTGGAGGGCGTGGGTTCGATCCCCACCGAGAACAAATCTTATACCTTTAAACGAGAAAATCTTGTATATATATATATATTTAGGATCTCGGAAACTGCGCCAACAATTTTCACGAAATTTAGTATACAGGGGTTTTCGGGGGCGATAAATTGATCTAGCTAGGATTCATTTTAAGAAAATGATTATTTCACTCCGAGTTCAATAATTAAACATAAACTGAATATGTGACTGCTCCTGCCATCTATTGACGATTATGAGCAACTAACTGCAAGCATAACCAGCAGATGGCGTTGTTCAGTAAGAATAAAAGAATAAAGATGATTATTTGTATGACTCTTATGATTTCTTAAAAATACAAATTAACGAAAAAACATCCGAGCGAAGCTCGGTTACCAACTGCTAGTTTAATATTTATGTGGTGAACACAGACACAACAATACAGACCTAGTAAGAAGACTCAAAAGGACCAAACCTTTTGAGTTAGTGTAGTGGTAAATTTAATATTGTGTATCTCATATCATTGCGTTCATTAAAGTGAACTATCAAGTTCTACTTTAATGAACGCATAAACAAAGTGTCACCTTAATTAATTAGAGACAGTAAGAAAAGTGCCAATGGACACATTCTTAGTACCTAATACTTATTTTATAAAACTAACCCCCGAATACTGAAACGCAACTCAGATTTAAACACGTCCCAAGCGACGAATATTTGACAGTTTTCAATGAAAATCTGTCAAAATTAAATATTCGTCGCTTGAGACGTGCTTAAATCTGAGTTGCGTTTCAGTATTCGGGGGTAAGCTAAAGTAAAATTACTCATTAGCCTACTAGGCTAGATTGTTATATTAATTAGGGTACCGCATAGATGTAGTACGCTAATTTAGTAAAAAAAAAAATGTGGTGAACGCAGATGTTTGTTCTCTGTCTGGGTGTTATATAATCTTAGGCTGCATCCTCACTTTCCATCAGGTGTGATGGCCGTCAAATGTTTAGCTATGCAAGCATGGATAAAGGTTTTATATGGTCCCAAAAGTTCGTAAACTATAAAATGAAATATGCAATGTCTAAGACCTGGATACCTGATATCCCAAAAAGTAATAGGAACGGAGTGAGCCGCGGGTGACCGCTGGTACTTTTGCTTTTGGCCTCTAGCTTTTGGCTTCTAGCCGGGAGTCCCGTTGCCCGGGCATTCCAGAATGTTAAAGAACATTACAAAACGTTTCGGAGCATTCTATTCTTATCAAAAATGTGAATTTGTAGAAAAGTCCTTACGTGATAGAAAAGGATAGACAAAGATTTATGCAACATTTTGCATTGATGACATGTTCCTATTAGTTGTAGCGTGATGTTATACAGCCTATAGCCTTTCTCGATAAATGGACTATCCAACACAAAAATAATTTTTCAATTCGGACCAGCAGTTCCCGAGATTAGCGCGTTCAACCAAACAAGCACGTCAGCTTTATAATATTAGTATAGATTAGCTCTTAGACTTCGCGTAACCTGTATATCTCTCTTTCCAGGTCTAATCCACCTGCTAGAGAGACAGCTGGAGCGTCTAATAGTCCCAGCTATCCTGGAGCACGAGGAGATCAGTGGTCTATCCGGTCCGGCCGGCCGGCCCGCGTCCGGCGCCGCGCCCGGCCCGCAGCGACTGAAGCAAGAACTCAGCCTGATGCACGAGCATTTACATACATACAGCGTCTATCAACCGCTGCGAGTCATGATATTTAAGCAGGTAAGTCAAAAAAGGTGAAATGAGGGTAGATTGAGATATGGTGCAACTGTGTGGCATACTGAAAAATGCAACGTTGTGGCATACTGAGAAATGCAACGTTGTGGCATACTGAGAAATATTGCAGCGTTGTGGTATACTGAGAAATATTGCAAAGTTGTGACATAATGAGAAATATTGCAGCGTTGTGGTATACTGAGAAATATTGCAGCGTTGTGGTATACTGAGAAATATTGCAGCGTTGTGGTATACTGAGAAATATTGCAGCGTTGTGGTATACTGAGAAATATTGCAGCGTTGTGGTATACTGAGAAATATTGCAGCGTTGTGGTATACTGAGAAATATTGCAGCGTTGTGGTATACTGAGAAATATTGCAGCGTTGTGGTATACTGAGAAATATTGCAAAGTTGTGACATACTGAGAAATATTGCAGCGTTGTGGTATACTGAGAAATATTGCAAAGTTGTGACATAATGAGAAATATTGCAGCGTTGTGGTATACTGAGAAATATTGCAGCGTTGTGGTATACTGAGAAATATTGCAGCGTTGTGGTATACTGAGAAATATTGCAGCGTTGTGGTATACTGAGAAATATTGCAAAGTTGTGACATACTGAGAAATATTGCAGCGTTGTGGTATACTGAGAAATATTGCAAAGTTGTGACATACTGAGAAATATTGCAGCGTTGTGGTATACTGAGAAATATTGCAAAGTTGTTACATAATGAGAAATATTGCAGCGTTGTGGTATACTGAGAAATATTGCAGCGTTGTGGTATACTGAGAAATATTGCAAAGTTGTGACATAATGAGAAATATTGCAGCGTTGTGGTATACTGAGAAATATTGCAGCGTTGTGGTATACTGAGAAATATTGCAAAGTTGTGACATAATGAGAAATATTGCAGCGTTGTGGTATACTGAGAAATATTGCAGCGTTGTGGTATACTGAGAAATATTGCAAAGTTGTGACATACTGAGAAATATTGCAGCGTTGTGGTATACTGAGAAATATTGCAGCGTTGTGGTATACTGAGAAATATTGCAAAGTTGTGACATAATGAGAAATATTGCAGCGTTGTGGCATACTGAGAAATGCAACGTTGTGGCATACTGAGAAATATTGCAGCGTTGTGGTATACTGAGAAATATTGCAAAGTTGTGGCATACTGAGAAATATTGCAAAGTTGTGACATACTGAGAAATATTGCAAAGTTGTGGCATACTGAGAAATATTGCAAAGTTGTGACATACTGAGAAATATTGCAAAGTTGTGACATACTGAGAAATATTGCAACGTTGTGACATACTGAGAAATATTGCAGCGTTGTGGTATACTGAGAAATATTGCAGTGTTGTGGCATACTGAGAAATGCAACGTTGTGGCATACTGAGAAATATTGCAGCGTTGTGGTATACTGAGAAATATTGCAAAGTTGTGACATACTGAGAAATATTGCAAAGTTGTGGCATACTGAGAAATATTGCAAAGTTGTGACATACTGAGAATTATTGCAAAGTTGTGACATACTGAGAAATATTGCAACGTTGTGACATACTGAGAAATATTGCAGCGTTGTGGCATACTGAGAAATATTGCAAAGTTGTGACATACTGAGAAATATTGCAAAGTTGTGACATACTGAGAAATATTGGAACGTTGTGACATACTGAGAAATATTGCAGCGTTGTGGTATACTGAGAAATATTGCAGCGTTGTGGCATACTGAGAAATGCAACGTTGTGGCATACTGAGAAATATTGCAGCGTTGTGGTATACTGAGAAATATTGCAAAGTTGTGGCATACTGAGAAATATTGCAAAGTTGTGACATACTGAGAAATATTGCAAAGTTGTGACATACTGAGAAATATTGCAACGTTGTGACATACTGAGAAATATTGCAACGTTGTGACATACTGAGAAATATTGCAGCGTTGTGGTTTACTGAGAAATATTGCAACTATTTTAGCGGCTTGCTAAAGACTGCTATAGAACCATTATAAATGTAAGCTTTATTGTTTCAGTTATTCTACTACATATGCGCGTACAGTCTGAACCAGTTGCTACTCCGCAAAGACCTGTGCTGCTGGGCCAAGGGGCTGCAGATCCGGTACAACATCTCGCATCTCGAGACCTGGATCAAGGAGCATCTGGCTGAATATGGACATCAAAGTGTATGTACTAGTTTTAGATGTTACTCGTATAGAGAGCTCCAAAAATAGAGGTTGTACGATGATAAGGAGGTTCTAAAATGATGGGGAGGCTTAGGAATGACGGGGAGGTTTTAGAATGATTAATAGGTTCTAGAATAATGAAAAGATTGTAAAATGATGGAGAAGATTGGAATGATGGGTTGATTTTAATGTGATGGGGGTTCTTTGTTATGAGTAGGTTCTTTAGTGATATTTGTACGTTCTAGAATGAGGCTCAAAAAAGATCAAAGAGATTTTCTACAATGATGGAGAGGTTTAAGAATGATGGGGCAATTCAAAAGTTATGAAGAAGGTTCTGCAGTGATGGGGAGGTTTTAGAATGATGTGGAAGTGTAGGAATGATAAGAAGGTTATGCAGTGATATCCCCATTACTTCAGATGCGGTTCTTCAGCGATGAGTACCTTTTAGAATGATGGGGAAGTCTTAGGTTGATGTTTAGGTTAAAGAATGATGGGGAGGTTCTTCAGTGATGAGGACGTTTCAGAATGATACGGAAGTCTTAGAGTGAGGTTCAAGAATGATTGGGAGCTTTTTGAATGATAGAGGGGTAAAATAGTTATGGAGAGGTTTTAGATTGATGGTTAGGTTAAAAAATTATGGGAAGTTTTAAGAATTAATTGAGTAAAGGCCTCTTTTTATTTCAGGTTGAAGAAATCCTCGGCGTGCTACGTCCAATAACTCAAGCGGTGCAGTTACTACAAGCTCGCAAGTCCATGCAAGACGTGCAGAGTACTGTTGAGATGTGTTCCAACCTTACTGCTATGCAAGTCTGCAAGGTACGTCTGTCTCTCTCTTTCTCTATCTGTCTCTCTTCTCCATCTGTCTCTCTCGTTCTCCATCTGTCCCTCTCCTTCTCCATCTGTATCTTTCCTTCTCCATCTGTGTCTCTCCTCCATCTGTCTCTTTCCATCTCCATCTGTCTCTTTGCTTCTCCATCTATGTCTCTCCTCCATCTGTCTCTCTCTTTTTCCATCTGTCCCTCTCCTTCTCCATCAGTCTCTCTCCTTCTCTATCTGTCTCTTTCTGTCGTGTCATTTCCAAATAGTTCGATCTTTTTATTGTCCATTGATGTGCTTTTTGACTGGCCTCTCAGCTCAGTTGGTAGTAGCTCTGTCTTCTGCGCCGTAGGTCGTGGGTTCGATCCCCACCGAGAAATATTTGTGAGGTGAACGCAGGTGTTTGTTCTCTGTCTGGGTGTTATATTGTATTCTAAGTTGTTATTTTGTAAGTAGTATATCAGCTATCTGGTTCCCATAACACAAGCTCTGCTTAATTTGGGGCTAGATAGTGTTGTGTGAATTACATACATACATAAAATCACGCCTTATTCCCATGGGGGTAGGCAGAGATCACGGATTTCCACTTGCTACGATCCTGACACACCTCTTTCGCTTCATTCACTCTCATAACATTCTTCATACATGCTCGTCGGTTGAGGGTACTCCTAACCTGGCCTTTCTCTAAAACGTCTGCTTCTTCTCCTTCTTATCGTGTCACCGATTCTTTCGAACCAAGTGTGGTGAAAGGACTTTAAGTGCGCCTCAAACGTCTGCTATCTGATCGAGATACATGCGCCGAGGTCTTCCCCTTCCAGCAGTTCCATTCACACTCGCCTGATGCACCTGTTTTGTTAATCTCCTTTCATCCATTCTCTCTACATGTCCAAACCATCTTAGCATACCTTTCTCTACTCTCATCACTACGTCTTCTTTCACACCGCATTCCTCTCTTATCACACTGTTTTTCACTCTACACACATACTACGTAACGCGTGTGTGAATTGTCCAAAAATATTTATTTATTTATATGTATTTTAAATCGCGGGTAACACCGTGGGAAGCAGCTAGTTTATATTGATTTATCTATATCGAATTCTATGTTTCCTACAGATATTAAATATGTACACTCCTGCCGAAGAGTACGAAGTGAAAGTTACCAGAGAGTTCATACATGAAATCCAGAAGAAAATGCAGGAGAAGGCGGGAACCAACCCCGATAAGGAACCTGTGAGTATACCATGTTCAACCGACTTCAAAATAGGAAGAGGTTCTCAATTCAGTTTTTCTAAATGTCTGTTATAGGTAGCGGCACATAACTTTAGCGCTGACCGTTATTGCGCAGAAGTCAAAAATAAGGTAACTGAGGGGGGCTAGCGGTATGAAGGGCGGGCGTGCGTAGCGCTGATTGTCTCTCCAGTCGCACTCCGCTCTCTGTACCAATAGGACACTCTGCACACATCCACACATCCAGAGTGCGCGACATGCGCACACTACGACGCATGCGCAGCTATCTCCGCGTATCGCTCAGCGCTAAAGTTATGTGCCGCTAGTTATACATCTCCTCTCAGCTCAGCTTCAACCGACTTCAAAATAGGAGGAGGTTCTCAATTCAGTTTTTGTACGGACTGGCCTCAGCTAAGCTGGTAGTAGCTCTGCCTTCTGCGTAAGTCATGGGTTCGACCCCCATCGAGAACATATATTTGGGAAACAGGTACATACCTGTTGCCGTTCTTAAAATTTTCACAGAACATTGAATAAAAATATTTTATTAAATTAAAACAAAATTAATATCTAAGGAGGGCATGCAACAGAAATATTGTTTTGCTGTATTTAATAGATAATGGTTTCTCGCGCGCGACTCGCACCTAACCAGTTTTTTATAATTATTAATTTGAAATTCTTTTTTTTTCAGCAAAATCTTCTAATGGACTCCAAAATGATATTCTCCGTGCAATTCCCTTTCGACCCATCGCCCATCCGACTAGAAGTCGTGGACTTACCTGAAGTCTTGAAACTAGACGGATTGCTTACTAAAATATAAATATATTCCTTACTGGCCTCTCAGGCTCTGCCTTTTGCGCCGTAGGTCGTGGGTTCGATCACCGTGAACAAATATTTGTGTGGTGAACACAGATGTTCTCTGTCTGGGTGTTATATTGTCTTCTAAGTATGCGTTTACAAATATAAATATATACACAGCTTTCATAGTTGGCAGTAGCTCTGCCTTCGCTGTAGGCCGTGGGTTCAACCCCCACACAGAAGCATTTGTTTGAACAAACATGTTTGTTCTCTGTCTGGGTGTTATATATTGTCTTCTAAGTATGCGTTTACAAAAAAGATGTATTTCGTTTTGATTCTACGCTGTAGGCCGTGGTTTTGATCCCCACAGAAGCATTTGTTTTAACAGAGATGTTTGTTCTCTGTCTGGGTGCTAATACACCCATATAGATAGTGCGATTCACGAAGACGCGCCCCTCGCGGGGTGCGGGGAGTTTGCTCCGAGCGGCAGTCGCGAACCGTAGTCTATTCATTGTAGTGTGCGTGTGCACTCATAGGTAATTAGTGTGTACCGATAACACTCAAACATTGACGGAAGCTTGCACACATATACTATAAACGGTTAGGAGGAATAGTGGGGCGCGCCTTCGTAGATTACACTATCTATATTTAGTAAGTACCAGAAAAATTAGGACTGTTTTAGCACACTTCTAAATGATAAATAGTGTTGTGTACATTGTCCACAGTATTTGTGTTTATTATTATTATAATATTAAATAGAGAAGATGTCTGGAAGAGATCGCTCTTAGCGATAAGGCCGCCCATTGTTCCTTTATTTGTAATGTTTCTTTTAAATGCATTATTTTGTGTACAACAAAGTATTAATCTATCTAAATAAATTAAATATATAGATGTTATATACAATACTATTTATCATTAACCTCAGTTAAAACGTTTTATTTTTTCTGGTCTTCTATATCTTTCCTTTTCATCGTGCCACTTGAACCAGTGTGGTGGAAGGATTATAAGTGCGCCTCAAACAGTGCACGAAGAGATCCACCCTGAGGCGCACTTAATATAAGAAGAGACTATTATTTGTGTTGCAAGGGTGCATTCCTTAAATTATGTACTTAAGAGGGAATCACACAGGCGACTCTCCATACAAACGTAGTCCCCTATTTCCTCCCTGGATAATGCCTCTAGAGTAACCATTTTGTCTCATAAAATCCAGACGTGCTCGTATGTTTTCCTTTTTTTTCAGAAACTTATTGATAAAGAAAATATGACCCTCATATGATTTATATGAAATATGAATCGGAGGTGATATTTTCTTTGCCAATAAGTTTCTGAAAAAAAGGACAACATACGAGCACGTATATAGCAGATCTGGATTTTATGAGACAAAATGGTTACTCTAGAAGTCTAGAGGCATTATCCAGGGAGGAAATAGGGGACTACGTTTGTATGGAGAGTCGCCTGTGTGATTCCCTCTTAATAATTTCACATTGTTCCTAAATATAACATTCCATTATTTGTAATATAACATTCCATTATTTTTAATGATTATGCCATGAAATTGTTATTCAAATCTGGTGCCATTTATAAAAAACGAAATTTCAATTGACATATTTTTTTGTTATGTTTTATTTATTATCATTATTCTATTTACAAAAATAATTTTATGCGTTAAGTTATTTGCAAAATGTTTTGATATTTATTTGTTGTATTTTTTATTTTGTATGTTTATTTACTGTAAATCTAAGAGCTTTAGGATGTGCATTCTGTACTAAAGCTTTAAATAGCTTAGCAAATAAAGTTTTTGTAGAATAATAGGACTATATCAATAAATCATTTACAGCCTTATTTATAAACGCAATTTAAATTTAATCATTGGTTAAAGTTAGCCCTGTCACTGTTTGTCATTACCCAGTGGTAAGAGATGGCAATAGTTTAACCACTGTTTATCTTTTGACATATTTTTATAAGTAAGGCCATTAGTATTTAATAATGATAGATCAATTTGTTTAAAAAACATTCTAGCATTGTCCTCTCACCAAATATGAAAAATACAAAAGCTTTTTGTTGTGCAATTTTTGATAATATAAATCTATAAATGAGATGTTTCATAAAACTATAGAGCCCGCGCTAGGTATGTGTACACCAATCGTAAATACAGCTTAGCAGTAGATTATTCGGTTTAAATTATTATTTTTCTTTAATTTTACTTCGTTCATAGATACGTACTTGTACATAGAGATTTTCTTGACCAACGAAAGCAACACAACGTACCAAAAACATGGCAAACCAACATAACATGGGCGTGAAGTAGTAGAAATGTCTTTTTGACAACTAAAGCTGTCAATTAGCATGACACTGACAGTTATTTGTGTCCGTCCCTGCGGTAAAACTGTCATGGCGGCGCTTTTTTGTATTCACCGCTACAATAAATCAACCACTAATGAACATTTTTCTTACAAGTGTTCATAGACCTAGGGCATTATGAAACATATCTTTATAGTTAACTAGTGGCCGCCCGCGGCTTCGCTCGCCCATTCCCGTAACACCCCGTTCCCGTTGCTTTTTCGGGATAAAAAGTATCCTATGTCCTTCTCCCGGTTCTAAGCTACCTCCCCACTAATTTCATGCCAAATCGGTTCAGCCGTTCTTGAGTTATAAATAGTGTAACTAACACGACTTTCTTTTATAAATATAGATATGACCAAAAACTTGATAGCTAATTCAATTTTTCTTAATTCAGCCGTATCATTCCCACTGCTGGGCAAAACCTCCCTCTTTCTTATCACTCATCTTTCCCGTTCAAACTAATTGCATGAATTAAAATAAAATAAAACATTTAACCGAAGTCATGTATCAATAACAAATTGGAATATCAGATTAAACGTTTATTTATTAATTTATTATGTTTCAACGAACTAGTTTATTGGTATTTTTTGTTAAATTAAGTTATTTTATTCAAAGAAAAAAAGTTATTTAATAATAAATGAACGAATTACTTTGAATAGTAGAATGAAGTTTGATCCGGCAGTACATATGGATTATAATAAATTTGGTCATTAATATAGCAAATCAATGTTTATTATCATTATATAAAAATCATAGCAAAAATCTTTAGGACAATATAGTTATAGTAATATCGCTAGTTATATATTTAATTAGTGTCTATATCATATAATATAAATAATATAATTTGAAATAAAAAAACTAACCTTACAATGGGGGCGCTAAAACCACCTCTCACGAATGAGTGAAAGGTAAGCGAACTGGCTTCTCAGCTCAGCTGATAGTAGCTCTGCCTTCTGAGCCGTAGGTCGTGGGTTCGATCCACACCGACGTATATTTGTGTGGTTAACATTATAGATGTTTGTTCTCTGTCTGGGTGTTATATTGTATTCTCAAGTATAGATTTTATGACAGTTCTCCATTGAAAAGTGTCAAAAATTTGTGCTTGAGGCTCGACTTAGACTCAAGTACTGTTTCGAAATACGAGCCTTAGTATGTGTGTATTATAACAGCTATCTGGTTCCCATAGTACAAGCTTTGCTTAGTTTGGGGCTAGATTATATTTATTGTCTACAAGAGTGTATGAGTGAAAGGTAATAATCGAACCCGTCACATACGTAGCTATAATATATATTAATATACCGTGCGATAATATATATTACGGTATAAGTTGGTGACGTCATAGAAATATATAGCTGCGTTTGCAGTCACTTGGCTATTGTATAGAAAATATATCGTTATTATGCCTTGCTATAATTAATATTAATATAATAATATATTATAGCTTAGTGTGTGACGGTCTTTAGCGTCGCCTTTTAAGATTTGTTTCCTTATTAGCTCGGATTTATGTTTTGTAATAAATAGTTTAATGAGTTTTTTATTAATTTAAGGTGCTCGAGTTTGAGATATAGGTCTTAGAAAAAAAAAAGAATTTATGTTTGATTTTTTATTAAAACATTTAAAATTATACATTAGGTCAAAATAAAAATATGTATAACAATGGACTCAATTCACTTAAGTGTTAGAAAAGTGTTACCAATCATAGTTAGGTGCGTAGCAACATTTGCTAAATCTGTTTGTTTGAATAAAATTAGCTAATTATGAAACAGTATGCCTTAAGTTTTCGGTAGTTGTCTTTTTTCACTTTATACAGGGTGATTTTTTGAGAAGAGTGGTGATGGCCAAGTCCGAAACCACGAGAGTCGGGGTATGGTTTTCTTATAAATCGGGGACTGACTCCTTTCACGACTTTTCCTTAACTCTTGTGGTTTTGGATTTGGCCAACACTGCCCTTCTCAAAAAAACACCCTGTATATGTATGTAAATCAGTATTTATTTTATGTACTTAATTGTTTTGTATATTTGTTACATAGTGAAATATATAAATGTTTTTCATTTAGTCCATAATATAGAAATGCTTAGGAAAATATTTGAAATTATTTTAATTATACAAAATATATTTATGTAATTTGTAGTGATCTACTTGTGTTGTTGTTGATAATTCAAATTCTACTTATTAGGGTGCTCAATGTATAACATTCCTTATTACAAATATTATTAGTATTTTTAGGGTAAGTTTTACCATCTTATAGTAACGAAATTTAAATAAAACCTTTGATAAGATACCTCCTTGGTTGGGGTCCGGCTAATGTACACCCAGTTTAAACGAAAATTCCCACTGTGAAATTGTTAAGGTTTCAA
This sequence comes from Thera britannica, assembly GCA_939531255.2. Lineage (NCBI taxonomy): Eukaryota > Metazoa > Arthropoda > Insecta > Lepidoptera > Geometridae > Thera > Thera britannica. Next base: position 5,078,286 of record OW618052.2, read on the forward strand.
AATAAAGCTTGTTTTTATGCCGAGCATGATAGAGAAAAAAATATTTGAGACTCTGTTTTTGCATATAAAAGAAAAAGTCTAAAGTATACCTAGATTGAATATTTATATATTTTTTTCTTTTAGACCAAATGTGTAAGAAAATAATATAGTTACTCTAAGATGATAAAACTACAAATAGTCAAATTTAAAAGCATATTTATCACACTAGTGGACCACCCCGGCTTTGCACGGTTACTGTTGCTGTCAAAATGATAAATAAAACATCTACAGTTTTCCCAATATTTACGCGAAAATAGAGTTAAAACAAACGCTGCCTATTAAATGTCCCAAATGACCCCAGTTTTTGTTATTGAATTTAAAAATGTACCTATTGGTAAAAAAAACGCTTTTATAATGTAGAAATTCTAAAAAACCTATCATTCTGGTTCCTATAGTAAAAGTTTACTTTAGTTTGCTACTAGATGGCGCTGATACAAATCCCCACCAAGATTATTATACACTTTTTGCTTTTATTATTAAAAAATCGGTTGTCTGTAAAGTCGGTTTACTGACGATAGTTGAACGTGCCAACGTCATACAGCTGTCCACGCGGACGCATCGCTCACTCAAGTAGGAAAGAGACAGATGTCGAACGCTGCCGAACGCGGAGGCCGTGCGTGCCTCTTTGTCGCTCGTTCCGCGCTCTCGCTTGCACTTTAAGCCTTAAATGGAACGCCTCAGAGCGAGGTAACGCCGCATGAGTCATGTTTTTTCGTGCGTGCAGCCGGTTCCATCGAATTAGGTATAAGACGTTGTCACGTCAAAATGCAATTATTTGAGGTCGTGACTTCTTTTGTACCTATTATCATTTTCATAACCTAACAAACCTAATAAATTAAAAAAAAGTATAGAGAAGCGTTACATAAATAGATATATTAATGTGCTGTATACAGTTTAGGTGTTATAAAAGTAAGCAGATGTAATTAAATAATGTTAGAAAAAGTTTGTGTTTTTATTTTAGAAACCCCCCTATTAACTAGGTACTAAAGTCCGCCCAAGATATCTCTGCGCGTGACTGATGGCGGAAAACATGAAAAAAATGGAACAAAAAGTATGTAGGTAGACGTGGTCGCGTGGTCGCTAACTATTGGCTTCGTGCACAAGCTCGAAGTCGCGCAACGAGCTATGGAGAGAGCTATGCTGGGAGTTTCACTACGTGATAGAATCAGAAATGAGGACATCCGTTTCTGTGCACTAGCTCAAAGTCGCGCAACGAGCTATGGAGAGAGCTGTGCGTGGAGTTTCACTACGTGATAGAATCAGAAATGAGGACATCCGTTTCTACGGATGTCCTCATGTCTGATTTTTAATTTTGGTTCTTCTGAACCAAGGTCACCGACATAGCTCGTAGAATTAGTTAGTTGAAGTGGCAATGGGCAGAGGTCATATAGCTCGAAGAACCGACAACCGTTGGGAATAAAGGTTCTCGAATGGCGACCACGAACCGGAAGACGAAACTACGAAACGTAGGGCGCCCACCCAATTGATGGACTGACGACATTGTTAAGAACGCAGGAAGTCGGCGGATGGAAAGGGCTCAGAATCGTTCTTCCTGGAAATGTGTCGGGGAGGCCTATGTCCAGCAGTGGACTTCTTCAGGCTGATGATGATAGGTACAAGCTTTGCTAGATAGTGTTCTGTGGAATGTTTATTATTTTATTTACCTCAATAAAAAATAAAGTAAGTATTTAATCTGGTTAGATCTGGTTTAACCTAATTGTAAAGGTATTATAATAACAAAATAATGTGATAACCACTGATAAATGTGTAGCAATTTGATAAAAAAAACTCTTTACCTATTACGTTTAAGTATCTAATTATATATTTTTTATATTACCGATGAAATAAGCATATGGCCCACCTGATGTTAAGTGTTAACCATCGCCTAAAGCATTGCCTCGTATTTCACGCATATCAAGAACATGCCCTACGATGCACTGCCCTGCGTCCATCAACTTGAGGCATACAGATGTTCAGCCTCACGTGCCAGTAATGTCACCGGCACCCACACCCTTCAAACCTGTACACAGCGATGTTGCTTCACGACAGGAATAGGCATGGTGGTAGTACGCACCCCCACGAGACACACACGAAGACCTCTACTATAAATACATCTCTTACAAATAATAAAGCATTGGTGGTCTAGTGGAAGTGAGGGTCAGATTTTAAGGCCGTGGCTTCAAATTCGCTCGTGCATAATATTTTTCCTCAGTGAAGGAAGACATCGTAAGAAAACCAAAGGGAAGTAGCGTGGGCATTGAATATCTATAAATATAAATATTGTGGACAATTCACACAACACTATCCAGCCCCAAACTAAGCAGAGCTTGTAATATGGGAACCAGATAGCTAATATAATACTTGAATACATTTTTTTTGTAAATACATACTCAGAATACAATACCTATATGTATAACACCCAGTCAGAGAACAAACGTTTACCACACAAATATTTGTTCTCGGTGTGGATCGAACCCACGACCTACGGCGCAGAAGGCAGTGCTTCCTACTACCGACTGAGCTAGAGGCCAGTCAATACCAACTTCCTGCGGTGTCTCTAGTTTCAAACCAGTGTGGCGAAAGGATGTTAAGTGCGCCTCAAAGAGGCTCCTGTCGTGCACTTGACACATATTTTCGAACTTTTTGGGTTCGACGATATTATGGCGGTTTCCTCACGATGTTTTCCTTCACCGTTTGAAGAGTTGAAAGAGATAGTAAGAAAAGTGATAATGGACACATTCTTAGCTGTTGTTTTGTTTAAAGGCTCGAACACACCTAGTTCGCTGGCGGTAGCGATCAGTGAAATGCTGTCAAATATCGCTGTAAAATTTGACAGTGTTTCACTGATCGCCGACGCCAGTGGCCTAGGTGTGCTTGGCCTAGGTGGTTTAGAAATTAAGGTCAGAGATAAATTACCTATTAGCCTGAATTTTGACTACTTAGACTGTAATATTTTAGAGTAGGTTAAAAAACATAGCGTACACTATTGACTATGACTGGCCTCTCAGCTCAGTTGGTAGTAGCTCTGCCTTCTGATCGTAGGTCGTGGGTTCGATCCCCACCGAGAATAAATATTTGTGCGGTGAACACAGATGTTTGTTCTCTGTCTGGGTGATAGATTGCATCCAATAATAGAATGTATTTACAAAAAATAATTATAAGATTAAAAAACTTGAGAAACCGACTTCATTGTCAAACGGCTAAACCGATTTTAAACCGGGTTTGGCGCCAGAGCGTTAGCGAGGGCGCCAATGGAGCTTGAGGGACTCAAACGACTTTCACCCGAGGTAAACACTGTGCTTTTCATTACGAATACAAGGAAAGTAAAAATAAAAACATGAAAGAAAAATTAGGGAAAATGAAGATTGAATTGCCGCCTTCCCGGTTTTTTTTTCTTTTTCTCTGGCGGGCCTTTGGCTTCGGTTCGCCAGCATTATTCAGCCATTATTTTCATTCTCATAATTAAAAAAATGGTAAATGTCAAATCTATGTTATTTTAAATAAATAGTTGAAGCTATACACTAATCAAGTAATTTAGAAGATATATTATTTATTTAATACTATCTTTATGCTATTTAAATTTAAATATTACATTGCGCTCTAATAGACTTTTTAAACTTCTTACCGTTGTAATGGGTTTCCAACCTACTTGCTGAATAAAAAGTTGGAATTTGGTTGAACAACCTCCTTGCAGTTAGAAAGACTTTAGAAAGTTGGAACATGGTTGAATAAAATAGAACTTGTTTTTTTTTATAATTTGACAGCTGTCAGTAGAAAGCGATTCTCCCTAGGGCTGAAAGTTTTACTTTCAATTAGGCCCCTCAGGCAACTTCAGACCTACTTTCAGAGTATGAGTAATGAAAAAGTAATTTTCTAAATCGGTTCATAAATGACGGAGGCATGCAGTTACAAACATTAAAAAAATTATTTGAAAAGAAATGGCAACACCGATTTTAATAAAATTAAAATGGGACCAATTTGGAAGCAGTACCTTTCAGATAAAAAAATAATTTTTCAAATCGGCTCACAAATGACGAAGTTACGCGGTAACAAACATAAAAAAAAAAAAAAAAAAAACTCCTCCTTTTTGATTGGAAGTCGGTTAAAAAAGACAGTGTCAGTGACACGATAACAAGAAGACTGTCTATACACCAGTATTTTGTTCCTACCAAAAAAAAATAGGGTAGGGGTAGAACATTATGAATGTGCAATCAGAATTTTCAGTTTCGATAAAATGACAAAGTTATTAAATGTTAAAATTTTCAGAAATCCTGCAAAAAATTATGGACATATTAGTTACGTAGTACTAGAGAGAAAAAAATCACGCTGTTCGGTTCCGCTTGGTATTTAGCGTTTATGAATGAAATGATTTTTGAATCATTTCTCAATATTTGACTAAAAATTGTGGTTATAAAAAAAAAAAAATTCTGTCTCAAAAAAATTTTTTTTTCGTGGATGTGTTCAGTATCTGTAGCCAATATCGGCCTTTTTTTTTTGGTAATTACAAAATAGTGGTGTAGATAATGACGACACTTTGTTATTGTGTTCGTAAGAGTACGCGAGTGAAGCTGCAGGCGGAAGCTAGTTCTTATAACAATAGCGGAAAGGTCATACTTGTAGGTACCTAGACCAAACTAGTTTAAAAACCGATTATAATTTTATATTAAAAAATGTGACCTTGAATTGGTTCATTGCATGAAGAGGTCGTAATATAACTATTACTTAATAGAATCGGTAAAGGCCTGACTACCGTCAAACAGATTCTTTCTCAAACATTTTAACCATTCTTAAGTTTTTTAATAAAAAAAAAACGCAAATATTTTAGTATTGTCCCAAAAGTTTTTTATTTATTTATACGCATAGCTAGCTGATGGAACAAGCCTATGGCCCACCTGATGTCAATTGGTAACCATCGCATATAACAAATTATTGCCTCGTAGGTCACGTACGTCAGGAACGTGCCCTACGATGATCTGCCCTGCGTCCATCAACTAGAGGCATACAGATGTTCAGCCTCACGTGCCAGTAATGTCACCGGCACCCACACCCTTCAAACCGGAACACAGCGATGTTGCTTCACGGCAGGAATAGGCATGGTGGTAGTACGCACCCCCACGAGACACACACATAGAGCTCTACTGCTACAAAAGTTAAGAGCTGGGGCTCAATTCTAGAAGTGACTTTTTGTCACGGTAGATAATATTATATCACAAAAACTGTCAAATTCACAAAAGAAACTGACAGTTCTTGTGATATAATATCTACCGTGACAAAAAAGTCACTGGTCTTGAATTGAGACCCTGATTTGAACCCGTGATCTTCCCTTGGTACGGGGCTGCACTGACCGCTGCGCCATCGGATCCTAATCACACTAAACGTGTGTGATTAGGATCGACGACGATTTAGTGCCGTATTAACAGTTTTATTTATCTGGAAAAAACTTGAGTTGATTAGAGACTTCATCGCTGTGTTTCGGTTTGAAGGGTGTGGGTGCCGGTGACATTACTGGCACGTGAGGCTGAACATCTGTATGCCTCAAGTCGATAGACGCAGGGCAGTGCATCGTACTCTCTCTTTTAGTGCGCACTTAAGATCCTTTCACCACACTTGGTAAGAGCCAGTGACACGATAAAAAAAATGCATCGTAGGGCACGTTCCTGACTTGCGTGACCCACGAGGCAGTGCGTTGTTAGAGGAGAGGGTTACCACTTAACATCGGGTGGGCCATTTGTTTGTTCCATCAGCTGGTTTGCTTAATCGATTCGTTTGATTGTACGAACGTAGCCTTAGCGTATTAGGATGACACCGACGCCTTAACCTACCTAGTGACCGTCATACGAGTAACAATACAACAGTACAAGCCTTGTCTAGCTCTGTCTCTGGCTCTGGTTTTGAGTTCAGAAAAAAAAAACAAAATGTTTTGATTGAAAAAATTACAGGTGAATACAGGGTTGGGATCTCCTCTTTTAAGTTGTTAAACCTGTATTAGAAGAGATCCCCTCTTTTCTGTGGCTCAACATAGCCTTGTAATTTAATTTAGGTGATACGTTATACGATACGGTAAAGATCGAGCTAATTTTAATGATAAGTATTTAACAAGAATAAATACATTCAAATTCAGACTTGTGTGAGTGCTCACTAGTGTATTATACTGTGTTTTTCGACGTAGGTTTTCTTAAGTCAACACTCACACAGACACAAAGCCAGAGCCAGAGACAGAGCCAGACAGAGCTTGTGGTAGGTAGCAGGTACATTTGTTTAGCATTGCTATTGTGTGAATAACCACTGTTGTCACAACAGTGTAGATGTTTACCTTCCTAACTGTACATTGTCTAACCGAGAAGCAAAACAATATTGTCTACATTCAGGTGGGTGCCCGCTACTAGTATGACATGTTTTCAATATTTTTATTTACAAAAAAACTTGCATTAATTTTTCTTTACAAGCATTGCTATTCAGCGTGGCAATGCCGCCAGCGTCTTGGGGACGCTTCCGTCTGGCACTGATTTGGATCAGTTGAGCTATCTCTAGATCGTTTGTAACGATCTGCAGATAGCTCAACTGTTTCTTGTGTATTTTGTTTCTTGTGTATTTTGTACATTTTGTAAATATTTGTTTAATTGTAAGTTTCTTTGTGTAAACAAAGAAACTTAAGTATTTTTAAATTACACAAGAAACAGTTAAGCTATCTACAGACCATTACAAACGATCTAGCGGTAGCTTTTTAACTGAGGTAGCTTGGGAAATCCGAAACCATAGACAATGACTGAAATGTAGATGGATAGATAGATAGAAAATGCTTTATTGCACATAACAAATTATAAAATTACAGGTACATAAAAATACTTAAAACTATTTGCCTTATACAATGGGCAGTCTTATCGCTAAACGAGCGATCTCTACCAGACAACATTTGGATGGAATGGACTCAAGATATTTACAAGGGGACTGTGTGCAAAGAAAGAATAAATAAAAAAGCGCCTAAAATATACAGAAACTTCAGAGGGTTCAAATCCCGCTCGGCTCTTAACTTTTGGGACATTATAAAAATTTTTATAGAGAAACTGTAGGAACCATCAAAACATGTGAAAGCAATGAAAACATTTTTTATAATGTCCCAAAAGCTAAGCGCCTAGCGGGATTTGAACCGCGAGCTTCCCCTTGGTACGTTAGTGCCGAACAGTCTTAAGAGTTATTCGTCGAGTGTGATTAGGATCCGATGACGCAGCGGTCAGCGCAGCCCCGTACCAAGGGGAAGGTAGCGTTCAAATCCCGCTCGGCTCCTAACTTTTGGGACATTATAAAAATCTTTGCTGTGATTTCCTTATGTGTAGTAAACACTATAAAATCAATAAAAAAGTAATTAAAAAAGATCATCGGATATCAGTCATCATCAACAGCCTGCAGATGTCAACTACTAAACATAATTACTAAAAAAAAAACCTCTATAAATTTCCAGGAAGAACGATTCCGCGCCCTCTCCATACAACGATTTCCCGGGATCTTTAAAATGTCGTCGGTTCATTCACTGCCTGTTGACTTCTGAAATACCGCAGAACTTATTCACCTGTTTGAATAACGTTGTTGATTTGATAGGTACATTATAATTAACGTTACCTATAGATTACAACAGGCTGATAAACTCAGTTTGCCGCGGAGGCTTATACGCGCGACGCGTCTTGACAATTCCGTGCGCCATTTTTTTTTTTCAATTTGTTTCGTTCGAAAATCGATAAAGTTGGTGATTTTTTATTGTGAAATCAAAGTTTTTATAGTGCATGTGATTTTATTATGCGAAGGAAGGTAAAATACATGTTGATATTATAGATTTTAAAATAATTCAGGGGTTTATATGAATGATATTCTCTCTGGGCGTTAATTTTATGATTCTCTGCACGTAGGTATTTATTTAAAATAAATCGATTTAATTTAGAAACTTGAATAATGAGTGGTTATAATAAAGTATTGTATAAGGTTGAGGGTTAGAATACAGACGCGCACCAATGGATTTTTTCTTCGAAATATTGTTGTGCGTAATACCTACCAGGTGCTCTCAAACGGTGAAGAAAAACATCGTGAAGAAACCTTAGTATTTTGACTGCAGCGGGTTGCGAACCTATGCAACCCGTCATCTTATGGAATATCCAAGTAATTACTGCAAAAAGGTGCAAGTGTAAATGTTACATTTGGACGAACCTCTGACTACGTCTTTATACATCCTCAAAGAAACATGAGTTGGTACTTGATGCTTAAAGATTTCTATCTGGATATTTACCGTGCCTGGGATCAAAGTCTAGATAGCTTCAGTTTTTATTGCTTATAACCGTCAAATATGACAGTAATATTTGACTGCGTTTTACTGATCGCTACTGCAGAACGCTTAAGCTGCCTTCCTACGGTGCGTGGTTCTGCAGATCATCACGCACCGCGCACGACGACGAACGGCAACGCACACCGAAAAGACTCCTGTGCTACCGCGATAACACGCACCAGTGGGAAGGGGCTATTATAGCCCCTTCCCACTATGTGATATCGCGCACCAGCCCGCACCAGCTCGCACGACACACACCATGGGAACGGTCTCGTGCGCCGAGGTGCGCGGTAGCACAGGAGCCTTTTCTGTGTGCGTTGACGTGCGTCGTCGTGCGGGGTGCGTGATGATCTGCAGAACCACGCACCGTAGGCAGCATTAGATGTGGATGTGCGCGAGACTTACGGGTGAAAGATGACATGGATAAGAGAGGAGTGAATGCAGAGATGTCGGCTGACAGAAGGGAATGGAGGGGGAAGACATGTTGTGCCCACCACACATAAAGTGGGATGGGTAAAAAAAGGAAACAGGTTTTTACATCTATTGTAGAGGTCTTTGTGTGTGTCTCGTGGGGGTGCGTACTACCACCATGCCTATTCCTGCCGTGAAGCAACATCGCTGTGTACAGGTTTGAAGGGTGTGGGTGCCGGTGATATTACTGGCACGTGAGGCTGAACATCTTTGGGCCTAGGCAATGCATTTTAGGGCACGTTCCTGACGTGGCCTGCGAGGCAATGTTTAGTTAAAGGCAATGGTTACCACCGCCCACCATTAGATGCGCCATCAGCTATAGTTGTATAAAAAAAAAAGACGGGTTGCACTCCGGGAGTGCCGGCAGAAGTGAAAACTTGCCGCTCGTATTAAAACTTATAAAGTACTCACTCATTTTCTTTCGCTATTCATAATACCTAAATAAATACAGTAGATCTATAAAATCATGTACCAATGACCACTACTACCTGCCGCGGGCGGCCGCTAGTTCATAAAATCTATAATAGGTATGTACCTATACCTACTACAGTCACGAAAAACGCCTTGGTATGCTTGCTACTAACTATTATCTATTCTGTGACGTTACCGTGTCATAGTAACTACTAGCGTATCTGTAGCGTCTTACGCTTTTTCGATCAAGTCACGTGATCCTGACGCCCTGACGCCCTGACGCGAGTTTAAGATTTTATACCCATTACAGAAAAAGTGCTCAACGCCGCTAAAGAAGTTTTCACTTCAAAAATACTACCATGATTATTTGATTATATTTTATCTGTATTTATACGAACCTAATCCTAAACCAAAGATTAATAAAGATTATTTAACGAATGTTTAATCCGATAATCTGTTTGAAGAGCACTGGTGATGGGCTAGTAGTAGGGGTGAATCCGCATTCACCTGCCAATCACAAAGCCGTGGGTTCAAATCCGTTTCGGCACCAAGAGTTTTTGACGTAACAACGTCTAATAATTCGATGGAGCCGGCTGCACGCACGAAAAACATGACTCATGCGGCGTTACCTTGCTCGTTCCATTTAAGGCTTGAAGTGCAAGCGAGAGCGCGGAACGAGCGACAAAGAGGCACGCACGGCCTCCGCGTTCGGCAGCGTTCGACATCTGTCTCTCTCCTACTTGAGTGAGCGATGCGTCCGCGTGGATAGCTGCATGACGTTGTCACGTTCAACTAACGTCAGTAAACCGACTTTTCACAACCTGACAGAACCTGACAGAAGACAGACAACCGATTTTTATAACGCTTTTATTAGCTTCACCTGTATTGTATGTATGTATGTAACCGACCTCTTTGAGCTCGATTTTCTCCTACTTTGAACGATCAGATTTGATAACTATATTTATTAATTTTATAACAACAAAACAAAAATTCATAATATTAACAAAAAAAAACTAAAACTAATTAAAACTAAACCTTAAAAATCTAACAAAAGTGATTGATTTGATTTGATTCAAACTTTGCACACCTGTCAAAGGTCGATAACAATGCAATAATATGAAAAAAACAACTAAAAAAAAATGAAAAAAAAAATACTAAAAAGTGAAAAATAATTTATTTTAGTTCCACGCGACCAAGCCTAGAAGAACAAGCAACAAACTACGGCTTGGTTCCTTCCGTTTTTTATTTAGATTATGATAAGGAGTTTAGAGGTATTGATTAAGTAAGAAAACTAATTTTAAAACTAGTTTCACGTTGTGGATTTCTCATTTGCAGCACATATTGGATTTTGTAAAGATACAAGCTGTGCCCGCGACTTCATCCATGTGGAATAGTGTCCTTAAAAATTAGTTTCAAGCTTCTAGTTCTAAAAATGACGAATCTTCCATGCAACTTTTCATCCTCCCTTCCAACTTCTTGTAACCCTCGCATTAAAACGTAGCCTATGTCCTTCCTCAGGCTCTAGAGTAGAGTCTAGACTATCTGTACCAAATTTCATTTAAATCGGTTCAGTAGTTTGGCTTTAAAGCGAGACAGACAGAGTTACTTTCGCATTTACCAATTTTATAATTTTAGTTATACCTAGACCTTAGACAATCTAACCTAGATTGTCTAAGACCTAGACCTACAGTTTACATATTATATCAGTAGGTAAGAATGACACTTTATTAAATGTCAAATATTTATGTAACGTCAGGTAGACAAGTGAAGTTTAAATAACTTGAGAAATCATCTTCATGGAAAAACGGCTGAAACCATTTTGATAACATTTCAGTAAAAAAAAACAAAAAGGTTCATATATTACGAAGATATGCGTCAGCAAACATAAAAATAAATACAACCGAATTGAGAACCTCCTCTTTTTTTATTTAAAGTCGGTTAAAAATAATAAAAATATACAGTTACCTACATAGTAGGTATATTATAATATTTTGTAAATATTTGTTTAATTGTAAGTTTCTTTGTATAGCCGATTTTGATAAAATTTAAATGGTACCAATCTCCCCTAGATTGGTACCATTTAAATTTTATCAAAATCGGCTTAGCTGTTTTGTTTTAATTATTTGTTTTATGTTTATCGCATAATTTCGTCATTTTTATGCTGCAATTTGAATAATTATTTTAATCTCAAATACTTGTATTATTTGTAAGTTTCTTTGTGCAAATAAATGACCAAATATTTATTCGTTTTATTCATCTTACGAAGATTAACTTGACCGTCGACATGCGAGCGAAATCCGGTTTGGAAAGATAATTTGCCAATCTGGTTCTTTCGTATAAACCGTAGGACATCGGTCCCAAAACCTAAAATTACATCAAAATGTAAGCCAAATGTGAATTTCCTTTCAAAGCTGATACTTCTGAGATGGTTTTAGTAGTTATTATAACTATATACTACTTTTGAATTGGCCTTTTATACAAAGAAACTTACAATTAAACAAATATTTACAAAATATTATAATATACTATGTAGGTAACTGTATATTTTTATTATTTTTAACCGACTTTAAATAAAAAAAGAGGAGGTTCTCAATTCGGTTGTATTTATTTTTATGTTTGCTGACGCATATCTTCGTAATATATGAACCTTTTTGTTTTTTTATTAATAATCCTGGCGTAGCGTTGGACTAGTTAATCCGTGTTTTGTCTCTTGCATTGACATGCAATTGTCAACTCGAACAAATGTGACAAAACACGGATTAACTAGTCCAACGCTACGCCAGGAAGTATAACCTTCCAAATGAAAAAAAAAATAGAATTTTTTTTTTCAGAAAAAAAAAATTAAAAATTGCAACCGAATTGAGAACCTACTCCTTTTTGATTTGAAATCGGTTAAAACTAATAGGTTATGCAGCCTATCTCCACAGTATGCTTAGGTAAACGTTAAAGACGCCGAAAGATATATTTTAAAGGCATTATAAAAACTGAGGCTTAGTGATTGTAAATGTTTTGATAAGATATTTTACAGATTATATAAAATTATTGATGTTACAAATTTTGAATTGGGTATTCAAATTCAAGATAAGCACATAAAGTATATGAAGTAAGTACATATACTACAAACTACTGGGTAGGTATGCCAAATTGAAAACATAAAAAAAACTTCCAAAAAATTAATTTACAAAACTTGATAAACCAACTTTATAAATAACTTGCTAAACTTGCCACACATTCATTTTCTACTTGGGTTTGAATGTGTTGACACTTTTGACACAATTTTGACAGCCATAACCATAGCCATGTGAAGCTCATGGTATATAGGCCAGCAGTATTGAAGAGCTTTAATATAATGGAACCAGTCTGAAAATTAAACCTGGTCTAAAAAATCTCCACGTACAAGTAAACGACGAAAAATTAAAGAAAAATCACAATTTAAGCCGAATACTAATTTTGCTAAGCTGTATATTTATGATTGGTGTACACAGACCTGGCGCGGGCTCTATAGCTTCATGAAACATCTCATTTAGATTTTAAAAGTCGGTTTACTGACGACAGTTGAACGTGACAACGTCATACAGCTGTCCACGCGGACGCATCGCTCACTCAAGTAGGAGAGAGACAGATGTCGAACGCTGCCGAACGCGGAGGCCGTGCGTGCCTCTTTGTCGCTCGTTCCGCGCTCTCGCTTGCACTTCAAGCCTTAAATGGAACCTCAGAGCGAGGGAACGCCGCATGAGTCATTTTTCGTGCGTTCAGCCGGATCCATCGAATTATAAAACGTTGTCACGTCAAAAAACCGTGAGATTGGTGTGCCAGGGTCGTGTTGAGGAAAATCTGTGATCACGTTCACAAGCTATTGATTATGTCATGATGGCCGACGGGGATTCCCAGGGTCAAAACACACAGTCCTCACAGCTAAGTTGGTAGTAGCTCTGCCTTTTGCGATTCAGGCCGTGGGTTCGATCCTTACCGCAAACAAAATTAAATATTTGTGGTGTACACGGATGTTTGTTCATGCCTGGGTGTTATATTGTATTTTAGGATTGTATTTGCTTAAAAAATTATTGTATTGGCACTGATTTGGATCAGTTGAGCTATCTCTAGATCGTTTGTAACGATCTGCAGATAACTCAACTGTTTCTTGTGTATTTTGTACATTTTGTAAATATTTGTTTAATTGTAAGTTTCTTTGTGTAAAAAATGAAATGAACTGAAATAAAAAATAAATATAAACATTACACCAGCTATCTGGTTCCCATCATAGTACAAGATCGGCTTAGTTTGGGGCTGCTGTAGCTTGTATCATATACTACTGTAACTTTATCATACCAATCGATAGGGTTCATCATATTATAGGAATTATTTTTTGCTTACAACAGAATATACATTATTTACAAAAACTATTATTTAAAACATGACATAATTAAAAAAATATATATGAATTACATTTTATAAGAAACTAGAAAATTTTGTAATGAACTCTGTTTTCCACCTGTAGGTATTACAGGTAGAAAACAGAGTTCGGATCACCGACCGCAGGCAATGTGCCCAAAAGGCACATTATTTTTTTGCTTAATAACAAAGCGTCAGAAATAACAGGAAGACCATGAAGTTTAACATTAGTTTTAATATAAAATAAATCAATTATTTATCAAATGCTCAAAATGAGAAAAAAAAACCATGAATGCAGTTTAAATTGTTTTAAAATTTAAATAATGTCTTCTTACAGTAAAATACATCCAATTACAATATCCAAGGTATATACTTTCCCTCCATGTGGTATATCCGTGGGACGCCCCAGGGCTACCACGAGCTCCATATGCTTATGGCTATGGCTGTCAAATTGTGTATACAGGGTTATTCATTATTAGCTGCAAATACTCAGGAATTAGGTTCAACAAATAAAATAAAAAATATTTATGAAATGATTTTTTTAAGTTTTGTTATGAAAATCCCGAGAAAATCGATAAAGGAATCATTGGCGCCTGACCTATTTTGACCTTTGATCCGCGCCCGCGCGCCGTGAGTGACACTCTGCGTTCAGTCACCGCCTGGGTGGGTCATCGTCCTGTTCTCCGTGGCAATCATTATGCAATAGCCGGAAAGAAATTAATAAAAATAAAATTTTGATACAAAAACTTGAAATAATTTTTGATAAAATTAAAAAAAAAATAACTTTATAAATATTTTTTATTCTATTTGTTGAACCTAATTCCTGAGTATTTGCAGTTAATAATGAATAACCCTGTAGATAGGCTGACCCACACATTTTCTTCTTGGGTTTGAATGTGTTGACACTGTTGACACAATTTTGACAGCCATAACCATAACCATATGAAGCTCATGGTAGGCCAGCTTATGGCATATCCGTGGGACGCCCTGTATAATTATTTATTTAACCTAACTTCTACTATAATCACTTGTGTATGCACCTGCGCACGTGTATGTGAAACGTGTTTATCGTTAGTATATGCTATCAAAAAAAAACGTGAGGATCGAAGGCTAATCCAGTAAAAAACTAATTTATCAAAGTATCCAACTAAATTTAAAACGGTATTTCACAACTAAAATAATACTATTAAACAAGTATCACATAATACACTTTCATTCAAACTGCTAAAACTTTGAGCCTCAAGTAATGTTGGTTATAATGCCACCGAAATAAATAAATATTGTAGGCAATGCACACAACACTATCTAGCCCCAAACTAGACAGAGCTTGTACTACACATAGTACTACACACAGACTCAAACCAGAACCAGAGACAGAGCCTCTGGTTTTGAGTCTGTGTGAGTGTTGACTAAATAAATCCTACGTCGAAACGTCACACACACAGTATACTACGCTGGTGAGCACTCACATAGACTCAAAACCAGAGACAGAGCCAGACAGAGCTTGTGGTAGGCTACAATATAATAATACTAAAATTAGTACGGTAGGTAATAACGTAGTTTTCGTCCAAGGATTTATCTATCTAGATAGGTATTTGAATTCGCAATCTCAAGATAATTATTAACATAAGTATACTTATACTTACCTACCTATTTATAGTAGGTAGCACCTAACCTATTCATTTTAGCGACTTCAAATAAAAAAGAGTAGTTTTTCAATTCGGTTGTATTTTTTAGTGTTTGTTATCGCATCATTTATGAAAAAAAAAGGAAACTGAATTGAAGCTTCACAAATATGATTTAAAGTGATTTATCCGGTTTTTAATCGACTTCGAAATCAAAACCGAATTGAGATTCGGTTTTTTTAACCGACCTTCTGGCCTACCATGAGCTTCATATGGTTAT
Organism: Thera britannica; assembly: GCA_939531255.2. NCBI lineage: Eukaryota > Metazoa > Arthropoda > Insecta > Lepidoptera > Geometridae > Thera > Thera britannica. The sequence continues at coordinate 5,093,815 of OW618052.2, forward strand.
GGTTATGGCTGTCAAAATTGTGTCAACAGTGTCAACACATTCAAACCCAAGAAAAAATGAATGAGTGGGTCAGCCTATCTATACACAATTTGACAGCCATAGCCATAACCATATAGAGCTCGTGGTAGCCCTGCTTATAGGAGGAGGTTCTCAATCGGTTGTATTTTTAATCTTTTCCAAGATTGTTGTATGTACTTGTTATTTGAATTGAGCACCTAAAGGCCTGCGCACATATAGCGCAATGGCGATGGCAATCAGTGAATCACACAGGCGGGTCTCCATACAAACGTAGTCCCCTATTTCCTCCCTGGATAATGCCTCTAGAGTAACCATTTTTTCTCATAAAATCCAGATCTGCTATAAACGTGCTCGTATGTTTTCTTTTTTTTCAGAAACTTATTAATAAAGAAAATATGACCCTCATATGATTTATATGAAATATGAATTGGAGGTGATATTTTCTTTATCAATAAGTTTCTGAAAAAAAGGAAAACATACGAGCACGTTTATAGCAGATCTGGATTTTATGAGAAAAAATGGTTACTCTAGTCTAGAGGCATTATCCAGGGAGGAAATAGGGGACTACGTTTGTATGGAGAGTCGCCTGTGTGATTCCTTCCTATGAGCTCTGTTTTTTTTAGGTTTGAATATGGAATGGCGCCATGACATGGGACTGTTGCTACAAAAGTATACTCTACCGGTGGTGACTTAAGAGTGGAATTCGGGAAATCTGACGTTTTCGTATTTTCAAAATGGACGCTTTAAATCCACAAGAAGAAAAGAAAAATGCAGAGGTAATTATAATATTAAATCTAATTAGATCATCATTTTCCTGTCCTTATCCCCCGCTGCATGTGGTCGGCACAACAGGTTTTCTTTTTCCACTCACCTCTTTCATTCGTCATCTCAGTGCGCACTCCTTTCTTGCTCATGTCATCTTTGACACAGTCCATCAACAATCTTTTCTTTGGTCTACCTTTTCTTGCATAACCTTAGACACATAGTTATAATAATTCTGAGATAATAACCTTTAAGGCCTGCGCACACCTAGGTCACTGGCGATGGCGATCAGTGAAAAGCTGTTACATTTGACAGCGTTTCATTGATCGCTATCGCCAGCGACCTAGGTGATATGCGCAGGCCTTTAGTCTTTATTCTGAGATAATAACTAAATCACTCCTGTCAAGATAAAGATAATTTAAAATTAAAGTAAAAGGTGCCCAATGAAAGGCAAAAAATAACAAAAAATTAATAATCTTTTATCAGCTTAAAAGGCCTATGTATACCTATTCAACCTAATAATTCTCTACTTTAATAGTTTTTCTATTTTTCATTCCATAAGTATGTTAAAATAGTAGATTGTGTCATAAGGGACCAAAGTAATATATTTAGGGCGAGAGCGGTTTTTTGAATCCTGAGCGTAGTAACGTGTAACGTAGTGCGCCTAAAGTAGTTACTTTAGGCGCACTTTTTAGGGAACCAATCGCCTCTTTTTGAATAGATAGGATGAAAAATATTTTTTGGGGTATGTTAATATACAGCGTTACTAAAACGGTTATAAAATATTGTGAATGAACACGTTAGAAGGCCCCATTTAACCTCGTTTTCGGCTTGACGGCTAGTTTTGTAACACCCTGTATAATATAAATGTTATTCCAGCAAACATCAGATTCGCTTCAAAATGATGAGGTGGAAATGGGTGACGTCACAAGAACCAATATCAGGCGGATTACTAATGGAGAGGTCAGTAATACACCATACAGTTAGCTATCCGCCCCATCCAGTGCACGTAGGGCACGTTCTTGACGGGCACGTTCTCGTTTAGTTTAGTTTAGTTTATTGCAAAAAATCTTAGGTAACATTACAGACATATCCAATACGTTACTTAAAGCTATGTACACTTAAAAATATATAAAATTTACTTATGACGTGCGTGACCTATCACAGAATACTTTGCTTTAAGCAATTTTGTTACCAAAAAAAATCAGGTCATTTGCTAGTTCCATCAGTAAGCCTACCACAGGCTCTGTCTGACTCTGGTTATGAGTCTGTGTTAGTGATTTATGAACAGGCGCCGTATGAAAATGTTCGTCACCTTAGAGTCGGTTTTCGCTTGCACCAGTGCCTTGATCATGAACACATTTTGACATAGTTTGTGACGTTAACTTATCGGTGTATTCTGTCTATTCAGTTTCAAAAGGTAGTATGTGATCGTGATACGTTGAACAAATCAAGTTGAAAATCGACGAACATTTTAATTCCGCCACTATACATACTATAGTTTATTTATGTACATTTTAACAGTAAAAAAAAAGGCCTTTGCATCTATTGTAGATGATTTATATAGCGTCAGGGGCAACTGGTGATCAACTCATGCCCCTACTTGCGGGACGCTATAGTGCCTGGGACAGGATTTTAGATGGAATAGGCTTGCCCAGCACCTATACCATCCTGACAGCTTAGTCGGCCTAATCCACAGGAAAGACATGGTCAATACGTGCGGAGCTGACTAAGCCACGGGTTTCCTCACGATGTTTTCCTTCACCGTTTGAGAGCACTAGCATTGTGTACATAAATTTTCGACAGAAAAACTCATTGGTACACGACTGGATTTGAACCCACGACTTTAGGATCGGAAGGCGGGGCCGCTACCATTAGACCACCAGTGCTCTCGAAGGAAAACAAGTTGAGGAAACCGGCATATCGCAGAACGTAAAAAGTTCGAAAATATGTGTCAAGTGCAAGAGAAAGGAGCCTCTTTGAGGCGCACTTAAAACTTCACGACTGGATTCGAACCCACGACCGTAGGATCAGAAGGCTACTACCACAAGACCACCAGCTGGCTCACCATGAGCTTCATATGGTTATGGTTATGGCTGTCAAAATTGTGTCAACAGTGTCAACACATTCAAACCTAAGAAGAAAATAAATGTGTGGGTCAGCCTATCTATACACAATTTGACAGCCATAGCCATAACTATATGGAGCTCGTGGTAGCCCTGCTGTGCTTTAGAAGCACTTTTTTTTTCTTTAAAAACGCTATAAACGCTATGTATTTTTTTTCAGTTAAACCACGAGTTCCTCGACCACCAGCCCACAGGCTGGCTGGAGACTACCCTGACGAGGGTCGGTTCCTCCACGGGCGACTTCTTCAAGGAGAACGGATCCTCAGTGAAGACATTAACAGTTTTCGTCTTGAATGGCGTGGCTATAGGATACTTTTTAGGATGTCTATATTATTATTTAAGTTTTAGTAAGTATTTTTCACCTTCTCTTTTAACTTAGTCCCACTATTGGGCAAAGTTCTCAAAAACCTTCCACTAATCCAGTAGACCTAGCTGGATATGCTTGCAGTTAGTTGCTCACAATCGTCAAAAGATGGCTGGAGCAGTCACATATTCAGTTTATGTTTAATTATTGAACTCGGGGTGAAATAATTATTTTCTTAAAATAAATCCTAGCTAGATCAATTTATCGCCCCCGAAACCCCCTGTATACTAAATTTCGTGAATCGTTGGTTCAGTTTTCGAGATCCTAAATATATATAAGTTTACAAGATTCTCTCGTTTAAAGGTATAAGATTATTGTATATTGTTATTCCATTTACAAATATAATTTTATATAATTTTATCTTATCTTAAGATACAGGTTAATAAAAATTGGTCTTTTCTCAGGTAACAAACCTTTAGAGCTATGCCAAGGATTTGGAAGCCTAATAGCCTTCTTCTCAATACTGTACTTCTTCTTAATCTACTTCTTCGTCGTAAAGAGGTTCTTTGGGAGATGGTTTGAAAAGGTTGTGTGGAGCCAGGTCAAGACTATCAGCAGGGTGCTTTGGAAGTTTGTGTGAGTATTTTGGTTTGTTTTATATTTTAGACTAGCGGCTTGCCCCGGCTTTGCACGGCTGGATATTTATTTTTTAAACACGCCTATGTTACTCAGGGTGAATGTAGCTTTCCAATGGTGAAAGAATTTTTGAAATCGGCACAGTAGTTTTTGAGTTTATTCATTACAAACATACACACAAAAATATTTGTTTTTCTTCGTTATAATATTTGTGTAGATGTAGATTGATCTACCTCTTTTGGAGGACCACAGAGTTGACCCCACAAAATGCAAGGCGGTGACGTGGAAGACCCAGAATGAGATGTCTGGACGAACTTGACTCTCATCTTAGATCGTGGCCTGTAACAACACTGGGGTCGTGAGAAGTGGAAAGAGGGATAGGAGGCCTTTGCCCTGCAGTGGGACAAAAGGCTAAAAATTAAGCCCTTTTTGTCTCACTCTAGATCTAGAGATAGCTCAACTGAATCAAATTACTGCCAGACCGAAGCGTCCCCAAGACGCTGGCAGCAGAATAGCAATTCTAATGCACTGCGCCAGATACCCACCAGCCTTCTGGTCACGCGTCTCTTCGATCAGCCGCCTAGACAACATTTTGAAGCAAAGACTCGGTTCCCCACGGACCCAGAGTCTAAACCCAGTTTAAACTTCTCACAATGCATAGTTTGTTGCCTGTTCTTCTAGGCTTGGTCGCGTGGATCTGTAACCTAGACTCATCTAGCTTTAAGATGTTACCAGTGATCCTTGCAAATGAATACAATGTTTTGACTTTGACATAATTTGAATTGGTTTCCAGCTGGTTCCGTTTGTGCCTGTACGTGGCTATTCTGGCTGCCATCACAGCGTTCCTCTACTTCGACACCCAGGGTTCTACAGAACGCCTCATCTCCCTCATCGGACTGGCTGTGCTAATGCTGCTAGGTAAGCCTGGAAGAAAACGAATGAAACTGAGCTTGAGTCAAGCATATTGTAGGCTAGTTGCGTGGAACTGGCACCTAGAACGACGATAGACACAGACTGGTGACCAGCGAAAGGACAGACAGACACATAAACTGACGGACAACACTGGCAGCGGAGACACTGGTGGTCTAGTAATATTGGCCTCGCCTTTCGATCCTTAGTGGTTCAAATCCAGTGCAATGAGTTTTCGTGCCCGAAAATGTACACTGTGCCAGTACTCTCAAATAGTAATGAAAAACATCGTAAGGAAACCGGCGTGTAAGAACCTAAAAAGTTTGAATAATAATAATAATAATGCTTTATTATGAACAAAAAAACCAGTTTGTACATCATAAGTTTACGGAAATACGATGATGTCTGCAGAAGTTAAAAAACTGTGTCGCAGACATCAACGCCCTCCTCCGTATTTAAGTAGGTATATAAGTAATAATATGTATGTAAGAATAACATGTGTCAAGTGCACGAAAGGAGCCTCTTTGAGGCGCACTTTAAATCCTTTCACCACACTGTTTTGAAAGAACACCACCACCAGTGACACGATAAGAAGAAGGAGCGGAGGCTCAGTAATAGGGTTCCATTTTACCCTTTAGATAAAACTCTAAAAATTTGTCAGAATGATCCTAGTTCTATAATTGATCTTTTATCTAATACCAAGAGAATAAATAAACTGGTTCCAGGTTTCATATTCTCGAAGCACCCTGGCCGCATTAACTGGCGCAGCGTGCTATCTGGTCTACTGCTGCAGTTCCTCTTCGGAGTGCTCTTCATCCGATGGGACCCTGGCCGGAAAGCACTTCAATGCTTCTCTGACAAGGTAGACCTTACCATCATTATTAGAGCACTTGACAGCTTTCACAGCTCAGTAAAGCTACCACAAGCTCTGTCTGGCTCTGTCGTCTGTGTGAGTGCTCACCAGTATAGAATACTGTGTGTGTGACGTTTTGGCGTAGGATTTATTTTATTTTTGGGTTTGAATGTGTTGACACTGTTGACACAATTTTGACAGCCATAACCATAACCATATGAAGCTCATGGTAGGCCAGCAGGTGGCTTATTCTTTTTACTTTCCCAGGTGGCAACATTCCTGTCGTACGGTGTGGACGGTGCTGCATTTGCATTTGGTGATCTCCTGGTCAGGACTGAAGGGGTCTTCGCCTTTAGCGTGAGTGTTAACCTAACGAACCAGAAGACCGATTTTTTAATACAACAAAGTAAACAAACAATCATACGGCTCACCTGATGGAAAGCGGTTACCGTAGCCTATGGACGCCTGCAATACCAGAGCCATCACAAGCGGGTCGCCAACCCTGTAAAACTATTAAAACGCCCTTTTTAAAGAACCCCATGCTATAGTCCTTAAGGAAAACCCCAGCAGGAAGATCATTCCACAGCCTAAGTGTACCGATGGACTGTCAACATTGTAAACAAGTCAGTAGATGAAAACGGCTCAGCATCGTTTACCGAAAGGTGTCTAAAATTAGGCTGAAGAAATCTAGGCTGTCCGAAAGCGCGATGGCTTGACGACCTCGTAGAGCCTTCCGCACATCTAGCACGATGGCGATGGCGATCAGTGAAACTCTGTCAAATATGACAGTGGTGTTTGTCAGCGTTTCACTAATCCCATCGCGTAAGATGTGCGCAGGCCTTCAAGGTTGCAGGAAACACCTGGACAAGACAGAGGAAAGCGCAAGAGACACACAAGACAGAGGAGGCTGGTAGGGAATGAACGAGGTCTATATCCAGCTATGTGGGTGATACCAGGCTTAGATAGTGATCATCAAAGTCAAGTCAAATATTTCTTATTCAGTGGTAACACAAGGATCACTTTGAAACGTCTTAAAGCTAGGTGAGTCTAGGTGCCAGTTCCACGCAACCAAGTCGCAATTTACGAACCAGAAGATGAGGCTTCAGACGCCCCCTATCCGTTAATCTGACGGTATTGTATAGGCTGCGAGATATTGTTGCATGGATAGCAGTTCTACGTGGAAATGTTATAGGTTACGTATGTCTAGTAGAGGACATAAGCAGACTGATGATAATGATGATCCAACCATTCACCTCTAAAATTCATCATTACAGTGTTCACTCCTTATTTGCTCATGCATGCATCACCAATCTATAGCACCAAGGGTTTGACATAGCCACCTTTCAAATGTCAGCGAGGTCTGTCTAATAGCCCCTTCCCACTGGTGCGTGATATCGCGCACGGAGGCGGATCAGCTCGCACGACACACCATGGGAACGGTCTCATGCACCGAGGTGCGCGGTAGCACAGGAGCCCTGTCTGTGTGCGTTGCCGTGTGTCGTCGTCGGCTGTGCGTGATGATCTGCAGAACCACGCACACTAGGAAGGCAGCATAATAGCCCCTTCCCACCGGTGCGTGATATCGCGCACCAGCCCGCACCAGCTCGCACGACACACCATGGGAACGGTCTCGTGCGCCGAGGTGCGCGGTAGCACAGGAGCCCTGTCTGTGTGCGTTGCCGTACGTCGTCGTCGGCTGTGCGTGATGATCTGCAGAACCACGCACCGTAGGAAGGCAGCATAACAGTGGACTTATTCAAGCTGATGATTTCTGTATTCCAGACCCTGCCAGTGATATTCTTCTTCAGCATGCTAGTAGAAATGCTGTTCTTCTGGGGAGCGCTCCAGTGGTTCTGCCTGAAGCTTGGAGAATTGCTCCGAGCAGCCACGTCTACTACCGTCTGCGAGAGCGTCATTGCTATTGGAAACGTGTTTCTGGGCATGGTAAGTGTGTGGTGATTGCATCGTCCACCATTTTGTTTTTCAGCTCACCGGGTGGAAAGTGGCAACTTTCAGCTGAACGAACCGAAGTTGCCCCTTTCCGCCGTCGTCAGAAAAATCGTATACACACCACGGGAAGCAAAATGGAAAGCCTCAGATCACATGTTTGTCAACTTCGGCTTTGCCTTGGTAAACAATTACATGTAACCTGAGACATTTCTTATTTTACTGGGTATATAATATACTATTTCCCATCTCTAGTGGTGTGAGGGGCACATCCCTAACACTCCGATCCGCGATCCGCTGGTGATCTTTTGGTATACCTCACTCACCGTTGGGCTGAAGCCGTTGAGAGTAGAGGAGAGGCCTTGGCAGTCAGCCTTGATATCGCAAAGGCTTTTGATAGGGTTTGGCATAAAGCACTTCTTAATAAACTACCATCTTACGGCCTCCCCGATGGGCTTTGCAAATGGGTTGCTGACTTTCTACGTGAGCGGAGCATTAAAGCTATCGTCGATGGATCCTGCTCTGACTTAAAGCCTATTAACGCTGGCGTTCCGCAAGGGTCAGTGCTGTCTCCCACGCTATTCATCATGCACATCAATGACATGTTGCAAATTAGCGGCCTTCATTGCTACGCAGATGATAGTACGGGTGACTCATTTTACTCGGGCCGTGCAAACGCCTCGCGTTCTGAGGTTGATGAGAGCAGGCGCAGACTCGTGTCTGATGTTGAGAGTGCCTTGGAGCAAGTCTCTGATTGGGGTGGTAAGAACTTGGTCACTTTCAACCCAACAAAGACTCAAGTTTGTGCCTTTTCATCGAAGAAGGCTCCGTTCACCGTGGCTCCAAGTTTTGAGGACGTTCCCCTGACCATCTCGGGCAGCATTGGAATTCTGGGTGTTGAGATATCTGATGAGGTCCAGTATGGGAGTCATCTCGAAGCAAAGGCTGCATTGACCTCCAGGAAGCTTGGGGTGCTAAACCGAGCCAAGCAGTATTTTACACCAAGACAACGGCTTTTGCTTTACAAAGCGCAAGTTCGGCCGCATGTAGAATACTGTTCCCATCTATGGAACGGGGCACCCAAGTACCAGCTGCAACGATTTGACTCCCTACAGCGAAGAGCCGTTAGAATCGTCAACGATCCCAAGCTCACCGATGCTTTGGAGCCACTCAGCCAACGCCGTGACATTGGCTCTCTCTGCGTGTTTTACCGCCTCTACAATGGAGAATGCTCAGATGAGCTATTTGACATCATCCCCGCGTCGAGATTCTACCACCGCTCTTCTCGACATAGAGACCGTGCTCATCCACACATTCTGGATCCATGGGTTTCTCGTACTGCTCGCTTCTCGAGATCGTTTCTTCCTCATACCCATAAACTGTGGAATGAGCTACCACCAGAGGTGTTCCCTCTTAATTACAACATGAATAGCTTCAAGAAAAACGTAAAAAAAATCCTTCAGGGTAGGCAACGCAACGACAGCACCCTTGGTGTTGTTGGTGTCTATGGGCGACGGTGACCGCTTACCATCAGGTGGGCCGTAAGCTCGTTTGTCTATCTTTTACATAAAAAAAAAAAAAAACTCGTCTAGATGACAAGGTTATAGTTGATTTTTTTGTTTACAGTTTAGAGGCTATTTCTATGACGAAGGCTTAAAAACAGTCACCAGACATATGCGATTTTTTTTATGCAGCCAAATTAGCGTATGGTTCACCAGATGGGAAGCGGTTACCGTAGCCACACAGACTCAAAGCCAGAACCAGACACATAGCCAGACAGAGCTCATGGTAGGCCTTTAGAAGCATCACTCAGGGTCAGCAACGCGCGAGTGATGCGTTTTAAAACATTTAAAGTTTAAATGTTTTAAAACGCCTTTCTTGAAGCACCCCATGCTGTAATCTATGGGGAAAATATCGGCAGGAAGAGTATTCCACAACCTTAGAGTGCTCGGGAGGAAGTTCCTTTGGAACCGAACGGTGCGTGACCATACCGGCTCCAAGGTATGTAGATGAGCCCTCTGCTTATGGGGAGCTGACCGATGATAAACTCTCCTTTCTTCTTCTTGCAGACCGAATCAATTCTGCTGGTGAAACCATACTTGGCTCAGTTGACGCCGTCAGAGCTTCATGTCGTGATGTCTTCTGGTTTCGCTACAGTCTCAGGTATGTCCAATCTTCAAAGCTTGGTAAAAAAATGTTAATATTGCAATCGAAGCTCAAAATAATGTCCAAACTGACTTAAGTGACTAGGTATTGACTGCAACAAAAGATACGCAACCACTGCTGTGATCCCTTGAGTAGCATGGGCTGTAGGGCCTATTGGAACCAATCTTACTTTGCTGCCTGCTGGCCTACCATGAGCTTCATACGGTTATGGTTATGGCTGTCAAAATTGTGTCAACAGTGTCAACACATTCAACCCCAAGAAGAAAATGAATGTGTGGGTCAGTCTATCTATACACAATTTGAAAGCCAAACTTTGGCTTAGTCTGCAGTCACCATTTTAGTAGTAGTAGAGCTAAAATCTCTCTCTTCTCTTCGTAAAATCTAAGCTTTTTGTGTGTGTCTCGTGGAGGTGCGTACTACCACCATGCCTATTGCTGCCGTGAAGCAGCATCGCTGTGTACAGGTTTGAAGGGTGTGGGTTCCGGTGACATTACTGGCACGTGAGGCTGAACATCTGTATGACTCAAGTTTATGAACGCAAGGCAGTGCATCGAAGGGCACGTTTCTGAAGTGCGTGACCAAACAATGCTTTGTTATAGGCGATGCTTAGCACTTAAAATCAGGTGGGCCATTTTAAGTGGCCAACCTGAAGTTGTAGTTGTTCCGTCAGCGAGTTTTATAAAAAAAAACAATCCGCCTAACCAAACGTGCTGGTAACTACGAGTATATGAAAAACTTGTATTAAAAAAAAACTTGAGAGGTGTCAAGGGACACCCGGATGGAACGAAGTTCCTTTATTATTATTTACAAAAAACCTGTATACACTCAACAAAAATAATCGTCGCGACACCACACTGTTCAATGCGAAATAGAAATGAATCTGGCTTGCTTTCTATGAGAGAGAGAGAGAGAGACAGAGAAACATGCGCACGCCGCACAGCTTAGAATAGCTTAATAAAGCAAAAAGTGTCGTGACAACTTTTCGTAAGAATTTTTTCCGTCTAGCCCCCTTTCACAACGCGCGATAAGGAACTTCGTTCCAAAACCTAACCAAGACTATGTGCCAAAGTGACTATGAAAACAAATATAATGAAGATGTATATTCCAGGTACGATCCTCGCGTCATACATCGGGTTTGGTGCCTCGCCAGCGCATCTAGTGACTGCCTCTGTCATGTCTGCACCGGCTGCCATCTGTTACTCCAAGCTACTGATGCCGGAGACTAAACGCTCTCTCACCACTGTCGATAACATCCAGCCGGTTGTCAGGTATGTTGGCGTGAGGGCAAGTGTGGGTAGATGAGGGCGAGTGTGGGTAGATGAGGGCAAGTGTGGGTAGATGAGGGCAAGTGCGGGCAGATGAGGGCAAGTGAAGGCAAGTGGGCTGTCAGTAGCGAGTGTGAGTGTAAGTGTGAGTTTGTTTTTTTTCCTTTATCAATGTTTTTTTTTCTGACATAATTTCTGTTAAATTAAGGGAGAAGCCACTGGTACCTGAAACACACTTTTTACTAGTTCGGGAACCTATGGATTCAATCAAGTATACAGTACCTAGCATGTTTATGTCAATAAAGTTATTTTGTATTTGTATTAAAAGTTCAAGCTCTGCTTAATTGAGTGATAAGGATTGTCCAAATTATTAATTTAATTTATCCTATTTTCCAGCCAAGACCAATCAGCATTATCAGCCGCGACCCGAGGAGCGACCAACGGCATCGCCCTTATCCTAAACATAATAGCTAATATAGTCGCATTCGTGGCCTTTATTGCGTTCATAAACGGCATGTTTTCCTACTTCGGAGGCATGCTGGGCTTTCCAGAGCTGAACATGGAGTGGATCATGGGGAAAGTGTTTATACCGCTGTGCTGGATTATGGGTTAGTAATCTTTTTTGACGTGACAACGTCTTATAATTCGATGGAGCCGGCTGCACGCACGAAAAAACATGACTCATGCAGCGTTACCTCGCTCTGAGGCATCCATTGCTTGAAGTGCAAGCGAGAGCGCGGAACGAGCGACAAAGAGGCACGCACGGCCTCCGCGTCCGGCAGCGTTCGACATCTGTCTCTCTCCTACTTGAGTGAGCGATGCGTCCGCGTGGACAGCTGTATGACGTTTTCACGTTCAACTATCGTCAGTAAACCGACTTTACAGACAACCGATTTTTTTACACGTTGCTGGAACAAGCGTATAGCCTTGGTTTCATCATCAGCTACTCTTTCCGGTCCCTCGCGAGTCCACTCATTCTAGCACTTGCAACAATGTTCGACCAACGGGCGGGTGGTCTGCCTCTAGGTCTTTGAGCAGCCCTTGGCCTCTATTCTGTAGCCGCCTTCGTCCACCTCCCGTCGTCGTCTAGGTTTGGTCGCGTGGAATTGGCACCTAGACTCACCTAGCTTTAAGACGTTTCAAAGTGATCCTTCGGATACTACTGAATAAATACGTTCATACATTGTTGACTTTAACTTTGATGGGCAGTGGAAATGACGATTCACCAACTTTATCATCCGCAGCCTGACTTCACCCACTGTTGGGTATGGCGTTGTTAATTAAAAATAAGCCAATAAAGATACGACTCTTCCTGACATCTATTGGCGAATAATAATACTATTTTTTTTAACCCCGAGCGAAGCTTGGCCATACCAGCTCGTGTTAAATAAATGCATTTTTCTTTCTTTCTATGCTTATTTCTATGTTCCAGGAGTGCCATGGGAGGAATGTGAGCTAGTCGGCTCCCTCATCGGGCTGAAGACGATAGTCAATGAGTTCGTAGCATACCAGCGGATGGGGGAAATGAAGGCAGCGGGGCTGTTGTCGGTGAGTAAAATAGACTATAGATAGTGCAATTCACGAAGACGCGCCCCTCGCGGGGTGCGGGGAGTTTGCTCCGAGCGGCAGTCGCGAACCGTAGTCTATTCATTGTAGTGTGCGTGTGCACTCATAGGTAATTAGTGTGTACCGATAACACTCAAACATTGACGGAAGCTTGCACACATATACTATAAACGGTTATGAGGAATAGTGGGGCGCGCCTTCGTGGATTGCACTATCTATATGTGTGTTTGAAAATAGAGCCAGACAGAGCTTGTGGCTGTCTGTTCTGTCTGACAATGAAGGAATAAGTGTTCTGAACGTTTTTCTTGATATTTTCCAGCCTCGTGCAGAACTAATAGCGACGTACGCGCTCTGTGGCTTTACCAACCCAGGCTCTGCGGGCATCATGATAGGCGCTATAGCAGCCATGGCGCCTAACCAACGGGAAACGCTATCCAGTGTAAGTATATAACTGTGCTTATTGTATTTATTTAGTCTAAATATTATAAAGCTGAAGGGTTTGTTTGGTTGAACGCGCCAATCTCGGGAACTGCAGGTCCAAATAGAAAAAAATAAATTGTGTTGGATAGTCCATTTATCGAGGAAGGCTCATAGGCTTATAACATCACGCAACGACTTATAAGTCAAAGAATTACGAGATTTAAAAGAGAATCCTTTTCAATCTAGTAAGGACTTTTCAAAAAAATCTAAATTTTTATAAGAATAGAACTACTAAACGTTGTTGAATGTTCTTTAACATTCTGGAATACCCGGGCACCGCTGGAACTTGCGTCTAGTATCAAGATGAACCGAGTTCTAACTTTATTCGGTGGATAGTTTTCGATTTAACTATACGAATAACCCAGTCAATACGAATAACCAAAATATTTTGGCAAAACCGCATTTGGTGTGCGGACTGATTTCCGCAAGTAGGCCACTGGCGTGGCGGGCCCTTTTTGCGTGACGCTTGACACGTGCTGCTCGAACTTTTAGGTTCTACAACACGCCGGTTCACGATATTTTCCTTCACCGTTTGAGAGTACTGGCATAGTGCAGTTAAATTTATCGACAGAAAAACTCATTGGTACACAACTGGATCTGAACCCACGACCGGCGGGGCCGCTACCACTAGACCACCAGTGTTCATGATGCGTTAACATTTTACAAGGACATTTCAACGTATTTTCAGATATTTTGTGACTTAAATAAATATTTTTTCAGTTGGCAGTTCGTGCGTTTTTCGCCGGCTGCGGCATTTGCTTCATGACAGCTTGCATAGCAGGTAACTCAAGGGGTAGTCTGGGGCCCGTCCTACGACATTTTGCACGAAATATACTTAAATTCAAGTAAAAACTTCTTTATTCAATGGTGTCACAAGGATCACTTTGAAACGTCTTAAGAGGGAATCACACCGGCGACTCTCCATACAAACGTAGTCCCCTATTTCCTCCCTGGATAATGCCTCTAGAGTAACCATTTTACGAAAATATCACCTCCGATTCATATTTCATAAAAATCATATGAGGGTCATATTTTCTTTATCAATAAGTTTCTGAAAAAAAGGAAAACATACGAGCACGTATAATAGCAGATCTGGATTTTATGAGACAAAATGGTTACTCTTGTCTTGTAAGGCATTATCCATGGAGGAAATAGAGGACTACGTTTGTATGGAGAGTCGCCTGTGTGATTCCCTCTTAAGGCTAGGTGAGTCTAGGTGCCAGTTCCACGCGACCAAGCCTAGAAGAACAGCCAACAAACTACAGCTTAGTTAACTTTTTGCACAGTTCATACAGTGCTACAGTAGTAGTAGAGCTCTTTGTGTGTGTCTCGTGGGGGTGCGTACTACCACCATGCCTATTCCTGCCGTGAAGCAGCTGGTTTGAAGGGTGTGGGTGCCGGTGACATTACTGACACGTGAGGCTGAACATCTGTATGCCTCAAGTGCAGAGCTAACTATATAAGTCATGGGTTTCCTTACGATGTTTTCCTTCACCGTTTGAGAGCACTAGCATTGTGTACATACATTTTTCGAAGAGAAAAATTCAAATCTGTCTTACACAAATTGATTTTTCTCTTTGCAATTTGAACCCGCGACCTTTTAGGATTGGAGGGCGGGGTACTTACCTAATCTTAATATTTTAAAGAGGAAAGATTTGTATTTTTGTATATTTTGTGTGTATGTTTGAAGGTATGTTTGTAATGAATAAACTGTACCGATTTCAAAAATTCTTTCACCATTGGAAAGCTACATTCACCCTGAGTAACATAGGCTATATTTATGTGTTTAAAAAATTACCGTCCACCCGTGCGAAGCCGGGACAGGCCGCTAGTATATATATATATAATAGATAAAATAATATGTACTTTTGTTTCAGGTATTTTAATGCCCGAAGGAGCTTTCGGATGATTTAAAATTATTAGTATAAACTTATCAACAGTAAAAGTGATATTATTTATTAAAATATTTAAGACTGTAATTTTATACCTATCTAGATATAATACCTAGTTATTTATATTTGTTATAAATAAAAATATATTTCATTACTTAAGTTTATTTTATTGATATACCTACTTAAACGTGATATCGTATCTTAGGGCACGTTCCTGACGCACGTGACTTACGAGGCAATGCTTACCACTTAACATCAGGTGGGCCATATGCTTGTTCCATCAGGTAGTCGTAGAAAAAAATCTTCTTTCTGCCCTTATTGCCCTATGAATTGCATAAAAAAAAATTCAAAACAAGAACTTTCTTAATAAAACAAACATGACTTTAAAAATATCAGTTTATTTGATATTTTATTAAACTCCTACTTACATGCAATTTATTTGTAAAAAATCTCTTACACCATTTTTAAAAGTGATTTGAACTTTTTTTTTAAATATATAAAAGAAAGTCGTGTTACTCCACTTATAACTCAAGAACAGCTGAACCGATTTGGCTGAAAATTGGTGGGGAGGTAGCTTAGAACCGGGAGAAGGACATAGGATACTTTTTATCTTGAAAAGGCAACGGGAACGGGGTGTTACGGGAACGGGCGAGCGAAGCCGCGGGCAGCCACTAGTTTTAAATAAAACTACGAATTTATCAATAAAATATCTACAGTCAAACCAAAATCGAAACTCTTAATAGATTTTTTAACCAAAATGTCACTAAACGTGCAATGAGCGCTGCGTTCACGACTTGCTAATCGACCAATTATATAATTAGACAGTTGTTTATCTTAGATTTGGCAAAATATACACTTGACAAAATTTTAGAATTGGCAAATAAACACATCATTCATCATCATTGACTGGCCTCTCAGCTCAGCTGGTAGTAGCTCTGCCTTCTGCGCCGTAGGTCGAGGATTCGATCCCCGCCGAGAACAAATATTTGTGTGGTGATCACAGGTATTTGGTCTCTGTCTGGGTGTTATATTGTATTATATTATAAGTATGTATTTACAAAAAAAAATGTAATGTATTGCATCAGCTATCTGGTTCCCATAGTACAAGCTCTGCTTAGTTTGGGGCTAGATAGTGTTTTGGAATTGTTCGCATCATTTATTTATTTATTTATTTATCATCATCATTATCAGCCTGAAGAAGTCCACTGCTGGACATAGGCCTCCCCTACACATTTCCAGGAAGAACGATTCGGACCCCTTTCCATCCACCGACTTCCCGCGATCTTGACAATGTCGTCGGTCCATCTGGTGGGTGGGCGCACTGCGTTTCATCTTCCGGTTCGTGGTCGCCATTCGATAACCTTTATTCCCCAACGGTTGTCGGTTCTTCGAGCTATATGACCTGCCCATTGCCACTTCAACTTACTAATTCTAAGAGCTATGTCGGTGACCTTGGTTCGTCTACGGATATCCTCATTTCTGATTCTATCAGCTGTCAAATATTTAATTGGTCGACTAAGAAGCCGTGAAACCAGCCCTAAGATGTACAGTCGGCTACACATCAAGCTACACACATGACGTAGTAACCAATAAAATAAATATTAACAATCAAACCAAAATGATTACTTATACATTTAAACTAACAGATAATAAAAGTATGTTATGGATTCAGGACCCAAAATAGGAAAATAAACTTCTAAAATATATTTTTTCTATGTTCTTTGCAAAGTAGTCCTTATGCCATTTGCATAGAGTCGCTTGATGTTTGATTTCGGTCGACGCGCACGCCATCTTGTAGTAAAAGTTGCACGTTAAGGTCTTGAAGACTCTGAAAACAAAAAAGACCTGTTTCTACGTTCTTTTCTCAGCATTACCCTTACTTTGATTCAGTTTACCGGTAAAATAATGGCACATGAGGTTTAACATCTGTATGCTTCAAGTTGATAGACGCAGGGTAGTATATCGTAAGGCCCTAACCTAAGTGGTACACCAGGTGGGCCAAATGCTTGTTCAATGAGCTAGTTGTATAAAAAAAACTTGATGACAAAAACCATGTTGTGTACCTGCGCGTTAGCTTCTGTCTTGTGACACTCTGAGCGTAGAATGGCCGGTCTTCTAGGGTTCTTCGTCATAACTCTGCGATGGAACTCCATTGTGTTAGCTGTAAAACATTTTATTCAATAGTGAACACCAACTTGAAGGGAACTGGTGCAAACAAAACCAAGAATCAGTGGTCTAGTGGTTTACCCTAGGTCATGTGTTCGATTTCATTCTATCACACGACCTAGGGTTTCCTCTTCAGACCCACTCAAAATCCTGACACGAGTATGAGTAGGAGCTTTAAGGTTTCTGCTGGGCGATTTGGTAATTCTGTTGAAACCAAAAGTATGATACTAACAAATAATATATTTTAACAAGGAACAGCAATTACATAATCTTGTTGCCATCATTTTTCTACAACTATCTAACGTTTTGATTGCAACAAAAGATACGCAATCATTCCTTTGGTCCTCCCTAGCCCATGCTAGTCATCCCTGGATGTACTAGCGTGATACACCTGTACTTACGGAAGGGTTGCGGCATACCTTGCCGCGGCAATTTGAGCTGGGTGCGCGGCACGTTGCCCAACATAGCAAGTGCTCGCCCGCACATCGGCACTATGCTAGTCACGTCCTGGAAACAGGTTGTACGTTTGTTGCCGGTCTTTTAGGCTTGGTAACCGGAATACTTAATCCGAAAAACAATAAATCAAGCTCGGTCACAAAAGGTCTAAATATAACTCTGAACACAGCTTTAAGAGGCACAGCTGGCCGTACCGACAAGTAAAAAGCAACGACCAAAAACCTTTCGTTTTAATAAAATAATACGAAAGGTTTTATTTGTATTCTGTGGTTAAGATATAGATTATGAATGCGCTTTAAAACGACCAAAATCGCCAGTTAACGATGTGTAGATAGATAGATAGATAACTCTTTGTTAAATTACTATGACACACAGTATAAGTGTAATACAGTATTAAGCTTAAAAATAAAAATTCACAGTAAAACAATGGGCGGCCTTATCGCTAACAGTGATCTCTACCAGGCAACCTTGTGTAGTCTGATGTGTAGCCGTGTGTACTCATAGTTCGATAAAGAGAAATCTGTTTATTATACCTTGGCGAATGACATCACACTAATTTCGAGGACTCGGTCTTGGCTGATGTTGTTCATCACTATTGTGTTCAAAGCGTCCTCTGGACTTAGATTTTTTCCTTGAACCTAGAAATGTCTTACTTATAAAAAATGTCAAAAGATAAACCTTAAACTAATTTTGCTATCTCATAAAACTGGGAAATGACAAACCGTGACAGTTCTAACTTTAGACTACTTATGATTAAATAAAAAAATAAAAAAATTGGGTATTATAAGTATACCTATAGCTGTATAATAACGACTTTACTTATGAAAATCTGACAAGGAGGCATCACATCGAGCCAAATCACACAAAATATCAAGTAATATTTTTCCCTTAATAGGTATAAAAAAAATGTATGCACGCGTAGCTCGCTCCGGATACGGAAGCGCTTGTATTCTATCAACTTATTGCACATTATACCATTACTCTGCAATGAACAACCCTATAGTTACCTCTATAACGGCAATGAAGGCGGGATGCTTAAGCCTGGTATGCGCGCGTAGCTGACTCCGGATACGGAAGCGCTTGTATCCCTATACTTACCTCTAGTACGGCGATGAAGGCGGTATGCTTGAGCTTGGTATGCGCGCGTAGCTCACTCCGGATACGGAAGCGCTTGTATCCCTATACTTACCTCTAGTACGGCGATGAAGGCGGGATGCTTGAGCCTGGTATGCGCGCGTAGCTCACTCCGGATACGGAAGCGCTTGGGGCAGCGCGCACAAGCCCATGCGCGTACGCCGTATTCCAACAACTTATTGCGCATTGACATTACTCTGTAAGTAACAAGTTAGTTTTACAATAAAAACCCCGAACGAGGTGATGAAATCCAAATCTGCAATTACTGAAGCTACTAGTATTGATTCCTTCAAACTTAGACTGAAACGTTGGCTCGTAAGCAAAACCTTAGTTACGAGGAGTTCATTGACAATAAGTACAACGATTATATGTGTTGATTTTTTATTTACATGTATCATTTACATTTATGTATTTCATTATTACATTTCTGGACTACGACTATTGGAATTTATTTATTAATATAACTGTGTTATTTGTATTAATTGATTAATTTATTTATTTGTTTTAGGAAGACTAACAGCTTTAAATAACTTAAGAGGCCGGCGGAGGGCGAATTTTCATACAAACGTAATACCAAAATGATTACTAGTTTAGGCAGATTTTCACTATATTATTGTAATAACGGTATTCTTAGAGTACTTATCTAGGTTCCTGAACAGTTTTTATTTTAAATTACTTAACCTCTAATGAAATAATCACCAATCGCATTTTACACATTTTTTTCATTGCAAAATGTGATTGGCGTTAATTTCATTTGAGGTAAGTAATTTAAAATAAAAACTGTTTAGGAACCTAGATAAATACAATACAAATACAATTATTACAATAATATAGTGAAAATCTGCTTAAATTAGTAATCATTTTGGTATTACGTTTGTATGAAAATTCGCGCTCCGCCGGCCCCTTAATAGCTAATTAATCTAGACTAGGTTATTTATAGAGAAGCCAATTAGCGGTCCTCGCGAATGGCTACAGAGTTAAGTAAAACCTATTGACCCTTTTGACTTATAAAAAACGGGCAAAAACTTAAAACCCAATCGGTTAGATACCTTTCTCCTTGGCTAGTACAGGCAGAGCCAGTGATTACATCGTTGAGTTCTTGCATCGACACGCCAGTGTGTTCCTTCTTCCTATGCTTATAGAGCGCAGTCTTGTTTGGCAGGACTTCTTCGCAATCACGACATGGTATCCTAGATTATACAATTCCTATACAGATTGCTTCTGCACTGGTGGGCTAGTGGTAGTAACTCCGCCTGCCGAACCTACGGTCGTGGGTTCGAATCCAGTTGCATACCTCTAGATTTTTGTGTTCGAATTCGATGTAAGTACATTATGTGCTCTAAATTTGGCTTAGACTGTCAGAAATTAAAAAAGATTTATATTTATTTAACCGTGTTAGAGATATTAGATTATGTAGATCCACGAAAAGGTGAGGACTTTATTTAAAAAAACCTAATTATTGGACAGATAAACTTATTAGTGCACGCCCAGATTTAAACCTACGAACCTCTACCACTTTTTAAAGTGAAACTTTTATTACATCGTCTCAAACTTATCCTCTGCGTGTTGCATGTCGCGTGACAAGGGGAAAGTCGCGGGTTCAAATACCGCTCGGCTCTTAACTTTTGGGACATTATAAAAACATACCTATAGTTTTGCACACTCGTCTTCGTCTCTTCAGGACTGGTTTTACCATGGAGCTTCTTCCTGTGGTATGCTAGACTCCAACTGTAATAATACATAACTGAGTACTCATTCTGTGTTTTAACATCATTTTGTCATTAGCTCGACGCAAAATGATTTGATGATAAAAAGAAATCTCATTTCCAAGCATGTTCCAGACAGAAAAATAATAAGTTGAAATAAAATATAAAATTGTGCATAATCCACACAACACTTTAAACAAATTAAGCAGAGCTTGTTCTAGGGGAACCAAATAGCTGATATTATGTCCTACATAATTTTTGACGTGGCAACGTCTTATAATTTGATGGAGCCGGCTGCACGCACGAAAAAACATGACTCATGCGGCGTTACCTCGCTCTGTGGCGTTACATTTAAGGCTTGAAGTGCAAGCGAGAGCGCGGAACGAGCGACAAAGAGGCACGCACGGCCTCCGCGTTCGGCAGCGTTCGACATCTGTCTCTCTCCTACTTGAGTGAGCGATGCGTCCGCGTGGGCAGCTGTATGACGTTGTCACGTTCAATTATCGTCAGTAAACCGACTTTACAGACAACCGATTTTTTATTTATTAAGTTTCACCAACAACGTGAACACCAATAACAATATCTGGTATGCTTAATGTCACCTCAGTTAGAGAAAAACTTGGCAAAAACATCATCCGCACTTTGTATGCGGACTGGTTTCAGCAAGTAGGCCGCTGGCGGGCCCTTTTTGCGTGACGCTTGACAAGTGTTGTTCGAACTTTAGGTTCTACGACACGCCGGTTTCCTCACGATGTTTTCCTTTACTGTTTGAGAGCTCTGGCATAGTGCATATACATTTTTTATCATAATTATAAGTTTAAAAAACTTGAGAAACCGACTTAATTGTCAAACGGCTAAACCGATTTTAATCAAATTTGTTTGGGACAATCTGGACGTAAGAATAACCTTCCAAATAAAAAAATAATTTTCTAAATTGGTTCTTAAATGACGGAGGCATGCAGTTACAAACATTAAAAAAATTATTAAAAAAAAATGGCAACACTGATTTTAATAAAATTAAAATGGGACCAATCTGGAAGCAGTACCTTTCAGATAAAAAAATAATTTTTCAAATCGGCTCACAAATGACGAAGTTATGCGGTAACAAACATTAAAAAAAAAAAAAAAATACAACCGAATTGAGAACCTCCTCCTTTTTGATTGAAAGTCGGTTAAAAAATTACATGAACATGTAATTTTTGATATTGAATAACACATTAAGTAAGTGCAGGTTATGACTTAGGTACCTGTTGGGAAATGTCATCTCACATTGGTTACAGCTATGGAGATAGTTCTCATTGGGATGCTTCATCCTTCTGTGCACTTGTAGATACGTCCAGTGGAGGTAAGACCGACCACAATCCTGACAAATTGGGAAAAGGATTAAGGATAATATTATGAAAAGATCATACAAAAAAAAACGTTAGAAACCAAGCCGTAGTTTGTTGCCTATCAAAAATCAAAAATCAAAATTGCCTTTATTCAGTTCGATTACAAGAATCACTTTGAAACGTCAGGTGCCAGTTCCACGCGGCCAAGCCTCGAAGAACAGGCAACAAACTACGGCTCGGTTCCTACCGTTTTTAGGGTTCCGTAGCCAAATGGCAAAAACGGAACCCTTATAGATTCGTCATGTCTGTCTGTCTGTCTGTCTGTCTGTCCAGCCGTGTCACAGCCATTTTTCTCCGAAACCATAAGAGCTAGAATGATGAAACTTGGTGAGTAGATGTATTCTGTAAACCGCACTAAGGTTTTTACACAAAAACAGAAAAAAAACTATAAATTTTGGGGGTCCCCATACTTGAAACTGAAACTCAAAACATTTTTTTTCATCGAACCCATACGTGTGGGGTATCTATGAATAGGTCTTCAAAAATGATGTTGAGGTTTCTAATATCGTTTTTTTCTAAACTTAATAGTTTGCGCGAGAGACACTTCCAAAGTGGAAAAAAGTTGGTCCCCCCCCTCTAACTTCTAAAATAAGAGAATGATAAATCCAAAAAATATATATGTTTTACATTACTATGCAAACTTCCAACAATATTTGGTTTGAACGAGATCTAGTCAGTAGGTTTTTTTTATACGTCATAAATCGTAAACCGCAATTTACCTTTCGACGAACTACAAAAACCTTTATATTATGTTAATTGATGCTACGGAACCCTTCATGAGCGAGTCCGACTCGCACTTGGCTGCTTTTTTTATATGATCCTTTTACAAAACAAAAATAATCTAAAATAATAGCAGTGAAGTTCCAGTGTGGTGCAATTTCACTTAGTCAGACGTATGCAATAATACAAAAGCAAAAGTTTCAAAGACAGCACACGCTACGCTTTAAAGTTATAATAAAGTATCTACACAGCATATAAAAATAAGATACGAAAATAGTAGGTACAGACATTGCAAATTGACATGTTAGCTTCCTATGGATAGAGTGACCGGGACATTGGGCCACGCAGTTTTATCTTTTATTTAGCTATCTTGAGTATAGTACGCTTTCTTTATTAGATTATTCTTAATATAGGCTTTAAACTTCCGAATAGAAAGTT
This sequence comes from Thera britannica, assembly GCA_939531255.2. Taxonomy (NCBI): domain Eukaryota; kingdom Metazoa; phylum Arthropoda; class Insecta; order Lepidoptera; family Geometridae; genus Thera; species Thera britannica. The sequence goes on from OW618052.2 coordinate 5,116,750, forward strand.
TAATTGCATTTTCCGGAAGTTTTCATCTATGGTTCATATTTATGTAGAACTGGCACCTAGACTCACCTATAGCTTTAAGACGTTTCAAAGTGGTAAGATCCTATCATAGTGCGAATTTTGTGAAAACAATACCCCACTTCATGGCCAAACTGTGGAACTGATTTTGATGAAATTTCTATGGGACCAATCTGGAAGTGAGGAAAAAAATTTCAAATCGGTTCCTTAATGACGAAGTTATGCGATTATGCGAACGAACTTTTATATGATGTTACTTGCTGCTACGGAACCCTTCATGGGCGAGTCCGACTCGCACTTGGCCGCTTTTTTATTTTATGTCTAGGGCGCTTATCTATGCATGAATTTTACGTTCTTTATAAAAGCAATTCACTTAATAAATATTGACAATAATTAATGAACTAATTAGAAGATAACTATTCATTATTCGGGGCTTCCCCAAATTTTTAAGGGTTCCGTACTCTAAAGGGTAAAACGGGATTCTATTACTAAGACTCTACTGTCCGTCCGTTCGTCTGTCTGTCCGTCTGTCACCAGGCTGTATCTAATGAACCGTGATAGTTAGACAGCTGAAATTTCCACAGAAGATGTATTTTTGTTGCCGCTATAACAACAAATACTAAGAAACATAATAAATAAATATTTAAGTGGACTTCCATATACAACAACCGTGATCGTATCGTAGGGCACGTTTGTGACGTGCATGACCTACGAGGCAATGCTTTGATATAAGCGATGGTTACCACTTAATATCAGCATAATATGCTTGTTCCATCCAGCTAATTGTATAAAATAATAATACTTATTTGCTCGCTTTGCTCGATATGGATAACGCCAACGCTTGAAATATTCACCAAATATTTAGTTATGTACTTACTTTAAAATAAGTAATTTATTAAAATTCACTAATATTTTTTTGCCGTTTTCACAGATAGGTAATAGCACGAAACCCTTAGTGCGCGAGTCCAACTCGAACTTGGCTGGTTTTTTATTATTGATCATTAAGCTAAGTACTGTGATAGTTAATGTTAAGCACTTCCTATTAGTACCAATACCTATTATAAAAGTAGTCAGTGTTCGTCAGACGTAGACGTTTGAATTTTTCCTTACTATACTATAATTATATAAGCTTTAAGAAATATAAATAGTATACCATATTTGTCAAAATTGTGGGATTATTCCATTCTTTTATTGACAGATAATAGGAGCCATTGAAAGTCTTCTTCTCTACGTGTATTTTTAATAAATTAGAAGGCTAAGCGTATACCATATTTTTGTGGGCTTGAGAACAGTTCCATTCATTTCTAGTGAGATAGGATCTACTGTAAGTCTTCATATTCTTTACGTGTCAGTGGTTCTTTCAAAGCAAAGGTGTAGTGTGTGGTGAAAGGATTTTTAGATGAATCATTATTCGCTCGACAATACTAATGCTATGATTTTGGAAGAATAGTGATAACTGATAACATACAACAAGAATACTTCTGGTGAGTACTTGATAATCTATGCTTTGGATGTTTTTATTGATTTTATAGTGTTTACTAAACTTAAGGAAATCACAAAGATTTTAATAATGTCCCAAAAATTAGGAGCTGACCGGGATTTGAACCTGCGACGTTCCCCTTGCTACGGGGCTGCGCTGACCGCTGCGCCATCGGATTCTAATCACATTCTACGAATAACTTTAGAGACTGTTCGGCACTAACGCGACCGTGGAAATCCAGTCGTGTACCAATTAGTTTTTCTGTCGAAAAATGTATGCGTACTATGCCAGTACTCTCAAACAGTAAAAGAAAATATCGTGAGGAAACCGGCGTGTCGTAGAACCTAAAGTACGGACAACACGTGTCAAGTGTCACGCAAAAAGGGCCCACCAGCGGCCTACTTGCGGAAACCAGTCCGCACACCAAATTCGGATGTTGAATTTGCCAACATGAGTATAAAAAAAAAATTAAACAAGTACGTTTAAAACGCTCCAAAGTGTTCAAGTCCAAATTAGGTGTCCAAAATCCTAGATGTTCAAGAATAAATAAGATCCAAACCAGATAGTTCAGTAGTATTCTCTTGTGTTTTTCATAATTACTTCATTTATTAATTTTCAGATTCCTAACAGAGCTAAGAAATTGAAATGGATTTTATAGAAATCCGAAAAAAACTTCAAAACTCTGGTAGCATAGATGATATGTATGATGCGTTGGACACAGATAACATGGTTGTGTTAGTTAGAGCTGCCACAAACGCCCTGATCAAGGCTGAATGCATAAAAGTTAACGTCGCAGACTGTTTAATAAGAAAAACAAGTATTTTATCTTCCATGTTTCGAAATAAAGGCAATGGTTACTATAGAAACGGCAAATTAGATGCGGCATTGATGATGTACAATACGGCTCTTGCACACGCTCCAAACGACTCTTATGAAAAGATGCTTGCGTACGCAAACAGAACAGCAATTTTGTTAAATATCGGACATTTTAGAGCGTGCCTGAAAGATATCGATCTCTGCCTGTCCATGGGCTGCCCGAAAGTTCTAGCCAAAATACTAAAAAAGAGGCAGAGAACCACTTTACAATTAATTCACGAAGAACTCTTACATGATATTTTAACTAATAACTCATTCATTCATTCGTTCTTTAAGTTCGATAATAAAAAAAATGCAGATGTGCCTTGTGCGTCAGCAGACGTCACATTTCTAAGCCAAGATGGAGGGAAACGAGCAGCAGCGGGCAAAGATATCAAAACTGGCACGGTCGTGGCTATCGAGAGAGCATTTGTCTCTTTTGCTCCTAAAATCACACACACATCATGTTACTACTGCCTCAAGCTGACTTCACATTTGCATCCGTGCAAAGGCTGTATCCTTGCCTTATTTTGCAGCGATGTCTGCCGAGAGAAATGCATGGACGAATACCATCGCATTGAATGCCAAATCGCAGAACTTCTAACTAAAGCTCTAGATGATACTAGCGAAGATCTGCTAGTGCTAAGATCAGCCATCAAGTTGTCACTCAAAATGGATTGGGACGCATTTATAACAGCATCTGAAGACATAGGGTCTACTAGAATGAAGACTGGTACAGTCAGACAAACTTATAACTCGGATGAACCGCTTTCAATACTGAGTTACAACGACAACGATAAATTCATTTTGGAAGGAAGACTATTCAATGGGAGTATTTTTTGCGCGAGAGCACTTCACTACCTCGAAAAAGTGACTGACTATTTCCCCAAAGGTAAGCTATGTCGACTGCCTTCACAGCTCAGTTGGCAGTAGCTTTGCCTTCTGCGCTGGAGGGCGTGGGTTCGATCCCCACCGAGAACAAATATTTGTGTGGTGAACGTAGATGTTTGTTCTCTGTCTGGGTGTTATATTGTATTCTATGCATGTATTTACAAAAAAAAAAGTATTTTTTTTGTAATTATTGTATTATGGGAACCCCCATAATACAAGCTCTGCTTAGTTTGGGGCTAGATAGTGTTGTGTGGATTGTCCGCATTATTATTATTATTCAGATATATTTATTTGTTTTCTTTGTTTTTAAGTTTTTTACAATACTTATATAATTATTTAAATAAAAACATATATTATTATAAAAAACTTAAAAACTAGTGCGCCACCGACAGCGGGGCTAGGCCCAAGCTACCGGTGGTCAAGGCTGCATAGTGAGGAACCTCCGGACAATGCGTGCCGTGTCCAGGATCACCACCTTCTGCATCATTATTATTATTATTATGTATTATGTTTTGGTTAGTGAAGTGAGCAGGAGAGCAAGTAGTACGACGGGCAACTCTGTCTTCTTTTTTATTTATTTTATTTAGGTTCTTTATTATTACTTTGAAACGTAGCGTGTGATGTCTTTGAAACTTTTGCTTTTGCATTATTGCCTACGTCTCACTAATAAGCACTGGTGGTCTAGTGATAGCGGCCCCACCTTCTGATCCTAAGATCGTGGGTTCAAATCCAGTCGTGTACCTACTGACAAGTTTTTCTATCGAAAAATGTATGTGCACTATGGCCAATACTCTTAAGAGCGTTTATCCCGAGCGTCGTGACTCAAGTTTGGGTAAATTTACTCACCTAGCTATACAGTTACACCTAGCACGCACACAGCCGTCTGTGTTGGAGCGCGTATCATGCGCCGCATTGAATGAATCACCTTGATACTTTACCAGCTCTTAGTAGGGAATGTATTCATTTTTCGTAAGTAGGTACAACATTTTGTTGAATGAGTAAAAATGAATCAAAATAATTTCGTGTAAAATACAATTTTAATATTTATCGTCTCTAAGTTTCATGGACTTAGCTTTTCGGGGATCAACAACTTCGGGTAATAGAAATTTATTATAAAAACTGACAAGCCGATGCTCCATGTTCTTGCTCCAAAATGTATCGTCCCTAATTATTTTTTCTGTCTTTAATTTAAAATTTTTGCCTGTCCACACAGCAAATAGACAGTAATTTCTATTCGTTACGTGCAGCTGCCCTTGTATTTGATAAAACCAGTCATGGCGTCGATTCACGGATACATCTATTTACCAGAATAACATTTTTTTGGTTAATAGCGATATCTGCCTCTAATCCGAATGCCGGACTAGGACATTTTATTTCGGTGATACCATCATCTTCAATTAGTCCATCCGGCGAAGCACCTGTAACCATAATAAATTGAAAGAAAACAATGATAAACAAGGAATAGGTCAGAAATCGAAACCATAATGCGAACTCAGAAGAAACTACATAAAATCATTAAAAAAATAATATAATGCATGCAATAGGTCCCAATAAAATATGCATTAATATGCATATGCAGTAGGTAGGTACTGATGTACGTATTTCGAACAATAGTACATTATGATATAAGTGCGGTAGGTTGAAAATTACAGCCGAGGCGTTATTGAAGCCCGAGCCGTAGGCGAGGGCTACAAGAAAGCAGAGGCGTTTGATAACACATTTGCGAGGAAATAAATAAAAATTAAACGAATAAATTGTTTATCACTTGTTAAAGCAGTTAGAGTTATTTGAAATTAAATGAAATGACATAGCAGATTGTAAATGTCATTTCATTTAATTTCATTCCAATTCATCCCGTTTCATTCAGTTTCATTCGGTTTCATTCATTTTAATTCAGTTTCATTCAGTTTTATTCAGTTTCATTCAGCTTCATTCAGTTTCATTCAGTTTCATTCGGTTTCATGCAGTTTCATTCGGTTTTATTCAGTTTCATTCATTTTCATTCGGTTTCATGCAGTTTCATTCGGGTTTATTCAGTTTCATTCATTTTCATTCGGTTTCATTCGGTTTCATTCAGTTTCATTCGGTTTCATGCAGTTTCATTCGGTTTTATTCAGTTTCATTCATTTTCATTCAGTATCATTCGGTTTCATTCAGTTTCATTCGGTTTCATGCAATTTCATACGGTTTCATTCAGTTTCATTCGGTTTCATTCGGTTTTATTCAGTTTCATTCAGCTTCATTCAGCTTCATTCGGTTTCATTCGGTTTCATGCAGCTTCATTGGGTTTTATTCAGTTTCATTCATTTTCATTCAGTTTCATTCGGTATCATTCGGTTTCATTCCGTTTCATTCGGTTTCATGCAGTTTCATTCAGTTTCATTAAGTTCATTCGGTTTCATTCGGTTTCATGCAGTTTCATTCGGTTTTATTCAGTTTCATTCGGTTCCATGCAGTTTCATTCGGTTTCATTCAGTTTCATTTCATACATTTAGCATCTGGATAAACCGTACGTTATACCTTATTAAAAAGCAACCCGTGCGTTTTACATTGTGCGTAATGACATACATTACGATATTGAAATCGGTGAAATTAGAGACCTTTTACGAGCAAATGTGTTATAAAATTAATTGATTACTTTACAATCATAGATAGCTCATCAACTCGGTGCAAGTGGCTCCATGCTTCGAACACTAGCTTTGGTATCGTGCGGACTTGCGGACTGGATGACTATTTGAAAGTACCCGCTAATTTCGACCTTATTTTCGGCGTGTTATGTTTTATGATAAGTTAGCAATAATGATTTTCATAATGCAAATTATTACTACTTCTATCTCCGTGTACGTTTAATAAAAATGGGAATTGACTATAACATGTTACGTTGTAAAAAGTAACCCCTGGGTAACATACCTTTTAGCTTCATTAGCCTTGACCAAATTTTCGCAATTGGTGACGTACTCGTTACTTTTTTTACGTGATGTAGCCTGTAAGCGGATTTTTTATGCCATATCTGAAATAAAAGTAAAGAACGAAACCTGAATTAAAAAGAAATACAAATTAAAAATAATTATCAATTTTTTGCGTACCAGAAACCGGGGGTAATTAAAGTTAATAAGTTAATGCAACACCATTACTTTAAAATACAAAAAAAAACTCACCAAAGATTTGTTAAACAATAAAAAGTATCAAAACGTCCCAGTAGCGCTATAAACTCGTGAAGCTACAATACATTTTTTTGAGGCTTGCTGCTTGCTTGCAGCGACCAGGAGCGACGCACGTCCTACCTCTGAAAGGCCTCGGCCGGCACTGAGCGTTGACTTGATTCTGCGCCGATTATATAGTAATACGAAATAATTCATAGTAAAATAAATATTAATGTTATAAAAAAAAAAATCAAACATGTTTTAAAACGAACACTTCTTCATTTACTAGGCAAAAAAAATAACAAAAATACCTCGGATTTCATCATAAACTAACACGTCTAATATCTCCAAAAGTGGCTAAAAATTACTCCTTTGATTATTTTTTTCATGAATGAAAACTTACAGGAATCGTGTTTATTCTGCCACTAAGAACTAATAAAATGTTATTAGCTTTTTTATACGAAAATTTTATAAGTTTGTCGTTTATAGTTTTATCATTGAATCGCATCTGCGTAGACCATCAACCGAAAGTTTAGGAAAAACAGATGAATCTTATGAAAAAACTATACAACCATTTGAAAATGTTTTTCCCATATGATTAAGTTTTGGTCATTCCCAATAATATGAGGTCAAATTATCTTCTGTGCAAGTTACACATATTGTTTTATTGGCCGTCTGAAATCATCAATTTACGGATGAACGTTCTTAAACAGTAAAGGAAAACATCGTGAGGAAACCGGCGCGCGGCTTGTCGTAGAACCTAAAGTTCGGACAACACGTGTCAAGCGTCACGCAAAAAGGGCCCGCCAGCGGCCTACTTGCTGAAACCAGTCCGCATACAAAGTGCGGATGATGTTTTTGCCAAGTTTTTCTCTAACTGAGGTGACATTAAGCATACCAGATATTGTTGTTGGTGTTCACGTTGTCGGTGAAACTTAATAAATAAACAATCGGTTGTCTGTAAAGTCGGTTTACTGACGATAGTTGAACGTGACAACGTCATACAGCTGTCCACGCGGACGCATCGCTCACTCAAGTAGAAGAGAGACAGATGTCGAACGCTGCCGAACGCGGAGGCCGTGCGTGCCTCTTTGTCGCTCGTTCCGCGCTCTCGCTTGCACTTCAAGCCTTAAATGGAACGCCTCAGACGCCAGTGCGTGCAGCCGGCTCCATCAAATTATAAGCTGTGTCACGTCAAAAAAAATATTATATTCATTTTTTAGAGCCAATGAAACGAACTGCAGCTAAAGATGCGATGTCAAGAATAATGCTGCACCTTTACGTGACTTTTACAAACAAGCTACGCATGAATTGTTCATCGTACAACTTTCATAGGTAACGTATTACAAGATGGTTTTTTGAGAAGGCCGTTGATTTTGTTTGCTCGTCATGTATAAAGGCGACAGGTATACCTACACGCTTGAAATATTTACAGAATATTGAGTTTGATTGCTTACTTTAAAAATAAATCATTAAATTAATATTTAAGGGGGTTCCCATACATGCATGATTTTTTTGCCGTTTTTATAGATAACAAGCTTTGAGTCCCGGGCGGAGTTGCCCGGGTATTCCAGAACATTCAAGAACGTATAGCATTCTCTTCTTATCAATATAGAAAATTCCTTACGCGATAGAAAAGGATAGACATAGAAAAGTCCCTACGTGTTTGAAAAGGATAGACATTACTGTTTCTGACCTACTGTTTCTATTAGTCGTAGCGTGATGTTATAGCCTATAACCTTCCTCGATAAATGGACTATGCATCATAAAAAGATTTTTCATCCCACCAGCTTGGAATGTGTGGTTTTCCTGTTCAATATCTGACTGGAAAAGCCGTTTTTATCTGCTAGAGGATAAAGTAAATTTGAATTTAGAATATCGTGTTTAATAAGTTTGTGAATACACAACCTATTTACTTCTACCTCCATGGTGCCGAACTTATCATACAACCTTTTTTATTTTGTTAAAAACTCGCACTCGTAACCATCTTGGTATATTTGTGAATTCAAAACACCATTAAACCTATTTACTTCTATCTGCATGGTGCCGAATTTATTATTCAACCTTTTTAAATTTGTTATTATCTCATACTCGGAACCTTATTGGCGTGTTACTTTTAGTCGCGCCATGTTCTTTTTTGCATTTAGCCATTTCCTCGCTGAGGTGGGATGAAAAGTTACGTGTTGCACTCGAGTGCAAAGATTTTTCACCTTGTGCTCTTTTGATTCCTTCGCCAACGCTTAGGATTCTAACTTTTAAACCACTCGCTACGCTCGTGGTTAAACTTTAGAATCCTGCGCGTGCTCAGTCATCAAAATTAAGCACGCGGTTAAAAAGCATCTTTGCACTCTTGTATAACAAATAACTATTTTCAATTCGGTTTAGCAGTTCCTGAGATTAGCGCGTTCAACCAAACAAACAATCAAACTCTTCAGCTTTATAATATTAGTATAGAGATGGTGCGGAACCTTTCGTGCGCGTGTCCGACTCGCACTTTGCTTTTTAATTTTAACTTGTGTATTTATTCAGCAAACAGTTTGAACCCGATGTCAGCTGCAATATTGGATGGTTCTCAATGACTAGCAAGCTGAAGCATTCCTGCGAGCCCAATCTATTTGTGGTGCCGTTGAACGACTCAGTGGCATTGGTTGCTTTGAGAAATATCAAGAAAGACGAGGAGCTAACCATCTCATACTTGTATGTATTTCTTCTTTTTGTTTATGATCGGTGGACTGTCTACAATAGACACTCCACTCAACACTATCTAGCCCCAAATTATAAGCATGGCTTTTATTGGTCTACCAGAATCTCGTGGCATTAAAATAAATAAAAAAAATGTGATTTTCATATGGTCACGTCAATTGTCACCTGTTTAATCAAATAATATAAGACATAGGCTGAGGCCAAACGAGCGTAATTTTGTGAGTCGTGAGTCGCGTATTTTCGGTCGCAGAAATTCTGCCTGGCAGAAATTCTGTTGGGATGCCAGACGAGCGCATTTTATTCAGTTACTATCGAACGTTTATAGCGGATGTTTGCGTCGTGCAATGGAACCGATGAAAATTTTGTGTATTTACGAAGCATATTTAGAAGACGAAGAAGTAGATAACACCAAATCAAAAAGCTATGTGCCTGCCCGAAATGACAGAAAACGAATCCCCCCCGCAAACTCAATTCGGTCCGAATAACGCGTGTGAGTCGACAGACAACTCATTTTGCGTCGCCGTGTGAATGAAACAGGACTTTTGTATGAAACCGAATGCAGCAGAATTTCTGCGACCGAAAATACGCGACTCACAACTCAAAAAATTACGCTCGTTTGGCTCCACCCATAAATAAAACTCAAACAGTATCAAGATCGTTTATTCTATTTCCCCAGCATTGTACACAACAAATTTTTATTTCTCAATTTGCCATGAGATTCTGGTAGACCTATACTATGCTATGGGAACCAGATAGCTGATAATAAGTACTTATACATTTTTTTTGTAAATATACACACTTAGAATACAATATAACATCCAGACAGAGAACAAACATCTGAGTTCACCACACAAATACTTGTTCTCGGTGGGGATCGAACCCACGACCTACTGCTTAGAAGGCAGAGCTACTACCAACTGAGCTGAGAGGCCTAACAATTTTCAAGGACTTGTTTTTTTTGCAAATACATATAGGTACGTACCAACTTATTTTGTTTCCTTTTTTCAGAGAAAACGCGTACCACACGTGTGGTATACACTCATCACGGGCCCTATGCCTCTTTGTAGAGATCAAACACGTATGTGACTGTCGGTGGTGCATCGGTAAAGTCGAGCTATCAAGTGTCAACAACATGACAGACAGAGAAAGAGAGCTGTTTTCCAAACAAGGATACTGGAGCCCTGATGAAGCGGAGGAGTGTTTTAACAACGCTTGCAAAGCACTCGACACGTTTCCTATGTATTCAGAGCAACATAAATTGGGATATTGTTTGCTAAGAGCTGCAATGTGTTATGCTCAATGCAAAGAGACTGATAATAAAGCTTATTTCTAATTATAGATAGTGCAATTCACGAAGACGCGCCCCTCGCGGGGTGCGGGGAGTTTGCTCCGAGCGGCAGTCGAGAACCGTAGTCTATTCATTGTAGTGTGCGTGTGCAATCATAGGTAATTAGTGTGTACCGATAACACTCAAACTTTGACGGAAACTTGCACATATATACTATAAACGGTTAGGAGGAATAGTGGGGCGCGCCTTCGTGGATTGCACTATCTATATAAAGGTAACGCGCACACGCTCATTTTCACGGATCGATTTTAAAGTCAAAATCAAAAGTGTGTTTATTCAGTAGGATTGCAAGAATCACTTTGAAACGTCTTAAAACTAGGTGAGTCTAGGTGATAGTTCCACGCGACCAAGCCTAGAAGAACAGGCAACAAACTACGGCTCGGTTCCTACCGTTTTTTTATATGATCCTTTTAAAAATAAAAAAAAATCTAAAATAATAGCAGTGTAGTTTCAGTGTGGTGCCACTTCACATAATGAGACGTAGGCAATAATACAAAAGCAAAAGTTTCAAAGACAACACACGCTACAATTCAAAGTAATAATAAAGTACCTGTACAGCATATAAAAATAAGATAAAAGATCTTATGTACGGTTAAAAATCCGACTGCAGAATCGTGGTCACACCAGATTGTAACACTGGTGTGACTAACAGGAATTTGTTTTACTCGTGGTCACACTAGATTGTCACACTGGTGTGACTAACAAGAATTTGTATTACTCGTGGTCACACTAGATTGTCACACTGGTGTGACTAACAGGAATTTGTATTACTCGTGGTCACACTAGATTGTCACACTGGTGTGACTAACAGGAATTTAGGCTAAGGATGGCACATGACCGAATTAATTATGTACTTCCAGTCCAACCAACTAAACCGACCAACTGAAACAGATCAACTATTTTTCTATCTCAACGATACAACTCTTACATTTATTCGACAAATGAGTAATGCCAATCAAATGTATAATTTGACATAGACAGTAAATGTCAGATTGACAGATAGTTTCAGAATTTACAGCAAAATACTCCTTTGATAGCATCAAATCCGTTTTGCGGTCAACCTGTTATTATCTGTCAAGCTGAAATTTGCTAACTAATCAGTAATTTTCTGTAAATTTTCTCATTTATATTCTGTCAAATCATTAGATAATAAGACGGCCCATTGTACATTTATTGAATAATATTTATGTTGTTACATTATTTTTTTGTTGGTTTGTAAGGTGTACAATAAAGATTTTTTTATCTATCATTAATTTTCTATCAATCTGACATTTTCAGTCAAATCTGACCTTACCTGGAAAATCTGTAATTTTCTGTCAATCCGACGTTTGCTGTTATGTTAAATTTTACATTTGATTGGCATTACTCATTTGTCGAATCAATGTAAAAATTATATTGTTGAGATAGAAAAATAGTTGATCTGTTTCAGTTGGTCGGTTTATTTGGTTGGAGTGGAAGGACAGAATTAATTCGGTCATGTGCCATTCTTAGCCATGTAGTGTGACCACGAGTAAAACAAATTCCTTTTAGTCACACCAGTGTGACCACGAGTAAAACAAATTCCTGTTAGTCACACCAGTGAGTCAATCTAGTGTGACCACGAGTAAAACCAATTCCTGTTAGTCACACTAGTGTGACAATCTAGTGTGACCACGAGTAAAACAAATTCCTGTTAGTCACACCAGTGTGTCAATCTAGTGTGACCACGAGTAAAACAAATTCCTGTTAGTCACACCAGTGTGTCAATCTAGTGTGATCATGAGTAAAACAAATTTCTTTTAGTCACACCAGTGTGACAACGAGTGAAACAAATGTTAGTCACACCAGTGTGACAATCTCTGACCACGAGCCTGCAGTCAAAAATCCGTGTACTTACCTCACATAGAAAATGCTTGACCGTTGGAAAATCGCCATATCCAACCACACTGGTGACGTCATTGCCCGGTGCAGGCCGCTTGTAGAAGCCATGTGTGGTTTTGTGAGTTGTACATCTGGGGGTAGTTCACAATCTGAACATAACGATGGTTTGCTTGATGATTATGTGAAACTTAATGTTAATTTTTTTTTGAGTTGACTTCTTCTTCTCTCACTTCCTTTAACTCAAAAAAAAAAATTTAATCATGGTAAATATCCTGTTGTTCCATAAAAATAGTGTTAAAAACCATGATAGTTTCAAAAGATTTATTATATCGTCTCAAACTTTTTCGTCTGTGTGTTGCATGTCGCGTGACGGTCGGCCGCGGAGTAGGGATAAAGTGAAAGGCGCTCGTCAGAGCAGCCGAGGCCAATATGGCGGCGCCTATAGTTCGCATCAGCTGACCGTGTAGTGTATATGTTACGGCTAATACCCGAAGTGCGGCTACACCTAGTTTTAGCCGGTTAGAACTAGGTGTAGGGCTCCTCGCGAGTGTTCTGGCTGAGCCATTGCAGATTCAAACTCGGGGCACCCGGACTTAAGTCACAAAAGTAACAGTAGGTTTTTTTTTTTTTATACCTACTTAATTTCAAGAATAGTGCATGGCAGTACCCGAAAACAATCGGCTCGTACTAGGTTTAACCAAGAGTAAGTGGCTACACCTAATTCTAACCGGCTAAAACTAGGTGTAGCCGCACTTCGGGTATTAGCCGTAACATATACATTTTTGCGAAAATATTAGTTAAATGTCTATAATGTGTCTTTCACTTTACCGTGGTTTCATTAAATCACACAATTTTTTTTTTATAATTATTTTTTAATTTGTGTTTATTGATTATTTCTTGCTTGTCTCTTTTAAATGTTATGTACATATTTCAGTTATGTATACTGTATGATCGATAATGAATAAATGTAAATAATTATCATGATTCCATTCTATCCAAAGTTTGTCTGGTAAAGATTGCTGTTTAGCGATAAGACCGCCCAATGTATGTGGCAAATATTTTTAAGTTTTTTTATGTGACCTATATACCTACTTTTATAATTTGTTGTGTGCAATAAAATATGTTCTATCTATTTATCTATCACTAGCGGCCTATCCCGGCTTCGCACGGGTGGATATTTATTTTTTAAACACATAAATATAGCCTATGTTACTCATGGTGAATGTAGCTTTCCAATGGTGAAAGAATTTTTGAAATCGGCACAGCAGTTTTTGAGTTTATTCATTAAAAACATACACACTAAAATACAAATCTTTCCTCTTTATAATATAACTAGTGGCCGCCCGCGGCTTCGCTCGCCCGTTCGCATAACGCCCCGTTCCCGTTGCTTTTTCGGGATAAAAAGTATCCTATGTCCTTCTCCCGGTTCTAAGCTACCTCCCCACTAATTTTCTGCCAGATCGGTTCCGCCGTTCTTGAGTTATAAATGGTGTAACTAACACAACTTTCTTTTATAAATATAGGTTAAGAAGATTAGTATAGAAGTAGATAATAATTATGATATGTATTGGAGTGTTTACCTGGAATAAGTTGCGAAACTGACTTTGCAGATGTGGCATGTGAAGGGATTTTTGACACCTTTGTGTATCGCACGATGGTTGTTCAGGCCGTCTTCGATGTAGAAAACACTAAAAAGAATATTGTTATGATCGAAAACACTGTACCACTCAATTTTACCCTATAGATTTTTTGACGTGACAACGTCTTATAATTCGATGGAGCCGGCTGCACGCACGAACGCACATGACGTTATGCGGCGTTACCTCGCTCTGAGGCGTTCCATTTAAGGCTTGAAATGCAAGCGAGAGCGCGGAACGAGCGACAAAGAGGCACGCACGGCCTCCGCGTTCGGCAGCGTTCGACATCTGTCTCTCTCCTACTTGAGTGAGCGATGCGTCCGCGTGGACAGCTGTATGACGTTGTCACGTTCAACTAGCGTCAGTAAACCGACATTACAGACAACAGATTTTTTCACGCAAGCCAACACTCATGGGAACCAGATAGCTGATAGTATTAAACATGATTATATACATTATTTTAATTGATTTTATAGATTTACTACACTTAAGGAAATCACAAAGATTTTTATATCTATGATCAGGATCCGATAGCGCGGTGGTCAGCGCAACCCCGTACCAAGGGAAAGGGGACATTATAATAGTACATTATGATATAAGTGCGGTAGGTTGAAAATTACAGCCGAGGCGTTATTGCAAGCCCGAGCCGTAGGCGAGGGCTACAAGAAAGCAGAGGCTGTAATTATCAAAGCGCACGTATGTCATACGACGTTTTATAACACATTTGCGAGGAAATAAATAATACTCTGACTTTCGGACGAATAAATCTTTAATTACGGAAACATTTGAGCAATTTGACTTTTTACTCACATGGCCACTTGAGCGTCTTTTTAGAAATGCCAGCAAGTTGGAGTATGACTTGATATCAATACCATGTTTTGTTTTCACAGTGCTTTTTAGCATTGAATAGTAGCACCACAATGAGCTTGACTTATATTTTTGAGAAAGTTCCTTGAAATAGGCTAAAAACACACTTTCTGAAAATGAATTGGCATCTTTGCTTGTTTTCCATAAGATGAAGTTTTGATACACTTGTAAGTAGCTATCGTTAGATTTTTTGGGCATGAGGCTTAAAGTAGCCCTTTTCGCTGCCTCTTAAACTTCTGGCGGTGTCGAATTAATAAATTCATCATTACTTGACGACATTTTCAAACAAAAACAATACAGCGAAAAGAAAAAGCGCGGGGAATAAGTTTTTACTTTTTCACAAATTAGCGATGCGCGCGCATCGGCGCTTTTTTTTAAGGCTAAGGCCCAAAAACAGCCAGTATTAATAATAGAGCAAATTAATATTTTTTGTTTTTGCTACAGATAAATGGTATTCATTTATTGTCAAAATTAATTAAATTAAAGAATAAAATGTTTGTTTTCTATATTTTATCTCTCAAAGTTAATTTTATTCATAAAATGTTTACCACAAAAAAATCTTAGCAAAGAGTTTTTATGTCAGAAAACTGACATAAAAACTCTTTGCTAAGATTTAAAAAAGGTACCGTTCGTGGATTGATAACCGTGCGTTTTACATTACGATAACGCACAAGTACGTAATAACATACTTAACGATATTGAAATCGGTGAAGTAGGAGACCCTTTATGAGCAAATGTGTTATAAAAAATTATATACATTTTGTTGCAAATACATTCTAAGAATACAATATAACACCCAGACATCTACATTCATATATTTTGTTCTCGGTGGGGATCGAACCCGCGACGTACGGCGCAGAAGGCAGAGCCACGACCAACAGTGCTGAGAGGCTAGTTCTGCTTTGTTACTATGGTAACCACTTAACATCAGGAGGCCTAAAATTTGTTCCATGTGCTAGATTTATAAAAAAAGAATAAGAAGAGGCTTTAATATTGATACTCACTCTTCACAGTATTCACAACGAAATGCCTTTTCGACCTCAACAACCCTTATGAGTGGTATAGCTTCATCTGTTAAAGTAGACAATAGGGGCGCCGCTATAGGGGATGATACCTGGCGGGAGACACGGGGCTTGGGGGAGGGGCATTCTGGAAAAGGTCAAAGGTAGGTCAAGGTCAAGGTCAGGTCAAGGTCAATGTCAAGGTAATTAAGTAATAGTACCTATTTGGTGGGCTTAGTAGAGAGGCAATCTAGAGCAGGTCAAGGTTGAGGTCAAAGCCAATACTAAGGTCAGTTTAGGTCAAAGTGAAGAACGTGTTTTAGTCAAAATTAAGATTAAGGTATGTCAAATTCACTTTAAAACTCAAAATGAGAAGTATACTACAAAAAACTTCAAAGTCAAAGGTCAAGGTTAAGGTCAGTCAATTAGTTACAACCTAATGCTTTCTCGATCTCAACAACTATTATAAAGGGTGTAGCTACATCTGTAAAAGTAGACAATAGTGGCGCCTTTAGAGGGGATGATACCTAGAGACACGTGGCTAGAGAGAGAGGTATTTTGGAAAAGGGCAAGGGTAGGTCAAAGTCAAGGTCAAGGTCAACATCAGGTCAAGATTAGAGATTAGTAACTAGTACTTATTAACGTTTAAACTAGTTATTATATTTATGTATTCTTGAATTTGTCAAAACTTACCAATAACCTGTATGGTCTGTCGTACGATCCCACTGGTGGGCGAGAGTTGCACCGCTGTTTCTTCCTCGGTCTTAACTTCACCTGAAATTGCCTCCAGGCATTCTGTCGATTTTGCAGCATGCTCCTATGGTAAATTTTAATTTCAATTAAATTCTTTCAATATACATGAATACAATGCCTGTTCACAAAGCAATATTGCTTTATGTCACGCATGTTAGGAAAATCTTCTATGATACCTGCGTTTATCAACTTGTATCTTGATTTTTAGGGTTCCGTAGCCAAATGGCAAAAACGGAACCCTTATAGATTCGTCATGTCTGTCTGTCTGTCTGTCTGTCTGTCTGTCTGTCTGTCTGTCTGTCTGTCTGTCTGTCTGTCCGACCGTGTCACAGCCATATTTCTCCGAAACCATAAGAGCTACACTGATGAAACTTGGCGAGTAGATGTATTCTGTAAACCGCATTAAGGTTTTTACACAATAGAAAAAAAACTATAAATTTTGGGGGTCCCCATACTTCAAACTGCAACTCAAAAAAAAATTTTTCGTCGAACCCATACGTGTGGGGTATCTATGAATAGGTCTTCAAAAATGATGTTGAGGTTTCTAATATCGTTTTTTTCTAAACTGAATAGTTTGCGCGAGAGACACTTCCAAAGTTGAAAAAAGTTGGTCCCCCCCCCTCTAACTTCTAAAATAAGGGAATGATAAAACTAAAAAAAATATATGTTGTACATTACTATGCAAACTTTCAACGATATTTGGTTTGAACGAGATCTAGCCAGTAGTTTTTTTTTTATACGTCATAAATCGTAAACCGCAATTTACCTTTCGACGAACTACAAGAACCTGTTTCCTGTTTATTTTCTGTATATTATGTTACTTGATGCTACGGAACCCTTCATGGGCGAGTCCGACTCGCACTTGGCTGCTTTTTCTTGTATCTTATTCTTATTATCGTATTCTTGATTTTATTATTTTTAGAATGAATTTTGATTATTTTTTTTGTATGTGATTATCTTTTCCTTTTATTTAGTATATTTTGCACGCCTTTATGAGGCAGAATGTAATGGACCTCAAATATTTATATTTTTAATTTAATAACTATTGTACAAACATTCCTGCGAATAAATGATTATGATTATGATTATCCTAAAAAAAACTATTATGAACGCTTATGACACCTACTTGTGCCTTCTTGTAGAATACTCTGCTGCATAACCCGGCAGGAATTTAGTCAGAACCTGGAAAGATACCACCACAATGCTCATGAAAACTCCTTGATTCTGTAGCAAAGATAAATTTCACCATGCCTCTAAATGCTCTGTAGCATACCAGGAGAAGGGTTGGAGCCAGTGCCTCTTCATGAGCCCTCACATGAACCCGCAGACAAGACACAAGAGTTAGAGCTTCTATAGGATACCTGTGCCTCCTGACTGTCTCTGAATGCTCTGCAGCATACCCTGCAGACCAGGAGTAGGGTTGGAGCCATTGCCTCTTCATGAGCCCTCACATGAACCCGCAGACAGGACACAAGAGTTAGAGCTTCTATAGGATGCCTGTGCCTCCTGACTGTCTCTGAATGCTCTGCAGCGTACCCTGCAGACCAGGAGTAGGGTGGGAGCCAGTGCCTCTTCATGAGCCCTCACGTGAACCCGCAGACAAGACACAAGAGTAAGAGCTTCTATCGGATACCTGTGCCTCCTGGCTGTCTCTGAATGCTCTGCAGCATACCCTGCAGACCAGGAGTAGGGTGGGAGCCAGTGCCTCTTCATGAGCCCTCACGTGAACCCGCAGACAAGACACAAGAGTAAGAGCTTCTATCGGATACCTGTGCCTCCTGGCTGTCTCTGAATGCTCTGCAGCATACCCTGCAGACCAGGAGTAGGGTGGGAGCCAGTGCCTCTTCATGAGCTCTCACGTGCATGCGTAGACGTGAGACACGCGTTAGCTGCTTCAGGCAGATATGGCATTGGTATGGCTTTATCTATAAAAATGGATGGAATTAGAACTTCCTTTCAAGAGGAAGCTTAAAAGTAGCGCCAGTTACGGAGAAAATAAATAAAATAATAAAATAAATAAATATGTAGACAATTCACACACCACTATTTAGCCCCAAACTAAGCAGAGCTTGTATGATGGGAACCAGATAGCATAGACAATACTTGAACACTTTTTTTTTAAATACATACTTAGAATACAATATAACACCCAGACAGAGAACAAACATCTGCGTTCACCACACAAATACTTGTTCTCGGTGAGGATCGAACCCACGACCTACGGCTCAGAAGGCAGAGCTACTACCAACTGAGCTAAGAGGTCTGTCAAAAAAGAAGTAATCGGCTAGCGTGGTATGGACATGTTATGAGGAGAAAAGAATATAATGTGACAATAATTATAAGTTTAAAAAACTTGAGAAACCGACTTCATTGTCAAACGGCTAAACCGATTTTAATCAAATTTGTTTGGGACAATCTGGACGTAAGAATAACCAAATAAAAAAAATAATTCTCTAAATCGGTTCATAAATGACGGAGGCATGCAGTTACAAACATTAAAAAAAATATTAAACAAAAAAATGGCAACACCGATTTTAATAAAATTAAAATGGGACCAATCTGGAAGCAGTACCTTTCAGATAAAAAATATTTTTTTAAATCGGCTCACAAATAACGAAGTTATGCGGTAACAAACATAAAAAAAAAAAAAAAAAAAATACAACCGAATTGAGAACCTCCTCCTTTTTGATTGGAAGTCGGTTAAAAAGATGGATGGACTGTGTGAGAGATGATATGTCCAAGAAAGAAGTGAGTACTGAGATGACGAATGATAAGAGGGAATGAATGAAAAATACATGTTATGCCGACCCCACCTCGTGGGATAAGGGCAGGAAGAAGAAGAAGATCCTTTCAACAGAGGTTGACGTAGGAGAATGGAAGAGAATATTTTGTGCCAACTACACGTTGGAACGTGCCCTACTATGCACTTCTTTGCGTCCATCAACTTGAGGCATACAGATGTTCGGCCTCACGTGTCAGTATTGTCACCGGCACCCACACCCTTCAAACCGAAACAGCGATGTTGCTTCACGGCAGGAATAGGCATGGTGGTAGTACGCACCCCCACGAGACACACACAAAGAGCTAACTAAGTTGCGCTCGCGCGCGCGCCAAATAGGATGTAGTTGTGCAATAGTTCACTTACTGCCCTAGTGTAACAATCTACCCTTACCTGGAGGTGGGTAACACCATGTTCGTCCAATGTTTGTTTATCCAGAAACCTCTTCCCACATGTCACACAGACGTACCTCCGCGTGTCTGTGTGAGTGCGACTGTGTTTTGTAAGTGTTGCTCTGTAAACAAATATTGGAGCACAATTTTACATTATACACCACTATTTTGTAATTACCAAAAAAAAAATCACGATATTGGCTGCTGATACTGAACACATCCACGAAAAAAAAATCTCGAGACATAAAAAAAAATTTTTTAAAAAACCACAATTTTTTGTCATATATTGATAAATGATTTAACAAGCAAAAATCATTTCATTCATAAACGCTAAATACCAAGCGGAACGGAACAGCGTAATTTTTTTTCTCTCTAGTACTACGTAACTAATATGTTCATAATTTTATGCAGGATTTCTGAAAGTTTTAACATTTAATAACTTTGTCATTTTATCGAAACTAAAAATTCTGATTGCACATTCATAATGTTCTACCCCTACTACATTACCCTATTTTTTTGGTAGTTACAAAATAGTAGTGTATAATAAATAAATAAAATAAATAATTATAAGTTTAAAAAACTAGAGAAACCGACTTCATTGCCAAACGGCTAAACCGATTTTAATGAAATTTGTTTAGGACAATCTGGACGTAAGAATAACCTTCCAAATTAAAAAAAAAATCTAAATCGGTTCATAAATAATTATAAGTTTAAAAAACTAGAGAAACCGACTTCATTGCCAAACGGCTAAACCGATTTTAATGAAATTTGTTTAGGACAATCTGGACGTAAGAATATCCTTCCAAATTAAAAAAAAAATTCTAAATCGGTTCATAAAATAAATGACGGAGACATGCAGTTACAAACATTAAAAAAATTATTTAAAAAAAAATGCCAACACCGATTTTCATAAAATTAAAATGGGACCAATCTGGAAGCAAAGCTGTCAAATAAAAAAATATTTTTTCAAATCGGCTCACAAATGACGAAGTTATGCGGTGACAAACATTAAAAAAAAAAGCCTCCCAATGAAAACAATTAAATTAATTAACAGAATAATAAACAAAAACATTCACTATGTTTTTATTTTTAATTCTCTTAATTATTTTCATTCATTTTTCATTATTTTCAGGGCAAAAAAATATAAAAGAATAATAAAATAAAACTAAAATAAAATACAAAAGTCAAAAGGAAAAAATAGAAGGCATAAAATAAAATAACAGATAGGACCTCACCGTAGGTAGAATGTTTTCCCGCAGTCCTGCACAGGACATAGCCATCTCCTAGCCTTCTCATGGGTGAAGTGGACGTGGTCAAACAGTTGGGTTTCCGTTGTGAACGTTCCATCGCATTGCGAGCATTTGTACTGTCCGTCTGTCATCATTGATGCTTTTTCGTGGAACTGCCTGAAAATTACCGGTTAGTTTAACAAACATTTTAAGACCAAGACTCTCAGAATCGACCTATTTTAGATTCAACATTAAACAATCAAATATTATTTGTTTTGATCTGATAAAAATATATGTTGTAGTTTAATAAATAATCTTGATTATTCTATGGTTCAAAACACGATACTGTCAACTTTGCTCGATCAAAAAAAATCGCGAAAACTCCCAATTTCGCGAATTTTTGATCGTTTTTTTAAGTCGTACTTGAAGTAGACCCAACGTTTACTCCCGAAAAACATGTCAAAAAATAGGCAATGAAATTACGAAGAATATTCTACGGTTCATTTTTCTCAAAACAGTTTTTTATTGTTTTATCAAGATATTATATAATAATGCGGCCCGCGCGCTTCGTTTCAGTAGCCGGCCAGGCGTCTTTGAGGTAGGACCTGTGTCGCTGTTGCTAGCTCGCTACGTTCCCCGCAAAATATACGATAAATTATTATTGTTGTTTGCCGTCACAGTATAAAATTGTAACAGTAAGTACAATTAACTTTGTTTTACGGAAATATAAGTAAGCAACACAATTTATTTTATTATTTTTCTTTTTTTTTTTTGGGTCATGTAGGGAAGGTGAGATTATTTTGAAAGCAAAATAATTTTTTCCCCCCTCCCCCCTTTAGACCCCTTTATTATTTAAAAAAACCTAAAAATGGCCTATTTTTGACCTTTTATTTTCGTGTGGAGCATTGCGGCGAGCGAAGCGAGCCGCCATGCGACCACGGGGAACAACGCGGCGAGCGAAGCGAGCCGTGCTGTGAACCCTCCGAAATTTGCCCCCCCGGAACTCCCCCCCTCAGGGTGGCTCTGCAACGGAGAGGTCCTGCATAATTTTTTAATGGGCAACGTAAAGAGGGTCTAGAGTGATTTTGATTGTACAAAAAAATTTGCCCCTCTTGCCCCCCAGGACCCCCCCTTTTGAGAGTGCTACCGGATGCCGTCGAGATAGGAAGGTTTCGATTGGGGTTTCGTATAGAGGGTTTCTTCCTGAATTGAAAGAACAAAAAAAACTTCCCCCCTCCTACCCCTTTTTTTTCCCCCCCTTTCGTATCTTCCAAGCGGAGTGACTTGCGAGACTTTTTTTTTTTGGGTCATGTAGGGAAGTTGAGATTATTTTGAAAGCAAAATAATTTTTTCCCCCCTCCCCCCTTTAGACCCCTTTATTATTTAAAAAAACCTAAAAATGGCCTATTTTTGACCTTTTATTTTCGTGTGGAGCATTGCGGCGAGTGAAGCGAGCCGCCATGCGACCACGGGGAACAACGCGGCGAGCGAAGCGAGCCGTGCTGTGAACCCTCCGAAATTTGCCCCCCCGGAACTCCCCCCCTCAGGGTGGCTCTGCAACGGAGAGGTCCTGCATAATTTTTTAATGGGCAACGTAAAGAGGGTCTAGAGTGATTTTGATTGTACAAAAAAATTTGCCCCTCTTGCCCCCCAGGACCCCCCCTTTTGAGAGTGCTACCGGATGCCGTCGAGATAGGAAGGTTTCGATTGGGGTTTCGTATAGAGGGTTTCTTCCTGAATTGAAAGAACAAAAAAAACTTCCCCCCTCCTACCCTTTTTTTTTCCCCCCCTTTCGTATCTTCCAAGCGGAGTGACTAGCGAGACTTTTTTTTTTTGGGTCATGTAGGGAAGTTGAGATTATTTTGAAAGCAAAATAAATTTTGCCCCCCTCCCCCCTTTAGACCCCTTTATTATTAAAAAACCTAAAAATGCACTTTTTTGACCCTATTTTTTCGAGTGGAACAGCGCGGCGAGCGAAGCGAGCCGTGCTGTGACCCCCCCCAAGCCCCCCAGAACCCCCTCCTCCTGAACCCGGGGGAAGAGTCGCAGCGAGCGAAGCGAGCTGCCACGCGACCACGGGGAACAGCGCGGCGAGCGAAGCGAGCCGTGCTGTGACCTTCCTAC
This sequence comes from Thera britannica, assembly GCA_939531255.2. NCBI lineage: Eukaryota > Metazoa > Arthropoda > Insecta > Lepidoptera > Geometridae > Thera > Thera britannica. The sequence continues at coordinate 5,139,827 of OW618052.2, forward strand.
GCCCCCCAGAATTAGTGTTACAAAGGGAAAAAACTGATAATTAGTGTTACAAAGGGATTGCAGTGAGTGGATGGAAATTAGAAAAAGCCTTATAACGGCCTCAAATTTTGGCGCAATCTGTAAAAGGAAATTGTCCAAAAGCACAGCGAATACAGTAAAAAATTTACTGTATAAAAAAAATATAGGCCACGTAATGTCAGTAGCTCATGGTGTAGAAAATGAAAAGCAAGCGCTACAACAAATGGAGAGACAAGAAAACATTGTCATCGAACCATGTGGACTTTTCATAGATAAACAATACCCATTTATTGGGGCTACACCCGACGGTTTAGTTGACCACGATAAAATTATAGAAGTAAAGTGTCCAATAACGGCATTTAAGACCGGAATAGAAACTGCTATAAAAGAAAACAAAATACAAATATATAAATATGACAAAAAAAACAGTACGCGAATCATTAATAAAAGAAGCAATTGGTATTACCAAGTGCAGGGTCAACTCCATGTTACCGAGAGAAACCAATGCATTTTTGGAATTTGGTCCGGCGAAAATCATCCACTCATAATCGAATACATTCCTAGAGATGACGAATTTTGGAAGGTGGAAATAGAAAAAAAAGTTATTGATTTTTACATGAAATGCCTTTTGCCAGAGATTGTAGACCCGCGACAAATTCGCGGTATGCCAATACGTGATATAATTTTAAAAGAAAATGACGAAAATAATGACGTACCTATGCAGCCAGGTCCAAGTAAGCAATTGGATATAATTCAAAGTCCAATCCAACCTCGTGGTCAGTTTGGTCCATGCAAACCTAGGCAGCTACAATTTGATGAATTTTAGTAGGTAGGTATACCTACCTACCGACTAAAATTCATCAAATTGTAGAAATGTACAATTTCGTAAACTCATCAAAACGATGCACAAAGATTACGAAATTGTATATTATTCACGTTGCTGAATAAAATAGTACATTGTTACCTGAGGATAGAAAGTCACATTTTTGAGTCCCGAGACTTCTGGCGGGCCTTCGCTGGCCAGCATTATTCAACCATTATTTTAATTTTCATAATTAAAAAAATGGTTATATTTTTTCGCAAATCTATGTTATTTAAATAAAGAAATAGTTGAAGCTAAATAATAATAAAGTCATTTAGAAAATATATTCTTTATTTAATACCCACTATCTTTATGTTATTTAAATTTAAATTTTACATCGCGGACTAATTAGACTTTTTAAACTTCTAATCGTTGTAATGGGTTTCCAACCTCCTTGCTGAATAAAACGTTAGAATTTAGTTCAATAACCTCCTTGCAGTTAGAAATAGCTTTAGAAAGTTGGAACATGGTTGAATAAAATAGAACTTGTTTTTTTATAATTTGACAGCTGTCAGTAGAAAGCGATTCTCTCTAGGGCTGAAAGTATTACTTTCAATTAGGCCCCTCAGGCAACTTCAGACCTACTTTCCGAGTATGTGCAATGAAAAAGTGATATGTGCCATACGAAATAAAAATATTTTTTATATAATATAGTATAAAAATAACATTTTCAAAATTTACGTATTGTAGGCAGAAGTATGTGTCGTTTTACAAAATAAATATAATTGTTACTTGTACTAGTTGTATTTTTTACCTCTATGTTCTCGTTGCTGGATCGAATAGTTGTATGTGCCACACGAAACCAAAGTACTTTTTAGTTGGACTAATTCTAATTTTTTTTATTACTTAGCTTTGTGACTGTACCTATATCTACACACAATATGTAACAAAAATACTGGTAATATGTTATCAATACTATCTACAATACTACCTAACTGAAGTTAGTAAGTAAATATCATACCTAACTACTGCTTGGTTTTCTATACTGTGGCACTAAGTTATCGTACGCGGTCAGTGGCGCACGGCCTGCCGGGCGCGTAAATAATTACGTCGCGCGCTTATCATGGCGGGGGCTGAGGTAGCGCTAAATGCCTACTGCGCTCGAATATCCTGGCCTTAAAACCACCGATAATACATGTGGAATTTCAGTCGTATTTTGGATGTAAGCGACTGGTCATTTTTAAAGCATTTGAAATGGCTTAAGTTCTGTAAAAATATAAGAAGTTGACTTTGAACTCACATGTGGAATTTCAGTCGTATTTTGGATGTAAACGACTGGTTGCAATTATGACAGGTGACGATTTGCGGTTCAGATGGGTCTTTCAACTTCTTAGACTGTCTCTGAAATTAAAGTAGTTTTTTTAGAATCAGACGAAACGTATTACTCCACCCAATCGACAAACAACATTGTGAAAATCACGGAAAGTCAGTGGATGGAAAGGGCTCAGAATAATTCTTCTTATGTCCAGCAGTAGCCTTTTTCAGGCTGATAGTGATGTGTTTGCGTGTGTGTAAGTGACGTTTCAGTCATGGCTTAACTAATGTAATAATTAAGACTGGTAGCTTAATGCACCATATGTAGGGTGATTGCGTGTATATTGTCGCATCTGTCAGTTTTGACATGATCTTATTGAAACTGTCTATTTGCGATCACGTATTAGTTCGAAAATTGTCAGTTTCAAGAAGATTTTGATTGAAACCATTGCAACAAAAGTTACAATATGATCGGCATGCAGTTTTGTTTTTGATTCGTTTTATTGCAATCGAAGCTCATAATCATGTCAAAACTGACAGATGCGACAAAAGACACGCAATCACCCTACATAATATATGGTGCTTTAAGCTATCAGTCTTAATTATTACATTAGTTAAGCCATAACTGAAACGTCACATGATCGGCCTGCTGATCTTTGGCAAGGAACGATTGCAACAAAACCTAATTGTTAGTATCAAACTTTTGATACGCTAGACATGCATTACTCTTTTTTTTCAAAGCGGTAAAGAAGAATGTGAGTTACCTGAAGCTGTTCATTCTTCTCTGAAGAGATGATTGGACGTGGTTTACCATGCGCCCTCTGAACAGAACACAACTGTGTGTGACTTATGGTGCAAAAAGCGGATCAAGTTGTGGGTTTCCTCACGATGATTTCCTTCATCGTGCCACTCGATCAAATCCCATAAAATGTTTCTCTCTAAAACCTTGTGCCTTGTGCTGATAACCAGCGCTGAGAAGTCGTTGTCAGCCTATGCTGAGCTCAGGGCTTTTTATAGCAGACCCTACATGGCAGCATTCCACACACACACACATCAGAACTTTGCGTTTTGTGCTAATAACATAGTTATTTTTACTTTTTTACTGTTTTATGTCGTGGAAGTCTCAGTGCATTTACAACATTTCGTTACCAAATATGTATTGTTTTCGTTTCGCCTGTTTGTCTCTCCCTTTTGTGTGGAGAAAATATGAGACAGCAAAAATACGTTACGTAGTTAGAGTTGTTGTCTCATCTTTTCTAATTCTAATTCTAATTCTAATTGTGTTGGGGGAATAAGATCTGCACTGACGTCCCGCGATGGGGTGTATTGTGCATTGTCCCCCTGCTAACCCTTACCCCAGCCAGCCCAACTCCTTAAAATAGCGGAGAAGGACTTTGGGTTGGTGGCAGCAATGTTCAAGATGACCCAATGGTGACTCAGATGTGGATGTGGAAGGACAAGACTCAATCAGTTCCCTGAGCCCTGTCTTGCACCTCGCTTCTTCCGTTGCGGGGCAGTGCAGTACTACATGCTCCACAGTTTCTTTTTCCTGCAGGCAGCCGCGACATGAGTCGCTATCTGTTGCTCCAGTCTTCAGTAAGTGGTAGTTTAGGTCACAATGGCCCGTAATGATTCCTACCATCAATTTTAGATCTTCCCTTTTCATCCTAAGTAGGTTAGTTGTGATGTGCTTGTCCATCACTGGAAGCATCGTTTTTGTGTGTTTGCAGTCTGATCTGCGTTCCCATTGCTTTTGGTGCTCCTTCTGGGAGTGCATCTTCAGTCTATTTCTTATTTCTGCCGATGGGGGCTTGCAGAGACCTAGGTCGTTCGTGGTAGGTGTCTGTTTCGCACCCGCTCTTGCTAGGGAGTCGGCTTCATTGTTTCCTGAACACGAGCCGTGACTCTTTGTCCATTTTATTTTGACTGTATGTATTTTTGCTAGTTCTTGAAGCGCAGTGTGGCATTGTGCGACTGATTCTGATCTTGTGTCAGATCTGCCCAGTGCGTTAATGAGTGCTGCGCTGTCTGTTGTGAAGATTATTAGTGTCCTTGCGATTGCTGTATCCGCGCTCGTTTTAGACTCTAAGTATGAGAGCATCTCTGCAGCGGCCAGGAAGAGCCCGAGGGTTTCTGCCTGGAACGCAGTTGTTGCCTTGCTAAGGGGTTGCACGCGTGATAGCCCTGTTTCGGGGCAGTAGAAACCACAGCCTGCTCCTACTTTTTGTTTAGAACCATCAGTGTAGACGTGAAGGATGTCGGAGGCCGAGATAGGATCTTCCGTTCCTTCTTGGCTGTCTATCTGGTACTTTTTGTCAGTTAGGTATGTTGTGGCTATTCTGTCGGTGCCCTTCATGGCTTCCGGGATGGCTTGTATGGCCTTGTCCAGAATTCTTGAGTGGTTTGTTGGTTTGCCACTACTTTTCCACTGGTTCGTGGATCTTATCCTTAACGCCGCCGCCATCGCTTCCTGCTGTATGTGGAGATGGAGTGGCGTTAGTCCTAGTATTATATCCAGCCCTGCAGACGGTGTGGATTTTGAACAACCGCTAATCAGGGAGCACGCGAGCCTTTGTACCTGCTGCAGCTTACTGATTGTGGTGACTAAGTTTGTTCTGGGCCACCATACCACGGCACCGTAGGTTAGTACCGGTCGTACCATTACCGTGTACATCCAGAGACAAAGCTTTGGTTTTAGCCCCCAATCCTTGCCAACGGCGCGTCTGCACTGCCATAGCACGTTTGTGGCTTTTGTCGTGACGTGTTCTAGTTGTTTACCCCATAAGAGCTTACTATCTAGCCATATTCCGAGATATTTTACCTCTTTGCTGAGAGCCAGTTTGGTTCCAAAAAGGGAAGGTAGATTCAGATTTGGCAGCTTCAGCTTGCGGGTGAAGAGTACAAGTTCTGTCTTGCTGGGATTTACAGTTAAGCTGTGAGTGTGGCACCACGACTCCACAATCCGGAGTGCTTTCTGCATTTTTTCGCATAGGGTCGATTCGAAAAGTCCCGAAATCATAATTGCGATATCATCAGCATAGCCAATTGTTTGTAGCCCGTCCTTGTTAAGGGAGTCTAGTAGCTCGTTGGCTACAAGTACCCACAGCAGGATCATCTTTTCTAAATACAATAGACAAAGACAAATAGGCGAAACGAAAACCACATTTGGTGACGAAATGTGGTAGCAAAACTCCGACTTCGGGTACTGTTTGTATAAATAAATGATTTTCTTCTTTCTTCTTCCGACCTAGAACTCTTTTCCCTTATTATGAAACATAGACTAAAGAAAAGTCAAAGATGATACCGTACTTAGACCATGATGTAGACAAAATCTTATTACAAAACATAGCGTATCTCCAAAATCATATAGGTACCTAGTGTAGTAGATCTCTTTGTGTGTGTCTCGTGTGGGTGCGTACTACCACCATGCCTATTCCTGCCGTGAAGCAACATCGCTGTGTACAGGTTTGAAGGGTGTGGGTGCCGGTGACATTACTGGCACGTGAGGCTGAACATCTGTATGCCTCAAGTTGATGGACGTGAGCAGTGCAGGTGCTGGTTTGAAGTGTACGAAAGGAGTCTCTTTGCGGCGCACTTTAAATCCTTTCACCACACTAGGTCTAAAGAACTTGTGACGCGACAGGAAGCCTGTAAAAAAGTCTTACCCTAATAAAATCCTCTCCAGTGGGAAAAAGCACGCTATCATCATCAGATCTTCGTTTCTTTCCACGGCATTTGTGAGCAGCGAGGGCTTCTGATGATGGGAAGGTGGTGCTGCAAAATAACCAGTGTGGTGGTACAAAAAGTGCTTTAAAAAATCGGTTGTCTGTAAAGTCGGTTTACTGACGATAGTTGAACGTGACAACGTCATACAGCTGTCCACGCGGACGCATCGCTCACTCAAGTAGGAGAGAGACAGATGTCGAACGCTGCCGAACGCGGAGGCCGTGCGTGCCTCTTTGTCGCTCTGTTCTCGCTTGCACTTCAAGCCTTAAATGGAACGCCTCAGAGCGAGGTAACGCCGCATGAGTCATGTTTTTTCGTGCGTGCAGCCGGCTCCATCGAATTATAAGACGTTGTCACATCAAAATTAAAAGCTTGACTTAGGCCTTAGAACATGGAAATGGCTGCATGATTTTTTACCAATATGCCGAAACACCATGTTTCGCTCGCAAAATTAGACCCTTTGTAAGACATACTTGTACTTTTTAACCCAAAAAAGTAACGGCAACGGAGCAAGTGAAGCAGCGGGCGGCCGCTAGTTATCTATGAAATTGTTATGTATAATATAATAACATTTAATAAACCTTGATTAACCGACAACCGTTGGGGAGTAAAGGTTCTCGAATGGCGACCACAAACCGGAAGACGAAGCGTAGGGCGCCAGATATGGACGGACGGCGGGAAGTCGATGGATGGAAAGGGCTCAGTATCGTTCTTCCTGGAAATGTGTAGGGGAGGCCTATGTCCAGCAGTTGACTTCTTCAGGCTGATGATAATGAACCTTGATGATAAATATGTAATTCTTATGGTAGTAGAATAAATGACTTTTTTACTTCTTGCTCCAAAATACTCCAGTTTTAATGCGATTTTTTTGTTGTAAAACAGATGGTTCTCAGCCGTGGTCGGAAAACATCCATTACGCCGTTTCCATGTCCTGAAGATATCATAACCTCGATCGAAAATAAAAAGACGAATAAGGATCAAATGAGTCACATTCAACTATAATTAGATCAGACGGATATTTGGTTTTAGGGTTCCGTAACTAAAAGGTAACACAACAAAAGAATGAGTGGGCGACTATTTAAAAGATGGGAGAACGAGATAAAGCATACTGCAGGGAAAACATGAACGCGGATAGCAAGAGATAGAGAGGAGTGGAAGAGCTTGGAGGAAGTCTTTGACAAAAAAGGGCAAACATATAGTGACAGTGTCGATGTCGTATTGTAAAATATCTATATTTATAAAAAAAAGTCGTGTTAGTTACACTATTTATAACTCAAGAACGGCGGAACCGATTTAGCAGAAAATTAGTGGGGGGGTAGCTTAGAACCGGGAGAAGGACATAAGATACTTTTTATCCCGAAAAAGCAACGGGAACGGGGTGTTAAGGGAACGGGCGAGTGAAGCCGCGGGCGGCCACTAGTTTGTTATAAAAATACATCTGTAATTAATGCTTAAAATAATTAAATAAAAAACTAAAGGGTAAAACGGCACTCCTATTACTAAGACAAACATTTAATACAATCATTTAATTCAACAGACATTATTTTTTTGCCGATTTTAGATAATGGTACGGAACCCTTCATGAGCGAATGCGACGCGCACTTGGCCAGTTTTTATTTTTATATTGTTTTATCTATTTCGAAGTTTTTACGACCAGAATCAAGCCTTTTATGTACTTGGGTGATTTAATAATATTACTATAGTGATATTACATAAGATTCTTCGTAAAGGTACGTATGTTGTAGTAGAGCTATTTGTGTGTCTCGTGGGGGTGCGTACTACCACCATGCCTATTCCTGCCGTGAAGCAACATCGCTGTGTACAGGTTTGAAGGGTGTGGGTGCCGGTGACATTACTGGCACGTGAGGCTGAACATCTGTATGCCTCAAGTTGTGTCTTTTGAACATCAGAAAAACAATTAAAATGAAAAAGCTGTGACTTCCAAAAATGACAGAAAACGAATCCCCTGTTGCCATCTCTATTTGTTGATAATATGAAAGTGACAATGACAAAAGACTTAATGTCAGGCATTAAAAATAGGGGGACTTACTTGCAGATATGACACTTCTTGCTTTTGTCGCCACTGTTGTCCAGCTAAAACAAAAAAGCTGTTTTAAATAAATAAATAAAATATACAATAAATAATTTTTAATATAAAATTAATCAATTATTTATCAAATGCTCAAAATGAGAAAAAAACTATGAATGCAGTTTAAATAGTTTTTACTACTACATACTATATTTAATGTACTTTTCCTCCATGTGGCATATCCGTGGGACCCCCTGTACCTTTCCAATACATTTTCGGGAAGAACAATTCTAAGCTTTCTCCATTCACCGACTTCCCAAATTCTTTCCAATGTCATCGGTCCATCAATTACTTACCTTAGCCCCCTCCAACAACTGACTCAGATGTCGAGACTCAGTGTCACTCTAGCTAGTATTTACTATTAAAATCTCATCGTCACTACTGATCTAGTATGTACTTATAAAATCTCATTGTCACTACTGATTGCCTATTAAAAAAAACTACTGGATATAGACCTTCGGCATTTCCAGGAAGAACAATTCTAAGCTCTCTCCATCCACCGACTTCCCAAAGTATTTCCAATGTTATCGGTCCATCAAGTACTTACTTTAGCCGCCTCCAACAACTGACTCAGATGTCGAGACTCAGTGTCACTCTAGCTAGTATATGTACCTACTATTGAAATCTCATCGTCACTACTGATGTCTCCTAAGAATAGTTACTGGATATACCTAGACTGGCCTCTCAGCTCAGTTGGTAGTAGCCCTGCCTTCTGCGCCGTAGGTCGTGGGTTCGATCCCCACAGAGAACAAATATTTGTGTGGTGAATGCAGATGTTTGTTCTCTGTCTGGGTGTATAGTGTATTCGAAGTATAAATTTACAAAAAAGTATGTAAGTAGTAACTATCTGGTTCACATCGTACAAGCTCTGCTTAGTTTGGGGCTAGTTTTATTTACTATATGCCTTTCGCATACATTTCCGGGAAGAAGAATTCTAAGCTTTCTCCATCCACTGACTTCCCAAAGTCTTTCCAATGTCGTCGGTCCATCAATTACTTACCATAGCCCCCTCCAACAACTGACTCAGATGTTGAGACTCAGCGTCACTCTAGCTAGTATGTAGGTACTTATAAAATCTCATCGTCACTACTGATTGCCTATTAAGAAAAACTACTGGATATAGACATTTTGCATACATTTCCAGGAGGATCAAATCTAAGCTTTCTCCATCCACAGACTTCCCAAATACTTTGCAATGTAGTCGGTCCATCAAGTACTTACTTTAGCCGCCTCCAACAACTGACTCAGATGTTGAGACTCATCATCACCAGTCTGCACTATCCAAATCTCATCGTCACTGCTGATTGCCTCCTGTTTCACTTCTGTTTTGAGTATGATATTGGACGTGTTCTTCTGAAATATACGAGAATAGTTATCTTTATTTTTCTAATATAGGATTTTAATCAATAATTATCAGATTGGAATCAATAAAAATATATAAAAAAATTCTTTTTTGACAATCCACTCAATATTATCTAGCCCCAAACTAAGCAGAGCTTGTACTATGGGAACCAGATAGCTGATATACTACTCATATATATTTTATGGTAAATACATACTTAGAATACAATATAACACCCAGACAGAGAACAAACACCTGTGTTCACCACACAAATATTTGTTCTCGGTGGGGATTGAACCCACGACCTACGGCGCAGAAGGCAGAGCTACTACCAACTGAGCTGAGAGGCCAGTCAAATCAATCAATGTCAGTCAATGTTAAATCTTTAGAAAAGTAATAAGACTTCAAAAACACTTTCTCAAGGGGTTCCTATTTTTCTCTCTCTCTGACGTCTTGGACCTTCGTTCCTCTTCAGATTTCAGGTTTATTTCTTAATAAAGATATCCCACATTTTTTTCATCTAAGATTAAATTATACCAACCTTCTTATTAGGATCCAAGTTCTCAGCTTCTCCAGAAATGTTCTCCACACCTTAATAAGAAGAACAGTTAGTTCCAATGGATAGAATATCAATAAAAATAAGGATTCCAATAGGATTAGTACAAAAACTTCAACTACGTTATAGTAAAAGTAAAAATGTAGGGGGGGTAGGGAAGTATTGGGCCGTTTTTAACATAAATGAAAATAAAACGTTTTAATTGTTTAACAAAATCAAATATATTGTGAAATCAAGAAAACTTATATATAATGGCTTGAATTATTGAGAAGAACATTTATTTAATTTAATTAGTCTCAAAGGTATAAGAAATTTTCCAATTTCGAGTTATAAGAGAGAGTTATAAGCTCAAAAGAACCAGTGACACGATAAGAAGGATCCGATGGCGCAGTGGTCGTACCTATAGAAGGTCGTGGGCTCAAATCTAACTTGGCTGTTATAACTATTTGGACAACACAAAATCTTTGTAAAAGTACATAATTCAAATAAAAAATACAAACCTTGTGTTTCAGTACAGCTAGAGCTTCGGATCTGTGTAGTTATTGAGCAAGACGAATCAATACTGCAATCTGTAGTAGTAACATTTATTATAAAAAAATCGGTTGTCTGTAAAGTCGGTTTACTGACGATAGTTGAACATGACAACGTCATACAGCTGTCCACGCGGACGCATCGCTCACTCAAGTAGGAGAGAGACAGATGTCGAATGCTGCCGAACGCGGAGGCCGTGCGTGCCTCTTTGTCGCTCGTTCCGCGCTCTCGCTTGCACTTCAAGCATTAAATGGAACGCCTCAGAGCGAGGTAACGTCGCATGAGTCAGGTTTTCCGTGTGTGCAGCCGGCTCCATCGAATTATAAGACGTGGTCACGTCAAAAATAAACTAAGTAGGTATATCATTGAAAGAAAAAAAAAGAAAAAGAAAGAAAACATATTTATTCACAGACACTTAGCAATTTAAAGTACGATATCTACGCTATACTTACATACATACAAGAAATATAAAGAGCCAAGAGCTGCAAAACGGTCCCTGACTCAGCGTGAAGTTAGTTGGCCAGCAACTAACGCTGGTCTTCCGTCAGGGCCGCGCAGTAATGCCACGGACAATCTTAACCACACTATACATAGCTATAATTAATTTATATAATAATTTGGATTGCAAAAGTGAGTAAAAATACAGAAGTTTTCCGAGATCACAACAATGACACGGGAAGAATATTACAAAAAAAGGAAAAAAAGAAAATATTTTAGGTATCTATTCATCCATCATGAAAATATATTTTACTGTGCCATCAGGTGAGTAAGTTTAACTATATTGTCTGGTTGTAGAATATAACATTTTGAAAATAGAAATAGAGAAATTACTTTGTATTTAGTTGTAAGTTTATTAACAAGTGTTTATACTTATTTATAACACTTAAAATATATTATGCCCAAAAATATAACATTATACTATATTATGCTTATCTCGTGTCTAAGACCCTCTTGCTTCTTTTGATTAATGAACAAATGTTTTTTTAATTTAATACGAAATCCTTGTAAACTTTGCAGGTTCCGTATCGGCGGTGGGATATTGTTCCAGCACTTCGATGCAGCGTAGCATTGAATCTCGGATCCAACGATTTTTAAGAAATTTAGTGTAGCGGGGGTTTCGGGGGCGATAAAATGATCTAGCTAGGATTAATTTTAAGAAAATGTCGTTTATTTTATTTCTTTTTCCGAACCACAATAAATCTTACAAAAATGAACTTCATAATAAAGGGGTGCCAAAGAGGGTAGATCGATTTGTCTGCCAATAACATTTCTTTTACTCGTGGACTTCAGTTCAACCGTGATCATGGTGCATGCAACTGTGCCGAAATATCGGAAAACTCAAAAATTTAATCATGGTAAATATCCCGTTGTTTCATAAAAATAGTGTTAAAAACCATGATAGTTTCAAAAGTTATATTCATAAAAGCGTTTTAGAGTAATTTAAAGAATACAAACCTTTCTTAAAATGCGTAGTTTCACCCGTTTTCTTATCATGAGCTGCTAACAAATGTCCTCTCAACCATTGAAAAGTAGCATAACCTGAAAAAAGTTAATTTAAACAACTTGCTGATGGAACAATATAGCCCACCTGATGCTAAGTGGCAACCATCGCCTATAACAAAGCATTGCTTCGTAGGTCACGCGCGGCAAGGAATGTGCCCTACGATGCACTGCCCTGCGTCCATCAACTTGAGGCATACAGATGTTCAGCCTCAGCCTCACGTGCCAGTAATGTCACCGGCACCCACACCCTTCAAACCGAAACACAGCGATGCTGCTTCACGACAGAAAACGTTTTAAATGAAAAAAATAACTCATCCATACAACACTATCTAGCCCCAAATTAAGCAGAGCTGGTTCTATGGGAACCAAATAGCTGATATAATACTTTATATATATTATTTTTATATATTATTATTTTATATACATTTTTTTTTGTAAAACTCAGAATACAATATAACACCCAGACAGAGAACAAACATCTGTGTTCACCACACAGATATTTGTTCTCAGTGGGGATCGAACCCACGACCTACGGCGCAGAAGGCAGAGCTACTACCAACTGAGCTGAGAGGAGTGAATTCTAATGCCTTCTTGATCAGGTCTAAGTAGCTAAATGTCCAACAGAGCAAAAGGTCTAATGAGCAGTAAGTCTAATAGCCATGACGACTAATTTTCAAAATCTCTTCTATCATATTCAGAAGTATCTATTATGTCTAAAATATATCATATTTCTGTAGAAAATTAAGGTTTGTGTCCAATAAAAGTACATTTAAATTTAAATTTTCAAATTCACGCAAAAACGCTCGCTGGTGTCATGGCGTCTGTTATTACGTCACGGTTATGTATATCAACAGTAAAAATTGGTGCTTTTGTACTAAATCGGAATGACGTTTACTGAGACGTGACGTAATTCGCTCTGACCGGTGTTTGAGTCATCATGGCGGATTGTTGTATGTTGTAGATTTATTTTAACAAATAAATTATAAATCTCGACATTAATAAGAGAATAAATACATATTTCAAAATCTTTGTATCCATTTTCATTAGATCAGATAAATATTTTGGCGATACTTGATTACTGTCTTCATGCCTATTAGCAAAATGTCCATCCATACCCTACTTTTGGTTTTAATTACATCTCCACACAGGGTTGTCCGGTTTTTTTGTATAATGTACTAAAAGCTAAACTTTATAAAAAATAATTTAGCATGTTCATTATAGTTGGCATTACACTTAAAAGTAGTTATTTAATTGCCTTGTAAGACCAGATATCATTAATTAATATACAGGATGTAATATAATATCCCTATAAGCCCGAAAGGGCACATTACTGACACGTGAGGCTGAACTGTATGCCTCAAGATGAGACGCAGGGCAGTGCATTGTAGGGCACGTCCTTGACGTGCGTGACCTAACAGGCAATGCAAGGCATGTATTTACAAACAAAAATTGATATATGTTTTAAATCAGCTATCTGGTTCCCATAGTACAAGCTCTGCTTAGTTTGAAGCTAGATAGCGCTGTATGGATTGTTCACAATAATTATTAATTAATCTTAACGTGTCTAGCAATTATGCTAGACACGTTAAGATTAAGAAACTTGGAAACCCGACTTCATAATCAAACTGTTGATCTGATTTTTAGGGTTCCGTAGCCAAATGGCAAAAACGGAACCCTTATAGATTCGTCATGTCTGTCTGTCTGTCTGTCTGTCTGTCTGTCTGTCTGTCCGTCCGTATGTCACAGCCATTTTTCTCCGAAACCGTAAGAGCTAGACTGATGAAACTTGGCGAATAGATGTATTCTGTGAACCGCATTAAGATTTTGACACAAAAATAGAAAAAAAACTATAAATTTTGGGGGTCCCCATACTTGAAACTGAAACTCAAAAAATTTTTTTTCATCGGACCCATGCGTGTGGGGTATCTATAAATAGGTCTTCAAAAATGATGTTGAGGTTTCTAATATCGTTTTTTTCTTAACTGAATAGTTTGCGCGAGAGACACTTCCAAAGTGGAAAAAAGTTGGTCCCCCCCCCTCAAACTTCTAAAATAAGAGAATGATAAAACTAAAAAAAATATATGTTGTACATTACTATGCAAACTTTCAACGATATTTGGTTTGAACGAGATCTAGTCAGTAGTTTTTTTTTTATACGTCATAAATCGTAAACCGCAATTGACCTTTCGACGAACTACAAGAACCTTTATATTATGTTACTTGATGCTATACGGAACCCTTCATGGGCGAGTCCGACTCGCACTTGGCTGCTTTTTATAAAATGGGATCAATCTAAAAATATTATAAACCTTTTTTGCGGTTAGTTAAAAATAGAATTACTTCATTAGTGTGTATGAAAATTTTGAAGGAAAGTTTAACAGCTATTTCACCAAATACCGTCGTCAAGTACTCGTATTAATTTTTGTTCGCCCTGACCCTTAAAGGTGGAAATATCCCCTTTCGGGCTTAAAGATAAGTTATGTAACACCCTGTATAAGTTAAATTACTTACCGTAGTCGCATAAAGGACACGGAAATACCACGTCGTTCTCTATGACGTGCTTATGCGTTTCACCATGTTTGATCACTTCTGATACAGCCGAAAATATTTGCTGGCAAAATCTGAAACCAAGATATTTTTTGGTGTTTTTTACGAAGAAATGAAACGAAGACTTCTCGTCGTGTCATTAGTTCTTTGTAACCAGTGTGATGAAAGGATTATAATGCACGAAAGAGGCTCCTTTCGTGCACTTGACACATGTGGCCTAGTGGTAGCAGCCCCGCCTTCCGATCTTAGGGTCGTGGGTTCAAATCCATGTCGTGTACCAATGAGTTTTACTGCCCAAAAATGTATGTACACTATGCCAGTACTCTCAAACGGTGAAGGAAAACATCGTGAGGAAACCGGCATATTGTAGAACCTAAAAATTTCGAAAATATGTGTTGAGTGCACGAAAGGAGCCTCTTTGAGGCGCACTTAAAATCCTTTCACCACACTTGGTTCCAAAGAATCAGTGAATCGATAAGAAGAAGAAGTGACAAATAAGAAGTGACAGTGATATATTTACCTGCATTTAAGCTCATTTATTTCATCCCCTTCATACTTCCCCAAAAAAACTTTAACCTCTTCATCAGCCTCCTCCAAATTGTCTATGATCTTGTCCACTTCCGTTTCCGCTTCAACAATCTCTAAGTCACTAGAACTATCCTTTAAACCATCATGCGCTAGAACAACGTCATCGTCTATGGGTCGTGTTACGATCTCCCCATCAGAACCTATTTCGAACTTCACAAACTCATCCTTTCTTTTCTTGTCTATGACTTCTGTTCGAAATTTGAAGTTCTTCGTTTTTTGAAATATGTACTGTTGATTATTTCGTATCACGAGAAACTCATCTGAGTTCAAGAATTGGTTAGCTCCTTTCATTCGAGACGGTCTGAAGTTATCGTTCAAGCAAATTTCGCATATAATTTTAAGTTGCGTAGACGTTTTATTCTGCGGCGTACACTTGTGTATCTTCTGATCTTCCTTATCGAAGAGATATATCTTACCATTGCTGACATTTTTACCGCAAATAAAACAGTTACTATTCCCCCCATCGCCTATAACTAACCCTTCTATATCTATCGTTTTATTGCTAGTTTTCTGTACCATTTTAGTCGGATCTGTCTTCCTAACATGCTTTTTTTCATTATTTTCATAAGGGATGCTTGTAACTGGAGAATCTTTAAGCATATTCAATATCTCTTCGCGTGTGTATCTAAACTCTTCTTTATCATTGAAGTTATCTCTGATCAGACTTCTTGGAGATTTGTTTGTTTTAGTAACAGTACTCAAGGTTGCGTAAGTTTTGTTACTAGTTTCTAGATATTTCGTGAACTGAGCTTCAAACCCAATAGTGTTATTACAGACGGGTTTAAAAGGTACATGGTTAATGAAACCGTGTTTTGGACTGGAGTCTGTTTTAGGGACCGGACTAGCGATGATTTTGTGCGACACATCTTCATAGACATCGTCTTTTACAATATCATCGCTGTCATCATTCACTTTGATGAATGGTAGCGTCTCTATAGAAAGATCTAGAGGAGCGTCTTCATTGTCGAAGTGTATCTGTGAAGCTCTGATCTGTGTTCCATCATCGAGGACGTACAGTTGATTATCATCTAAAGCTATAGGCTCATCGTTGGGTTCCAAAGGTTGGTCATAGCTTTGGACCATGTCTGGATCGTTAAGTTCTAGGTTAATAAGGAACTGATAGACGTTTTCTGTCATTTCTACTGGTTCGTTTTTGGTTAGTGTTGATATGTCGATATCATAGCCAAGAGATGATCTGTGAACAGACATTTTGTTCAATCAGCTAGTTGTATGTAGAAAAAATACAATTAGCATTAAAACAAATTAATAAATATTCTGGACAATCCACGCAACACTATCTAGCCCCAAATTAAGTTGACCTTGTACTATGAGAACCAGATAGCTGATATAATACTTTTTTTTGTAAATACAATACTAAGAATACAATATGACACCCAAGCAGAGAACAAACATCTGCGTTCTCTTCACAACTATTTTTTATCGGTGGGGATCGTACCTACGACCTAAGGCGCAGAAGGTAGAGCAACTAGAGCTAGGCTAGAGCTACCAACTTAGCTGAGGGTCATTCGATTAAATGCTAAGGGCATTTAGATACGCCACATATTTTTTTAAGTTATTTCTTTTATGTAAGCTTAGGTACCTAGCATTAGATACAATACCTACCAATTTACCTTAACAAATGTCTAAGGGGTCAGAGACCTCTATGCAAGAAGTCCATTTTTGGATGAACTGAGAAGCTACTTATAAAGCTTCCCACGTTTATTTTGTGTCTGAGTGTTATAGAATGTATAATATTGTATTCTCAGTACCTATGTATTAACAAAAAAACATATTATAAGTATTATATCAGCTATTTGGTTCCCAAAGTAGTAGCTCTGATTAATTTGGGGCTAGAGAGTGTGCGTGGATCTATTATAGCTATTGCATAGCTTTCTCACAGTAGCTAGGCATTATGCTGAGTCAAGGACCCTTTGCTGCTGTAGCACACAGAAACACGACGCATTTCTCTAGTATCGATGTATTGTTTGTATCTCTGTTCTTTTAGTGTCCTTGATTTTTACTGGTTTATGTGTTATGTAGTAAATAAATAAATGTGTCTATGTCTATTATTTATTTAATAAAAAAAAACACTAAAAGAAACCGCCATCTCTCCAGACCTTGACATTCGAAAGCAAAATTGACGAAGCAAAAGAAATGGAGCTGACCATAACATTTCAGACGCGTGTAGGTGACAAGTAAGTCTGGCATTAAAAAGTTGTTTACCGCCAAAATGACCTCATAGGTTACTTGTACTGGCATAGACAACGCCCTCAGGCGATGAAAAAAGAGCATACGTCAAAATTTGGCGGGCTTCCTGCACCCTTCCCGCCCTTGAATACTTTTTTTTAGCGTTCCATTTCACGCGAGTATAAAAAGGTCGGACGTCAAAATGAGAGCATTCAGTAGCTCACGAGCAGTCTATCAGTCAACAAGACAACAGTAGAAGTGCATCATGAGATTCCTGGTTAGTGACATAATTTATCTATATGTGAAATGGAATTTGAAGTGAGATCAGGTGTTTTGGAGTGTTTAAAAAAGCCTTGCAGTGTTTTACAGTTTAATTTAGCTACAAATGTTTAAGAACTTGGAAAATCAATTTCAAAGAAAACTTGGATTAAAGAGTACCCTTTTAAACCAAAAAACAAAAAAAAAGGGGGCACAGTTGACGGAGAAATTGGTGCATATTCGTATAAAACATAGCAAAAAAATACACAACGCATTTTTAAAATTTGTACAAAAAACGCTCCATAAATTTTGACCTAAATATTTTTTTCCTTTTTTGGAAAATACTTAACAAATACATACGATGATAGCACCATGATATTAAGATACTAAGGTCACGGGTTCGAATCTAATCGAATTCGAATTTCGAATTCTATATCCTTTTAATAATAAAACCATGATTATTATGTCATTACGATCTGGATTTCGAAGTCAAAGCTCTTCAAAATATGTATAAATCATTAATTGAATAAATAAACCATAAAATGAAACATTTAAAATCAGGTCTTCCTATTTATAATCCATTTTCAATCCGCTAATAAAATTTTTATTAGGTAATTTCGATACTCGTGTATCACTCAGCATACCTACGGCTGATATTTCGAGTTTTTGCTGTACTAAAGCTTATAAAAATATATACCATGCATCACAACTTTAGTATGTCTAATTAACTTGAACTACCCACCAACTTGAAATGGTTTGAAGTGCCCATTCAGTAGACTAAATCCTCGCGCTAACTTCTCGCAACAAATATTTTTTTGTTAAAAGTTTTTTGAGGGTTGCTTGCTTTTGGAACCAGCAGGAGTTCCTCAGCCTGGTTATTTTTTTTAAATTACTGTTTATTAAAATGGAATTCTGGTACGGGGGAACGGGTCATGCCTCTTCCTGGCTACGCCAATAAAACGTCGTGGGTTCAAAATCCACTCAGCTTTGAATCTTTATGATCTTTAAGTAAAATCGTTTATTCAGTTGTATCACAAGGATCACTTTCAAACGTCTTAAAGCCAGGTGGTTCTAGGAGCTAGTTCCAAGCCTAGAAGAACAGGCAACAGTCAACCTGTAAAGGTCCACTGTTGCACATTCCCAGAAAGAACGTGTCTGAGCGCTTTCCATCCACCAACATCCCGCGATTTTTACAATGCCGCCGGTCTATCGGGTGGGAGAGCGTCCAAGTTTCGTCTTCCGGTTCGTACTCACCATTCGAGAACCTTTTTTCTCCAGCGGTGGTCGGTTCTTCAAGCTATGAAAAGTTACTGACCTGCCCATTGCCACTTCAACTCTCTTCGAGCTATGTCAGTGATCTTGATTCTTCTACGGATTTCCTTCTTTCTGATTCTATCACGTAGTAAAACTCCTAACATAGCTCTCTCCATAGCTCATTGCGAGACTTTACGTGTTGCCCTGTGACTTCACTTGACGCTGAACAGTTAGCGACCACGTTTCAGTTCAAAAAGCCATCACTGGCAACACGCACTGATTATTTAATTTCAACTACAGGCACGGCTGCTTTTGACGGTATAGATAATGCAATTCACGAAGACGCGCCCCACCAATTTTTGGTTGAGGGGATCGCGGAGTGCGGGGAGTTTGTTCCGAGCTGCAGTCGCGAACCGTAGTCTATTCATTGTAGTGTGCGTGTGCACTCATAGGTAATTAGTGTGTACCGATAACACTCAAACATTGACGGAAGCTTGCACACATATACTATAAACGGTTAGGAGGAATAGTGGGGCGCGCCTTCGTGGATTGCACTATCTATATCTGTAAAATACTTTTTCCATCAGATCGTTGCCTCAATCCTCGCCTGCGCCGCAGCCAATCCTGGTCTGCTGGCCCCGTACTCTGCGGCCATCGCCCCCGCAGTGCCGACCATCTCCGCCGGAGACATCAACGGTGCAGTGATCGAGGCGCATGTCCACGCAGCCGACGCGCAGGTCGTCGCATCCGATCACGTCCGTGCGGCTTATGATGCTGGCCGTCAGGTCAACGACAAGGTAAGTTATATAGACACCACCACCTGCCCACCTTAGGCTGCATTTTCACTTTCCATCAGGTGTGATGGCAGTCAAACGTTTAGCTATCAACAATAAAAAAAAAAGACAAACTTTAGGACTGGACTGATTCGTTTTCTGTCATTTTGGGAGTCACATAGCATTTTCATTTTAATAGTTTTTCTGGTGTTATTCTGAGTTTTGTTGTTTAATTTCGGTGGTATTTTAACCAACATTACTTGAGGTCTTAGCTCAAAGTGTTAACAGTTGGAATAAAAGTGTATTATGTGATATTCTGATTTGATCGAAGAGGTTTCTGATGGATTTAAAAACAAAAGACCATCATTTTGATTTCAAAGCCAAGTAGGGCCGACTCGACTTTGACTGACTCGACTTGACGGAAAAGTATTTTATCTATGTAATAATATTATAATTCTCATTAAACTACTCGACACTGGAAAAATTGATTCGAAAAGGACAGATGCCATTCATTAAGAAGAAGGACTGGACTATAGTTAGCTCTCTCATTGGCTGTCATCATTACCCAGTGGAAATAGTTTAGAGCACTCATTATCTTATAATAGCCATCGTAACAGCCCTTTTTGTTGCCACATTTAATTCCTCCTATAAGCCAAAGTTTAGACGTTTGTAGCTCAATCATCGGCCTGATTTGAATGGAACTCGAAAAACATATCATGCACCCACAGTTTTTTACTTGCATAAGCATAAATGCTACTCATTTAATCCAAATAAATACAGGGTAGAATATATCACAAACTCAAAAAGGAAAAAGAAATGTAAAAGATACGGTCAAAAAAATGAACCAATCCTAAAAGCTAAAGGGGGAATAGTAAACAGAGAGGTGAGAAAAGAGAAGAAATTCAATAAGCTAAACAAATATTCAAATTCAACAGGTCAACGAACTTCACGGACAGGCTGTCAACAACGCCGAAGAGAACGCATGGAGGGCCGTTGACAACGTGAAGACTGTTGAGGCGAGGTTAGACGGTGCCGCCGCGGCCGCCGCCCCAGTTCTCTCCAAACAGTTGGTCGGACGTGTGGCCTATGGAGCCCCAGCTGCTGCCTACTCCGGTGCCCCAGCTGTTGCCTACTCCGGTGCCCCAGCTGTAGCCTACGCTGGTGCCCCAGCTGTTGCCTACGCCGGTGCCCCCGCTGTTGCTTACTCCGGTGCCCCAGCCGTTGCCTACTCCGGCACCCCAGCTGTTGCCTACGCCGGTGCTCCAGGTGTTGCCTACTCCGGTGCCCCAGCGGTTGCCTACTCCGGTGCCCCAGCCGTCGCCTCCTACGCCCCAGCACTCGCTGCCCCTTACTCCGCATACCCTAACGTAGTCTCTCCATACTACGGATCTCCTCTTGGATACCAAGCCTATTAAATCGACAACAACAGCAAGAACTAGGAAACATTTGAAAAAATAAAAAAATGCCAAAAATGAGGCGAGGATATTAAACCACTTTTATTGCTTCCCTAAAGAACCACTTCCTGTTCAGTTAACAAATATGTCAGCGCCTAATTAAAATTTACTGCCAAGTAATTTAAATGACTAATCAATTTGATTTAGCCATAAATTATACAATTTATATGTTATAGAACTGGCCACTTAAAAATAAGCAACAAAAAAGTTTGATGGCGACTGAAAAGAGTCCAACGCTTTTCATAATCAGAATCTAAACCTCTTTGGATAAGCACGATAATTTCCCCATCGTGGGAGTATTCTTCTTCTTAACGTGTCACTGGTTTTTACGAACCAAGTGTGATGAAAGGATTGTAAGAGTTACACCTTTCGTGCACTTTAGGGTACCTATTGAAAATTCTCTTTACTCTATACCTCCCCAAACACACTCGGATTTTTTTTTCGGAAATATTCTAGAAAAAATTAAATATTCGTAGGTAAGAACTTCTTTGTTTACAATTTTCAATTTCCTTTTATTTTTTTTATATCTATCTACAGATGGGCGTATTTTTTTTTATAGTAGGACGAAGAGAAACTGGTCGTGGTACTAGTAGAACAAAAAAGTAGGACCACGAGAAAACAGCGAAAATAACATGCTCTAATTCTTAAAGTTAGTAATATGTAATTAGTGTACGACCTACAGTTACTAATATTAAATTACTACCACAGAGCAAAATATGACAATGCGCCAAATTGAATACTTGGACGTAACTCTGACTCTCTGAGACATCCTCAAAAATCTCCAGTTAGTAAACTCAAAACTCAATAAAATTTATTCAATACAACTTCAAGAATCACTTTGAAACGTCTTCGGTACTTCGAGATCTGAAGTGTTCGGGCATCAAAGTCATGAGACTGTTTTCATTTTTAGGGTTTCGTAACCCAAAAAATTACCGTGACTTGGGTTCGGACCCAAGGGGTAAAACGGGACCCTATTACAGTTCGGCAGCCGTAACTTGGCGGGTCTGAAGTGAGCTGTTTGATCGTAAATGGCCAAAGACTGATGGAAGATTGGCCAAACGGCTAGCTTCAGACCCGCCAAGTTACGCTGGCCGAACTGTACTAAGACGCTTACCGTCCGTCTGTCTGTCTGTCACCAGGCCGTATTTCATGAACCGCGATAGCTAAGACAAGGCTAAGACAGTTGAAATTTTCACAAATGATGTATTTCTGTTGCCACTATAACAAAAACTACTAAAAAACAGAATAAACATTATTTAAGGCTCCCATGCAATAAATTAGATTTTAATTTACTCGATATTGATAACGGCAACAGGTACACGCTTGAAATATTCATCGAATATTGAGTTATTGTTCACTTTAAAAATAAATAATTAAACAAATTAATATATAACAGACATGATGTTTTGGCGTTTTTCCAAGATAGTGCGCGACCCATACAACAGACATTGTTTTTTTTGCCGTTTTTACAGATCATGCGAACCCTTCGTGCGCGCATCCGCCTCACACTTGGCCGGTTTTTTATTCATTTCTGTTTTAAATTAGTGTCTCCAAAATAGAACTCCGGCGTCATGAAGGTTGTTCCATTAATGACCAATCGGTCTATAAATTTTATAAACACAAAACGGATACAATATGGTGACCTTACGAAAACCAGTAAGGCTGGTTCTACACCTACCTCCATCTTTGGTAGGTTTAGGCCAAGGTGTAATGCTAAATTTTTTCGCTCTCAATATTGATTAAATATATTAAGAGTATCTACCTAGACCTATTTAGGCAAAGGCCAAAAAGACGTGTAACATGCTACCGTGGTGGACTTCAACTGTTTTCTCCAACGCAAACCAACGCTGCTAGGCATGGTAGATATGCGTTGTCAGGGCCTATTTAAAGAAAGAAATAAAAAAAGAACAACCATTTATTCAACCACCATAACGCCAGCCAAGTGCGAGTCGAACTCGCCCTTAAAGGGTTCCGTAGCAGCAAGTAACAATAATATAACTTAATATTTGAGTTGATAGAATGAAAGATAAATTGCGGTTTACGATTTAGGACGTATTAAAAAAAACTACTTACTAAATCTCATTCAAACCAATTTTCGGTGGAAGTTTGTATGGTAATAAACATCATACCTATATTATTTTGAGTTTTATAATTCTCTTATTTTAAAGTTACATGGGGGGGGAGACACTCATCTATATCTAAGAAACTCAATAAATCATTTTTGAACACCTATCTCGTACATATGTGTTCAAAAATGATTTAAAATCACACACAATGAACACACTCTTAAAATACACTTCCATGATGAAGAGTGACATGGAAGGCTAATAGGGTAAACAGTGTCTTGATCTATGGCTATTGTGCTGAGTTGGAGCTGACACCATAACGCTTGTCTATGAAGAACTCACCTAGCCTTATCCATAAAAGCTTGAAAGTCGTCTTCCGGTTCTATCCTCAGAACCACCTCCTCACCCGCAGCATTCTCCATGCAGAGGAGCAATGGTTGTGGATCCTCCATGGCCTGTGATAAGCCATGGTTAACAGGGATTAGTAAGTTGAAATGGCAATGGGCAGGTCATATAGCTCGAAGAACTGACAACCGTTGGGGAATAAAGGTTCTCGAATGGCAACCACGAACCGGAAGACGAAAAGTAGGGCGCCTACCCACCAGATGGACCGACGACATTGTTAAGATCGCCGGAAGTCGGTGGATGGAAAGGGCTCAGAATCGTTCTTCCTGAAAATGTGTAGGGGAGGCCTATGTCCAGCAGTGGACTTCTTCAGGCTGATGATGATGATGATGAAGACAGGGATTAAATAAATATTGTGGACAATCCACACATTATCGAGCCCCAAACTAAGCAGAGCTTGTAATAAGGGAACCAGATAGCTGATATACTGAATATACTCCTCCTCCTTCCTCCTCTCTCTCTCTCTCTCTCTCTCTCTCTCTGAATACCTATCCTTTGCGCTCGTATCTTTAGTTTATGTTAAAGTATAATAATGTAGTTGTATTAGGCTTAAAACGAGGCAATAAAAGATTGTTTTATTTTTATTATTCTTTTTTAACCGACTTCAAATAAAAAGGAGGAGGTTCTCAATTCAGTTGTATTCGTTTTATCGATCTTCCGTAAGTCATTATAATAATATATTGTATAGCAAAAAGGGATTCTTTTTAACAGGATGTACATTAACTAATAGCCATACATTACCCCCTAAATAATGTGAGGTAGGTGGTCGTTCCTTTAGCTGTGATGATTTTGTTTTATTGATATTTCTCACGAAAATGTAGGTAGGTAAGATACTTATCTAACCTATAGGTAGGTGTGTGATTAAGTTTTAGTGGCACATACAACAACAAATTGCTACTTTGTGTGACTGGCCACCAAATAAAATCAAATACTAGCAAAATGCTGGCCAGTTACAACATAACAGCCAGTATTTTAAATAATTTTCTTGTTACGATTGCCAAGGTATTTTTTTTTCTTCTAAAGTGTTAAAAACTCACCGGCTAGTTTTATTTTGTGAAAAAATATAATTTTCTTGACCAACTGGCATAATAAATCGGAAAAACAAACGAATTACTGACAGAAAGAAAATGTCGTCTGATGAAACTCAATCGACCAATCAGAAAGCGGGTGGAGTGAAAGAAAAGCGGAAGGAAGTCTGAAAATTCCTCCCTAGACGACAAATTATAGAAAGCTAGAGTCCTAACCATAAACAACATAATTTATGTCAGTATTGTGACAAACACATGACATATGACAGAATGGTGCAACAAAACCAAACTGCCACTGCCACTGTCATTTTCATTCAAGATTTATCACAATATGGCCGCCGGATCGTGTGCAGCAGTGTTTGTGTGCGAAGTTAGTTTATAAATAAACATTGAAGTGAAACTCTAATGAGTTTTATGTGTATTGTTACGAAATGTTTCCTCTAACTCCACCGATTGTGAAGAAATTACTTGGCTGGAAAAAAGGGCAAGAAGGATCAATCGCTGAAGACAAGTGGTCAGAAAAAGCTGTGAAGAGTTTAGTCAAGAAACTAAAGAAAAATGGGGCTATTGATGAGTTAGAGAGAGCTCTATCAACTCAAAGCGGTCACACTAGATGTGTTACAATACCCAGGTTAGTAAACATATGTATCAGTTTAGCCAAAAAGCCAAAAAATAAGGCTAAGTGACGTTTCCTGTCGAATTGTCATTTTTTTGTTCTCATCTTTATTGCTACCCTGATAGCGTTGAAACTCCATTGCCTCATTGTTCTTTCCAAATCAAAGGAAACAAATGATTCTATTATGGCTAATATTAGATTGGTTGATTTGGTGATTCTGCAAGTCTTGCAAGATTACGAATATATATTAAAGGCTCGCGCAACAAAAGTAATAGAAATCAGCTGACTTTTCTTTAGTCGTTCGGAAAATTCCAAATTTACCCTTACCGCCATAACCCGACCAAACGAAAATGCTGAAATCGTACCATTGTTCTTCAAACTAAAGGACCTTCCTAGCTTGGCCGTATAATACAGACAGGACGCAAAATTGCAAAGGTCAAAACACCGTCAAAAACAAATCGAACGAACGAGCGCAAATCTTTGTCAATATGGCGGACGTGTTTTGAACCCTGCGAAATTTTGAATCGCTATTTTGAAATAGTTTTTTGAAACTGTATTGAAAATATTGTGCTTTTGTGCTTCTTTCGTAATTTTTGATCCGTTTGAGGATCCTTACGAGCGTACAGGTAACTAAATTTAGATTTTTGGACTGCGGAAACATACATCCAATTTATTATGCAGAAATTATGCTCAATTACGGTATTTAGGACGGTAAATGCGCTTCTACTCACTTAGAATAACATTCCGGCTATTCTATTATTGATCACGTGGCCTTATTACCATAATGAGGACTATATTAGCATCCCTAAAAGCTGGTTTTCACTTTCGCGTTCGGCTGTAAACCGCCGGGTCAATAATCTATTTGTGAACTCTATTTTGAGTTCAGTTCGGTTCTGCAAAGGTCACAGGGCAAGGTAGTAGACTATTATACGTTTAGGCAATTTTAGAGCAGTTTGTTTGAGGTAGCCAGCTCTTCAATACAAGTCTGAGTGAAATGATTTTTCTATAAAATACCAACTTTAAAACATCTTGTTTTGAGGTAAACTTGGGACTATTATCCACAAGGTATTATAATTGTTTCAGTTGTATCAATGAACTGTCCTCATAGTTTTTTTATAGTATAGTAAGTAATAGTACCTATTCATTCAAATATTTTTTTTGTTGCCAGAGTGGCTAATATTGTCTGAAAATGATCAGTCCTACAAACTCTCCGAGCAACCCTTCCTAGGCTCTGTATCATATTTTTCCAGCAAGAAAGAAAGGGGATATCTTCGGATATAGTCTTGGGGAAGGTCCTACTCGGATATTTTAAGGAGTTGTGCTGGCTGGCATGATGTTAGCACGGGGACAACGCACAATACACCCCATTGTGGGACGTCAGTGCAGACCTTAATCGCCCAACTCAAATTTGAATTGGAATTTGTCTTGGGGAATAAAGTGAGATTAATTCTGTTTCTTTCCAATTTGATTCTTAGTAGCTGTACTATACGACTTTGATCTTTATGATTCTTGTTCCAATAAGAATATTAGGAGTACCGATAATTAGGTGATTTGTATGTTTGTAATGAACAAAAATCTACTGTGCCGATTTCAAAAATTATTTCACCATTGGAAAGCTACATTCACCCTGAGTAACATAGGCTATATTTATGTATTTAAAAAATAAATGTCCACCCGTGCGAAGCCGGGACAGGCCGATTGTAAATTGTTTTCCCTATGAACACTAGCAAGAATAGAATAGAATAGAAAATTCTTTATTGCACACCTTAAAACTAACAATGGAAAAACAAGTACCAATAATTAAGTTTTTTTTCTTTCTTTAATCTCCTCTGGTTCTTGCAATCTGCCCGTGCGAGCATTGAGCTTGAGTTTGGTCGGTTATCCACTTCTTTATTGGCATGTATAAAGAAAGCCCAGTGGTGTTACCATCTTGTTTGTCCTCTTGGGTCTTGAGGAGGAATAATTAAGTAGCAAGGCAGTCTCGCAAAGCCGACAGCTCACCGAGACACAGCTAGATAAATAAATGTATGATGGTTTCCAGAGTGAAGCCGAATGACAACAGCATAAACGGCCAGTACCGTAAGGGGTTACCGCATGTTGTCTACTGTAGGCTGTGGCGCTGGCCTCAGCTCCAGGTGAGTTCAACAACCTTTCAACACCACACTGGTTTTATATCCTACCGACTAAGACTCATAAGTTTCTTTAAGGTCTGAGGTTCGGCAAGTTCTGCAAGTTTACCATGCGCACTTGATGTGCGGGCAGGTTTTTCCGCAAGTAGGCCGCTGGTGAGCCCTTTTTGCGTGACCCTTGACACGTGTTCCTCGAACTTTTTTAGGTTCTACAACACGCCGGTTTCCTCACGATGTTTTCCTTCTCCGTTTTGAGAGTACTGGCATAGTGCACATAAATTTTTCGACAGAAAAACTCTTTGGTACACAAGTGGATTTGAACCTTCGGATCGGAAGGCAGGGCCACTACCACTAGACCACCAGTGCTCTCTGGGTCTGAGGTTTTCGCTCGCTCTTTGATATGGGGTCCTTCTAAAGGCGGGTTTACAATTACCTACCTACTTGTAAATACATCATCATCATCAGCCTGAAGAAGTCCACTGCTACACTATGATGACAATATGATAATAAACAACACTGTTTGATTTAGACACATAAGCGAAAGCTGCTCATCTATAAATAAATAATAATATTTCAGTGGAGAACTGTCTACTGATGTATTTACAAGTAGGTAGGTAATTGTAAACCCGCCTTTAGAAGGACCCCATATCAAAGAGCGAGCGAAAACCTCAGACCCAGAGAGCACTGGTGGTCTAGTGGTAGTGGCCCTGCCTTCTGATCCGAAGGTTCAAATCCACTCGTGTACCAAAGAGTTTTTCTGTCTACTTTCTACTTAATCTATGCTTGAGCTCTAGTGCTTGAGGCTTGGTTCAGGCTCAAGCAACGTTTCTGAATACTGGTCTATGTGTATGTTTCAGAGCCATAATGAACTGAGACCAGTGGACCACTGCGAGTATGCCTATCAGCTGAAAAAAGACGAAGTCTGCATCAACCCGTACCATTATACTAGGATTGATACACCTGGTGAGTTGTTGTAAATGCTAATAAACATTTGGACGCGTCTCTGATTACCCCCAGGCGTTTTTTTGTAAATAAAAAAAAAGAAAATAATATTCATATGCTAAAAGTGGTGGTAAAAAGGCCTAAATCACAGAATATGCTACTAATTAAAATATAATTATTTTAATACGCTTTTTAACCGACTTCCAATCAAAAAGGAGGAGGTTCTCAATTCGGTTGTATTTTTTTATTTTTATTTAATGTTTTTTACCGCATAACTTCGTCATTTGTGAGCCGATTTGAAAAAATATTTTTTTATCTGAAAGGTACTGCCGCCAGATTGGTCCCATTTTAATTTTATTAAAATCGGTGTTGCCATTTTTTTTTATATAATTTCTTTATTGTTTGTAACTGCATGCCTCCGTCATTTATGAACCGATTTAGAAAATTATTTTTTTATTTGGAAGGTTATTCCTACGTCCAGATTGTCCCAAACAAATTTGATTAAAATCGGTTTAGCCGTTTGACAATGAAGTCGGTTTCTCAAGTTTTTTAAACTTATAATTATTTTATGAGAAAGTCGATAGTTTTGAGGTGGTTCTTAGCCATGGTTCATAGGGATCATTATTTGATGGTGTCTGTTTCAGCATTACCCCCGATTCTGGTGCCTCGCTGCAACGATCTGGAGGTGCGCGCGCCGCCGCCCTACTCTGACTACCTCCAGCCGCATCACGACCACGACGTGTATGTATCTATAGTCGATCAAGATTTTTTTTATTGATTTTGCTAGTGTTACACGTATAAAAAATCACAAAGAAGCTGAGCAGGATTTGAACCCGCGACGTTTCCCTTAGTACTGTCTGCGCTGACCGCTGCGCCATCGGATCCTAATCACACACGACGAATAACTCTTAGGGAGTGTTCGGCACTAACGCGACCGTGGCTCCATCTACAGGTTTGACGTTACAGTTTGACTGTAACAACTTCGGTTATCGAGCAGGTAAGTAGTTGACTGTAACGTCAAACCTGTAGATGGAATCACGGTCGCGTTAGTGCCGAACAGTCCATAACCCTTATTCGTCGGGTATGATTAGGATCCGATAGCGCAGGGGTCAGCTCAGCCCTGTACCAAGGGGAAGGTCGCGGGTTCAAATCCCGGTAGGCTCTTTACTTTTGGTAGAGAGCCTACCGCTTTTATTTTGGTAAAGTTGTAGGTAACTTTTGGGGCATAATAAAAAAAACTGTTTGTCTATTTCAGAGTGATGCAGACAGTGGGTATGGGCGCTCATAGCGCCATGTATTTAGAGGCGACATTGGCTCAGCAAGTACCGGGGAACACTACACTGTAAGTCTCTTCTTCTTCTTGCCCTTATCCCACTTTATGTGGTCGGCACAACATTTTCTCAAACTCAAACTCAAAGATGTATTTATTCAGTGGTAACACAAGGATCACTTTAAAACGTCTTAAAGCTAGGTGAGTCTAGGTGCCAGTTCCACGCGACCAAGCCTAGAAGAACAGGTAACAAGCTACGGCTTGGTTCCTACTGTTGTTTTGTATGATCCTTTTACAAATCAAAAATAACACACATAACACACCTCTATCAGCCGTCATCTATGTATGCACATTTTTTTTTTATACAACTAAGTTGACAAACAAGCATACGGCCCTCCTGATGGGAAGCGGTTACCGTAGCCTATAGACGTCTGCAATACCAGAGGCATCACAAGCGCGTTGCCGACCCTTTAAAACTTTCAAAAC
The DNA here is from genome assembly GCA_939531255.2 of Thera britannica. Taxonomy (NCBI): domain Eukaryota; kingdom Metazoa; phylum Arthropoda; class Insecta; order Lepidoptera; family Geometridae; genus Thera; species Thera britannica. Next base: position 5,169,711 of record OW618052.2, read on the forward strand.
GCCCTTTATCCATTTCATCTTTAACATTGTTCAACCATGTTTTCTATGGCCTTTCTTTTATTTTATTTTGCCCATGGAAAATCCTCTAAGGATACCCACTAGCCAGCAAGTTGGCAAGTTTATCATGCGCACTTGATGTGCGGGCAGGTTTTTCCGCAAGTAGGCCGCTGGCGGGCCCTTTTTGCGTGACCCTTGACTCGTGTTGCTCGAATTTTTTTAGGTTCTACATAACGCCGGTTTCCTCACGATGTTTTCCTTCACCGTTTTTGAGAGTACTGGCATAGTGCACATAAATTTTTTCGACAGAAAAAGTCATTGGTATACGAGTGGATTAGAACCCACGACCTTCGGATCGGAAGGCGGGGCCACTACCACTAGACCACCAGTGCTCTCTGCTCACCCTTTTCTATACTACACAGTATTCTATTCGTTTGATTTTTTCTAGTTTCCTTTTGCTAGTCATCATGTCCTTATTATATCAGTTTTTGTCTGTTTCAGCAATACGTCATCAGTATCCACTCCACCGCCCGGATACATCAGTGAGGACGGTGATCCAATGGACCATAACGACAACATGAGTGAGTTTGTAATCGATTTTATTACTCTTTTACTAGTAGTTAGTAGTTGTATAGCTCTTTGTGTGTCTCGTGGGGGTGCGTACTACCACCATGCCTATTCCTGCCGTGAAGCAACATCGCTGTGTTTCGGTTTGAAGGGTGTGGGTGCCGGTGACATTACTGGCACGTGAGGCTGAACATCTGTATGCCTCTAGTTGATGGACGCAGGGCAGTGCGTCGTAGGGCACGTTGTTGACTTACGTGACCTACGAGGCAATGCTTCGTTATAGGCAATGGTTGCCAATTAACATCAGGTAGGCTATATGGTTGTTCCAATAGCAAGTTGTATAAAAAAAATTGTTTTGTGGATTGCCTACAATATTTATTAATCTAAATATTTTGGTTATCTAGATCCACAGAACAAAGATCGGCCATGTGGCCGGAAAAGTGTCGCCAAAATTCATGCGCATATGCCTCATACAAATTCAACAGTTTTTTCGGCAGCTCAAGAATTACTTTCCGAACAAGTTAAGCGACAATATAAAACAAATAACTTCTTAACATCTTCCTTCCTTTTTCTCAGAATTCTCATAATTAGTGATATTTTAAATATTATAGTGGAAATGTAAAACTGACGACATCAGCTCCCATACAAACGGCGCATGATCGCACTTCTACTATATTCTGTATTCTGTGTCCAGATCTAACCCGCCTAAGTCCATCACCGGTGGGCGTGGGCGCCGAAGCAGCGCCTGTCTTGTACTGCGAACCTGCTTTCTGGTGTTCCATCAGTTACTATGAGCTGAACACGCGCGTCGGAGAGACCTTCCACGCGTCGCAGCCATCAATCACTGTCGATGGGTTCACTGACCCGAGCAATAGTGAGAGGTTAGTGTAATGACCTCATATAGACCCCAGGTTTGTGCTTTTGCTGACCCCAAAAATACCCCCCCCCCCCCCCCCGGGAGAGTCTTTAGACTGACTCCAGGCTACTGAATTTTATGACCCCAAGTTAGTACCTTTAATGACCCCAGGATAGTGACTTTATTGACCCCATGTTAGTGACTTTATTGACCCCAAGTTAGTGACTTTATTGACCTCAGGTAAGTGCCTTCAATGACTATAGGATAGTGACTTTATTAACCCCAAATTAGTGACTTTACTGACCCCAAGTTTGTGCCTTTAATTACCGCAGGATAGGGACTTTATTGACCCCAAGTTATTGACTTTATTGACCCCCAGGTTAGTGACTTTATTGACCTCAGGTTAGTGCCTTTAATGACTATAGGATAGTGACTTTATTGACCCCAAATTAGTGACTTTATTGAACCCAAGTTAGTGGCTTTAATGACCCCAGGATAGTGACTTTATTGACCCCAGGTTTGTGCCTTTGTTAATCCCAAAGTGACTTGAATGACCCCAACTTACACAACAATATTTGTTTTACATCAATATTTGTTTTATTTTCAGATTTTGCCTTGGTCTGCTGTCAAATGTGAACAGAAACGAGGTGGTAGAACAAACGCGCAGACACATCGGCCGGGGCGTCCGACTTTATTATATTGGAGGTAAATTATACTAATATTATAAAAAGAAAAGATTGATTTATATTTTACACATAAACTTCCAACCGAAATAAAAACTATAGAAAAAGATTCCTTATTTACAAAAACATTAAAGTTGTTCCTAATTGACAAAGCCTACTATAGTATAGGATCCCTAGAAGAAGGACCTTCACCGATCTGGTTATTTAATGAAACGTATTTTATATTTAATTAAACATGCCAATAAATATATTCTATATGGGTTGCCTATCAAATTTCAGTCCAGGATATGATTAATTAATAATTAAAAAAAAAAAAGTTTTTTTAACTTTCCACCGGTTTGTTTATTAGACAAATTCTATACCAATCGAAAGTATAGACCCCATAGAATATGCAAACGTTAGGTTGCCTATTTTTTTCCGGTCACAACTCTCGGGTAGCCAGGTATAAACAGGAAAATCGATACTAGCATTTTGCACCGGTATGTTTATTGAATAAAAATACTGGGGTCTATACTTCGATTGGTATAGAATATGTTTAAATTATTATTATTATTTTTTTAATTATTAATTAATCATAATTATCCTGACTGACATTTGATAGAATATATTTATTGGCATGTTTCATTAAATATAAAATACGTTTCATTAAATAACCAGCTCGGTGAAGGTCCTTCTTCTAGGGATCTTAGACTACTATGACATTAACGAATATTTGACATAACTAATGACTAAATAAATAAAATAAAAATGTATAACTACGCACTAAACCTAACTTTGACTACTTTTAAGACCTTGACATTATCGTTTAATCTGTTTTACCAAGCTTATTAATTTAAAATAAAGTAACAAACTATCTACATTATAATGCCTGGAAATTCTCAATCTATAAAAATATATACGTACCAACTACTGTGTATAAGTCTCGGCCTACCTCCATGTTGCTTTACCCTATACACAGGGTCCATGTGATACTGACTTACACCTAAGAACTATGTATGTACCTAAACTAAACCATGTTTATGCAATAAATGTATTGAGTATTGACCACCAGTGCTCTCATGTTGTTAATGTTCCAGGTGAAGTATTTGCAGAGTGCTTGAGTGACTCGTCCATATTCGTGCAAAGTCCCAACTGCAACCAGCGGTATGGCTGGCATCCAGCCACCGTGTGCAAGATACCACCTGGTAAGTTCTTCCAAGCTTCATAATGGCTGCCTTAATCAATCCCAATGCCAGTCAAGTTTATTACATTAATTAAGGCTGTCGTACTAACCATTCGTGTGTACTCCTACTGTAATGCTCTCTGTTTATTTTATTTTTTGACTAGCAGCCCGTCCCGGCTTCGCACGGGGTAGACATTATTGTTGTACGTTATTTTGTTCTATCGCTAATAGTTTCGGCAGCGCATTCGACGAAAGACATTTTAAGACTCATTTTTCTACACCTTCGGTTACATTGTTCAAATTTTACCAAGGATCCCTATTTTTTTTTTTCAAAATGAAATGTAGCCTATGTCATATTGGAAGAATGTAGCATTCTATTGGTGAAAGAATTTTTTAAATCGGCCCAGTACTTTAGTGAGCCTATTTATTACAAACATACAAAAATAGGTACAAATATTTCCTCTTTTTAATATTAGTATAGATTTGCTATTGTATGTGTTGTGTTAGTTTTAGGAATGGATCTTGTGACATCTGAATAAACAAATTATAATTTTAATTTAATTTAATAATCAAATCAAAAAAGTCTTTATTCAGTTGAGTTACAAGAATCACTTTGAAACGTCTTAAAGCTAGGTGAGTCTAGGTGCCAGTTCCACGCGACCAAGCCTAGAAGAACCCCCAATTTTATTTTATTTTTTAATCTTAATGCGGTTTACAGAATCTATCTACTCGCCAAGTTTCATCAGTCTAGCTCTTACAGTTTCGGAGAAATATGGCTGTGACATACGGACGGACAGACAGACATGACGAATCTATAAGGGTTCCGTTTTTGGCATTTTTCTTCGGAACCCTAAAAATGTATTCAAGATTCAATAAGCGTTTATTCAATACGATACAAGAATCACTTTGAAACGTCTTAAAGCTAGGTGAGTCTTGGTGCCAGTTCCACGCGACCAAGCGTAGAAGAACAGGCAACAAACTTCGTCTCGGTTCCTACCGTTTTTTTATATGATCCTTTTACAAATAAAAAATAGTCTAAAATAATAGCAGTGATTCAGTATTCAAGTATTGTATCAACTATCTGGTTCCCTTAGTACAAGCTATGCTTAGTTTGGCTAGATAGTGTTGTGTGAACTGTCTACAATATTTATTTATTTATAGATAGTGCAATCCACGAAGGCGCGCCCCACTATTCCTCCAAACCGTTTATAGTATATGTGTGCAAGCTTCCGTCAATGTTTGAGTGTTATCGGTACACACTAATTACCTATGAGTGCACACGCACACTACAATGAATAGACTACGGTTGGCGACTGCCGCTCGGAGCAAACTCCCCGCACTCCGCGAGGGGCGCGTCTTCGTGAATTGCACTATCTATATTTATTTACATTTGGTTTTATATTCCAGGTTGCAATCTAAAGATATTTAATAACCAAGAGTTTGCGGCGCTGTTGTCGCAATCAGTGTCGCAAGGATTCGAGGCGGTCTTCCAGCTAACGAGAATGTGCACCATCCGAATGAGCTTTGTCAAGGGATGGGGCGCTGAATACAGGTATCAATACAATAATTATTTACTAGCAGCCGCCGCCTTTGGCCATTTTTTTTTTGTTTGGACACCTTCTACGACATGACAGCTACATAAAGAACATCATTGAAGGAAAGGTTGAAGGGAAACGGGGAAGAGGAAGGCCAAGAATAAGTTACATGAGCCAGATAAAATAAAAGGTCGCTGTCATGTCGTATAAGGAAGTCAAGGAGGCCGCATTCGAAAGACTTAATTGGAGAAAACTGCATCAAAACCCCGACAAGAGCTAAGCTCTTAAATTTAATAAGAAGAGCAGCCGCGGCTTCGTGCGCCCCGATCTCGTTACTTTTTTGGGATAAAAAGTATCCTATGTCCGTCTTTTGGTTTTAAGCTACCCCTCCGCCAATTTTCAGCCGAATCTGTTCAGCCGTTCTTGAGTTATAATATGTACACAAAGAAAGAAAATCGCTCAGCGCTAGAGTTATGTGCCGCTAGTTATTATAACCATCTATAACTATGCAATTTGTTTCAGGCGACAAACAGTAACATCAACGCCGTGCTGGATAGAACTGCATCTAAATGGGCCCCTGCAGTGGCTCGATCGAGTACTAACGCAAATGGGGTCCCCTCGTTTACCCTGTTCGTCCATGTCGTAGGCAACAAGGTGAGGTCAATAGGTCATAGAAGTAAAAAAACAAAATGGATTATAGGTCAAAAAAGTCAAGAGATAATGTCATATAAAGGCAATGGGGCCGAAGTCCCCTGCAGTGGCTGGATCGAGTGCAAACGTAGATGAAGTCCCCTCGTTTACCCTGTTCGTCCATGTCGTAGGCAGCAAGGTGAGGTCATAAGCTCATAGAAGTCATAAAAGTCAAAAAACAAAATGGGAAATTGGTCAAAAAAGTCAAACAGATTATGCCTTAAAAAAGCAATGGGGCCTAAGTCCTCTGCAGTGACTGGATCGGGTGTTTACACAGATGGGGTCCCCTCGTTTACCCTGTTTGTCCATGTCGTAGGCAACAAGGTGAGGTCATAAGCTCATAGAGGTCATAAAAGTAAAATAACAGAATGGGAAATCGGTCAAAAAAATCAAGAGATAATGTCATATAAAAGCAATGGGGCCTAAGTCTTCTGCAGTGACTGGATCGATTACTAACGCAAATGGGGTCTCCTCGTTTACCCTGTTCGTCCATGTCGTAGGCAACAAGGTGAGGTCATAAGCTCATAGAAGTCATAAAAGTCAAAAAACAAAATGGGATATCATGAACAATAGAGATCAAAAAAGTCAAGAAATGATGTCATTTATAGGCAATGGGGCATAAGAAAGACCCCTACAGTAGCTGGCTGGATTGGGCACTAACACCGATGGGATGGTCATGTTGTAGGCTAAAAGGTGAGGTCATTCAAAGTCAAGATAGGTCATTTAGGTAGAAAAAGTAATTAAAAGTTGAAAGAGGTCTCCCTGGACTTTTATGGCCTTTGCAACTTTTTTCGGGGTATTTTTTTAAAGAGGTCATAAAAGTCATGACCTTACTTTGAGGACCTTTACTTGATTATGTAATTTTACGCCAAAAATGTTTTTGTTTCAGATTCTACACTGGATATTACACAAGCGTACATTCACATGTATAGCTCAAAAATATTACCTCAGCTCAGTTTAGACCATCGTGGCAAACTTTAGTGCGTTCAGAGTGAAGTTAGCCGCACTTACTACCTTCACTCGAGTAATTAAAAATAATAGAGTCTGTTCAGAAAGAGAACCGTCGTGGTATATGAGGGCGCTGCTGTGCTTAATCACCTTTTTTGTTTAGTGGGCAATACAATAGCGCGTCTGTTGCGTTTTGATCCTATCACAACTAGTGTACTATTCCTTTATTTAATTTTTATGATGCCAAATGCTGACAGAAAGAAAGGGATGAGCTGCCATATAAAAATCGAAACGTTAGTTCACAATTTGGCCACGACGGCTCTCTTTCTGAACTGACTCTACTAAATAATAGTTTTATAATTTAGCTATAGTTACGCCAACTTATGAAAACTTGTAAGAAACAGCATTTTTTTATTGTTTTTTACAGTTTGTAAGCTACGCAATCTCACCTGATGTTAAATGGTGATGCGGTCAACGGTTTTTTTATACAACTAGGTGATGCAATAAGCTTGTGGCCCACCTGATGTTAAGTGGTAACCATCGCCTGTAACAAAGCAATGTCTCGCAGGTCACGCACGTCAGGAACGTGCCCTAGAATGCACTGCCCTGCGTGTATCAACTTGTGGCATAGTTCACCTAAGAATTTCAATATTTTATGTAAAAGATAGGCAAACGTGCTTACGGCCCACCTGATGGTAAGCGGTCACCGTCGCCCATCGACACAAACAACACCAAGGGTGCTGCCATTGCGTTGGTTACCCTGGAGTTTTTTTAACGTTTTTTTTTTGAAGTTATAAATGTTATGTATTTTTAAACATCCAAATTATAGGTACGCTTAAAAAAACAAAAAAGAATAGATAAAATTTTTTTGGCGCGATTTTTTCTTTTTCCGTGCGTGTTTCTTGACAGTGTTAAGTTGGCGATAGCGATTTACTAAGTATACCCCATTACTAAGGACGTGGGTTTGAATCCCACCCATCGTTTGGGATATTGTAAAGATTCTTGTAATTTTTTCTCCTTAGGTGTGTAAAGTCAGTTATTATATAAGATTTAACATTAAAAAACCGCAGTAGCGTTCAACTTGCGTTCGTAGTTGCGTTCTCGGAGGCGATCAGTTTGTGCCACATAGTTTTTTATACTACTTGAGGCAAGCAGATGGCCCTAAGTGGCCACCATCGCTTATAACAATATATCGTCACAGGTCACATACATAAACGTGCCCTATAATGCACTGCGTCTATCAACTTGAGGTATACAGGTGTAGTCGTTCACCTTTAAAAAAAAACGAATCTTAAAATATACAGTTAGGAATTATCGCCACAAGAACGCCAGTAGAACGCGTTAGAACGCCCAGTGCTGAAGTTTTACTAAAATGTATAAATCCAATGTTCTAGTATTCATATTTAAATATTCGCCATTTTTCATGCATTTAGAATAATAATAATCATAAGTATCATAAATAATATTTTCTCTCAAATAGTTAACAAGAACATTAACTTACTAAATTGCAAGAATATTTAAGTGACACTAGTTACATATGAGAAAAAAACACTTTTCACTCAAATAGTTCTATAGGAACATTTGATAAAACCTAGAAACTAACATTAAAATAACAAATTGTATAAATATTTAAGAGTTATATTTGAGAAAATAACACTTTTCACTCAAATACTTTTACAGGAACATTAAAGAAAATAATATCATAAATATTTTAGAATGACACTTTGTTTAAATAAACTAGTTTACTTGAGAAGAAAACACTTTTTACTCAAATAGTTCTACAGGAGTATTTGATAAACTAGAATGAAACATTTAAATTATCAAGTAAAAATATTACACGTTTGTTATTGAGAAAAGAACACATTTTATTCAAATTCTACAGGAATATATTTTGATAAACTAAAATGAAACATTTAAATTATCAAGTGAAGAAATATTTAGGAGTTGTTACATTTTGATAAAAGAACATTTTTCACAAATAGTTCCGTTAAATATTTAAGAGTTATATTTGAGACTAGAACGTTTACGCAAATAATTATATGCATGATCATTAAGTACATATTTTAGAGTTGAATTGAGAAACACTTTTCTCTCAAATAATTTTGCAAAAAAAAGATTAAGAAAAATGCACTGTTAAAAAATATAAATCGATTTCCAAAATTGATATGGAATTTTTGGTATAAACGTATTTTGAGAAAGATTTATATTATGTAAGAAGTAGGAATGTTGGGTAAAGTAGTTGACGGCATTTTTTTTATAAAAAAATTAAATTGGGCCACCTGATGTTGAGTAGTGCATGCATTCAATTACTTTGAGACGTCAAGGTGTTGTCTTATTTTTTTTTTTAATGTTATGCTATATGTTTGTTTTGATATCTTATGAAAAAATCTCGATGTTCATTGTTTTCAAAAAATTTAATAAAATATAATTTAATTTTAAAAATGTTTTTTGTAAAAGATAATAAGTTTTTGTTGTACTCAATCCCGTTTGTTGTTGTATTAAAAATATGCCATAAAATTAATGTAAATATTTAGTATTTTTTGCACTGGTGTTTACCAAATCATTCGATAAAGCCTGTCGCACACGTAGCTGTAATATATTAATATGCCGTGCGATAATATAAATTACGATATAAGTTGGTGACGTCATAGAAATATGTATTACTTACGGCCGCCCGCGGTTTCGCTCGCCCCGTTCCCGTTACTTACATCCGTTCTCCGTTACAATCTTTATTTTATATGTATATATAATTCTACTGTACGTGTGTATGTCACTGAACTCCTAAACGGCTGGACCGATTTGAATGTTTTTTTTTGTATGGGTTATGTACCCTGGATGGTTTTAGATTCATAAATAATTGTATTATTTGTCTGAGGCGTTCCATTTAAGGCATGAAGTGCAAGCGAGAGCGCGGTACGAGCTACAAAGAGGCACGCACGGCCTCCGCGTTCGGCAGCGTTCGACATCTGTCTCTCTCCTACTTGAGTGAGCGATGCGTCCGCGTGGACAGCTGTATGACGTTGTCACGTTCAACTATCGTCAGTAAACCGACTTTACAGACAACCGATTTTTATTGTATAATTTCATTAAAATCCATTCAGTAGTTTTTACGTGAAAGAGTAACAAACATCCATTCATTCATACTTACAAACTCTCGCGTTTATAATATTAGTAGGATAGCTGCGTATGCGGTCACTTGCATATTTGTATCGAAAATATATCGTAATATGTCTTAATATGTATTATAGCTCGTGTGTGACGAGCTTTATTTATGATGAAGTACATTTTTATGGAATAGTTGGATTATGTGACGTCACAGAGTATATTTATTTTTAAAATTATCGTGCTAGAATTATTACTAAGCTGTCAAAATTAGTAGATTTTAGTATTATTTAGTTTTTGTAATTTAGGCTGGGCCTTTAATTTGTCGTCAGCTAATGAATGAGAAGTGTTCAATGTTATTGTATTTTACTACTTTATGTCTTAGTTACGTGGGATTTGGCTCTGACTACACCCAAAGGTCAATAGATCTTGCTTACTAAAGCATCGGAATAACTCATATATTTTTTTCGTAATTATCATGTAAAACAACACTCATAGTTGGTAGTAGTTCTGCCTTCTGCGCTGGAGGTCGTGGGTTCGATCCCCACCGGGAACAAATATTTGTGTGATGAACACAGATGTTTGTTCTCTGTCTGGGTATTATAATGTATTCTAAGTATGTATTTACAAAAAAATGCATGTAGGTATTATATCAGTTATCTGGTTTTGATAGTACAAGCTCTGCTTAATTTGGGGCTAGATAGTGTTGTGTGAATTGTCCATACGTTTATTCCATAGTTGAAATCTAATCTAAATTCCACATGAAATCTAATTGTGTTTAATGATTATTTCTTGTTTGTCTCTTTCAATTGTATGTACTTATTTCAAACATGATTGTATGATCGTTCATGAATAAATGATATGATATGAATTAAATAACTATAAAAATACGTAATTACTAAACCCATTATAGCATGGCAATATTTATTTTCATCCCTAGGCACGGTAGTTGTCGATTATCAACTTGATAATATTTGAGGATGATCGGGGTAGACAGAGGCACGTCCAGTATTATTTAGCTGAAGATAAAATAAATAAATAAATATTATAGACAATCCACACAACACTATCTAGCCCCAAACTAAGTACTATGGGAACCAGATAGCTAATATAATATTTATACATTCTTTTTTTGTAAATACATACTTAGAATACAATTTAACAACCAGACAGAGAACACACATCTGCGTTCACCACACAATATTTTTTTCTCAGTGGGGATCGAACCCACGACCTACGGCTCAGAAGGCAGAGCTACTGCCAACTGAGAGGCTAAAGTAGTAGAATATATTAGCGTTGTATTATATCATGGAGTGGTGCTAGAAAAGTGTATAATGAAATTTAAAGATTTCATGTTTGTTAGTATCGATTTTGGAATCTAAATACATAACCCTTTTTAAATTAACATGCATAATTAGTGGAAAAAAAGTGTATTTATCGGGGTTTGTTTTTAGTGTGTAGATACACCTTAGGCAGGCCGCACACCAGGCATACACTTGTTTCTCGATAATTGTGGCGCCACATTTGAAACGCGACACATTTAACGCCCCCATATATCTGTACGCGAGCACGCACACTGAGGAAACATTTGTAGCGGGCGCACTTTGTGGCGAGACGTTGTCCGCGCTACACGAATTCAAGATCGAACACGTTCGTTTTTTGTGGCGCCACATCACGAAATCGTCGTAGTCAGACGATGATGTCGACATTCTTAAAGCGGTGCCACGCTACAACTGTGCTTTCGATGTGCGCTATACAATACAAGCAAGCAAGCTGAATTGTAGCGACGTAAATATTCGATGCATGTAGCATGTGGCGCTGGTGTGCGGCCTCACTTAGTCTGGTGTGTTGTAATATGAACGCGGACATTTCTAATTCTGAAGACCAAGTGAGGGTAGTTGCAACTGCGACTGCCACCGCTTCTCGACGGTAACTTTAATGAACTCCAGTCTGCCCGCGACCACGGCTGTTGTAACATGGTCGAAACGTCGGGAAATAGTGAAGGTAATCGCGATAAATACCCGTTTCTTCCTTATATGTCATTATACATGTTTTTCAGTTGATATTGTTGTACTTTAAGTTGTCCGACCGTCGGCGATGAGCGAGAAACGAGTTTGTAGTTTTATTAGATTTGTCGATAAGTTGTAAAAATTATGTACGCAATGTTAGTGCTCTCAAACGGTGAAGGAAAACATCGCCCACGCAATCGTAAAATCAATGTTATTTAATTTAAATAGACCCTTTATAAAGATATGCAAGACAAAAGTGAACAGGTGGATTATGGCTAAGCATGTTCCATCTTAGGCTGCATCCTCACTTTCCATCAGATGTGATGGCAGCCAAATGTATAAGAGAATCCCAGTGTATAACTAACGGCACGTAAGTCTAGCGCTGAGCGATACGCGGAGGGGATAGCTGGGAATGTGTACTGTCGCGCACGGAATACAATATAAGTAATTATTAGCTAAATTACATTAAAATAATGACATTATTTTAATTACATTAAAATAAATTACATTAAAATAATGACATTATTTTAATGTAATGTCAAATAGTAAGATGTCCAAAGATTTGTAAGTATGTACCTAAGATATAATTTTTAACAAGTATAGAGGAAGTAGAAAAAGAAAAACATAATTTGTCAATAACAATACAATTGAGGACGCGAGTGTACACGCGAGGGTATGCGAGAGGAGAGCCAATCGGCGCTACGCACGCCCGCCCTTCATCCCGCTAGCCCCCCTCAGGTACCTTAATTTTGACTTCTGCGCAATAACGGTCAGCGCTAAAGTAACGTGCCGCTACCTATATAAGAGATAGCATTTGATTGTCTTATCATATCTTTTATGAAGCACTTGTAAAGGGGATAACCTCCAAAGAACTATTTTCATATGAAAATAATAAATAAATAAATTTATAGTGTGCGCTGAAAATAATTAATTAATAATACTATATTATTAAAAATTGACATAGCCAGCTAGTTTTAAGACTATTTATGAGTGAAATCATATTTTTTGACATTTTCGTTACCAATTGATGTTATATTTTTGAAAAGGCATTTTAACGAAAGCACTACCTACTTTACGAAATGTTACAATAATAATAATGTATTTGGAATTCTGTTTTTTTTTTATTTAACTAGGGTTCTGTTGGTTTTTTTCGAATTTGGGGATTTTAAAAATCTTTTTTTTTTATTTTCGAAAAAAAACTCAAATAAGTACAGTAAAATTCGTTGTGTTTGTTCTTAATTAAGTTGAACTAAGTTGTGCGCGCTCTATTAGATGGGTGACCGCTATTTAGTGTTTCGGGAATATAAAAGTTCCCTTTGAATTACTCCAAAATGTAAGAAAATCAACAAAACCATATTACTGTAGATTTTAAGATTTAATGTATTTATATTATGTAGGTTTTTTAAGAATGTTTCTTTCTTTGGCTTCCATAGACGAAATCTTAGACTAGTTGTGGTGTCGTTGATAAGCTTGCCACCCGTCGTAGCTAAGTGGTATACCAGTGAAGATGTAAAACAAGAATTTGTACAACGTTAGGGGTGTGTAATGCCCCTATATACGGGACGCTGTAGCTCCCTAGGTTTTGAATATAAGCCCTAAGCTTTTGGCTATTGAATCTTATTAAGAGCGGGTCGTGCGAAAATTTGAGATGCGTTTTTAAAAATTCATAACTAAATAACTAAGTGACATTTTAAAAATCGCAAAAGGACTAATTGTAGACTATACATTTGAGATTAATTCGAATTTAAGTTAACGCTAATGAAAATCGTATGTCAGCGTTAAATAGAATGTCATGTTAAATAGTATATTTTTTTAACACACTTAAATTCGAATTAATCTCAAATGTATAGTCTACAATTAGTCCTTTTGCGATTTTTAAAATGTCACTTAGTTATTTAGTTATGAATTTTTTTTAAACACTCATGCGAAGTCGGGGCGAGTCGCTAGGTTGATTTAATTTTGAAAAGAATGAACTGTTAATCCCCTTAAAGGGGTTCGGCGGTTGAAGGGCATCTTTGTCCCGGCACGGTATCAGAACCCGCACCACAAGCTCGTGTTAGAACTGGTTTAAGATATTCATGTATTCTGTTGCAGTCTCATTTAGATGAGGAATTATGTTTATCTATAATGAACTACAATAAAATTGAGTGGTTTGTATCTCTTGTGTTTTATTAAAATTAAATTATTTCTTTTAATGGTTCACTTTGAAACATCTTAAAGAGGTTCACATTAAACATCTTAAAGATAGCTTCTAGATCTTTATTATTTTTATAACGCTTTTATTAGCTTCACCTGTATGTATGTATGTATGTATGTATGTATGTATGTATGTAACCGACCCCTTTGAGCTCGATTTTGTCCTACTTTGAACGATCAGATTTGATTCAAACTTTGCACACCTGTCAAAGGTCGATGACAATGCAATAATATGAAAAAAAAAATAAAAAAAAATGAAAAGAAATAATTTTTTTTTTTAAAAAACCTACTTTGAACGATCAGATTTGATTCAAACTTTGCACACCTGTCAAAGGTCGATGACAATGCAATAATATGAATAAAAAAATAAAAAAAATGAAAAGAAATAAAAACAAATTTAAAAAAAAACCTACTTTGAACGATCAGATTTGATTCAAACTTTGCACATCTGTCAAAGGTCGATGACAATGCAATAATATGAAAAAAAAAAAACTAAAAAGTATAAAATAAATTATAGTTTAAAAAACTAAAAAAAAACGCTTTTATAACTAATTGAACTAAAAAGTTAAAAATAAAACTGTAATAATCAATTGAAAATTTATATTATTGTACAAAAAGCGTGGGGGGCTTGATTTTGATTGTTGTAAATATTTTATCAATAGTTTATTATATCTGAAGTTATTATAAAAAGCACCCCACGCTTTTGTACAATAATATAAATTTTCAATTGATTATTACAGTTTTATTTTTAACTTTTTAGTTCAATTAGTTATAAAAGCGTTTTTTTTTAGTTTTTTAAACTATAATTTATTAATTCAGAATTCACCACTAGATGTCGCTGCTAACTTTGTCACGAAGCTAGAACGCGCTATCGTTGCGTTTCGCGGGAAGCTGTATCACTTATATCTTACAACTATTATAGTTAGGGACTTATTATTAGGATATTTTTTTTCTAGAAATGCCGGTCGTTGAGATGACTTCAAGGTATTTCATTTCACTGAAAACAAAAAAGTAAAAAAATCGGTTGTCCGTAAAGTCGGGTTACTGACGATAGTTGAACGTGACAACGTCATAAGAAAATAATTAACGATGCCACGCGCGTCGGTCATCATTTTGTTTGTAATTCGGCTTCTAACCTCTGGTCTGATAGCACGAATGTTTTTCTGCGCTCACGCTGTTTAGTTATTGTTTTTGTAAAGTTTTTCGTTACGTTGTGTTTGTGGTAATTGTTGTGTATTTTGTTGCTATATTGTTTCGCGCGAACGATATGGATCCTCAATCAAGCACGTCAAGTCAAGTTCGGCACACTAACTTTTCACTAGAAAAACGAGGCAATTTCATTCATTCAGGAGTTTTTTCAATCATTCACTTTGTCACAACACTATTTTTATTTCATCAAAAACTGACAACACAGTAAACGTCAGCTGGCTTCGTCTAATTAAAAATCCGACTTTTTTTTAAACGCTAATGAAAATCGTATGTCAGCGTTAAATAGAATGTCATGTTAAATAGCATATTTTTTTAACACACTTAAATTCGAATTAATCTCAAATGTACTACAATTAGTCCTTTTGCGATTTTTAAAATATCACTTAGTTATTTAGTTATGAATTTTTTAAAAACGCATCTCAAATTTTCGCACGACCCGTCTTAAATGTAAATAAAAAATAAGAGAAACTTTAGAAACCGACTACAGGGCCAAACTGCTGTAGAAATATTTTTATAAGTAGGTAACCTTTTTGTGTGACTCACAAATATATGCGATGTAGGTACCCTAGGTAGGTAAAAAATAAAAATATAATATAGACAATCCACACAACACTATCAAGCCCCAAACCAAGCAGAGCTTGTACTATGGGAACCAGATAGCTGATATAATACTTATAGACATTTTTTTTTGTAAATACATACTTCGAATATAATATAACACCCAGACAGAGAACAAACGTCTGTGTTCAGTTCACCACACAAATATTTGTTCTCGGGGGGGATCGAACCCACGACCTACGGCTGAGAAGGCAGAGCTACTACCTACTGAGCTGAGAGGCAAGGTCAAGGTATGTTTAAGTACTAATTTTAAAATTAATTGCAAGAATCATAAAAATAATCACGCCATAAAACATAAAATTACATCAAAAATGCCTTAATTATCAGCCGCTATCACCTTGTATAAGTATAGGTATAAAAAGATAAATGACTAGTGAATGCGTGCGTCTTTTTGTGTCTTTTTGACGTGACAAAGTCTTATAATTAGATGGAGCAGGCTGCACGCACGAAAAAACATGACTCATGCGGCGTTACCTCGCTCTGAGGCTTGAAGTGCAAGCGAGAGCGCGCAACGAGCGACAAAGAGGCACAATCGGCCCCCGCGTTCGGCAGCGTTCGACATCTGTCTCTCCTTATCGCTTAGCAGTGATCTCTACCAGACAACCGTTGGATGGATAGGACTACCTACCTAATTAAGGTTCATCTATGTAGATGATTTGTACAGGGTTATTCATTATAAGCTGCAAATACTCAGGAATTAGGTTCAACAATTAAAATAAAAAATATTAATGAAATGTTTTTTTTTAGTTTATTATGTACACAAGGATACGCATCAGACTACACACTGCTAGCTCTTATGTCCTTGCAGTAAGCGTCATTTTTCTTTGTTTTTAGGTAACTTGAGCTGTATCCCACTGTACCTACATAACCCCTAACACCTAGTACCTAATTCCTGAGTATTTGCAGCTAATTATGAATAACCCTGTATAGTTGCCCTGACAACTAGTGATTAATTAATGTCCCTACTTACGGGACGCTACAGTGCCTGAGTCAGTATTTTTAGATGAAATAGGCTTGCCCTATAGGCCGACTAAGCTGTCAGGATGTTATAGGGCCTATACCATCCTGACAGCTTAGTCGGCCTGATCCACAGGAATCAATGCCATCTATCAGTCGCAGAATCATCTTGCGCGGACTCTAGTCCTAATTCAAATTCAATTCAAATTATGTATTAATTCAATAGTAGGTATCATAAGGATCACTTTGAAACGTCTTAAAACTAGGTGAGTCTAGGTGCCAGTTCCACGCGACCAAGCTTATAAGAACAGAACCCGAAGTCGGAGTTTTGCTACCACATTTCGTTACCAAATGTTGTTTTCGTTTCGCCTTTTTGTCTCTTTCTATTGCATGGAGAAAATATGAGACGGCAAAAATACGTTACGTAGTTAGAGTTGTTGTCGCATCTTTTCTCCATACAATAGACAGAGACAAATAGGCGAAACGAAAACAACATTTGGTAACGAAATGTTGTAAATGCACTGGGACTTCGGGTACAGGCAACAAACTACGGCTTGGTTCCTCCGTAAACGTAACGTAGGTAGAGTCTGTTCAGAAAGAGAACCGTCGTGGGATTGGAGGGCGCAGCTGTGCTTAATTACCTTTTTTGTTTAGTGTGCAATACAATAACGCGTCTGTTGCGCTTTGATCCTATCACAAATATTGTACTATTCCTTTATATAATTTTTATGATGCAAAATGCTGACAGAAAGAAAGGGATGAGCTGCCATATAAAAATCGAAACGTTAGTTCACAATTTGGCCACGACGGTTCTCTTTCTGAACAGACTCTAACTATTGTTAAAATTATGACAGTCCGACTGACTCGTATTTTAGATTGTCATAGCCTAAGTACCTACATAATACATATCAGATTATTGATAATATTGTATTTATAGATAATCGACTGATTAATAATAATCAATTCAGTTTACAGTGATTTCAGTGGTGAGTAGGGTTCAAAATATTGCAGAAATAAGGTAAAAATATTTATAACTAGCGGCCTGTCCCGGCTTCGCACGGGTGGACATTTATTTTTAAACACATTAATATAGCTTATATGTTACTCAGGATGAATGTAGCTTTCCAATCGTGGAAGAATTTTTGAAATCGGCACAATAGTTTTTGATTTTATTTATTACAAACATACAAAAATACAAATCTTTCCGCTATAAAATGTTAAAGAATACATAGTATACTTAGAAATAGAAAATTGCATAGTGTAGTTTTTAAACAAGATTTCAAACAAAGGATTTGAGATTCATCATCTTTAGCCTCGAAGTCAGCAGATGGCCTACCATGAGCTTCATATGGTTATGGTTATGGCTGTCAAAATTGTGTCAACACATTCAAACCCAAGAAGAAAATGAATGTGTGGGTCAGCCTATCTATACACCATTTGACAGCCATAGCCATAACCATATGGAGCTCGTGGTAGGTGGTAGCCGTGCAGCAGGGCTACCACGAGCTCCATGGTCTTTCCTAAACATTTCCAGAACGAAAGATCTTTCCAATGACATCGGTCCATCGTTGGGTAATATAACTAGTTGATAGCATAAGCTTATTTGAGGAGTGACGGAACAAACATGATAATTCCATGATGTCTTACTTTTCACAAAAGGTCAAAAACCGGCAATTACTTTTGCCTTTGCACAATTATAGAAAATATGAGTTCTAATGAATAACTATCTGTTTTTTTATCAATGAAAATATCATGATTTGCATCAAAATTTCAACTTTAGAGGCGATTTACTGCAGGAATAAGCACGATTTGAACCACACCAACTTAAAAGGCGATGTAATATAAGGTATTCTGTCGAATGTCATTGCTAACTTTTGAGTGGAATCATCATGTTTTGTTCGGTCACTCCTCATTTAAAGTCTACTCGCCGATAACAAAGCATTGCGTCGCTATGTCACGCACGAAGTGCCCTAACGATGCACCGCCCTGCGTTCATCAACTTGAGGCATACATCTGTTCAGCCTCACGTGCCAGTCACCTCTATTTTCCCACAGCTACCATGCTACTTTCAGTTGCCACAAACACAACTTTGCTTAGAGAGCTATGCTATGTGAGCTAAGGTTCTTCTATGGAATTTCTCATTTCGGATCATAACTTAATCGAGTGAAACTCTCTCTTTCTTTAGTTTGATGACGACCACGGCTCTGCAGTTTCATGAGTCAACATAGCAACACGCGCCTATT
This sequence comes from Thera britannica, assembly GCA_939531255.2. Classification (NCBI taxonomy): domain Eukaryota; kingdom Metazoa; phylum Arthropoda; class Insecta; order Lepidoptera; family Geometridae; genus Thera; species Thera britannica. The sequence continues at coordinate 5,188,483 of OW618052.2, forward strand.
CATTTGAGAGAGCAACGTCGCAATAATGCGCGTTGCTGTATAAAATTTATAAGGCTAAACATACTTGACAAAACCACTTCATCGGAATCGTAAACATCGTGAGAAATCCGGCATGTCGAAGACTTAAAAAAAAACAAAAACACTGTGTCAAGTACATGAAGGGAACCTTTAGTACTAAAATACTTTCACCACACTGCTATTGACACGAAAAAAGAAGAGAGACCTGACATAATAGGAACTACGTAGCTACATACTACATACAAGCAATCTTAAAAGTGTAAAGATCCAGCGCGCGTACCTGAGGCGCGTACTGTAGAATTGTTTATGCACTTATCATTATGCATTGAAAATTTTCAGAAATAAGCAGTGAAAATGCGACTAATACCGTGTATCAAGTCTAATGATGAAAACCAAGATAACTCGAAACAGATAGACAGAGAAATCAAGGAATGGATCAAGTCTTACAACGAGGTATGAAAACACCGACTGACTGAGATCTGACCACAGAATATAAAATATAATAATACTATACTTATAGAACCGCGGAGACTGGCACAGGACCGAAGAGAGTGGCGTATTAGGGAGGAGAGTGGCGTATACCGTATACCCAGAAGTGGGTGCATATACAGGCTGAATAGATAGATAGATAGATAGAACCGCGGCCACACCAAACAAAATAGTTCAAAAGAAAACAAAATAGTTCAATATTAAGAATATACTAACATGCAATAATGAATATAAAAACTGTGTAAAAAGTATCAGAATGAACGTATTTACAATTATTCCATAACAATATAATATGGTAACAAATATTGAAAATTCCCATCACGCATGCGCAAGCTTTTACAACCCGTTAGACGGAAGCCTTTAAGGCCTGCGCACATCTAGACGATGACAAAGGCGGTCAGCTGAAACGCTGTCTAATATCGCTGTCATATTTGGCAGCGTTTCAGATGATCGCCATTGCCATCGTCTATACGTGCGCATGACTTTACTCATTCAATCTTTCAGGCAATAAAACTACTACTATTGGGGACCGGTGAGAGCGGTAAGACCACCATTATCAAGCAAATGAAGATTTTGCACGTTCAGGGATTTTCAACCAGGTAAATAAATTCTCAGTGGATGCAAGTAGGTATATACGTAGCGTATAGGACGCCTATTAGAAAGGGGATTGAAAACGGCATAAAATCTTTTTTCCGGGAAAGTTAAACAATTATGGCAACTTTTTTTCAATATTATATTTGCGCTGGAGACTAGGTCCTTTAGGCAAAATTTTCTTTTAACTATTTTGGTGTCCACAGTCCACACTAAGGAACTTATACATATCATCATCATCATCAGGCTGAAGAAGTCCACTGCTGGACATAGGCCTCCCCTACACATTTCCAGGAGGAACGATTCTGAGCCCTTTCCATCCACCGACTTCCCATGATCTTAACAATGTCGTCGGTCCATCTGGTGGGTGGGCGCCCTACGTTTCGTCTTCCGGTTCGTGGTCGCCATTCAAGAACCTTCATTCCCCCACGGTTGTCGGTTCTTCGAGCTTATTATGACCTGCCCATTTTCACTTCAACTTACTAATTCCACGAGCTATGTCGGTGACCTTGGTTCTTCTACAGTCCTCATTTCTGATTCTATCACGTAGTGAAACTCCCAGCATAGCTCTCTCCATAGGTCGTTGCGCGACTTTGAGCTTGTGACGAGGCCAAAGTTAGCAGCCACGTCTCAGTTCCATAAGTCATCACTGGCAACACGCACTAAGTATACATTATATAAGTTCCTTGGACCCTTGGTCCACACAGACACAGTCTTGAACAGAGATCTGTGCAACCCTTCGTACACTTTTGCAACCTGAAAGTTGACGGCTAGAATACTAACTGCGGGGCCTAATTCTCGGGCCGATCTCGATCATTTTGCAATATTTTTTCATTGCATCTTTTCGAAGAGAGAGAGAGAATGGCAGATTTCCTTGAGTAATTCATCAACGACCTCATCGTAGAAGCCTCGACAGCTACGATATACGGAAAACGTAGAAAAAGTGCGGGGTTCTGCAATGCCAATGTGTAATGAATTATACGATGTCGCTGCATCCTCTTGATTTTATATTTACCAGGTAGTCCATTGCTTAATGTACTGGGCACCAAACACTTTTTAGAGCTAAAAAACCCTTAAAACAAGTTGCTGTAGGTGGCGCCACCGCGCCTCGCTCCGCTCAGTCCGTCAGTCAAACCTTCATTCATTGTTTGTGTTTGGGCATCGAAACACGTCTTATTTAAATTTTATTTTTTACAATTCTCGAAGTAATTTTCGAAGTTTATTATGTAGTTTGTATTAGTATAGTGTATAGTGTATTTGATGGCGAAGATCCAGAAGAAATACGACGTTAAAGAACGTCACTTTGAAATGGAACAAAAGCAAAAAATGCATGTAAGTACCTACACGCATACTTGCTTATGAATTTTGTTTTGTTAACTATGCCTATCGCTAAACGCTCATTACAGTTACGGGCTTGCGATAATAACTAAATGAAAGCGACATAACTATATCGCTTGCACTTTATCTATAAACTATTAAATTTTTACTTAGCTGCTTGATTGAGTTGTGCTTTATCGCCACAAAATAGCAGCTATTGAGTGCAAAACATTTTAAAGGCATACCTGCCTACCGGTTTATGAACGAAGATGCTTAATCAAATGATTTTTCTATATATAGTTATCTATACAGCTGTACCCTCGAGTCGTAATGCGATTACGGCCTATTGTCATTTTTGTTCGGTGTTATACCTACCTTCACTCATAGTATTTTCCTGTAAAACTGTGTTGCGATTGCAATCTACCCAATTATCAAAGTATTTTGGTTTATTTCTTTTCTACATGGGGCTATATAGATCTACCCTCAAATCGTAATGCAATTACGGTCTATTATCATTTTTATTACATCATATCAACTTACTTTCACTCGTCGTATTTTTAAATTTTTTGGAGGAACTGTGATGTGATTATAGTATGCACAACAATATTTATGCATTATGTATACATTTTCTCTATGTGTGGTTATGCAAGCATGGTCTACCCTCGAGTCGTAATGAGATTACGGCCTCTTGCAATTTCTATTCCATGATATGTACCTACCTTCATTTGTATTTAATACTACATTTTTATAAGAACTGTGATGCGATTGCAGTCTGCAGAATAATAATATCTTTCTATATAATTTTTGATTTGTAAAAGGATCATATAAAAAAACAGTAGGAACCGAGACGTAGTTTGTTGCCTGTTCTTCTACGCTTGGTCGCGTGGAACTGGCACCTAGACTCACCTAGCTATAAGACGTTTCAAAGTGATTCTTGCATCGTAATGAATAAAAAATTATTGAGTTTGAGATGCGATTACGGCCTCTTGCAATTTCTATTCCATGATATGTACCTACCTTCATTTGAATTTAATACTACATTTTTATAAGAACTGTGATGCGATTGCAGTCTGCAGAATAATAATATCTTTCTATATATGCTTATGCAGACATGATCTACCTTCGAGTCGTAATGCGATTACGGCCTCTTGCAATTTTTATTCCATGATATATAATTACCTTCATTTGTATTTAATACTACATTCTTGTAAGAACTGTGATGCGATTGCAGTCTGCACAATAATAATATCTTTCTATAATGTGCTTATGTAGACATAAATCTACCCTTGGATCATGATGTGATTACGACCTACTTTCACTTGTCGTATTTTAAAAATTTTTTTGTAAGAATTATAAAAAAAAAAAAAAAAAAAATCGGATAATCCACACAACACTGACTGGCCCCAGACTAAGCAGAGCTTGTACCATGGGAACCAGATAGCTGATATGCTGATAGCTATTATGATGCGAATGCAGTCTGCACAATAATAATATTTTTTCTATATGTAGTTATGCATACATAACTATGTACCATCCGGTTGTAATGTGATTACGGCCTCTTGCCAATTTTTCCAAGATATCTACCTACCTTCACGGGTAGTATTTAACATTTTTTAAGAACTGTGATGCGATTACAGTCTGCACAATAGGCATAATACCTACCATATAATAAGCAAGTATCATTTTGAGTCGTTATGCAATTACGACCAGTAGACATACCTACAATATGACAAATGCATATTACTGCAAAATAAATCAAAAATTAAGATGAGTTGTGATGCGATCACTACCGAATACTGAATTAATTACCTACGTATCGAATCGTGACGGGATCACGATCTTAACCCCACTTCTTATTGCTGAGTTGAGTGGTAATGCGATTACCTACCTCCTAATAAACTCTGACGAGTGACCGTGGTATCATACCCTCACAGAATTATGTTTCTGATTACTCATTTTGGTCAACCAGTATAAAGTATACCACCAGATCCAGACCAGCAGTAAAACTTCAGAACCTGGTAGATGGTATAAACTCGACCACGCACAGCACAGCAGCATAAACTACCGTCCTGTACGGTCAATGCAACTGATTGGTACACCAGGAGTTCCGGTCCAACGATATTTTTGTTTACCAATAATAAACCTGAAACATTTGCGCCTAAGATTAGAGACGAGATCTCTGAACATTGGGGAGTAATCATTATGCTTGTCTATTGGATTAGCAAAAATCCATACTAATTCATGAAAAATTACCGCATTCAAAAAGTTTTAAGTTGCTTAATCAACTTGAAACTAAGAAATTGAACAAAAGTTGATAACGTTGGACACGTCGAATAGCTCCTTAGACTAGGGGTTTCAAAGTGATTCTTGCGATTCTGCGATTTTTGAGTTTGAAATTATTCAGCTAATAGCTCTAAACAAGAAAAATCCATGGTTTGTACATGTATTTCTTTAACAAAAAGAGAAAAGAACAAGTTTTTAATCCGTATTATTATAAGAAAGAAAATAATCAAAAGATAATTTTGAGTCACAGCCATCAGTGGCAATTGATCGGCTGGCCAGGTAAAATAGCTCAGCCCCTCCAAGGCACAGTCACCGACTCTGAGAGGTCGGAGAGGTGGGCATGGACGCGGGTTCCAACCGTCCAGACGTCTTCCAGCAACTACCAATCCGTACAATATAATTATCAATATCACTAAGACGGAAAAACATTCCAATTTACTGGAGGCCAAGAACTAACAGTGGCAACGGTTCGCTGATAGATTATAATATTACCTATTATATAATATATACATATGTATATACATATTTTTTCATAAAATATGGTAACTAGTAACATCGGTATTTGGAACTGCGAATACCTATGGAATCATCTATCTTTTTTCCATAATCTTCCTCCGGTCGGGTCACTGGTTCTATTGAACCTAGAAACCGTGTGGTAAAAGGATTTTAAGTGCGCCTTAATGAGGTTTTACCCACTTAATGATCACATTAAATACATAAGTACAAGACAAATAAGTTACTCCCATTAGAATGGCGAGCTACTTTCTCATAAGCCAACGTAGGATGGGAAATACTATGGATTTATATATTAAATCTTAAAACTTATATTTTTTTTTTTAAAACTATTCATGTTTTGGTAAAGGATATGCGATGTCCTTCTAACCATGTTTCATAATTTGACTTTATGGGGAAAGGCTAATTCCATTATGAATAAAATGTTCAAAGAACCTGTTAGCTTGCTACACGATTTCAGATTTATTATAAAGCATAACCCCACCAGTGGGGCAGAAATAATGATGACCAATGTAAAATATTTCTACTTACCTTTTCTACCTACCGTTGGCAAAATACAACTTTTTGATATGATCAAGTATAGATTTAGCATACCTCGTATATTCGAAATTTTTATTTATATTCTTGAAAAGTTTTTTATTGCACAATAAATAACTTAATGCTAATTAGGATTCTTACGAATCTGTACCTATTTATGTAGGTATACCTCTGCAATAGCCAGCTGTAGAACTTGCCTATACTTACTGCATAAACGAAGTAATTTGAAGGAGCAAATTTAACCCAAATTTCAAAACACTCTCACTTCAAATCATGAAAAATTATTATTAAAATTAAGCTAAGTACCTGATGAATTTGAATCATAACTTAGAACCTAGTTTTATTCGGTACAATGATCACGACGAAATCAATAGCGTCGCTTCTTCATATTTTCAACAGACATCTAAAGATGGGTAGACGCAGACAGAGTCTAGAACAATTTATCTATAAATGCTTTCAATAAAATATCCAATAGACTTGGGTACCGTAAACTTACTCGTTTAAGTTTCTCAAAATACGTTTTATGTTTAAGAGACCAAACGGCCCCTAATATTGATGTTTACTCTATAAACGGGCTTTCGTTTTATTTTCTTATTATTCTTCCCATCTCACATGAATTGAAATATTTACGCAAAATCTTTGATGAAGAACTGTCAGGCATCGTTGTTGCCCTTAAATAGCTCAACCCTATGGTTTCAAAACTTTGATTTTCAGAGTTAGCAAACTTTTTGTCTGATTATGACTCGCTAATATCCTGTTTCAGGCATGACAGCCAATTGGAGCCTTACAAGGTTGTCGTGCTGGTAATAAATTATTGATATTATAATTGCAGCACTTTCCACAGAGCATTGAAACAATACGTCATATCATATGTGTAAGGTTGTGGATTTTTAGACCCAAAAATTAATTTGACGACTGATGGTCTATCATAGCTCTATTTGCATTGAACTTTATTATTGACCAATTCAGTTTGGGAGCATAATGTTCAACAATAAACATAATTCAATTGGTTATCACTCTAATATTAAGGATTAAGTTCAGTTAAGATGCAGCGTTTCTTGGCTGCTCAAGAGTGTACAAAACTCACCTTTTTTCCCTTTAATTGTTGACTGCACAAAATGCGCTGGAACTATCGTCTATCATGTTATCTAATATAAAAAATGATGATGACATTATTTGCATTGTTGAGATAATGACTTGCGATCTAATCACTACTTCATATCCTGAGGAACTCCCTATTTTCTCGATAAATAGAAAAATAATGTACAAATATTATATGCTTTATCAGCTTACTTAAATATAACAAGTTCCAGTAGAGATGCAGTTAGTTGCATGGAAAGTTAATTTTAACAGAAAAATGCCACATCATAAAGTAACCACGAACGTCGTAAACGAACGTCGTAAATACGAACGTCTTCTCAGCACATTCACACCCATCACACTGCAGTGACGTTAGCAGCTGATCGTAGGGGTGTTTGCTTCTATCTACTCGTAGAATGTTCAAAACGCGCCAGGGTGACCGGGTATTATTTACTCTTATTTCAAAACTTTTACAATAGGCCTGTTGCGCTATATATTGGATTGGCCTTTCAGTGATAAAGTATGTTCTCTATCTCTATTCATGTCTTCTTTTATTATGAAATTGTATGTTTAAGGAGAGAATTAATCAAAATATGGCTTTTTATGCTCAACTTTTCTGATTAATACCTAACACGATTAACACGATTTCCCTAAAGCTCTAAACATCTACCTGGTAAATATAAAATCAAGAGGATGCAGCGACATCGTATAATTTGAGGTTAAACAAACTTACCTGAAGTGAAGTTTGACCGTAATTATACGAGTCGCTGCATCCGAACTGATTTTAGTCCCTCCCTCCCTTATACGTTTTCTTTTCGTGAAAACGTATCCCGTTTTAAATTGAGTATCTTTATTGAAATCGTTTGTTCTCTGAAAAGAATGAAGGTTTGACTGACGGACTGAGCGGAGCGAGGCGCGGTGGCGCCACCTACAGCGACTTGTTTTAAGGGTTTTTTAGCTCTAAAAAGTGTTTGGTGCCCAGTACATTAAGCAATGGACTACCTGGTAAATATAAAATCAGTTCGGATGCAGCGACTCGTATAATTACGGTCAAACTTCACTTCAGGTAAGTTTGTTTAACCTCAAATTATGGGACATTGAAAATCGCGGTCGGCTCGAGAATTAGGCTCCAGGTAGTTCTCGCTGAGCCCCAAACCTTTACGATGCATGATGATGGTAAACAGACTTTAATTTGCAGTGATAAACTGGAGAAGATAAAACACATTCGCCACAATGTCCACGAATCTATCTACGACATAGTGCGCCACATGAAGTCTCTAAGCATCGCTCTGCAAACGAACAAAAACGTACAATCGCAGCAGTTTATTCTGAAGTTAGGTCCAGAAGGGCCTCAGGAATATACAGAGGTAAAATAAAAATATAAACAAGAATTTTAAACACAAACACTTGTGTTAGGTGACTGCTCAGCTCAGTTGGTTCGATCCCCACCGAGAACAAGTATTGGTATGGTGAACACAGATGTTTGTTCTCTGTCTGGGTGTAATATTGTGTTTTATGTACCTATGTTTATCATAATGCATTTAGGAATTATATCAGCTATCTGGTTCCCGTAGTACAAGCTCTGCTTAATTTGGGGCTAGATAGTGTTGTGTGGATTGTCCACTATATTTATTTATTTTAATTAATTGTCTATAGATGGGCCATAACTTAATAATTATAAGGTTGTTTGACTATAATTTCTGATTTTAGGAATATTTTGACCATGTCAGAGTTCTATGGCACGATGGTGGTGTGAGGGAATGCTTTAGAAGATCAAACGAATATCAACTGATTGATAGTGCTGAATAGTTGAGTATAAAAAACTACAAAGCTTGTTAGTTAACAAAATTTTAAATAACGCCATCTAGCGGTGAGTAGTAACACGTATTAGTCGTTTTGTAAAAAGGCTGAATTCCAACTTTACCGTAACATAAATCGCGCCATCTAGTAACGAGTAGAACAACTAGTGGACCCAACGACCTCAACCTTTTCTATAAACATAACGCTAGATGGCGCTATTGTAAATCTTTATTTATGTTCTTGGTTGGTTTTGTTTACATAAATAAAATGTTTAATTTTGTTACAGCTTTTTAGATAGAATAGATCTTCTAGTAAAACCTGATTACATGCCATCTGACGCAGATATTCTGAGATGCAGACAGAAAACCACCGGGATACAAAAAATTGAGTTTAAAGTAAAGGTAGGTAAGATATAATAAGGATCTCTATTAAATAAGGTTCGAGTATCTATAGGCACCCAATCCTACTAATATTAAGTAGGTATATGTAGATTACTCACATTGCCCTAATTAATAGGTAATTTAGGAGATACTTAGAGGTACCTACCTATTTACTACGCTACCTACATTGTGTGAAAGTTGGTAGCTATCTAAGCGTTTCATTCTTGTTTTAATAATTGTGGTTGAAGCACTGAACCAATTAGGATGCTTATTATTGTTTTATCCTTGACTAGTGAAAGATCCTGCGACATCGTTCGCGTTAAGAAGTTCTTAAATAAGAAGAAGAAGTGATAGTTTTGCTTCTTTTTATCCCAGAAACTTTCTGATCAGAGATATATAATGAGTTACACTAAAACACAATCTTTGAAATGTAAGGTCTAGTTTTAGGTAGCTTACTGTCTAACTTAAAAGTTGTACTATTTAATGAGGAAAAAATTATGTTTTTAAACTTCAGAGCATTTTTTTTACGTAGGTGCCAAAGTCAATGCATGGTGGAACCCAAGAGTTCTGGATGTTTGATGTCGGCGGCCAGAGAGGGGAGAGAAAGAAGTGGATTCAGGTCTGTACGGTGACATTACAGGCATCTGTTGCTTAGTTAGTGGTAGAGGTCTTTGTGTGTGTCTCGTGGGGGTGCGTACTACCACCATGCCTATTCCTGCCGTGAAGCAACATCGCTGTGTACAGGTTTGAAGGGTGTGGGTGCCGGTGACATTTTGTTTTAATAAATATTATAGACAATTCACACAACCTATCTAGCCCCAAATTAAGCAGAGCTTGTACTATGGGAACCAGATACCTGATACTTACATGTTTTTTTTTGTAAATACATACTTAGAATGAAATATAATATAACCCAGACAGAGAACAAACATCTGTTGTTCATTATACAAATTTTTGTTTTCGATGATCGAACCCACGACCTACGGCGAAAAGGAAAGCTACTCTAACTAAGCTGAGAGGCCAGTCTATTCCTGATACTACCACCATCCTTATTCCTGCCGTCAAGCAGCATCGCTGTGTTTCGGCAGGCAGGGCAGTGCATCGTAGGGCACGATCCTGACGTGCGTGACCTACGAGGCAATTCTTTGCTGAATAGGTAACCATTTTAACTGTCGTAGAACTGGCACGAGGAATGTCAACCTTTTCTGGTGTAAAGAGTAAAGATCAGTGAGGATAAGTGTTCTGTGGTATAAGTCGTAAGCCTATTTCGTATCCAGGTGTTCGAAGGAATCCATGCCATCTGGTTCCTGGTGGCTTGCAGTGACTTTGACCAGACCTTGCGGGAAGACACCTCACAGAACAGGCTGAAGGAAGCGTTGTTGCTATTTGAAGATGTTTGGCAAAGCAGGTAAAAATCATAGTCATCTTCCTACCACAAGCTCTGTCTCTGGTTCTGATTTTGAGTCTGTGTGAGTGCTCACCAGTGTATTAAACTGTGTGTGTGACGTTTCAACGTAGGATTTATCTAGTCAACACTCACGCAGACTCAAAACCAGAGCCTGAGACAGAGCCAGATAGAGCTTGTGGTAGGTCTACTTATCCCACTTTATGTGGGGTTCGGTACAACATGTCTTCGTCCTCCATTCCCCTCTGTCAGCCGTCATCTCTGCATTCACTCCTCTCTTATCCATAAAGAAAGTCGTATTAGTTACACTATTTATAACTCAAGAACGGCTGAACCGATTTGGCAGAAAATTGGTGGGGAGGTAGCTTAGAACCAGGAAACGGACATAGCATACTTTTTATCTCGAAAAAGTAATAAAACCGGAGCGAGTGATGCCGCGGGTGGCTGCTAATAGTTTTTTAGTCCTGCTTTGTTTGCTATACCCTATGCAGGGGCAGAGAGCACTGGTGGTCTAGTGGTAGTGGCCCCGCCTTCCGATCCGAAGGTCGTGGGTTCAAATCCACTCGTGTACCAAGGAGTTTTTCTGTCGAAAAATGTATGTGCACTATGCCAGTACTCTCAAAAAGGTGAAGGAAAACATCGTGAGGAAACCGGCGTGTCGTAGAACCTAAAATAGTTCGAGCAACACGTGTCAAGGGTCACGCAAAAAGGGCCCGCCAGCGGCCTACTTGCGGAAAAACCTGCCCGCACATCAAGTGCGGATGATAAACTTGCCGAACTTGCCTAAGCAGGGTCCATGTGATACCTACTTACACCTAAAAACTATGTATGTACAAACTAAACCATGTGTAAAGCAATAAATGTATTGAGTATTGAGTACTTATACTAACAATCTCCAAGGGTACCGACATGACCGACGTCATCTGTATTTTGAATTTCTTATTTTTCAACTTTTGATTTTAAATGTAAGTTTCTAAACTAAATACTTAATATACTACCTACCAAATTTAGCATGCTAGTTAGATAACCTGATATGCTACCTATTTCAATTAGTTCGCCGAACATAACTTTAGAAAGATAATAATTATTGCTGTTTTTGTACCTACCTACTTACTTTACTGCTTACATAATGTAGATTCAAATTGGTTAATGTATAAAATACATCGAATAGCTTAAGATAAACAATATTGTAGGTAACTGTGAGTCTAAGAATAAATAAATAAACAAATAAACAAATGACTCCTCTCTTGGCTATTTACTAACCCTTCTTCTTCCAGGTTCCTGCTAGAAGCTGGTCTGATAGTGTTCCTGAACAAGCAGGATATCCTGGAGAAGAAGCTGTCCCAAGGGAAGAGTGTGGCTCCCTACTTCCCGGAGTACAACGACTTCCCTGATGCACCAGACGAGTTTACCAAGACTAGACTGTTTATTAGAAAAATGTTTTCGGTAAGATAAAGGGCTCGAATCCAGAGTACAGATAGTGCTTTGAAAGTTGAGACTTGGCGAGCTCTTTCCTTTTTTTGTCTCTTTCCTTTTCCTTTATTTCCCCGGACTCTTTCCACCACCCGATGACGCTCGGCCCCTTCACCACTTCAGGCCTCATCTCATACCGGACTTGAATCGTTTACTGCGCAAGTCAAACCACGTATTTCCCAGGTCTCATCTTTAGTGGCATGTATTGTACTGGATTATGCTGTTCGGAAAATGTATGCACACAATGTTAGTGTTACAAACGGTGAAGGAAAACATCGTGAGGAAACACGCGGCCTAGTCAGCTCCGCACGTATCGACCATGTCTTTCCTGTGGATTAGGCCGACCTAAGCTGTCAGGATAGTATAGGTGCTGGGCAAGCCTATTATATCTAAAAATCCTGTCCCAGGCACCATAGCGTCCCGCAAGTGTAGGGACCAGTTGCCCCTGACGCTATACAAGATGCAAAGGCCTGTTTTTTTCATAATATTCTACTACACATTGAAATTTAGGAACATAGCATAGCAGAGCTTCAATACTTTATCGATGCTTTTTTATCCAGGATATAACGAAAAAGAAGCGTGAACGCAAAAACCTCTCAGCATCAGCCGAGCGGTTCGTCATCGTGGAAGCCAGTAGACCCCGGGAGTGTTACTTCCACTTCACCACGGCAACGGACACTGATAACGTCAGGACAGTCTTCAGGGATGTACACCAAATGATTCTGACGCATATGCTTACTAATATAGGCGTTTATTGATGGAATACACTGTTTTACCTTATTTTCTGTTTTATTGGTCTTTCTTGTAGGGATAATAGATGAATAAATAAAACTAGCCCCAAACTAAGCAGGGCTTGTGCTATGGGAATCAGATAGCTGATATAATACTTATATATACATTTTTTCTACCCATCCATAAAAAATACAAAGTTGTGATTATGTAAGTGAAGCTTAAAAAACTTGAGAAACTTCAGGGCCAAACTGCTGAACCGATTTCGATACCTTTCAGGTGACAAAATAACTTCAAATCGGCTCTTAAACTTAATGTATGATGCAGTTAGTTATGCGATAACAAACATAAAAAAATATATAAACCGAAATGAGCACCTCCTTTATCTCTTATTTGAAGTCGGTTAAAGATATAAATAAATAAAAATAGAAGTACCCATCTCTTTTTATGGCTTGTCAAAAACAAGGACTGACATCCCTTATAAATGTATTTCGTGCACCATGAAGTAGCTTTCTTTCTTCTTTCCTTCTTTCTTTTTCTGTTCTTATTCAGTCACTCTCATCTTGGCAGTGTCGAGCCAGGAACCATCTCGTTTTTTGTTAACAAAAAAGTATGTAGTCTTGGTTCCGTTTAGACGTCAAGTCCAGAAACATTAAAATTTCGGCCCTGAAAAGGGCCTAGTCCACCTTCACCATTGACCTATCATAAAAATTCATAATCAACAAATTAACTTATTAAAAACCCCTCACCCCCCAAATCCATACAACGTTCGACCTTGTCTCTTCAGTGCATACACCACATCCATAGCTGTCACTGTCTTCCTTTTAGCATGCTCTGTGTAAGTGACAGCGTCTCTTATGACGTTCTCCAGAAATACTTTCAATACTCCACGAGTTTCTTCATAAATGAGTCCGGAAATTCTCTTCACCCCGCCTCTTCTCGCCAATCTTCTGATCGCTGGTTTGGTTATGCCTTGGATGTTGTCTCGTAGAACTTTTCGATGTCGCTTCGCCCCCCCTTTTCCGAGACCCTTCCCGCCTTTGCCGCGACCTGTCATTTTGTTTCTTTTGTTGTTCCTTGGACGGTCGGGCGTGGAATGCCTGAATCGGACGTGCGCGTTCTGCTTTTATTGCTGCGTTTTTGAGTGAGTTGAGGGTAGTTTGATAAATGTTAGAAGGCATTCGATTGTGTTGTATAAGATTTTGTCTGAGACTGATATTTTATGATGCGTCAGTCAATATAAATATTTATTACTAGATTATCTAGACTTCAGATCCAAAGATGAATATGAACCTGACCTCAGTTAGGTAACAGCTCTGCCTTCTGCGCCGTAGGTAGGTTTTGGGTTTGATTCCCACCGAGAACCAATATTAGTTTAGTTTAGTTTATTGAAAAAATCATAAGTAACATTACAGAAATATCCAATACGTCACTGAGTATTGTCAATAGTAATAAGTCAATTTGATGTACACATAAAAATATATCAAATTTACTTAGGTATGTAGGAGAACTACTTAAAACAATAACATCTATAGTAAGTAAATAAATAAATAATAATAATAATAAGATCTAGAAAAATAATAACAAAAGAGATCAATGTCCTATGATAAATAGAAAAATAGTTAGGTACTAACTCAGATGGTGTGGTGAACACAGATGACGTTCTCTGTCTGGGTGTGATATGGTATTCTAAGTATGTATTTAAGTAGGTACAAATGTATATAAGTAGGTATTATAACAGCTATCTGGTTCCCATAGTACAAGCTCTGCTTAGTTAGTGACTAAATAGTGTTGTGTGGATTGTCCACAATAGTTTTTGTTTAATATTTATTTGATTATTTATTTGAATACTCAGAGAAGTAGATTCTATGTCGGTTAAAAAAATTGTCGTTGAATTAGCAAATAGGAAGGCTCAAATACATTATGCCAGCACTCTCAAACGGTGAAGGGAAAAATCGTGAGGAAACCGTCATTCGTAGGTATTTAAAAAGTTCGAAAACATTTATGTCGAGTGCACGAAAGGAGGCGCACTTAAAAAAACTTTCACCATATAGGTTTGAAAGAACCAGTGAAACGATAAGAAGAAGAAGAAAGTAGGTTTATGTGTATTTTATGATACTTGCTACAAAACAGGGCGTGTCAGTATCTATAAGGGAATCAATCATCAATCTATCAGTTATCTATAAGGGAAAACATTCTTCGCAAATCACTAGTTATCAGACGTCAGTTAACTGCAAGGAATAAGCACTTTCGAAATCACATCTCAGTTGGTAGTAGCTTTGCTTTCTGCGCTAGAGGACGTGGGTTCGATCCCCACCGACAACAAATATTTGTGTGATGAATACAGAAGTTTGTTCTTTGTCTGGGTATTATATTTTATTCTAAGGATGTGTGAATTACATTCTACATTATCACAAATATACTCGTAATTTACATTTATAATAATCTTACTAAGTATACTTTTTATGATATGGTCCTATTGCGTATCTAACCAATAGCAAGCCAATAATAGGCAGTCTGCTCCCTACCTCTAACTTTTGCATTAGGAGGCAACACTATTAAAACCTCCTTGCATATCCAAACTCCATTACTTTGGTTTTGAAAAGCGAACACTAAACAAAATGGCGCGCACGAAACAAACAGCTCGCAAGTCCACCGGCGGGAAAGCTCCAAGAAAACAATTAGCGACGAAAGCGGCTAGAAAAAGCGCTCCAGCCACTGGCGGAGTCAAAAAACCTCACAGATACCGTCCAGGGACCGTAGCTTTGCGGGAAATTAGGCGCTATCAGAAGAGCACAGAATTGCTTATCCGAAAGCTACCATTCCAGCGGTTGGTGAGAGAAATAGCTCAAGACTTCAAGACCGACTTGCGTTTCCAGAGCTCCGCGGTCATGGCGCTTCAGGAGGCCAGTGAGGCCTATCTTGTTGGTCTCTTCGAAGATACTAACTTGTGTGCTATTCATGCTAAAAGAGTCACAATCATGCCGAAGGATATACAATTGGCGAGAAGAGTGAGAGGAGAACGCGCGTAAACTCAAAATTCTAAAAGAAATATAAATAAAAATTATAAGAGATATATTAGGTAGGAGAAGCTGACAAAGTCCTTTTCAGGGCTGCAAAATTTAATGTTTCCACCAAACCAATATACACTTCAGAGCAATATAATCGCACATGTATGATTTGATAACACACAATGAAAAAAAAAAACATAATAAAGTTAAGTTACGTTTCAAGTCTATATTTCAATACCTATCCGATGGTATCTTATTTGTTTTTTAATCATGCCAAAAAAGTGATTTTGGGGGTGAGAAACCAAAGTGCATGTTTAATGAATTTGGTTGCTCCAGAATTTGTGAAAAAATAAGAAATTGAAAGATATACGTCATTAAAAGTTTTTTATTATTACGAAGTGTTTCCTCCCCTAGCCTGAATCAATGACTCCATCTGTTGTACATTGAAGTTACAAGAGTTTTGATGAAATCTTGTATCGCCTGCCATTCCTCTGCGATCGCCTGTTGAAGCTCCTGTAGAGTCGACGGAGTAGCATCTCAGCCTCTAACTCTCCTCTTCAGCTCGTCCCATAAATGTTCGATGGGGTTGAGGTCCGGGCTCCGAGCTGGCCACTCCTTATCGGACATTTCAACCTCTTGAAAGAATTCGTTTGCCAGCATGCGGTCTTGCATTATCCTGCATAAACATGAAGTTTTCGCCAATAATCCAGCCAGTATTCGGCCCGGTGATGAACACAAGCTCAGTCTTTGCTTCCAATGTCATGCCTCTCCAGAACATGCACGATCTGCCGTAGGAGACAGGTTCTGTTATGCAAAATTGGGCAAATCGCTCTCCTGATCTTCTGTTCACCCTTCCCCGTCCATCGTTGCCATGTAAGCACATTCTGCACTCGTCAGAGAACAGGACTGTTCTCCATTGTTCCTCGGCAATGCTCCCAAGCGAACTGAATCAGCGGTTGCTGGTCTGTATGCAGTGAGGCCGCGTTCTCTCAATCATCTTCTGACTGTCCACCAACTGACTTCGCCTTCACGAGCTTCTTGACGCCGCTGTCCCAGTTGGACTGCGTTCAAACGACTATTTCGTAAAGACGTCTTTAGAAAGCGGTTATCACGCTCTGTTGTAGCACGAGGATGGCCAGATCCATGTCGTCGTTGGTAGCCACCAGTCGCTTGGTATCTCAGGTACACACGACGAATGGAGTATCAGCTCAAATTTAGCTGATTAAATAAGGGCGACCACTTGAGCTACTTCTGGTGTGGTATCAATTTTCTTCTTCCGTTTGAAGTCTTAAACGATGAAGATGCTTTCATACTGTACGTTGGTATGCGAATGATGACTATTTCCTCAAAACGCACCCTTTATATACATTTATACAACGAGCTGATGGAACAAACATATAGCCCAATTGAATTTTGGCTAGCCCTACTTATAAATAAATATTATTATCATGGACAATCAACACAACACTATCTAGCCCCAAATAAAGCAGAACTTGTGCTTAGGAACCTTAACCTTACACATTTTATTTGTAAATACATACTCAGAATACAATATAACACCAAGACAGAGAACAATCATCTGCGTTCACCACACAAATAGTTCTCGGTGGGGATCGAACCCACGACCTACGGCGCAGAAGGCATAGCTACTACTAGTTTGACATACCAACATAATACTTCATTATTTATTGACATACCTACCATCCAATTTTTTTTATTTTATTATGTACTTACCAAATTATTTTATTTCTTTTTTGCATGCCGAGTTAAACGGTGAAGTGTGTGAACTCAATTAGTTATAAGATCTGTACACAACCGTACTTCAAGCAAACAATAAATCATTTCATTTCATTTCACTACCAACTGATGAGCTAAAAAATATTTTCAATACAGTTTTAATAGCATTATTTTTAATTCTTTATCAACAGATGCGTATAGCGGTTCTATAATTTCAGTCAAGTTAGTACGTGCCTATTAATTTCCACTATACATTTATCCTACTTTGCGTTTAGTTTCGCTCGCTCAGACACACACTAACAGCCAATCACAAAGCCTTCAACACCCACGATAACGAAAGCCTTCTTAGTAATTCAAGATCATTACACTAACTGAATCCACAAGACAAAGAAAGCCTTAATAATTAAACATGAGCTCCAAATCAGCCAAGAAAAACCGCACCCGCTCATCCCGAGCTGGTCTTCAGTTCCCCATCGGAAGAATACACAAGATTCTAAGAAAAGGGAACTACGCGCCGCGAATTGGCAGCGGCGCGCCTATATACCTAGCTGCAGCGTTGGAATATCTATCAGCTGAGATCCTGGAACTGGCAGCTGATGCTGCGAAGGAGAACAACAAGAGCAGAGTGGTCCCACGGCATATACTTCTAGCGATTAGAAATGATGAAGAATTGAATAGAATGCTGTCAGGAGTTGTGATCTCTCAAGGAGGAGTGCTGCCATCTATCCAGCCTCAGCTGCTCCCGAAGAAGACTATGAAGAGCCAGGGTTAGGTCGTAAAACACCTCAAAAAGTAGGTTAATTGACAAAGTCCCTATCGGGACTGCAAAAATAATGTTTTGGTATTGAATCGTCACTCGATTTCATTCCACCTTCGTGAGGAAATGAATAAAGGCCTGCGCACACCTATTAGATCGCTGGCGATAGCGGTCAGTGAAACGCTGTCAAATATCGCAGTCAAATTTGACAGCATTTCATTGATCGCCATCGTTTCACTGACCGCTAGGTGTGCAGCGACCTAATAGGTGTGCGCAGGCCGATTGAGGCTCCGATTGAGTTTTTAACAAATTAAAAAAAGGTTGCAGGATAAATTTGGCACCATGGAGGTAGAAGTTATAAGCGAGCCTTGGTGCAAGGGAGGGTGGGGGGGAAAAGTTAAAAATGCAAAAAAAAACAACGCGTAATTAATGGACGCCCCCCTACAAGAGAAATTCATGTTTTCTTAGGCATTTCGTAGCAAAAGTGAGCGCGTTTATGTTTTTTCTTCCTAAAACTCGAGTTATTGTGAGATTTGGCGCTTAGTTTCGTTCTATGTTTGTGGTTATGCTTTATTAAATGTATTGTCGATTCACTGACTACGAAAAAAAATGAATAGGACACAAAATGTTCCCTCAGGCGTGCGTATAATAACTATTTTGTCTGCTAGCGTTGTACTGAAAATATTTTAGTACTAATGTGATGAACGGACGTGCATCTGACTACTCTTTACATATCTTCAAGGCAAATGCTTATCAATAGAAAGTATTTTTGTAGGATTGATCCAAATTCTGGTATTGATATGTTTTGATTTGTAAAAGGATCATATTAAAAAAAAAACAGTATGAGCCAAGCCATAGTTTGTTTTATTTTATTTTATTTTACTTTTGCTGCCTGTTCTTCTAGGCGTGATCGCGTGGAACTTGCACTTAAGACTCACCTAGCTTTAAGACGTTTCAAAGTGATGCTTGCAATTCTACTGAATAAATACGCTTTTGATAACGATTTTGGTATCGTTTGACGATGGTTCCACGGAACTCGACTTGGACGTGGCAGAGGGGAGAGGTGAGCGAGGGAACCTAATACTGATGCGTCATTGGTTGATTTCATCTTTGACGCTGATGCCTCATACCACTAACCACGAGACTCGAAAACCACCAAATGAAGGACAAAATAGTTAAATCAGAGTTCGCGCGTAAAAAACAAAATCAACAAAATAAAAAATGGCGCCGCCTAAGCAACCGAAGAAACCTCTCAAATCAATGGAAAAGCCGATCGAAAAACCAATAATGAAGGCTAAAAGAACAAAGAAGAAGAACTATCAAAGCTTCTCGATCTATCTATTCAAGCTGCTCCGAAGTTTAGGTGGTAACCTCGGCATATCGAAGAAGTCGATGCTAATTATGAATAATTTCGTCAATGATATGCTGGAGAACATCGCAGTGGAAGCTGGCAGGCTGGCCGCGCACAGCAAAAGAAATACGCTTGGCAGCAGAGAAATACAATCTGCTTTGAAGTTGCTAATACCTGGAGAACTAGCGAAGCATGCGAATATTGAAGGGATGAAAGCGGTGACCATGTTTCATAACTCGAAGAAGGATGTCTCAAAGACATGATAGAAGAAAACTCATAAAAAAGAAGACTCCTCAGCAGTCCAGAAGACTGAAGACGTAGACCTTTGCCCTTCATTTTTAGGGGCATTAAAATAACTATAATAATTATAAATAAAAATGATTTAATATAATGTTTTGATAAATAAAGAATGCAAGGCTTTTTTCAAAGCCGAAAATTTTCATGTTTCTGACAAACGACAAACGATTTGGGTAAACTCAATATTGGTAGTCATACCCAGCTTTCAATTCGGTTATATTTTGGAGTTTACTCCTAAAGAATCGGTTTTTTGATATAAGGCGCCCGGTATGAGAAAAATGTGGGGAGTGAAATCTGCTGAACGAATGACCTCGTTACGTTTTTGGTGCGCAACCTATCTTGCGCAACTTTCTAATTTGGTGTGAGCAGTGCAGCTAGACCGTGGGTAGTGTGTATCCTTACTTTGCCTAGGTATATGGAGTAAACTCCAGTCGTGCGTCGGAGCTGACACACAGAATTTTTTTTGTTTGTTATGGCATAGCCTCATCGTTTTATGCTGATTTGTAAAATTATTCTTTTATCAAGAAGGTTATACTTTAAGATTAGGTTTTTTTATACAACTAGCTGATGCAACAAGCATATGGCCCACTTGATGTTAAGTGGTAGCCATCGCCTATATCAAAGCATTGCCTCGTAGGTCACACACGTCTGGAACGTGCCTTACGATGCACTGCCCTGCGTCTATCAACTTGAGGCATACTGATGTTCAGCCATATGTACCAGTAATGTCACCGGCACCCACACCCTTCAAACCGAAACACAGCAATGCTGCTTCACGGTAGAAATAGGCATGGTAGTAGTACTTCCCATTTTTCAAGTTTACTTGTTTAGTTTTATTAAAAAAAATAAAAAAATAAAGATATTATCGCGAAAATCTTGAGTCTCAGATCATGCGTAGATTCTATCAGCAGGTATGTAGGTAGATAACTTCATCTAACACCAGCGGCCTGTCCCGGCTTCGCACGGGTTGACATTGATTTTTTAAACACTTTGTTATTTTGGGTGAATGTAGTTTTCCAATGGTGAAAGAATGTTTGAAATCGGTACAGTAGCTTTTAAGTTTATTCGTTACAAACATACGCACAAAATACAAATCTTTATAATATTAGTAAACATAGATTATAGTATAGAAAACTAGGTTAAATTGTATAAGGAAAACTATGAGTAAAAACTTTTTGATTCTTTCCTTCTTTCATGAAACAGAACCAAGACCATTCCAAATTCAAATATCTGACACATCAAAAACGTCACTGCAATGCACACGTACGAAAACGACTTATTTTTTTATAAAAACAATTTAAAATTCCCAATTTCGTATCAGTAATGGTACTGTACCAACCTCATAAATGCCGTATCAAAATTGGGAGATTTTGGTCAGTTTTGCATTTTACTTTGGCGCCAAAATCATCTGTTTCACATTCAGAATGTTTAGACAAGATGTTCTGACGAGTATTCCTGAACGAAACGAAATTGAGGAACCGCAACTGAAATGGGTGCCAAAGAACAAACATGAGGTTTTGAAAGCTAAATACAAGTGTTTGAAGAAACTTTTTCAAATTTACGATGCTACTGCTATTATTGGTTAGTACCCATGTCTTTTTATGGATTTGGGCGAGGGTAGCTTACTCCAGAAATCTTTCCCCAGGCACTAAAGCTTCCTGTATAATGTGCATGTGTAAAAAGTTGTCCTATCGCTGTATAAATCATTTAAAACTAAGATACAATAGGACGCAAATACCCTTTTACATAATATTTGACACAATTAAAGAGATTTTAGGCAAACTAAAAAAAAATGATAGATAAGTACCTAATGCTTTATGAATTTACAAGCTAATGGACACGAGTTTAAGATAAATACAATTTTCAAATAAAAACTAAACAAACACGGTGGTAATTTGAGTGGCTTTATCGCTAACAGCGATTTCTAGCTTGGCAAAAAGGCGTTTCAAAGAAATCCTTGTGATTCAACTGATATTTTTTTTGTTTTCCTTGTCATCTGCAATCGGCTTCTTAGCCATTGCAGTTTACATTTTCTTGGGGTGTTTATAAGTTTTTTAGCCAGATCATCCGTGTGATTTTCGAGTCTATTTCCGTGTGTGTGTCCGTCCGTGTGTATTTCGTTCAGTACTTGAGTGATTCAACTGAATATGTAAATTTATTTTTCCATGGCTTAATCTACTAACCTTTTTATTCTAGGAGTAATTCCAGAACCTACTACAGAATACGCAGACGATACAAACACGAGGCGACGCTTAAAGCGCTCGCATCGAACCAAAACCGACGCTTACGCTGGCACAACAGAAACATTCTACAGCGGGGAACCAGAGGAAGTATACAACACTGTATCATTAGCCCAGTTTGAGACACGCCATTTAGAGAAAAAACAATCATGTTCTACACAAATTGAAAGTTCGAAACATGAAAATGTGTCTATCCAATCACACGCGTCTAAATCAGAAATATCGAATTCTGATACCAATACTGATTTTTCTGATAAAACTGCAGAGAGCTGCGTGAATTGCCACGCGATGCCTCAGCACTTGCCTCAACATTTGCCACAGCATTTGCCACCACACATCGTCCCATACTTGATGGGCGGACGTAGAAAATTGACGCGATTCCAAAGCTTCGTTCATAGAATATTTGGTATAAGACAGGATGCTTTTATTCTACCAAACGATGTTTACGCAACTAGTGACAGTTATCAAGAAAGAAGACGGAGAAGAGGGCTGAGATTTAGAAGGTACCCTCATATTGACTGGTCTCTCAGCTCAGTTGGTATAGTAGCCCTGCCTTCTGCGCCGTAGATCGTGGGTTCGATCCCCACCGAAATCAAATATTTGTGTGGTGGTGGGGAAATTACAGGCTCAACGTCTGTATACCTCAAGTTAATGGACGCAAACCAATGGATCTTAGGGCACGTTCCTTACATGCGTGACCTAAGAGGAAATGCTTTGTTATAGGCAGGCCATTTATGCTTGTTGTGTATTGAAAATAAATTATAGTTTAAAAAACTAAAAAAAAAACGCTTTTATATAATTGAACTAAAAAGTTAAAAATAAAACTGTAATAATCAATTGAAAAATTTATATTATTGTACAAAAAGCGTGGGATGCTTTTTATAATAACTTCAGATATAATAAACTATTGATAAAATATTTACAACAATCAAAATCAAGCCCCCCACGCTTTTTGTTCAATAATATATAAAGTTTTCAATTGATTATACAGTTTTATTTTTAACTTTTTAGTTCAATTAGTTATACAAGCGTTTTTTTTTTGTTTTTTAAACTATAATTTTTTTATTACTTTTTACTTTTTTTTTTTCATATTTTTTTTTCATATTATTGCATTGTCATCGACCTTTGACAGGTGTGCAAAGTTTGAATCAAATCTGGGGCATCATTCTCGCGCCGACCGGGATTATTTTACGGTGGAGATGTCGTCATAGGTCGGTCAAAAAGTCGTGACAACCATCTTGGCGTATTCTCACGATTTCTTCCTTCAATTTTCTCGGTCGAAGTTCATGCGAGACACAACGTCTAGTCCGGACTAGCCGAGACAGAACGCAGTATTCGAGATCTCTTGAATTTGATAGTCGTTTGACAAAACACAATATTATTTTCAGCAAAGTTTTATTTTAATGCTTCTTTTCGAAGAGAGAATGGATTATTTCCTAGAGCAATTTATAGACGACCTCATTGTAGAAGCCTCGACAGCTACGATCTGCTACGATAAATGGAAAACGCAGAAAAAGTGCGGGGTTGTGCAATGCCTTTGTGCTCTCCGATTATGCTTCTAGGAATCACTTTATGCTAAGTAAAGCATTGGCCTGGGAACTGATCGAAGATATCGTGCGGTCCCTACTTGCAGCAGAGAAAATTTCCACTAAATCAAAGGTATAATTTGGTAACCTAACTTCTTACCAACCAAATATAATTCTATGGTGAGGAACCTTTGGTAGATAGGATTATGCCTCATAATAGCTTAATAAGACAAGCCCCTACCTATAAGGCCTTACCTAGAATAATAAGTTAGATTAGTAGGTACACTGTTCTGCCATTGTGGATTGCAAACTAAGTATTATTTTATGACAATTTACATTATTTTTCTAGGTCTTCATCACATTATACTTCTTGGGCATAGGAAGCTAGTTGGTACCGGCTATGGCTAGGCATCCTAATCGATCTGTCATATCTTCAGTATCAAGAGAATTCAATAAATGGGTACACTTCCCAAAGACCCCCGATGAGGCAGTATCTGAAGATTGGGGAAGGTTTTTCAAGAGCTACCGGACCTTCCACAAAACGGCATGAACAGTCAACTCATAATAGGATGAATATAAGTGCAGTATATTAAATCAATGCTCTGATAAAAGCTTGTCTTTTTAATCATTATCATATAAATACAAGAGATTTCATTACAATTCTTACTATAGGTACTTGAAAATTGGACTAGAGACATACAATCATTTGAAAAATATCATAAGACCGATGGACCCAAACAGTCTCTACCTAGAAATAAATAATATATACCTACTATACTTTATATACCTACTAGAGGAAAAAATTTAGAATAGACTGAATAAAAACCACATCTTTATTTACATTAAATAACTTTATTTACAAACATATAATTACAAAATTCACATGAAACCGTTGGGCTATTTGCAGACTATATTTGCAAATAATGCTTCAAGCTTGGTGGTTTGTACAGATAGACGAAGCAAAGTAAGTAAGTCCTGTGTGTAGTGGTAGACTAACAATATTGTTGCCTGATAGTACTTATATAATTTCCAGCACTATTTTTATTCAACCATAACAGAGCTTTACAGTAAATTTTCTTTTGGCTTCACCAACCATTCCTTAGTAGTTCTTTCAGATTTTCCTGCAACAAAATAAATACAAATATGAATAAAAGTATTTACATACAGGCCTTTTCATCTATTGTAGATGATATAAATAAGCCTCAGGGGCTAAACTGGTGATTACTCAAGCCCTACTCGCGGAACTTTATAGTGCCTGGAACAATTTAACTGAATAAATACAATTTTGATGTGATTGATATGATTTTAGATGGAATAGGCTTGCCCAGCACCTATACCAAGTAAATAGGTACATAATGCATCAAAACTAAAGATTTGGACATCTAAATAGGATTCAATGAGACAATGAATAATTATTATGTTTGACAGGGATTTACACGATTATTTTAGTAAAATATAACAGTGTACGTCTACTGCTGTTCTTTTAACCCCAGTTTCATCTGCTGTTTGAGTAAAAAACCTCTATTCAGTTTCATACGGCAGTTTTTCAGCTTGCTAGTGTTTGTTGGTTGGTACACTTCCAAACACCTCATAAACACTTTGTAAATAACACAACGAGCCCCACTTATTATAGTTTTGTCCGTAATGCGAATATTATGGGGATAAAATAATTTAATTACTTTTGGACAAAAACCAAAAATAAACTCTTCTTCTTTTTTGTGGTTTGAGTGTTGCCCGCTAGTGAAATGTATTTCAGTTAGTTCAATAAAAAAAACTGAAAATTATTAACCACGCTTGAAGCACCTTGGTTCATAAAACAACCAAAAAAAAAACAGTTAGTGACGTGTTACAAACGTGTGACGATCACCGACGCTAGCATTTGTTTTGGCGCCAAGACGCCCCGTCGCGCGCGACCCACTTGAAACGCCAGATAAGTGTTTATGTTCTTGGAATTCCCGTCTTGTAAACATCTCTCGTATTCGAGCTTAATGGCATGATGAATTGCATTTAGAAATTTGATGAGTTTGCTGGCCTAATACTACGTAAACAGTTCCGAATCAAAATTTTGACTAACTCAAAAACTTTGACAGAACTCGAAGCATTAATTTAAATTAACTTAAAAATAAAGCGATAATATTATTTGCATCTCGTATTTTTTTGCATCGCGGGTGCGCAGGTGGATCTTAATAATATTTAATTTCTAGAAAAGTCCTACAAGTAATTATAGTTAAAAAAATAGTATCCCCTGAAAGCTTATTTCAGCCCTGAAGCAAGGATTTAGTTGCATTTACTTGTCATATTAATAATTTTTAATACTCACATAAAAAAGCGGCGTGAAAAAAATTTCTTGGGAAAAAAGTCGAGAATGTGCTGGTTATTTTAGTCGATTTGAACGAATTCAATCACTGTTTACACAAAACTTTATCGTTAATAACTACTTATTGAGTTATTATTGCGATATTTAAGCACTAAACAACACAAAACACTTGCAATATAGCAAAAAAACTAAAATTCACAATACGTAAACAATGCCCGCGCGCGTGGTTCCGTAAGACTGATTTTGTTTTTTTGTGTTGTTGACGTCTAGGTAACAGCGCATGCAATCCGATAATCGATAATCGATAAATTATCGGTAATCGGCTCATTTTCGCCAGCGATAATTATCGAAAATAAAAACGATAAAAACCGATAAACGATAAATTCAAAAATGTATGAATGATCTATTATTACGAATAGTTCATTCTTATTCCTAACGATAACAAAATGTTAAACAATGCGTACATTATAATTGATTGTTATTATTTGGTTTCTTTATATAAAACAACTTTTATAGATAATGATTACCTACTAGTCCAAGCATTCTACTGACTGATTTACGTAAGAACCTCTGACCTTACTTATAAAAATATGTCAAAAGATAAGCAGTGCTTAAACTATTGCCATCTCTTACCACTGGATAATGACAAATAGTGGCAGGGCTAACTTTAAACAATGACTTTTAAATTTGCATTTATAAGTATGGCTGCTAATCGTTAAAATAGCTCATAATTATTAGAACGGAAAGTGTCATCTAATTAAAAGCTTTTCGATTAGTGACACTAATCGAAATAATATGTAATAAAATCATATTTATTAGTAAATAATGAGTTATCAATCCCAAAATTGTAATGAAAGTTCAATCATTTTTAGCTATTTTTCATATTAATGGTACATGCAATCCTTGAAAAAACAGTGAACAACCGAAAGATGTTTAAAAAAAAAATTATGTAAAAATCAAAACAAGAAAGTGACAGAAGGCATCCTCTGTTCAATGCCGTTTCATCCACTTTTCACTCAATTTTATTGTAACATCGACACAATAGAAAAAGAATGATATAAGTAGAAATAGATAGATAATAGTAGGTTATACGTAAATCTTCTTGTTGAGTGTAGATATGACAATAAAGCAGTTAAATTAGAGACCGAAACATGAAGGTTTTTCCCTTTACCAACAACCGATAATTATCGATAATTATCGAAAAATAGAGCGATAAATATCGTATTACCGATTATCGAAAAGTTTCGATAATTGCATGCCCTAGTAGGTAACTGTTTTGAAGTAGACATACATATTTACAAAGCTCAAATCAGTGCGAAAAGGATGGTTTTGACGTGATAACGTCTTATAAATCGATGGAGCCGGCTGCACGCACGAAAAAACATGACTCATGCGTCGTTACGTCGTTTCGTCGTTCCATTTACCTGAGCCCGAGCCCGGGTCGGGTAATGGGTAAGGGTAAATGAGGGTAAGGGTAAATGAGGGTAAGGGTAAATGAGGGTAAGGGTAAGGGTTCGGTCGGGTTCCGAGTCCGGGTCCGAGAGTTCGAGTCCGAGTCCGAGTACGCGAGTCCGCGAGTCCGCGAGTATTTTCTTATGACGTTATTACGTTCAACTATCGTCAGTAAACCGACTTTACAGACAACCGATTTTTTTCGTTCCTTACGGACATTGTAGTAGAAAAAGCGAGTCAGACAGATGTCTCAACGCTTGGCGCAAAACTTTTTTTGGTGCATTTATGCACCAAGGTGCTTTGGTTTGTGTTTGGTATGGAAATGCACCAAGGTGCTTTTTTTTTGGTAATAGCTCTGCCTTCTGCGCTGGCGGGCGTGGGTTCGATCCCCACCGAGAACAAATATTTGTGTGGTGAACGCAGATGTTTGTTCTATGTCTGGGTGTTATATTGTATTCTATGTATGTATTTACAAAAAAAAAGGATTATTTAAGTAATGTATCAGCTATCTGGTTCCCATAATACAAGCTCTGCTTAGTTTGGGGCTAGATAGTGTTGTGCGGATTGTCCGCATTATTTATTTGTTTATTATTTATTTTAGTTTGTACAGTTTGAATAACGTGTTATAGACAACTTTGTTGCTATTAAGAACTATTCTACTTCGAGGCTAAAAATAAAATATTAGTTACGAGTAAGTCCTCCAACTGCTAGATCTAGCGTTTTATCGTTAGATAGAATTAAATAGCAACACTGATGAAGTATGCGCCGAATTACGTTCCGTTATTAGTCAGTTTGATATCATAAACTTGAATTTTGAAATTTTGACCTATAAACTCAGTTGTTCCCAACATTTTAGCTTTGTATAAACGTAATTCAATTGTAGTAACAAATTGAAATATCATTTGATAAATAATTGAACAAAACACTAGGATAATAGTAAATGACCGATCGATTAATCGTTCGATTATTGGATAAGCGTGTAACGTAACGCATCTCGTGTTGAAAAATATGCCATCAACAGAGATAGATGTCGTATTTCACTGAGAATTGGCTTTTTGAGTATAGACAGACATTTTTCACTCGGGATAGCTTATGTTTGTCAGAGATCAATAGGCCGAGATCTTTTAGGGACATTGAAAATCCCGGTCGGCCCCAGAATCATGCCCCTGATCGTTCAAAGTAGGACAAAATCGAGCTCAAAGGGGTCGGTTACATACATACATACATACATACATACAGGTGAAGCTAATAAAAGCGTTATAATAAAATAGTATTTTGTTCAGACCCTGTTCTTTCCCTCCAAAGGTTACGAAGAGCGAAGAAAATCAAATCGGACAGCAATATCAACGACATGAAGGGTTCAGCTATTCTGTCATATGTCCAATCTGTTCAGAAGAGTTGTCTTATGGACACAACTCCCAGGCAATGCCCGATTGTCGGTTGCAAGATGGTTTCCTATGGTAAATGATTTTGTAGAAGTAGAGCTCTTTGTGTGTGTCTCGTGGGGGTGCGTACTACCACCATGCCCATTACTGCCGTGAAGCAGCATCGCTGTGTACAGGTTTGAAGGGTGTGGGTGCCGGTGACATTACTGGCACGTGAGTCTGAATATCTAAATGCCACAAGTTGATGGACGTAGGCACGTTCCTGACGTACGTGACCTACGAGGCAATGCTTGTTTTAGGCGAGATCAGTAGACTTTTCATCTACAGATATGCCTCAAGTTTATACCTTTTTTGCCGTCATGTCATAATATATTTATCTAACCTATACCTAACATATTAACCTAATCTTAATTTATTTTTAACTAGCGGCCTGTCCCGGCGTAGCACGGGTGGGCATTTATTTTTGAAATACATAAATATATGCTGTGCAGAACAAAATCAAACACACATCAACATAAATCATCAATATCAACATAAATCATAATAATCATAATCGAAATAAATGTATGTGTGTTACTGAGGGTTAATGTAGCTTTCTAATGGTGAAAACATTTTTGGAATCGGCACATTAGTTTTTGAGTTTATCCATTACAAACATGCAAAAATACAAATCTTTCTTCTTTTTAATAATAGGGGGGATCATGGGGAGGTCGAGGGGGAAAGGTCGAGGAAGGGGGGATGTTTTTTTTTGTTTGATTCGGTTTGCATTAAGTACTGGAGTTTTTTCGTATAGAGTTCTTTTTTCAAAGTACAATTTTAAAAAGCAGTGATAACCTTATTACAGGCATAATAAACTACAACGACCATCTCAATATCTGCCATTTCAAAGACCGTAAACACGTCTGCCATTACTGCCATGAAGGTTTTGAAACTGTACACGAGAAAACAATCCATGAGAACGAACATATCGGTCTCAACAAACTCGGTGCTAACCTGAACCTCTCAAGGCAGAAGATAGCCAGTAATTGCGACACACAGACAGAACCAGAAGCGATTCCTAATGAGAAGTTGAAGAAGATTGTGTCGTTTTTTGATAGGATTGCGGTAGAAGATGTTGGGAAGAGGAATTCGGAATCGAATTTGAAGGATGGTAGCAGTGTTTGTGAGTCTGAGAGTAAGTTAGCATTATCCTTCCTTAGGTATACGAGTCTGTGGAGTATTAAAAAGGCGCTATGTTTTAACCTACTTAAAAAAATATATTCTCAATTCAGATGTTTTTAGGGTTCCGTAGCCAAATGGCAAAAACGGATCCCATATTAGATTCGTCATGTCTGTCTGTCTGTCGGTCCGAATGTCACAACCACTTTTTGACGTGACAACGTCTTATAATTCGATGGAGCCGGCTGCACGCATGAAAAAACATGACTCATGCGGCGTTACCTCGCTCTGAGGCGTTCCATTTAAGGCTTGAAGTGCAAGCGAGAGCACGGAACGAGCGACAAAGAGGCACGCACGGCCTCCGCGTTCGGCAGCGTTCGACATCTGTCTCTCTCCTACTTGAGTGAGCGATGCGTCCGCGTGGACAGCTGTATGACATTGTCACGTCCAACTATCGTCACAGTAAACCGACTTTACAGACAACCGATTTTTTAGGGTTCCGTAGCCAAATGGCAAAAACGGAACCCTTATAGATTCGTCATGTCTGTCTGTCTGTCAGTCTGTCTGTCTGTCCATCCGTATGTTACAGCCATTTTTCTCCGAAACCGTAAGAGCTAGACTGATGAAACTTCGCGAGTAGATGTATTATGTAAACCGCATTAAGATTATAACACAAAAATTGAAAAAAAACTATAAATTTTGGGGGTCCCCATACTTCAAACTGAAACTCAAAAAATTTTTTTCATCGTACCCATACGTGTGAGGTATCTATGAATAGGTCTTTAAAAATGATGTTGAGGTTTCTAATATCGTTTTTTTTTAAACTGAATAGTTTGCGCGAGAGACACTTCCAAAGTGGAAAAAAGTTGGTCCCCCCCCCTCTAACTTCTAAAATAGAAGAATGATAAAACTAAAAAAAATATATGTTGTACATTACTATGCAAACTTCCAACGATATTTGGTTTGAACGAGATATAGTCAGTAGTTTTTTTTTATACGTCATAAATCGTAAACCGCAATTTACCTTTCGACGAACAACAAAAACTTTTATATTATGTTACTTGATGCTACGGAACCCTTCATGGGCGAGTCCGACTCGCACTTGGCTGCTTTTTTTTACATTGAATAGTTTGCGCGAGAGATACCTTCAAAGTGTGTAATAAAACTAAAAAAATATGAGATGTACAGGTACAAATTTTACTAAATAAAAATAAAACAATTCAATTTACGTACATAATTTCAAGGCAATAAATTCATCGATGTGATAAAACGACTCACAGTCAAAGTCAAAGATTCAGTAGTATCACAAGGATCACTTTGAAACGTCTTAAAGCTAGGTGAGTCTATGTGCCAGTTCCACGCGACCAAGCCTAGAAGAACAGGTAACCAACTACGGCTTGGTTCCTACCGTTTTTTTCGTATAATATGATCCTTAAGAATGTCCGAATTACACAAAGGTTAACTGGAAGAGAATGCTTTCTAGCATTAAGTTCGCCTATGTACAATGCAATTTTTTTTTGTTTTAGTGCAATAAAGAATTTTCTATCTATCTATCTATCTTTTTACAAAACATAAATGATAACAAATAGCAGTGAAGTTCCAATGTGCCACTTCATTTAGTGACACGTAGGCCACAATACAAAAGCAAACTGATCGATGAGCCGCCTTCCCTCAGATTCTTCAGAGAAGCGCACAGTCAGTTGCATGAATATCGGAAAGTGTCAGTGTGAGTCTTCAAACACGCACACATCGACATCACAGCAGTACGGAACTCCTGTCTCCTGTCATATAGGACAAAATTTACAATATCGGTAACTACTTATTTTCATTTAGATAGATAGATAGATTGATTTGTTCAACGTATCACGATCACTTACTACCATTTGAAACTGAATAGACAGAATTCACCGATTAGTTAACGTCACAAATTATGTCAAAAACTACCATTTGAAACTGAATAGACAGAATTCACCGATTAGTTAACGTCACAAATTATGTCAAAATGTGTTCATGATCAAGGCACTGGTGCAAGC
Organism: Thera britannica; assembly: GCA_939531255.2. Classification (NCBI taxonomy): domain Eukaryota; kingdom Metazoa; phylum Arthropoda; class Insecta; order Lepidoptera; family Geometridae; genus Thera; species Thera britannica. The sequence goes on from OW618052.2 coordinate 5,220,362, forward strand.
GAAAACCGACTCTAAAATGACGAACATTTTCATACCGCGACTGTACAAAAAATAATAGCATGGGTCATAGAGTCATTGGGTCATAGGGTATCTCAGTGGGGATCGAACCCACGACCTACGGCGCAAAAGGCAGAGCTACTACCAACTGATGAGCTGAGAGGCGTGAACTGAGTGAGAAGGCCAAGGGCCGGTAGTAGCTCAGCCTTCTGCGCCGTAAGTCGTGGGTTCGATCCCCACTGAGATACCCTATGACCCAATTGTACCATATTTCTTGCAAATAAATATATTTCATTTCGTTTAAATGATTTTTTTACTTCAGAAGGCGTCTAAGCCTCCACGAAGATTCGAAACGCCGGAACAGCTACAAATTCAACAAGTTCCACTCCTGTGCAGGCATCATCAACCCTCAAAGATGCCCTGCACTGTCTGCATCTGAGGATAGGAGGAACCGGGATCTGGTGTCAGAAGATGGAAGGCTCAATGTTCGCAGTATTGACAGTCCTAGTGTTAGTTTTCTTCGTTTTAAAATAATAGGTTATGGGCCCAGATGGAAAGTATATTAAGTTGTGGGCCCAAAAAATACTAGGCAAGCGATAATATTTATTTATATTCATTTATTTCTAAGTATGTATTTACAAAAAAAATGTATAAGTATATATTATATCAGCTATCTGGTTTCCATAGTACAAGCTCTGCTTAGTTCGGGGCTAGATAGTGTTGTGTGGATTGTCTATAATATTTGTTTATTCTCTTTCAGATGACAGAAACTAACTACTCCACAGTGACCCCCTGTATTTCTGAGACCAAACTAGCTAGTAGAAAGTCTAGCGAAAGTCTGACTTGTGATCCTTTTACGAACATAGTATATTGCACGTCAATGGATTCGGTAAAAAAAGGTTCTACGGTCGAATCTTTAGTACAGAAGTTTAGGAAATATAAATGGGAACCTGGTACTAAAGTTATACATGTTTAGTCCATTTCTAGTCTTTTAGATCAATCTATGTGAATCAGTTTTGTTTGTTCGTATTGTGGTTTGTTGTTTGTGGTGTGAAATTGGCGTGTAACATGTTTATTATATTTTGAAAATTGCAGTTTGTGTTTTATTGATAGATAGTTATTTATCCGGTCTACTCTTGAACGCGATTCCGATTTTGACGGAATTTTGACAGAAATCCTATGGGTTTTCTGTCAGAATTCCGTCAAAACTTAAAAATGGGATCGGAATCGCGTTCAAGAGTAGACCGGCAGGTTAAAATTTTCATCCCACCAGCTCGGAAAGTGTGTTTTTGCTGTTCAATTTCTGACTGCAAAAGCTGTTTTTATCCGCTAGAGGATAAAGTAAATTTGAATTTAGAATATCGTGTTCACTAAGTTTATGAATACACAACCTATTTACTTCCACCTCCATGGTGCCGTATTTATCATACGACCTTTATTAATTTGTAAATAACTCGAACTCGGAACCTTCTTGGTCTACTTTCAATTTTATTATACAACATACTAGCGGCGATAGCTACTCCTGGTATTCTGTATACGAATATTAATTATTGCCATTGGTAATGGGAACCGATCAGCTGGGGGATTGTGTAATTCTGTTGCAATCAAAAGTCCGATACTCACAAATAAATGATACCAACAAGGAACAGCGATCACATATCTTGTTGCCATCATTTTTCGTCTATTGATGGCAACAAAACTAGATTCGTTTTCAAATTTTATAGTTTTTTTTGATTGCAACCGAAGCTCGAAATAATGACAACTGACAGATGCGTCTAGTTTTTCCAGAGTTTTTAATTGCAACAAAAGCTACACAATCACCCCACATATCTCTGTTTATCTATTTTTACCTGCACTCACCTGAAATAATGCTTTTACAAGGTCTAGGTCAGATAAAGCCTAGTAATAATCAGTAGTTGCCGCCATAGTTTACCGCCATTTTGCGTCAATAGACGATACGGGTGGCTTGCGGGCAGGGGTCGTCAGCATTTTGTCCTTAAATAAAATAAAAAAGCCCATTTATTCCATAACTACATAATCATGGTACATTTCTATAACTTTTGTCCTTACATTATATTAATTCCATGGTCCGCCAAAAATATAAACCGGTGACTTTTTTATACGGCTTTTCGACACAGTCAATCTATTTCAAATTTCATCCATTATAGCGTTAGTGATCCGAACATCAAATCGATTTTGCATTATTTAAAAAATTAGGTTCAACTTAATCAGACTTAATCAGATAATGGATAAGCACTAAACGAAAAGTGTTTGTCATTGCAAGTTTATTAGTTGTTTCAAACGATCTCTATAGACAAAAAGACATCAACGCGCTACAAAGTGCTACGCGTGCTACGAGAGCTACGGATAGCAAAATCGAATTAAGTACATCAAGTTTTAGTTTTTGGGTAATTTGAAATAGGGGGTATAGTTATAGTATAGTAGCTAAAACTAAGTAATGCAGTAAAAAAGTAATGAAGCTTACGCCTCATTATAAGTTTTGGAAAATATTGTTTTTAATGCAATGTTTTTTAGTTCAATAAGTAAGTCTTGGGGGTCTGGAGAGGTCCAGTGGGATGATTATGCTGTGAATAAAAACTAGTTAACTAGTTTTTCTTCAATCAATCGTCACTCACCCGAAAATGTTATGGTGCTGCTAATTATAACATACGTACTTTTTTTTACAAAACGTGTTTTTTTCCTGAGAAATTAATGACAGCCAAAAGTGCGTTACCCCTGCCAACAGCTGCCAGCCAGCTGCAAGCAACCGTTACGTAGCACGTGCCTCGACCCCTGCACACAGAATACACTGTAGTTAGTAGTACACTACTACGTCATCATCTTATTAAACGCTAGCGATCCACTCCGGCTTCGCACGGGTGGAAAAATTGAAAGGCTGTGACGTTTCTTCTTTTTCCTAAATTAACTTCCGTGCTAAGCCGAGGCGGGTTGCTAATATAAAATAAAGGCCATTTTACTCAGGGATAATGTTTCCAATGAAATTGGTCCACCTCTTCCGGGTGCGTACTACCACCATGCCTATTCCTGCCGTGAAGCAGCATCGCTGTGTTTCGGTTTGAAGGGTGTGGGTGCCGGTGACATTACTGGCACGTGAGGCTGAACATCTGTATGCACCAAGTTGATGGACGCAGGGTAGTTCATCGTAGGGCACGTTCTGAGGCAATGATTTTTTATAAGCGATGGTATTCACTTAACATCAGGTGGGCAAGGTTTTGTTCCATGAGCTAATTGTATAATAAAATCTATTAAAAAAAAAAATAATAGACGACAAGGAATAGCATTTTGAAAGTATGTGTTTAAGTATGTATCAAATTTCAAAATTCTTGTCGTTACTTAACCAAGTAAACAGAATAATATCTAAACTTCTAGTAATATCTACTTATTATCCAACGGAATTATGTACTCATTCAGACCCCTTCGAAAGTTCACTGAATCATTGTTGTGCAAAACTTATTTTACAATCTCTTAACTATCTAAAATCATTCTTATCACAAAGGAATAAGCTTAAAATTGTTCAAAACCATCATTCTAACTTACTTCCTTTAGCTTCTGAAGTGTTTGGCCCCACTTATCAACAAATATCACGGAAGTTTGAAGCTTATAACTCTGACATAAGATTGAAAATGATAAAACAAGGTTGTATTATGGTGGTGGCGCGTGCCATGGGGTGCGCAAACGCCGTTTCCGATTTTTTTTCGAAAATGGAATCCTTTGGCAGTTGGCATTTGACCGTTGAGCGAATTAGACGTGTTTGATAACAAAAGTGGAAAAAAAATGAGTTAAAAGACAACTTATGAAATGTGAAGCTTTTGTGATTAAAAAGTGAATTGTGTCAGTGAATCAAATACATACTATTATGTGCCTGTAAAAATATTTATTCCAAAAATCAGTGCCTCAAAATACTATCTACTTAGCACACCATAACTAACTTTACATAGAGCTACCAAAAAGTCGTACTATTACTTAGTAGCTATACTTTGATAGGATTTGAACCCAGGTTACATCTAGCGAAGTGCGTCGGGTGAACGCACAGACCTGAACGGTTCCACAAGTAACAGGAATCATGCTTTGCTGAGCACGAGACAATAGGCAGATGCTTCAAAGTTACCTTTAAGTTTGCTTGAGTAACCAACCCCAGTTCATAGGTCACCCTAAAGTCTACCATGGCTTAGTGGTTTATGGGATCGGTAGCATAGCGGACCTTCTAAAACACGAAGGTAGTCTTCTTCATATTGAGTTCTTTAAAACCAGTGTCGTGAAAGGATTTTAATTGCGCCGCAAAGAGACTCCTTTCATGTATTGGTTCATGTATTGACAATCCTTGATTCGAATAAGAGAATACCAAAAAGTAATCAAAATGGATTCACCAAAAATAGTCTACAAGTACTATTCAAATCCTGCCTTTTGCGGCCAGAGCGAAGGCTTCAAGGGCAAGCTTATATCCCCAGATCGTAAACGCATGTCTCCTCTTGGAGCCAATTCCCCACGCATAACAGAAACCTACATCAGCAATAGAATCCTAAGAACAGACATATCCGATAACCCTTTGCGAATGTCACCAGCGACCAGGCTAAGAGACGAGCCGCCAGAACTGCCACCAAAGCCAGCAAAGTTCCAGAAACAATTTCACAGACAAGCGTCTTTAGTTTACAAACCAACCAGGCAGGTACGATGTAGAACAAGAAGCGAGGACTTAGAAATGGCACAGTTCAGGCAGAAGAAGAGATACGATAGAAACGCAGACAGTGACGATGGTTTAGAAGACAGAAGATACGAATTTGAAGACAGTAGAAGGCATAGATACGAGATAATACAGGACATGGATGATCTAGCTGACCATTCTCCAACGAAGAAGCGAATCGTGCAAGCAGACGCGAGTGAAATCGAAGAATACAACGTTGACGCACCAGATGACAATGAACTGAAAGAAATACCAACGGAAATCGTCAAAACGGTAAATGGGAAAACTATGAGATATGCTATAGTGCCTATTGAAGATGACGAGCCCAGACGAAGCAACGTTACATTCTCCTCATCAATGATGTCGCAAAAGAATTTGATAGCAACGCAGAAGCTACACGAACTACTTTCCACGCCTAGGAAACTGAAGAGCTATGCAAGCCAGCCGTCAGTACGCATCACACCGAACAAGGAAAGTTCAAGATACATTGGCACACCACCGAAGATGATTTCCAGTACTCCCACTCACGGGGTAACCCCCTCTAAGTCCTGTGCAAACTTATCCATGAGCAGAAGTCTGGCAACGTCTCCTATATCGCCGAAAGCCCAACAGAAACTGAACTACGGGTTACCGGATTTTGAAAGAGATGTTTTTGTCACAAGTGCGAGGGAGAAGAGCTTTGATTTGGAGAGAGAGAGTCGGGGAAATTTTGACAGGAGGAGTCAGAGGAGAGATAAGACCACAGCCGTTATAGTACCCAGGTGAGTGATTATATACATTGATTTATACTTACTAGGAATACCCTAAACCGACGAGCATGTATGAAGAATGTTATGAGAGTGAATGAAGTGAAAGAGGTGTGTCAGGATCGTAGCAAGTGGAAATCCGTGATCTCTGCCTACCCCCATGGGAATAAGGCGTGCTTTTATGTATGTATGTATGTTATACTTACTTTTCGCGTCGACAGATTTCTTGTATTTGCAAAAGCACACAGCCAAACAACTATGACGAAGTAGATAGATAGATATAGATATGTATGTTGATACATAAAAAAATCTGCATTGTTCACATTACAAACTAACAAAAAGAGGATTTAACACATAGTATGGATGTACGATGGGCGGTCTTCAATTTCTTCCAGACAACCTTTAAGTATTGCTTACGTCAGCCCTGAGTCAAGTTTTGTGACAGCTAAGAAGCAAGTACTTACTAGTTTAAACTTTAAACAGTGTTTGCTACTCGTAAGTTGATGCACTGCCCTGTGTCAAGTTTTTCAGCAGATAAGTAGCAGGTACTTTTATTACTTGAAACTTTAAACAAACTAAAGCTACTAGTAAGTTGATGCACGCGTCAAGTTTTTAGCAGATAGGTAGCAAGTACTTTTAGAAGTTGAAACTTCAAACATAGTTATCTAAGCTACTTAATTGTTAGTTGGTGCACTGCCCTGTGTCAAGTTTTTTAGCACATAAATAGCAAATACTTTTATTATTTGAAACTTTAAACATAAGTTAAGCTACTTGTTCGTTGATGCACTGCCCTGTGTCAAGTTTTTTTTAGCAGATGAGTAGCAAGTACTAGAATCTAAAACTTTAAACCAAGTTATAGAATAGTTAGTATGGGATAGGGTGATGATGATGTTAGATTTCGTGGGATTGTTTCGAACTACAGATTAGCTACTAGTTACTATGACACTACCGTCACAGATCACACAATAGTTAGTAGCAAGCTTCCCAAGGCGTTTTTCGTGACTATGGTTTTGTGAACTAGCGGCCGCCCGCGGCAGGCTTTGCCTGCGTGGTAGTGGTCATTGCAGACATCCATCCTGTGGAATGTTTGTTTTATTTACCTACATGATTTTATACAGATTTACTGCATTCTAAGAAGGTATTATGAATAAGGTAGGCACTGATGCAAACGAGCTTACCTGATGATCGATTCAGGAGCTGTTAAGTTAAGTTTTTGACTTCAATACATCTAATAGTTTTCGTAATCGCCAGGATCGCACAACCACCTTCCGAGTACTCCGAAACGACGTACAAATCCATCTCCATCATCAAGAAGGGTGCTGCGGCCTCCTTGATCATAGCGGCTTTGATGCTGACCCTATGCGGAGGCCTATCTACTGGCCTGAGCTTCTACATGATGTATGCTGTAAGTAGTTTTAATACCATACATGCTCAGTGAGTAGGATTTAATGTTGTGCAAAGAGGCTGTGTAAGCAGTTTGCTGCTCAATGCATTGTAAATGCGTTCGATTTTCAAATTACTTTACCGTCACACTAAACAGTTCATTACTTATCGAGCTATGCAACCTCTTTGGTCAAACAATCTCTTTTCTTATAAAATGATAAGAAACCCTTTTACTGAAAAAATATAGTAGCAAGACAGATGCATGTATACATGTGCATCTGCGACTATTTTAGCAGATACCGGTACTAATATTTTACTATACCCATTAATTTTAATAAATAATTATTTTCTGAACCAATTTTACCTGCCAGATAAAAAAGATTTTTTAGAATGACGAAATTATGCGTTAAAAACATTTCAAAAATACAATTTTTATTTGAAGTTGGTTTCCGTCTGGTACTGATTTGGATCAGTTGAGCTATCTATCGATCGTTTGTAACGGTCTGCAGATAGCTCAACTGTTTCTTGTGTATTTTGTTAAAAAAGGGCTTACCCCAATGCTCAATGATGCTTGGTTACAGATGGGTCGTCGATACTATCTAGACTTCGGCGTTATGGCTGGCTTTACTTGCTTCCTGCTCGGTCTGCTGGGGCTAAGGGCGAGGAGACGGCAACTGTTGCCCAACAGGAACTATATCTCGGGTAAACTACTTCTCTTATATTTTAATCGATATCCAAGTGTCCGTAAGTTCAGTTTTGAGGGAAACTTTACTGCACATTTCTACAATAAAAAATCTGTGAAGAAATCAGTTTTAGATATCCAACAATCAACAAGTTTTTAGCTTGGAACTTGTCACGTATCCGACCACAAAATGTGAGCATGAGTCGAGTACAAGTACCTAATATTAGTCCTACCTATGTACCTACGGTACATCCTAATTGGAGGTACTTGTGCGGTACATCACGTACCGCTGACTACAGAGGCGTCTCTAGCCCATGTAGCGCCCGTGTGCAAACATTACCCAAGCGCCCCCTAGTAAGTGCGCGTTCAAAATGGAATGGATATAAAGTACAAGTAACAGCACATCAAGTTACCACAAACTGTCAAATTTCCCCAATGGGGAAATTAACTCTATTGTTTGGAGATTTTTATGAAGAAATTTTTTGTCGAGTTGAGCTCCGTAGCGGTCCTAGGGGGCGCCGAACGCAGAGCGGAGCGCTTTTTACGTTGGTAATTGAAAGTGCGGCGCCCGGTTAAAGCGCCCGCCAAGTTGAGCTCCGTAGCGGTCCTAGGGGGCGCCGAACGCAGAGCGGAGCGCTTTTTACTTTGGTCATTGAAAGTGCGGCGTTCGGTTAACGCGCCCGCCCAGTTGAGCTCCGTAGCGGTCCTAGGGGGCGCCGAACGCAGAGCAGGGCGCTTTTTACTTTGGTCATTGAAAGTGCGGCGATCGGTTAACGCGCCCGCCAAGTTGAGCTCCGTAGCGGTCCTAGGGGGCGCCGAACGCAGAGCGGAGCGCTTTTTACGTTGGTCATTGAAAGTGCGGCGTCCGGTCAACGCGCCTGCTGAGTGGCCGAGCGCCGACAGCGGCGCTCGGCGCCCCCTAGGACGCTGCGCCCGTGTGCACCGCACACCCTGCACGATAGGTAAAGACGCCGCTGGCTGACTACCTACCCTAATATGCATAATGTCACTAAGAGGGATGAAACTCATGTGACTAGAAGAGTGATGAGTATGAATGTAAATGGATATTAGGGTAGAGGTAGGCCAAAGAAAAGATGGATGAACCGTGTGAAAGATGACATGGATAAGAAAGAAGTGAATACAGAGATGACGGCTGATAGAGGAGAATGGAAGAGAACATGTTGTGCCAACCCCACATAGAGTGGGATAAGGGCAGGAAGAAGACTACCCGTTATGAATGTCAAAATTACACATAAGTTAACTGGAAGAGAATGCTCTTTAGCCTTAAATTCGCCTAAGTACGATACAATTTTACTCAGACTCAACCACTGTTTCTGAATACTGTCCTATACATCTGTCGCCAACTTGAAAGAAAATGTCTAAAATAATTCTTTTTTTTCTTTTTCAGGCTACATCGTGCTATCATCATTTTCCCTCCTCAGCGCGTTCGGTCTTCTCATTCTACTCACCGTGCAGCCACAAGTCGGGACACCGCTTAGTGATATCACTTCAGGCGCTGTGTGCGGTGTCAGCATTTTGTCTCTTTGCCTCGCGTCAGCTGGCGTGCTGACATCGTATTGCTGTGCCAGAGACCCGCCTGATAATAGAGTTGGTACTGCGCGGTGGTACTAGAATGGCCAAAGTACGGTTGTAGGCAATAAATATTGATAGAGTGCTATCTCTTTCTGACGCACATTACGCTCTATGAAGCCGAAATTAGCCGATGTGCAATATTTATTGCCTTGAACTGTACAATTTTGATAGGTAGGTAAGATACGATGAACAATGTCAGCATACTGTATCTTTGTCTCACGTCAGCTGACATCTTATTACTGTGTAGTAAATTTCCAAACTCCGAAAACACGATTCTGGTAGATAGGTAAAGTGTATACTGTATGCGACTCAAAATACCTGTTTTAATTTAATTTGGGTTAACAAACAGAATCAAAATATGTATGATTAATGTAAATGTAAAAATCAAAATTTTATTAATAGTGGTACCAAATCTGAATAGTCAGTTAATTGCTGACGTTTTATTGCTGTGCTTGCTAATTAAGTAGCACCTACCTATTATTTGTGTAAAAATAATGGAATAAACTGATGTATTTAAGTTTAGAGAGCGTAGGTAGTAATTATTATCTTTGCATACTGTTAGTGTTACCAAAGACAAATTTTGTACATAATTGGAGTGAAGTGAACCCACAGCATAGCTTTGGTAGCTAATTGTACGTTGTATACGATAATCTATATTTATAAAAGAAAGTCGTGTTAGTTACACTATTTATAACTCAAGAACGGCGGAAACGATTTAGCAGAAAATTAGTGGGGAGGTAGCTTAGAACCGGGAGAAGGACATAGGATACTTTTTATCCCTGTACGGGACATCAAGAATATAAGAGTTGTTTAATTTGACACACGTTTATTTAAGGCTTTACAAAAGGTGTTGATGAGTCGCGGGTTGTTGAAAGACTGACCGCGCCCGCTCGGTTTCCACGCATTTGCATGAAAATGCAGTGTTAGCAAAACTGTACGGTATGTGGACCGTACATGTTCCGGGGGGCGCGAGAGAATGAGTATGAAGTGAGATGGTTTGGTTAGTATGCGATTATGGTATCATGATACAAGAGGATGAAACAATAGTTAGTAAACGCAGCATGATACCGACATTAATCGCGATCGCTTATAAACCTTATTTTGCTGAAAGTCGACGATGTAGCTGAGTCTTTGCTGGACTAAAAAAGCAACGGGAACGGGGTATTACGGGAACGGGCGAGCCAAGCCGCGGGCGGCCACTAGTATTTTATAATAGCTTAAAGTTAATTCCACCGACTCCATTTGAAAGGAGTACTATGCTTAAAAATGTACTATATCAGCTATCTGGAGCCTAATTCTCAGGCCGATCTCAATCTTTTTGCAATTTTATTTTATTGCTTCTTTCGAAGAGAGAATGGCAGATTTTTTTAAGTAATTCATCAACGACCTCATCGTAGAAGCCTCGACAGCTACGATATACGGAAAATGTAGAAAAGTGCGGGGTTGTACAATGCCAAAAATAAAATAATCGCTTAGAAAATCTCGGTCGGCCCGAGAATTAGGCCCCTGGTCCCATAGTACAGGCTCTGGCAAGGCCTGTTTACTTTACAGTCAGCGCTGCTGACTTTGAATTGCTGATACAATATTATTCTGGATCAGAACCCATGGTCAGCTAAATCCAAAGTAATCGTTACTGTCATGTAAACTGTTAGAAATATAAGGTTGTGGGGTAATAAATGTATCTAAATGACAGCTTAGGTATGTAGTTATGTACGCAACAAGCGTTTGTTCGCAGTAGTTCGGTTGAAATGTGTTGACCGAACTACTGGGAATTTTTACCCGCTAGTTCGTTTGTATTATTATTTATTTTGTGACTAAAGGTGGTTTTACCATCTCAGAGATCGAGTTAAAAATATTTTCGTGTATTTTTTATTTTATCTACGTATAAGTCAATTGCTATGTGTTAAAAATAAGGCAGAGTATAAAAAAGTTGAAAACTTAATTATGTAAGTAGGTAAGTTAAGTACCTACCTACTATGTTGGTCAATTGTTAGAAATATAGATGCTAATATAAGAACTTTGAATAAACATAATTAAACTTTATATTTTTTGAATTTTCATTGTACAGAATACCTACCTAGACATCCATACAGATAGAAAAACTACTTAGAGATAGAGCTAATAGAAGCTCTTTAAGCGTAGTTAGGTACTTCAAGACAAAAATGTTCAAGAACTTCTGTTTCGGGCATCACAAGATCTTAATTCTGGAGTCTGGACGAACCACAATTGATTATTGAATAAGCATGCCCCCATAGCCCGCCATAACCAGTGATCTCATCCAGTTTTTTTTTGTCGTAATTACTGTCAATGTCACTGTCACTGTCAGAAACTAGTGTTATTCAATGTCAAGTTCCAAAATATTTACCACCAAAAGTAGCATTTGATTTTGTTTCATTCTCTCGCGATACTAAAATGTATATCTATCCTTGTATTTTGCTAAATAAATATGTCAGTGGGGGTTTGGTTTGGTTGGGGATTCTCCTCCTCCCTCTTCTTCTTGTCTCTTTTCGCTTCTCAAATTTATCTCACGTAAATTGATTTCTGGTGTTGTTGTCGAAAAAAGTGAATTTATTGGGTCAAATTAGTTTTATTATCATTTTTAATGAATATTCGATAACGCGAGTGACCTGACCGTGCGAGTTCATTGTGTGATAAAATGCATTTATTGATTGTTGTGTGTTTAGCTTGATTGTGTTCGAAGTTCTACAGTAAGTGATTCTTTGTTTTGATTTTATACTTTTTCCAATCAATTTCTTAGCGTTTCATAAATAAGAGTGTTTAATCTAGTTATACATACATATAGCTGTAAAAGAATCAATGAAAAGTTAAAACAGAAATCCTAAATTAAAGTCTCAAGGTGAGTAAAAAATCTTGTTTTGATTTTGTAGGAAATAATAAAATCGAATGAGCATTGATTCTAGCAATGTGTCACACCACACACAATAGGGAGACACTGTTTCATAAGTTAAATCACTTAAGGTTTGACAATTTATAGGTACTTACCTACAGAGTCTTTACTTTTGTTTCCTTTTTTAATGCTAGGTAGGTACATAACAAGTTCTTAATTAAAGCACTAAAACCTAGGTTTATTTTACTGCTGCAGTAAATAAGCCCTATGTACTATCAGCTAAACTCCCCCGTATCACTTTTTAAACAGATTTGCTTGCAAGCGTTAGCTAGCGGACTCCGCCTATTTCTTTGTTCACTAATTTTAACCAATGGGAGATGTAAACATCTGTTTCATTAAGTAAAAGCCATTCGTTTTATGACATTTATACTTCCAAAGACTGGTTAAAATTTTCTCACTATCAAATCGCAACGGGATATCGCTAACTAGCATCAGAAAATGCACCCTTACGATGGCACCTAACACTGTTATGCATACACTCCTAAGCTTTGCTTGATATGTATAGTTTTAAAAAACAAGTGTACACAAAATAAAATCAAAATGAATCTTTTCTTCAGACTTCAGTGTACAATTTATAAAAATTACTAGCTGGGCCCCGCCCGTTATCCACTTTACATTGTCAATATTTTGACATTTATGATGATAATATTAATCCACTTTTTAGCCAATTAGAATTTATATCATTGATGAATGTATCCTGTCTTCATTCCAGGGTTCAATAAGCACCATGTCGGGACCAAACTTGCAGTATCGTGAAGCTGCTGAGTCTTTACTCAGTAGTGTCAACTCTCCGCCTTACAGGACATTCAGTAAGTACTCACCTTATTTAGATGGAATAGGCGAGAGCACTGGTGGTCTAGTGGTAGTGGCCCCGCCTTCTGATCCTAAGGTTGTGGGTTAAAATCTAGTTGTATACCAAAAATGTATGTGCATTATGCCAGTACTCTCAAAACGGTGAAGGAGATCATTGTGAAGAAACCGGCGTGTCGTAGTTCGAGCAACACGTGTCAGCGCCACGAAAAAGGGCCCGCCAGCGGCCTACTTGCGGAAACCAGACCGCACATCAAGTATGGATGATGAATTTGCTGAATTTAACACCCAGACAGTAAACAAGCACCTGTGTTCATCACACATATATTTGTTTTCGGTGGGGATCGAACTCACGACCTACATAAGAAGGCAGAGCTACTACCAACTGAGCATAGGTCAGTTGGTAATGAAACTTAAACATGAATTTAACCAACCATTTCTCCATTTTCAGCACATTCACAATCAGTAAACCTGGTGACCGAAGATCTGGTGGCTGGGCACCGACCAAACGGCAAAATGTCTACTGTGAGACGGTTCTTCTGTCTGTTTGTCACCTTTGATCTGCTGTTCACTAGCTTACTATGGCTTATTTGTGTTATGGTGAGTTGAAAGTTTATTTTTATACAACTAGCTGTTGTAACAAGCATATGACCCACCTGATGTCAAGTGGTAACCATAAGAAAGCATTGCCTCGTACGTCAGACACGTTAGGAATGTGCCCTACGATGCACTGTCTGCGTCCATCAACTTGAGGCAGATGTTCAGTTCATGTTCAGCGGAGCTGACTAAGCCGCGGGTTTCCTCACAATATTTTCCTTCACCGTTTGAGAGCTTTAGCACTCAAACGGTCACACAATGTATGTACACAATTACATACATTTTTCGACAGAAAAACTCATTGGTACACGACTGGATTCGAACCCACGACCTTTGGATCGAAAACCGGGGTCGCTACCCCTAGACCACCAGTGCTCAAAAGTAATAAATTATTTAATAATTTATTTTTTATTTTCAGATGAAAGGCGAAACACTAGAACAAATATTCGACAGAGAAATAATAAATTATAATATAAAAATATCACTATTTGATATAGTTATAATAGCTATAATAAGATTCGCAGTGCTATTATTGTTCTACGCATTATTATATATTAATAATTGGAGTGTTATATCTGTAAGTACATTTATTATTAGTATTATTTATTAGTTAATCATTATTTATTAGTTAATCACATCTTTGTGGTCCATTTATGTTAGTAAACTTCCGAATTTTAGAGGCATGTCAAATGCTGAGAATATACAGGGTGGAATTTTGTAATGCCACCTGGAGGGAAAGTACTCTTAATACTGCAGATAGAAAATTTTACTCAAAGGAAACATTCCTTTATTTTTAGGGTTCCGTAGCCAAATGGCAAAAACGGAACCCTTATAGATTCGTCATGTCTGTCTGTCTGTCTGTCTGTCTGTCTGTCTGTCTGTCTGTCTGTCTGTCCGGCCGTGTCACAGCCATTTTTCTCCAAAACCATAAAAGCTAGACTGATGAAACTTGGTGAGTAGATGTATTCTGTGAACCGCATTAAGGTTTTTACACAAAAATAGAAAAAAATCTATAAATTTTGGGGGTCCCCATACTTGAAACTGAAACTCAAAAAAATTTTTTTCATCGAACCCATACGTGTGGGGTATCTATGGATAGGTCTTCAAAAATTATGTTGAGGTTTCTAATATCGTTTTTTTCTAAAACTATAAATTTGGGGGTCCCCATACTTGAAACTGAAACTCAATTTTTTTTTTTCATCAAACCCATACGTGTGGGGTATCTATGGATAGGTCTTCAAAAATGATGTTGAGGTTTCTAATATCGTTTTTTTCTAAACTGAATAGTTTACGCGAGAGACACTTCCAAAGTAGAAAAAAGTTGGTCCCCCCCCCTCTAACTTCTAAAATAAGAGAATGATAAATCCAAAAAAAATATATGTTGTACATTACTATGTAAACTTCCAACGATATTTGGTTTGAACGAGATCTAGTCAGTAGTTTTTTTTTTATACGTCATAAATCGTAAACCGCAATTTACCTTTCGACGAACTACAAAAACCTTTATATTATGTTAATTGATGCTACGGAACCCTTCATGGGCGAGTCCGACTCGCACTTGGCTGCTTTTTTAAGATTTCCTGGTTTTCCTTTCATTTAATTAATCATGTTTGTTAGAGAGATTTCATCCTTATAATTGACCCTAACGATCAATGCAATAATAGTACAGGGTATAATTATTTCAGATTTTAGCCGGTTCGATTCCCGGGTGTGGGAGAAGAGAATGTTCAAAAATCTTTGAATGCAGTTTGCTTTCTATTCAAATATAAAGGAATGTTTCCTTTGAGTAAAATTTTCTATCTGCAGTATTAAGAGTACTTTCCCTCCAGGTGGCATTACAAAATTCCACCCTGTATATCTACTTAAAAGTTATATCAAAATCTTTACAGCCACGGCGTTGTCAAGTAACTCGTCTCACATTTTTTAAATTTTCTTTTGTAAGAAGATAATTGTGTTTTTTTGTTTATTTAAGTTTGAACTTTTTTGTTTCAGCTTTCTACAGGAGGAACTTGTGCATTTATGATCGCAAAAGTGTTTGTATTTGACGTAAGTATTAAAATATCGACTGTCATCATAGCTCTCAAACGAATGAACCGATTTTGAGGTAGCGTGTTCTAATCTTGCTTTTGTGAAGTCCGCTAAAGTCATGTCTGAAAAAAAACGGCCACCATTATTTTTCAAAGCCAATGGGGCCGACTTGTCTATTGACTGACTTGACTTGACGAAAAACTATTTTATTTATGTAATATATCCTCACTCGACACTGGCAAATTTGATACAAAATTGACAGAAGTACGTAGCGCTGATTGGCTCTCCAGTCGCACTCCGCTCTCTGTACCAATAGGACACTCTGCACACATCCACACATCCAGTGTGCGCGACATGCGCACACTACGACGCATGCGCAGCGCGTATCGCTCACCGCTAGAGTTATGTGCCGCTAGTTATACCTTAATTTTAAAAAAGCAGCCAGGTGCGAGTCGGACTCGCCCATGAAGGGTTCCGTAACTAGTAACATAATATAAAGGTTCTTGTAGTTCGTCGAAAGGTAAATTGCGGTTTACGATTTATGACTTATAAAAAAAAAACTACTGACTAGATCTCGTTCAAACCTTATATCGTTGAAAGTTTGCATAGTAATGTACAACATATATTTTTTTTACCAACTTTTTTCCACTTTGGAAGTGTCTCTTACTCTCTTTGATCTTAGAAACCTCAACATCATTTTTGAAGACCTATTCATAGATACCCCACACGTATGGGTTCGATGAAAAAAACATTTTCGAATTTCAGTTTCAAGTATGGGGACCCCCAAAATTTATAGCTTTTTTTCTATTTTTGTGTAAAAATCTTAATGCGGTTCACAGAATACATCTACTCGCCAAGTTTCATCTGTCTACCTCTTACGGTTTCGGAGAAAAATGGCTGTGACATACGGACGGACAGACAGACAGACATGACGAATCTATAAGGGTTCGGTTTTTTTGCCATTTGGCTACGGAACCCTAAAAACTGTATCTAAGTCAACATTTTAGTTTTTATGAGAATAAACTTCATTGACCTTAAAATGATGATGATATTTGTTCCAGTGGCCAAATGCAGCACAGCCAGTTTACGAAGTGTTCCTCATAATGACGTCATTTGTGCTAGCGTGGGGAGAGGCATGGTTCCTGGACTTCAGAGTACTACCACAGGAGTTGCAGGCCAAACATATATTGGACTCTATCGGTAAGTATTTATGACTGAATTCAGAATACAGTAAAGGCGATCATGCACTGTTTATATGGGAGCCGATGTCTACTATTATATTTAAAATATCACTAAATATGAGGATTCTAAGAAATAATTATAAGTTTAAAAAACTAGAGAAACCGACTTCATTGCCAAACGGCTAAACCGATTTTAATAAAATTTGTTTGGGATAATCTGGACGTAAGAATAACCTTCCAAATAAAAAAATAATTTTCTGAATCAGTTCATAAATGACGGAGGCATGCAGTTACAAACATTTAAAATAATATATAAAAAAAATGGCAACACCGATTGTAATAAAATTAAAATGGGCCCAATCTGGAAACAGTACCTTTAAGATAAAAAAATATTTTTTCAAATCGGCTCACAAATGACGAAGTTATGCGCTAACAAACATTAAAAAAAAAATGCAACCGAATTGAGAACCTTTTCTTTTTTGATTGAAAGTCGGTTAAAAAGAAGGAAGGAATATTGAAAGTATTTCCATGTTTTATATTGTCGCTAAACTTATTCGGAAAGTAATTCTTGCGCTACTGAGGGCATTTTTCATTTTGAGACTCCCGAAAAAACTGTTGAATTTGTATGGAGAAAGAAGTATAATGCTCATGTATTTTGGCGACACTTTTCCGGTATTTATCTACACTAATATTATAAAGAGGAAAAATTTGTATTTTTGTGTGTATGTTTGTAATGAATAAACTCAAAAAATATTGTAACGATTTCAAAAATTCTTACAACATTGGAATGCTACATTCACCATGAGTAACATAAGCTATATTTATGTGTTTAAAAATAAATGTTCGCCCGTGCGTAGCCGGGAGAGGCCGATAGTTAAATCTAAATATATAAAACTCTTACGTTACTGACTGACTGACTGACAATCAACGCACAGCCTAAACCGTAAGTCCTAGAAGCATGAAACTTGGAGGGTATGTTCGTTTTATAGCATAGGGGTGCACTAAGAAAGGAAATTGGAATTTTTTTTCCCTAAGCGGAGAAAAAGAGGAAAAACTTTTAAAAGAAAAATCAACGGGGCGTAACGGCTGCGGTGCGAGCGAAGCCGTGGGCGGCCGCTAGTGATAAATAAAACTTTTTGTGCACCGCCGTCTATCCGATTTTTATCTATCCTTTCCATCCAAAGGTTGTCTGGAAGAGATCGCTCTTAGCGATAAGGCAGCCCATTGTATTGATTATTTTTGTAATAGTTTCTGTATGTATTTCTTTGTGTACAATAAAGTGTTAATCTATCTATCTATCTATTGTGGACAATCCACACAGCACTATCTAACCCCAAATTAAGCAGAGCTTGTACTATGGGAAACAGATAGCTTATACAATACTTTTTTTAAGTACCATACTACTTAGAATACAATTATAACACCAAGACATAGAAAAAAAATCTGCGTACACCAAATAAATATTTGGTTCCCATAATACAAGCTCTGCTTAGTTTGGGGCTAGAATTTGTTGTGTGTGTTGTCTACAATATTAACTATTTATTGTATAACCCGATTGCATTTCGATTTCACACAAGATTAAATTAAATTCTCCCTTACTTAAAATTTTACCAATGTACGAAAAACAGGCAAACATTAAGGTTAGAAATAGATGCGAAACTCATCTACAAATCCGCTTTATTAAAGTAGAATCTAATTCTTAATAAATTTGCTCGTTTGTATACACAAAAATAAACATCTCACCACACAAATGGTCACCACATGGTCACCACAATGGTATAACGGTAGGAATCAAACCGTAGTTTTATGCCTGTTCTTCTAGGCTTGGTCGCGTGGAACTGGCACCTAGACTCACCTAGCTTTAAGACGTTTCAAAGTGTTTTTTATACAACTTGCGGGTGAAACATGCATATGACCCAGATATAACAAGGCATTGCCTCGTAGGTCACGCACGTCAGGAACGTGCCCTACGATGCATTGCCCTGCGTCCATCAACTTAAGCTTGCAGATGTTCAGCCTCACGTGTCAGTAATGTCACCGGCACCCACACCCTTCAAACCTGTACACAGCGATGTTGCTTCACGACAGGAATAGGCATGGTGGTAGTACGCACCCCCACGAGACACACACTAAGGCCCGTATTCCGAAACAGCGCTTGAGTCTGAGTCGAGCCTCAAGCATAGATTTTATGACAGTTCTCCATTGAAAAGTGTCAAAAATCTGTGCTTGAGGCTCGACTCAGACTCAAGCACTGTTTCAGAATACGGGCCTAAGAGCTCTACTACTTCTGATTCTTGTGTGAACTGTATTAATTTTCTTTTTAGGGTTCCGTAGCCAAATGGCAAAAACGGAACCCTTATAGATTCGTCATGTCTGTGTCTGTCTGTCTGTCTGTCTGTCTGTCTGTCCGGCCGTGTCACAGCCATTTTTCTCCGAAACCATAAAAGCTAGACTGATGAAACTTGGTGAGTAGATGTATTCTGTGAACCGCATTAAGGTTTTTACACAAAAATAGAAAAAAACCTATAAATTTTGGGGGTCCCCATACTTGAAACTGAAACTCAAAATTTTTTTTTTCATCGATCCCATACGTGTAGGGTATCTATGGATAGGTCTTCAAAAATTATGTTGAGGTTTCAAATATAGTTTTTTTCTAAAACTATAAATTTTGGGGGTCCCCATACTTGAAACTGAAACTCAAAAATTTTTTTTTCATAGAACCCATACGTGTGGGGTATGTATGAATAGGTCTTCAAAAATGATGTTAAGGTTTCTAATATCGTTTTTTTCTAAACTGAACAGTTTGCGCGAGAGACACTTCCAAAGTGAAAAAAAGTTGGTCCCCCCCCCTCTAACTTCTAAAATAAGAGAATGATAAATCCAAAAAAAATATATGTTGTACATTACTATGCAAACTTCCAACGATATTTGGTTTGAACGAGATCTAGTCAGTAGTTTTTTTTTTATACGTCATAAATCGTAAACCGCAATTTACCTTTCGACGAACTACAAAAACCTTTATATTATGTTAATTGATGCTACGGAACCCTTCATGGGCGAGTCCGACTCGCACTTGGCTGCTTTTTTGCTATTGATACCCACAACCGTCGCGCAGAAGACAGAGCTACTACCAACAGAGCTGAGATTTATGTTAGCTATAAATAAATAAATAAAAAAAAGACGGGTTGCACTCCGGGAGTGCCGGCAGAAGTGAAAACTTGATTATTAACGTTGAGCATGACCTAAATAAATACAGTAGATCTATAAAATCATGTACCAATGACCACTACTACCTGCCGCGGGCGGCCGCTAGTTCATAAAATCTATAATAGGTATGTACCTATACCTACTACAGTCACGAAAAACGCCTTGGTATGCTTGCTACTAACTATTATCTATTCTGTGACGTTACCGTGTCATAGTTACTACTAGCGTATCTGTAGCGTCTTACGCTTTTTCGATCAGGTCACGTGATCCTGACGCGAGTTTAAGATTTTATACCCATTACAGAAAGTGCTCAACGCCGCTAAAGAAGTTTTCACTTCAAAAAAAGACGGGTTGCACTCCGGGAGTGCCGGCAGAAGTGAAAACTTGATTATTAAGTTCGAGCAAAAAGGGCCCACTAGAGGCCTTGCGGAAACCAGCCCGCACATCAAGTGTGGATGGTGAATTTGCCGAAGCTCGTCGTTGGCATCAGTGCCTTGCCTACCTTATTCATAATACCTAAATAAATACAGTAGATCTATAAAATCATGTACCAATGACCACTACTACCTGCCGCGGGCGGCCGCTAGTTCATAAAATCTATAATAGGTATGTACCTATACCTACTACAGTCACGAAAAACGCCTTGGTATGCTTGCTACTAACTATTATCTATTCTGGCGAGCGAAGCGGCAACGTCGCACACCGGGTACGGCGCGGTCAGTCGAGCGGAACGGCAACGTCCTCTCCATCCGTCTTACGCTTTTTCGATCAGGTCACGTGATCCTGACGCGAGTTTAAGATTTTATACCCATTACAGAAAGTGCTCAACGCCGCTAAAGAAGTTTTCACTTCAATAAATAAATAATGCAGACAATCCACACAACACTATCTAGCCCCAAACTAAGCAGAGCCTGTACTATGGTAACCAGATAGCTGATATAATACTTAAATACTTTTTTTTTTGTAAATACATACATAGAATACAATATAACACCCAGACAGAGAACAAACATCTGTGTTCACCACACAAATATTTGTTCTCGGTGGGGATCGAACCCACGCCCTCCAGCGCAGAAGGCAGAGCGACTACCAACTGAGCTGGGTAGGCAGTCATAAGTAGCTGTAAGAATCTGACCTTTCATATCTAGGCGCTATTAGTTTTTGATAATTCTTTATAGCATTGTTATCAACTTAATTGTTATTGTCGGCGTAGTTTGTTATTAACTTCCGATAACACAATGTATTTCTTCAAAGTTTTTCGTAAGTTTTCATATTATCTATCTCATATTTATAAAAGAAAGTCGTGTTAGTTACACTATTTATAACTCAAGAACGGCGGAACCGATTTGGCAGAAAATTTGTGGGGAGGTAGCTTAGAACCGGGAGAAGGACATGGGATACTTTTTATCCCGAAAAAGCAACGGGAACGGGGTGTTACGGGAACGGGCGAGCGAAGCCGCGGGCGGCCACTAGTACATAATAAAATAACGCCTCATGCCCATGGGAGTAGGCAGAGATTACGGATTTCCACTTGCTACGATCCTGACACACCTCTTTCGCTTCATTCACTCTCATAACATTTTTCATAATATAGACTTAATGAAAATGTTCGTCGATTTTCAACTTGATTTGTTCAACGTATCACGATCACTTACTACCTTTTGAATCTGAATAGACAGAATACACCGATAAGTTAACGTCACAAATTATGTCAAAATGTGTTCATGATCAAGGCACTGGTGCAAGCGAAAACCGACTCTAAGGTGACGAACATGTTCATACCGCGACTATAAATGCTCGTCGGTTAATATTATTTGATGGTTCAATGAGCAACGATTGTGAAAACCCCCACAGCTCAGTTGGTAGTAGCTCTGCCTTCTGCGCCGTAGGCCGTGGGTTCGATCCCCACCGAGAACAAATATTTGTGTGGTGAACGCAGGTGTTTGTTCTCTGTCTGGGTGTTATATTGTATTCGAAGTATGTATTTAAAAAAAAATGTGTATAAGTAGTTAGCTACCTGGTTCCGATAGTACAAGCTCTGCTTAATTTGGGGCTAAATAGTCTGTGTGTTTTTTGATTTTATAGTGTTTACTACACCTAAGGAAATCAAAGATTTTTATAATGTCTTAAAGGTAAGAGCCGAGCAGGATTTAAACCCGCGACCTTCCCCTTGGTACAGGGTCGCGCTTACCGCTGCGCCATCGGATCCTAATCACACTCGACTAATAACTCTTAGGGACTGTTCGGCACTAACGCGACCGTGTTAGACGTTACAGTCGCCTTTTGGGACATTATAAAAATCTTTCTACAATATATTGTATTTATTATTTATTGTCTTGTTAACAGTCCAGCACAGTGCGTCAGAGCGGACGCCGCTAATCCCCCCGCAGTCCGCTTATGATCACCCCACATATGCAGAGTCTACTGTCAAGTGGTTCTCACCGGTCGAGACACCAGAGTCCAGTCCGAGGCCGAACCGAACGCTGATACTCACACAAGAGCAGGTATGTGGCATTTGGCTTTACACCTTGGAAGTGACCTTTGACCTTACTCCTTGGAATTAACCTTTGACCTTTCTCCTTGGAAGTGACCTTTGAATTAAGACCTTGGAAGTGATCTTTACTTTGGACAGTGGATGAGTATTCGCAGTTTATGCCTCCTACTGTTTCTTTGACCTCCAACATTGGAAGGAATCTTTGTCCTTTAATTATGACATATGGCATACTGTCACGCCCATACGCAGAGTCTGCTCTCTAGTGGTTCTCGCCGGTTGAGACACCAGAGTCTATTCCTAGGCCGAACCCAACGCTGATACTCACGCAAGACCAGGTATGTGGCCTTGGACCTTTCTTCTTGGAATTGAACTTTGAATAAGACCTTGGAAGCCACCTTTTCGTTGGACAGCGAAAGAATGTTGGCAAAGCAAATGCATTTTATTCATTTTATAATGTTAACTACACCTAAAGTCTTAACGAGGAACGACGACGACGAAGTATGCGAGCCACTTTTTCTTACATGACGATCGAATTGTACCATGCTACTTGCTAATAAATATATTTCATTTCATTTAAGGTGTTGTTAACCTTGGAAGTGACATTTGTCTCTTTATGGCCTTATCTCACACGCACACATACGCAAAGTCTACTGGCAATTGGTTCTCACCAGTCAGACTTCAGAGTCCAGTCCTAGGCCGAACCGAACGCTTAAGGCCTGCGCACACCTAGTTCGCTGGCGGTAGCGATCAGTGAAACGCTGTCAAATATCGCTGTCAAATCTCAAATCTGACAGCGATATTTGACAGCGTTTCACTGATCGCTACCGCCAGCGAACTAGGTGTGCGCAGGCCTTTATTTATCACTCTCACGTAGGAACAGCCATGTGACTTTCGACTTTAGATATTCACCTAGGACCTTGGGATTGACCTTTGTCCTTCCATGTGCTAACCTAGGAAATATCTTTGAAATGAAAAAATAATATTTATGCCACAAAAAGGTATATGGAATTATACGTTGTCAAGAAATTGTCAATTGGTCAATTATTGAGAATATTGAGGTCAATTGACGTCTGAGCGGCCCGTTTGCTCTAATCAATTCTTAATTTAGGATTAATCAATAGAATCGAATAGAAAAAGGCTAGTTTTAGTAGTATGACATGAAAGTCATGTATAGTCCCCTATAGTCCACTTTTGTTGAAAGGGTGCTTCTATTCGATAGATGTTTTAGGGTTCCGTAGCCAAATGGCAAAAATGGAACCCTTATAGATTCGTCATGTCTGTCTGTCTGTCCGTCCGTATGTCACAGCCATTTTTCTCTGAAACTGTTAGAGCTATACTGATGAAACTTGGCACATAGATTTATTCTGTGGACCACTTTAAGATTTTTATACAAAAATAATATATATATTTTTTCTAATCTGAATAGTTTGCGCGAGAGACACTTCTAAAGTCATAAAATGTGGGTAACTGTAACCCTGTAACTTCTAAAATAAGAGATTGATAAAACTAAAAAAAATATATGATACACATTACTATGCAAACTTCCAACGATATTTGGTTTGAAGGTAGTAGTTTTTTTTATACGTCATAAATCGTAAGCCGCAATTTACCTTTCGACGAACTACAAGAACTTATAAATCTTGTTACTTGTTGCTACGCAATTTTTCATGAGCGAGGCCGACTCGCACTTGACCGCTTTTTTAAACTTATATTTTATGGCACTAAGTAGACGAAGCGTAGGGCGCCCACCCACCAGATGGGCCGACGACATTGTTAAGATCGCGGGAAGTCGATGGATGGAAAGGGCTCAGAATCGTTCTTCCTGGAAGTGTGTAGGGGAGGCCTATGTCCAGCAGTGGACTTCTTAATGGCTGATGATGATGATGAAGTAGACGATCTTTGAAATTTTATCATTCAAAGCAAATAACAGAACCGTTGTATGTGCAATTTTTTTTTGCACTACAGTACTTAGATACTTTCTTAATCTCAAAACATAATATTAATATTAAGGTCGTGGGTTCAATGAAATAAGATAAATTAGTAATACAGGAGCCGAAAGTTTAACTGCCGAGCAACTCGAAACTACTACGAAATAAAAAAAAATGCCATCACTTAGCGCCGTAGGTCGTGGGTTCGATCCCCACTGAGTACAAATATTTGTGTGGTGAAAGTACGGGAGATGTTTGTTCTCTGTCTGGGTGTTATATTGTATTCTAAGTACATATATATTTACAAAAAAAAATACTATATCAGCTTGATGTTATCGTACAAGCTCTGCTTAGTTTGGGGCCAGATAGTGTGGATTGTCCCGAATACTTTCGTCTTCTTCTTAAATTTAAGAGCTCAGCTCTTGTCGGGGTTTTGATGCAGTTTTCTCCAAAAGTCTTTCGAATGCGGCCTCCTTGACTTCCTTATACGACATGACAGCGACTTTTTCTTTTATCTGGCTCACGTAACTTATTCTTGGCCTTCCTCTTCCCCGTTTCCCTTCAACCTTTCCTTCAATGATGTTCTTTATGTAGCTGTCATGTCGTAGAAGATGTCCAAACATTTTTCCTCTTCGATTTTGTATCGTCTCAAGTATAACTCTCTTCTCCTTTACTCGCTCTAAGACCTCTTTGTTCGTAACTTTTCCGTCCAACAAAGTTTTTCCATTCTCCCCCAGCACCACATTCTGAAAGCTTCCAGTATGGTAATAATGTCTGAATGTTTGAGATTCTGTGAGCGTGATGTATAGCTGTGTGTAAATTTCCAATGTCTAGTGTTGTATATTATTGTTCTGACATTTTGTTTTATATTTTTTACTATTTTTACTATTGACATTGTATTTAAATTTGACCGAAACTGTTTACTTATACTTTATTTAATTTTATTTTCATTTTTCTGTCTGTCTATTTAACTTTAATTATTGTAATTGGTGTTAACCGTTATAATTAAGAGCGGGTCGTGCGAAAATTTGAGATGCTTTTTAAAAAAAATCATAACTAAATAACTAAGTGACATTTTAAAAATCGCAAAAGGTCTAATTGTAGACTATACATTTGAGATTAATTCGAATTTAAGTGTGTTAAGAAAATATACTATTTAACATGACATTCTATTTAACGCTGACATACGATTTTCATTAGCGTTAAATAGAATGTCATGTTAAATAGTATATTTTCTTAACACACTTAAATTCGAATTAATCTCAAATGTATAGTCTACAATTAGTCCTTTTGCGATTTTTAAAATGTCACTTAGTTATTTAGTTATGAATTTTTTAAAAACGCATCTCAAATTTTCGCACGACCCGCTCTTAAAGTAAAACAATAAATACAAATACAAATACAATGGTTCTCTATTCTTTACCGTTCCGAATATTTTACTTTACTTTAATAATTGCATAATAATTATGTAATCAACAACTCCCTATTATTAATCTTACCTTTAATTACTAAATTGTGATAAAAAAATATGGAGCCGAAGAATACTGATAAAAACTGTAATAATGTAATCTTCATCATCAATCATCATCTTAAATTGAAGAGCTTAGCTCTTGTCGGGGTTTTGATGCAGTATTTCGATAATTAAAATTCAATATAAACATAATCAACATAAAAAAGCAGCCAAGTGCGAGTCGGACTCGCCCATGAAGGGTTCCGTAGCATCAAGTAACATAGTATAAAGGTTCTTGTAGTTCGTCGAAAGGTAAATTGCGGTTTACGATTTATGACGTATAAAAAAAAACTACCGACTAGATCTCGTTCTAACCAAATATCGTTGCACGCCCTTCAAAATAAATACGGTTTTGATTTCAACAGACTGGCTTTTAATCAGATTATAGACTTACTAACATGATAGTCACAAACACGACAGTTACGTGATTGATATAAACTGTTATCAAATGCAGTTCGGATTAAAATATATCAGTAAATAATCTATCAAAGCCGTTCCAAATAATCGCATGAAATCACCAAAGTGTAATTAATATTACTTTTTATTAGTTTTATAGTGTTTACTACACATAAGGAAATCATAAAGATTTTTATAATGTCCCAAAATTTAAGAGCCCAGCGGGATTTGAACTCGTTTGTAAAAGGTTTTGTAAAAGGATCGTATCAAAAACGGTAGGAACCGAGCCGTAGTTTGTTGCCTGTTCTTCTAGGCTTGGTCGCGTGGAACTGGCACCTAGACTCAACTAGCTTTTAGACGTTTCAAAGTGATTCTTGCAATTCAACTGAATAAATACACTTTTGATTTGATTTGCCCTCGTTACTGAGCCGAAGGTCTTTGCAGGTCGAAGTAACCTTGGATTACTGTTAATCGGCTTAAAGCCAATGTTCGGCAGGGCTTATTGCCGTACTGGGGCAATTTATGTTTTCCTCTGACACTAAGGGCCGATGGCGATCAGTAAAACGCTGTCAAATATGACAGCTATATTTGACAGCGCGACTGGGCGTCGTTAGCGCATGCAATCCGATAATCGATAATCGATAAATTATCGGTAATCGTCTCATTTTCGCCAGCGATAATTATCGAAAATAAAAACGATAAAAACCGATAAACGATAAATTCAAAAATGTATGAATGAACTATTATTACGAATAGTTCATTCTTATTCCTAACGATAACAAAATGTTAAACAATGCGTACATTCTAATTGATTGTTATAATTTGGTTTCTTTATAAAAAAAAACATTTACAAATAATGATTACCTACTAGTCCAAGCATTCTACTGACTGATTTACTTAAGAACCTAAGTTAAAATAGCTCGTAATTATTAAGCTTTTCGATTAGTGTCACTAATCGAAATAATATGTAATAAAATCATATTTATTAGTAAACTAGTGGCCGCCCGCGGCTTCGCTCGCCCGTTCCCGTAACATCCCGTTCCCGTTGCTTTTTCGGGATAAAAAGTATCCTATGTCCTTTTCCCGGTTCAAAGCTACCTCCCCACTAATTTTCTGCCAAATCGGTTCCGCCGTTCTTGAGTTATAAATAGTGTAACTAACACGACTTTCGTTTATAAATATAGATAATGAGTTATCAATCCCAAAATTGTAATGTAAAGTTCAATACATTTTAGCTATTTTCCATATTAATGTTTGGTTTAAGAAAAATTTAAAAAAGTTCCTTCAGGGTAGGCAACGCAACGACAGCACCCTCGGTGTTGTTGGTGTCTATGGGCGACGGTGACCGCTTACCATCAGGTGGGCCGTAAGCCCGTTTGTCTATCATTTACATAAAAAAAAAAACATTCAATCCTTGAACAAACGAAAGATGTTTAAAAAAAAATTATGTAAAAATCAAATCAATCAAGTGACAGAAGGCATCCTCTGTTCAATGCCGTTTCATCCACTTTTCACTCAATTTTATTGTAACATCGACACGATAGAAAAAGAATGATATAAGTAGAAATAGATAGATAATAGTAGGTTATACGTAAATCTTCTTGTTGAGTGTAGATATGAAAAATAAAGCAGTTAAATTAGACCGAAACATGAAGGTTTTTCCCTTTACCAACAACCGATAATTCTCGATAATTATCGAAAAATAGAGCGATAAATATCGTATTATCGATTATCGAAAAGTTTCGATAATTGCATGCCCTAGCGTCGATTCCAGCAACACGACTCGATTGAGCGATCGCCGAATCCGCGTTCTAATTTCAAATTTTTTAAACAAAAATTGACAACTCACATCGATTTACGCGATCGCTTGAGTGAATTGTGTAACTGGAATCGACGCCCTGATCACCATCGCAGGACACTTAGATGTGCGCAAGATACCTCTTCGGATTGATAAACTTCGCCAAGAACCGGGATCTGTGTTTTTTATACAATTAGCTAATGGTACAAGCATATGACCCACCTAATGTGAAGTGGTAACCATTTGTGTGATGAACCAGAGAACAAACATTTGTGTTCTCCACACAAATATTTGTTCTCCGTGGGCATCGAACCCACGGCCTATGGCGCAGAAGGCAGTGCTACTACCAACTGAGCTGAGAGGCCAGTCCAAACCACCACACCACACCACCACACACGCAGGTAACCATCACCTATAACAATTTCATTATGCATTCTAAACATTCGCGATCATTCTAATTGATTTGGGGGAATAAGATCTGCACTGACGTCCCGCGATGGGGTGTATTGTGCATTGTCCCCCTGCTAACCTTACCCCAGCCAGCCCAACTCCTTAAAATAACGGAGTAGGATTTTGGGTTGGTGGCAGTAATGTTCTAGTGAACCCGATGGTGACACGGATTTGGATGTGGAGGGACAAGACTCAATAAGTTCCCTTCGCGATCATAACAAATATTGAAACTATTACACGGGTATTTATCGCGTATATTAGCTTGTCCGTCTGCCTGCGACCACGGTTATTGCAACATAGCCGAAACGTCGGGAAAATAAACAAAATTAAGTAATATACGCGATAAATACCCAATAATAGGTATATTTTGTTAAAATCATTTTTTTTTCAATATTAGATTTCTTAATTTTGAATTTAGATTTCACGAAAGGAGCTTCCTTGAGGCGCACTTAAAATCCTTTCACCACACTTGGTTCGAAAGAACCAGTGACACATTAAGAGCGTTTATCCCGAGCGTCGTGACTCAAGTTTGGGTAAATATACTCACCTAGCTATACAGTTACACCTAGCACGCACACAGCCGTCTGTGTTGGAGCGCGTATCATGCGCCGCATTGAATTAATTACCTTGATACTTTACCCGCTCTTAGTAGAGAATGTATTCATTTTTCGTAAGTAGGTAAAACATTTTGCAGAATGAGTACCTACTTACGCAAAAACGGGCAGGTATGTTAGGTTAAAATAAATCAAAATAATTTCGTGTAAAATACAATTTTAATATTTATCGTCTCTAAGTTTCATGGACCTAGCTTTTCAGGGATCAACAACTTCGGGTAAAAGAAATTTATTATAAAAACTGACTAGCCGATGCTCCATGTTCTCGCTCCAAAATGTATCGTCCCTAATTATTTTTTCTGTCTTTAATTTAATATTTTTGCCTGTCCACACAGCAAATAGACAGTAATTTCTATTCGTTACGTGCAGCTGCCCTTGTATTTGATAAAACCAGTCATGGCGTCGATTCATGGATACATCTATTTACCAGAATAACATGTTTTTGGTTAATAGCGATATCTGCCTCTAATCCGAATGCCGGACTAGGACATTTTATTTCGGTGATACCATCATCTTCAATTAGTCCATCCGGCGAAGCACCTGTAACCATAATAAATTGAAAGAAAACAATGATAAACAAGGAATAGGTCAGAAATCGAAACCATAATGCGAACTCAGAAGAAACTACATAAAATCATTAAAAAAATAATATAATGCATGCAATAGGTCCCAATAAAATATGCAGTAGGTAGGTACTGATGTACGTATTTCGAACAATAGTACATTATGATATAAGTGCGGTAGGTTGAAAATTACAGCCGAGGCGTTATTGAAGCCCGAGCCGTAGGCGAGGGCTACAAGAAAGCAGAGGCGTTTTATAACACATTTGCGAGGAAATAAATAAAAATTAAACGAATAAATTGTTAATCACTTGTTAAAGCAGTTAGAGAATTTGAAATTAAATGAAATGACATAGCAGATTGTAAATGTCATTTCATTTAATTTCATTCCAATTCATCCCGTTTCATTCAGTTTCATTCGGTTTCATTCATTTTAATTCAGTTTCATTCAGTTTCATTCAGTTTCATTCAGCTTCATTCAGTTTCATTCGGTTTCATGCAGTTTCATTCGGTTTTATTCAGTTTCATTCATTTTCATTCAATATCATTCGGTATCATTCAGTTTCATTCGGTTTCATTCGGTTTCATTCGGTTTCATTCGGTTTCATTCGGTTTCATTCAGTTTCATTCGGTTTCATGCAGTTTCATTCGGTTTTATTCAGTTTCATTCATTTTCATTCAGTATCATTCGGTTTCATTCAGTTTCATTCGGTTTCATGCAGTTTCATACGGTTTCATTCAGTTTCATTCGGTTTCATTCGGTTTTGTTCAGTTTCATTCAGCTTCATTCAGTTTCATTCAGTTTCATTCGGTTTCATTCGGTTTCATGCAGCTTCATTCGGTTTTATTCAGTTTCATTCATTTTCATTCAGTTTCATTCGGTATCATTCGGTTTCATTCCGTTTCATTCGGTTTCATGCAGTTTCATTCAGTTTCATTAAGTTCATTCGGTTTCATTCGGTTTCATTCCGTTTCATTCGGTTTCATGCAGTTTCATTCAGTTTCATTAAGTTCATTCGGTTTCATTCGGTTTCATGCAGTTTCATTCGGTTTTATTCAGTTTCATTCGGTTCCATGCAGTTTCATTCGGTTTCATTCAGTTTCATTTCATACATTTAGCATCTGGATAAACCGTACGTTATACCTTATTAAAAAGCAACCCGTGCGTTTTACATTACATTACCGCACTAGTGCGTAATGACATACATTACGATATTGAAATCGGTGAAATTAGAGACCTTTTACGAGCAAATGTGTTGTAAAATTAATTGATTACTTTACAATCATAGATAGCTCATCAACTCGGTGCAAGTGGCTCCGTGCTTCGAACACTAGCTTTGGTATCGTGCGGACTTGCGGACTGGATGACTATTTGAAAGTACCCGCTAATTTCGACCTTTTTTTCGGCGTGTTATGTTTTATGATAAGTTAGCAATAATGATTTTCATAATGCAAATTATTACTACTTCTATCTCCGTGTACGTTAAATAAAAATGGGAATCGACTATAACATGTTACGTTGTAAAAAGTAAACCCTGGGTAACATACTTTTTAGCTTCATTAGCCTTGACCAAATTTTCGCAATTGGTGACGTACTCGTTACTTTTTTTACGTGATGTAGCCTGTAAGCGGCTTTTTTATGCCATATCTGAAATAAAAGTAAAGAATGAAACCTGAATTATAAAGAAATACAAATTAAAAATAATTAACTATTTTTTGCGTACCAGAAACCGGGGGTAATTAAAGTTAATAAGTTAATGCAACACCATTACTTTAAAATACAAAAAAAAACTCACCAGTTTTGTTAAACAATAAAAAGTATCAAAACGTCCCAGTAGCGCTATAAACTCGTGAAGCTACAATACATTTTTTTGAGGCTTGCTGCTTGCTTGCAGCGACCGGGAGCGACGCACGTCCTACCTCTGAAAGGCCTCGGCCGGCACTGAGCGTTGACTTGATTCCGCGCCGATTATATAGTAATACGAAATAATTCATAGTAAAATAAATATTCATGTTATAAAAAAAAAAATCAAACATGTTTTAAAACGAACACTTCTTCATTTACTAGGCAAAAAAAATAACAAAAATACCTCGGATTTCATCATAAACTAACACGTCTAATATCTCCAAAAGTGGCTAAAAATTACTCCTTTGATTATTTTTTTCATGAATGAAAACTTACAGGAATCGTGTTTATTCTGCCACTAAGAACTAATAAAATGTTATTAGCTTTTTTATACGAAAATTTTATAAGTTTGTCGTTTATAGTTTTATCATTGAATCGCATCTGCGTAGACCATCAACCGAAAGTTTAGGAAAAACAGATGAATCTTATGAAAAAACTATACAACCATTTGAAAATGTTTTTCCCATATGATTAAGTTTTGGTCATTCCCAATAATATGAGGTCAAATTATCTTCTGTGCAAGTTACACATATTGTTTTATTGGCCGTCTGAAATCATCAATTTACGGATGAACGTTCTTAAGAAGAAGAATAATTTGATTATGGTTTGCAACTTCAGAAGTCAACTTCATTTGAATGGCACTGGTTTGGATCAGTTGAGCTATCTCTAGATCGTTTGTAACGATTTGCAGATAGCTCAACTGTTTCTTGTGTATTTTGTAAATTTTGTAAATATTTGTTTAATTGTAAGTTTCTTTGTGTAAATAAATTGAAATTGACTTCAGAAAACATATTTGAAGCGAGCTCCAAGGCTCATCATAATTTTATTACTCAATAACTTATGTTATTACTTACCCGGCTTTCTATAGACCGGGTTTTTATGAAGGTAAACATAATAAACCATTGTGCATCAACTGGGGTCGATAACATGGACTCATCGGCTGTACAGTGCGTCGATTCCAGCAACACTGATGATGACAGCAGCATTTTTTGTTGTATTTGTAAATTTATAAATATCTAATGTATTCTTTTTAATGTAACTGTCATAACTCTCTTAAAATTCTTAAATCCATGTTCTGTTAGTTTTTAATTTCTGCCCTTTACTTTATAACATGTTATTACTTATGTAAACTTATTATTATTATTTTTTTCATCTATTTGTGTATTGTATGTTGTGTGCTAAGAAGCAAATAAATGATTGTCTATGTCTATGTCAACACAAACCACTCAAGCGATCGCTTCAATCGATTTGAGTTGTCAATTTTTGATTGAAAAAAAAATTGGTTGTCTGTAAAGTCGGTTTACTGACGATTGTTGAACGTGACAACGTCATACAGCTGTCCACGCGGACGCATCGCTCACTCAAGTAGGAGAGAGACAGATGTCGAACGCTGCCGAACGAGGACGCCGGTTGTGCCTCTTTGTCGCTCGTTCCGCGCTCTCGCTTGCACTACAAGCCTTAAATGGAACGCCTCAGAGCGAAGTAACGCTGCATGAGTCATGTTTTTTCGTGCGTGTAGCCGGCTCCATCGAATTATAAGACGTTGTCATGTCAAAAATTTGAAAATGGAACGCGGCGCGGATTCAGCAATCACTCAATCGAGCCGTGTTGCTGGAATCGACGCAGCATTGACTTGTCTTTAGAGGTAATTATCCTCACTTATATATCCATGCTTACTGAAGTAATTACTTACAAGTATGAAAAATTACAAGTAAAGTTCAAGCCCATTTGCGTGGTGCAAGCATTTAAAATTGCTCTTCAATATCATGTTTCATTTATAGCTTACCATTTAATAATTTAATAAGTGGTCTTTGAAGCAGATAGTAGGTATTAGGTATTAGTTACACGCAAAGTTTTTATACTTTTTTAGAACTGATCGTATTTGAGAATTCGAACTCTCGATCATGCCAGTTCAGAGTACCTTACCTACATCTGAGCGTCCATTTTAAAAAATTAAAATTGTCAACTCACATCTATTTACGCGATCACTTGAGTGATTTGTGTTGCTAGAATCGATGCCCTGAATAGATAGCTGTATTCACTTCACATGCAACAAGCATTATAATGAGTAGGCTTGCTAACTAAACTTCAGTTTGCGATCAGCTCTTATCGAGAGCGGACGTGTTCTACTGATACCATTATTCGACCGGGTTTTTTTTAACTTTATCGCTTTCGTAATTGTAGACTTCGTTTTTGATATCAATTTAAAAAAATTACTCTATATTTCAACGCATAATTTAATCTAACTAAAATATTTTTTTGTTGATACACTCGCGTGCAAAATAAGTGATAATATGGCGAGTTCGTCAAACTTGAAGCGGGAGATATCCGGTGAAGAATTTAATGAAGAAGAATTCCAGAAAGAAATCAAAGCTATCGAAGAAACAACAGACCCAGACGAGTATGATACCAGATTAGATAATATAGGCACTACGGTGTCCAAGTGGATGAAACTTATCTTCAATAAAGAATTCTCGAAAACGGAGTTCAAGGCTGAGTGGTTGAGCGTGAGTAATTTTTTAAACTGACGCAAATATTTTTTTTTTTTTTAGTACTGAACTTTCCATGTACGGTTTATCTCTATTTGTCGAACAAAAAAGATTAATCCTTAATTCTATTAATCTGTAGATTGAAAAAATAGCTCTTAAACTATTAAGAGTTACATTCAGTGACTGAATGTGAATAATCTATACTAATATTATAAAACTGGAGTTTGATTGTTTGTTTGTTTGGTTGAACGCACTAATCTTGGGAACTGCTGGTCCGAATTGAAAAAATATTTTTGTGTTTGTGTACCTACATTTATCCATTTATCATTTATTTATCGAAAATTAATTTTAAATTTATAGGCTATAAAACATTACGCTACAACTAATAGGAACAAAGCATCAATGCAAAATGTTGCAAAATCGAGATAAAATGTTTCTTTTGAGAACTTCTGTCGAAAAATATGTATGACGAAATTGTTCCCAATACCGTCTTTACCATAAGGGCACACGGGGCCCGTGCCCAGGGCCCCCATTCTCAGGGGGCCCCGAAGGACAAACAATTCTCTAACACATTTATTCTCAAAACATTTTTGTCGGGCACACTACATTTTTTTCACAGTACATGGCATATACTACGCCATTATATCCTACTGTATTTGATTACCTATAATAAATGGTCATGCTTAGTAAAAAAATGTTATTATAATTAGCTTTTATTACTTTCCAAAAGGGCCCAAAATTCATGTGTGCCCAAGGGCCCCAGCCTAGTTCAAGACTGCCTTGATTTGTTCCTCCTTGAAAGGTCTCAAAATAAGTCAGCGACAGAGTATGTCTATCTTTTAAGGTTCTTATTATCGTGTCACTGATTCTTTCGAACCGAGCGTGGTGAAAGGATTTTAAGTGCGCCTCAACGAGGCTCCTTTCGTGCACTTGACACATATTTTCGAACTTTTTAGGTTCTACGACATGCCGGTTTCCTCACGATGTTTTCCTTCACCGTTTGAGAGCGCTGGCATAGTGTACATAAATCACACATAAAGACTCACTATAACCTTTTTTATGGTAATCAAATTGGTTAGAAAATAAGGCATTATTTGCGTAGTAATTTTTATTAACTTGATACTAATCCTTATCCAAATAAATAGGTTATTCATAACAAGTATTTAATTTTGAACAAACTTGCTCTTGAAATCGTTCGATTTCGATAAACATCTTAGGAGATTATAATCGTTTTAAAATAACACCGCAACCGCGAAAATAAGTCGCTCGCGGCTCTACGGAACGGTTGTGTTTTAAATTTGGGTTTGCGATATCTCATCATTATCAGCCTGAGAAGTCCACTGCTGGACATAGGCCTCCCCTACACATTTCCAGGAAGAACGATTCTGAGGCCTTTCCATCCATCGACTTCCCGCGATCTTAACAATGTCGTCGGTTTATATGGTGGGTGGGCGCCCTACGCTTCGTCTTCCGGTTCGTGGTCGCCATTCGAGAACCTTTATTCCCCAACGGTTGTCGGTTCTTCGAGCTATATGGCCTGCCCATTGCCACTTCAACGTACTAATTCTTCGAGCTATGTCGGTGACCTTGGTTTGTCTACGGATATCCTCATTTCTGATTCTATCACGTACTGAAACTCCCAGATAGCTATCTCCATAGCTCGTTGCGCGACTTTGAGCTTGTGTACGAGGCCAATAGTTAGCGACCACGTCTCAGTTCTATAAGTCATCACTGGCAACACGCACTTCGCGATATCTAATTGCCTAATAATATAAAAAAAAATTTTTGATTAATCAACATCAACCTAATCAGTCCACTGCTGGACGTAGGTCTCTCCCAAGACGCGCCACTAAGCATGAATTTTTAAACCGACTTCCAATCAAAAAGGAGGAGGTTCTCAATTCGGTTGTATTTTTTTTATGTTTGTTACCGCATTACTTTGTCATTTGTGAGCCGATTTGAAAAAATATTTTTTTATCTGAAAGGTACTCCTTCCAAATTGGTCCCATTTTAATGTTATTAAAATCGGTGTTGCCAATCGGTTAAAAATGAAATGCAATCACTTTATTGTACACTACACACGCGGCAAACAAAAAAAAAGAACAACAGTGTTGATCGGGTCAAGGTTAATATTCATGACCTTGCATGCAGAGTTTATTTTTAGTCCAAAGGGAGATTTTTTGCCGTGCGCATATCCCCACTTTTAACGTGACAACGTCTTATAATTCGATGGAGCCGGCTGCACGCACGAAAAAACATGACGTCATGCGGTCGGCAGATGCTTGTATAGATTGTATTGGTACGTTTCTTTGTGTAAATACACTTCTTAGTATAGGTAGCGAGCACAAAAAATCTTAAGTCTCAGTAAGTCTTTAAAGTCTGTTTACTGACGATAGTTGAACGTGACAACGTCATACAGCTGTCACGCGGACGCATCGCTCACTCAAGTAGGAGAGAGACAGATGTCGAACGCTGCCGAACGCGGAGGCCGTGCGTGCCTCTTTGTCGCTCGTTCCGCGCTCTCGCTTGCGCTTCCAGCCTTAAATGGAACGCCTCAGAGCGAGGTAACGCCCCGCATGAGTCATGTTTTTTCGTGCGTGCAGCCGGCTTCATCGAATTATAAGACGTTGTCATGTCAAAATGTATTATGTTCCTATTTGTGGCATCGTAGCCCCCAAACTGAAAGAATATCTTCCGGGGAAATAAATTTGTGATGCTATTTCATAATTAATTTCGTCTTAAACTGCACTACTGCTTTAAATTTTAAATTGTTTTATTTTTAGGGTTCCGTACCCAAAGGGTAAAACGGCACCTTTTACTAATAGCCCCTTCCCACTGGTGCGTGATATCGCGCACCAGCACGCACCAGCACGCACGACACACCATGGGAACGGTCTCGTGCGCCGAGGTAGCACAGGAGCATTTTCTGTGTGCGTTGCCGTGCGTCGTTGTGTGCGGTGCGGGCTGGTGCGTGATATCACGCACCGTAGGAAGGCGGCATAAGACTCCGCTGTCTGTCTGTCCATCTGTCACTAGGCTGTATCTCATGAACCGTGATAGATAGACAGTTGAAATTCACAGATTATGTATTTATGTTGCCGTTATAACAACAAGTATAAAAATTCTGAATAAAATAAATATTTTCATCCCACCAGCTCTGAAAGTGTGTTTTTGCTGTTTAATTTCTGACTGGAAAAGCCGTTTTTATCCGCTAGAGGATAAAGTAAATTTGAATTTAGAATATCGTTTTCAATAAGTTTGTGAATACACAACCTATTTACTTCTACGTCCATGGTGCCGAACTTATCATACAACCTTTTTTATTTTGTTAAGAACCCGCACTCGTAACCTTCTTGGTGTATTTGTCAATTCAAAACACCATTAAACCTATTTACTTCTATCTGCATGGTGCCGAATTTATATTACAACCTTTTTAAATTTGATAATAACTCATACTCGGAACCTTCTTGGTGTGTTACTTTTATTCGCGCCATGTTCGTTTTTGCATTTAGTCATTTCCTCGCTGAGGTGGGATGAAAAGTTACGTGTTGCACTCGAGTGCAAAGATTGGTTAAACTTTAGAATCCTGCGCTTGCTCAGTCATCAAAATTGAGCACGCGGTTAAAAAGCAGCTTTGCACTCTTGTATAACAAATAACTATTAAGTGGTTTCCCATACCAAAACACGTGATTTTGTTGCTCGATATTTATAATGGCAACCTTGAAATATTCACAAAATATTGAGTTATATTATTTACTTTAAAAATAAATTATGAAAATAAAAGGAAATCAATATTAAAGTGTGGCTCCCATGCAACAGACATGGTTTTTTTTACGTTTTTATAGATACGGAACTCTTCATGCTCGAGTCTGACTTGCACTTGACCGGTTTTATTTACCTTCCTCTTCTTCAATGACTAACATAAATTATAAATTTACATTTTTATATTTCTTACCGTTTTTGTAGATACGGAACTCTTCGTGTGCGAGTCCGGCTTGCACTTGACCGGTTTTATTTACCTTCCTCTTCAATGACTAACATAAATAATGAATTAACATTTTTATATTTTTTTATCCGTTTTTACTTATAAGGAAGTAGGCATATGGCCTTGTTCATTTTAATGCAGGCTTTTAGTTTGGAGCAAAATTTATGAATACGATTCATTTGTAGTTTTTTGTCCTTAATTATAAATATTATTTTTTAATTAATTTATATATTTTCATGACATTACCTTGTAAATTTCAATATTGCATGCCTATAGACATACAGACATTGGTCATTAACTATTAATAATTGAACATCTTTTCGACATGTATTTCAAGCAATAAAGCAAATTTTGCTTGTTGCTTTATTTTTTGTGAGCAATAGCCGCTCAATAGTGTCTATGTCTAGGAATAGCTATAAAAGTTAGATTATGAAAGCCTTTTCAAAATACGGCTATTTTGTCTAGGTATAGCCATAAAAAATAAGATCATAGTAGCCCTTTCAAAAACAGCTATTGTGTCTAGGTATAGCTAAAAAAGTAAGATCAAAAGCCTTTTCAAAAAGTGGCTATTGTGTCTAGGTAGAGCTATAAAAGTTAGATCATAGTAGCCCTTTTAAAAACGGCGATTGTGTCTAGGTATAGCTATAAAAGTTAGATCAATAGCTCTTTCAAAATGCGGCTGTTGTGTCTAGGTATAGCTATAAAAGTTAGATCATAGTAGCCCTTTTAAAAACGGCGATTGTGTCTAGGTATAGCTATAAAAGTAAGATCAAAAGCCTTTTCAAAAAGCGGCTATTGTGTCTAGGTATAGCTATAAAAGTAAGATCATAGTAGCCCTTTTAAAAACGGCTATTGTGTCTAGGTATAGCTAAAAAAGTAAGATCAATAGCCTTTTCAAAAAGCGGCTATTGTGTCTAGGTATAGCTATAAAAGTAAGATCAATAGCCTTTTCAAAAAGCGGCTATTGTGTCTAGGTATAGCTATAAAAGTAAGATCAATAGCCTTTTCAAAAAGCGGCTATTGTGTCTAGGTATAGCTATAAAAGTAAGATCAATAGCCTTTTCAAAAAGCGGCTATTGTGTCTAGGTATAGCTATAAAAGTAAGATCAATAGCCTTTTCAAAAAGCGGCTATTGTGTCTAGGTATAGCTAAAAAAGTAAGATCAATAGCCTTTTCAAAAAGCGGCTATTGTGCCTAGGTATAGCTATAAAAGTAAGATCATAGTAGCCCTTTTAAAAACGGCTATTGTGTCTAGGTATAGCTATAAAAGTAAGATCAATAGCCTTTTCAAAAAGCGGCTATTGTGTCTAGGTATAGCTAAAAAAGTAAGATCAATAGCCTTTTCAAAAAGCGGCTATTGTGCCTAGGTATAGCTATAAAAGTAAGATCATAGTAGCCCTTTTAAAAACGGCTATTGTGTCTAGGTATAGCTATAAAAGTAAGATCAATAGCCTTTTCAAAAAGCGGCTATTGTGCCTAGGTATAGCTATAAAAGTAAGCTCATAGTAGCCCTTTCCAAAAACGGCTTTTGTGTCTAGGTATAGCTATAAAAGTAAGATAAATAGCCTTTTCAAAAAGCGGCTATTGTGCCTAGGTATAGCTATAACGCATATATAGCTATACCTAGGTATTTGAGAGCCGATTTGAAAAAAAATATTTTTTCAAATCGGCTCACAAATGACGAAGTTATGCGGTAACAAACATAGAAAAAAAAATACAACCGAATTGAGAACCTCCTCTTTTTTGATTGGAAGTCGGTTAAAAATGTAAAACACGCGACAGAGGCTCACAAAAAACGGCGCATGATCGATTATCTATTGTATTCTGTGGGTCTACAGTACCTAACAACAGTATTACAACATAATTACATACGATTGATTGACGGTTCAATAACCTCACGATTGCTTTGTTTAGATTGCACTGAAGTGTATATATCAGTGTTGCAATAAGCAAATAGAAATCTTCTTGTTATCGTGTCACTTGTTCTCAAGAACCAATGTGGTGAAAGGTTGTAGTTAATTTATACTTCACTTCACTGATTTTTTTAATATATTTTTTTTTATGTTTGTTATTGTATAACTTCGTCATTTATGAACAGATAGGTATGAAAAAAAAAATATCTGGTTAACTTCTATTTCCAGATAAGTCCCGTAGTTTCTCAAGTTTTTTATCTCTCTTATCCACAGATAGACGAGTACAAGTCATTAGCACACGAGAGTATGGTCAACGCATTTCGGGTCATCAACCTCCCTGACTGGTCGGTGGAGAAGAAAGGGGTGATGAAAGGAGATATTGTGGAATCTAGGTTAGTATCTCTTCTTTACAGCACTCGCAGCTCAGTTGGTAGTAGCTCTGCCTTCTGCGCTGTAGGCCGTGGGTTCGATACCCACCGAGAACAAATATTTGTATATTTTTTGTAGATACATATTTTATGTACTTAGAATACAATATTACACCCAGACAGAGAACAAACATCTGTGTTCACAATATTTGTTTGATCAAAACAAATGTTCTCTGTTTTAGAGAAAATTTTGTCAATCTATAGATAAAAATATATCTCTTTTTCCCTCTTCTTCTTTTACAAACGAAGAGGTATTAGAACGAGTAAAGGAAAAGAGAGACTTAAAACGATATTAAATCCAAAAGGTACAAAAATGCAAATTCATCATCCACACTTGGTGTGCGGACTGGTTTCAGCAAGTAGGCCGCTGGCGGACCCTTTTTGCATGACGTGTTGTTCGAACTTTTTTAGGTTCTACGACACGCCGGTTTCCTCACGATGTTTTCCATCACCGTTTGAGAGTACTGGCATAGTGCAGTCCACATAAAAACTCATTAGTATCCAAGGGGTACAATGTTTGGACATCTTCTACGACATGACAGCTACATAAAGAACATCATTGAAGGAAAGGTTGAAGGGAAACGGGGAAGAGGAAGGCCAAGAATAAGTTACATGAGCCAGATAAAAGAAAAAGTCGCGTCATGTCGTATAAGGAAGTCAAGGAGGCCGCATTCGAAAGACTTTTGGAGAAAACTGCATCAAAACCCCGACAAGAGCTAAGCTCTGAAATTTAAGAAGAGATTTTATGTAAATATTTTTTTTTTATTTTCAGGCAGACTGAATTTGGCAAGGTGTACAGATTAACAGTAAGTTATTTTAATTTTTTATTTATATTTTTTAAGTATTTTTTGTCTTTGAACGGAGAGTGATAAGTTCGAGGCCTAAAATAAATAAATTATTAATATTGTGGACAATCCACAAACATTATCTAGCCCCAAATTAATCAGTGCTTGTACTATGGTAACCAGATACCTGATATAATACTTAAATACATTTTTTAATACACACTGTGAATACAATATAACACCCACCCAGATAACAAACATGTGTGTTCACCACACGAATATTTGTTCTTAGTGAGGATCGAACCCACGCCCTCTAACACAGAAGTTAGGACTATCAACTGAGCTATGAAAGCTGTCCCTAAAGATTATAGCATGCGGTCTTAAAAATCGCGTTTTAATAAATTAAAAAGGTTCGCAACGCGCTTGTAATGCCTCTGGTATTGCAAGCGTCCATAGACTAATACGGTTACCGCTTCCCATCAGGTGGGCCGAGTGTTTGTCTGTCTACTTTTTGTATAAAATAATGCATTATGATTACATACATACCTATATACATAAAATCAAGCCTTATTCCAATGGAGATTACGGATTTCCACTTGCTACGATCCTGACACACCTCTTTCGCTTCATGCACTCTCATAACATTCATTATGATTTATTATTATTATTGTAATTTATTCTGACATTTGATATTACTTGTTTGTGTTTTTATTTGATAATTTGAGAGATTCGTTTTCTGTCATTTTGGAGAGTCACATAGCTCAATTCAACAAGCAAAAATCATTTTATCGCTAAATACCAAGCGGAACCGAACAGCGTAATTTTTTTTCTCTCTAGTACTACGTAACTAATATGTCCATAATTGTATGCAGGATTTCTGAAAATTTTAACATTTTATAACTTTGTCATTTTATCGAAACTAAAAATTAAATTAATTTGTCAACAGGGAATTGTGGAGTGTCCTCCTGCCTTCCTCTACGAAGAGTTTAAAACGAATATCACCAAGCTACCTGAATGGAACCCCACTGTACTGAAAAGCGAGCTTATAAAGGTATGTACCCTTCGACAAATCGGCAAATTCATCATCCGCACTTGATGTGCGGACTGGTTACCCTTCGACAAATCGGCAAATTCATCATCCGCACTTGATATGCGGACTGGGTTACCCTTCGACAAATCGGAAAATTCATCATCC
The DNA here is from genome assembly GCA_939531255.2 of Thera britannica. NCBI lineage: Eukaryota > Metazoa > Arthropoda > Insecta > Lepidoptera > Geometridae > Thera > Thera britannica. The sequence goes on from OW618052.2 coordinate 5,262,647, forward strand.
ACACTTGATATGCGGACTGGGTTACCCTTCGACAAATCGGAAAATTCATCATCCGCACTTGATATGCGGACTGGGTTACCCTTCGACAAATCGGAAAATTCATCATCCGCACTTGATATGCGGACTGGGTTACCCTTCGACAAATCGGAAAATTCATCATCCGCACTTGATGTGCGGACTGGTTACCCTTCGACAAATCGGCAAATTCATCATCCGCACTTGATATGCGGACTGGGTTACCCTTCGACAAATCGGAAAATTCATCATCCGCACTTGATGTGCGGACTGGTTACCCTTCGACAAATCGGCAAATTCATCATCCGCACTTGATATGCGGACTGGGTTACCCTTCGACAAATCGGAAAATTCATCATCCGCACTTGATGTGCGGACTGGTTACCCTTCGACAAATCGGAAAATTCATCATCCGCACTTGATGTGCGGACTGGTTACCCTTCGACAAATCGGAAAATTCATCATCCGCACTTGATGTGCGGACTGGTTTCCGCAAGTAGGCCGCTGGCGGGCCCTTTTTGCGTGACCCTTGACACGTGTTGCTCGAACTTTTTTAGGTTCTACAACACGCCGGTTTCCTCACGATGTTTTCCTCCACCGTTTGAGAGTACTGGCATAGTGCACATACATTTTTCAACAGCGAAACTCATTGGTACACGACTGGATTTGAACCCACGACCTTCGGATCGGAAGGCAGGGCCGCTACCACTAGACCACCAGTGCTCCATGGTATTTACCCTTGTCAAGTAACAGAATCTACCAAAAAATATTGAAATATTGAAAGGGGCCGTTCAAGTATTACGTAAGCACTATGTGGGGGCGGGGGGTCTATGTATTGCTTATTTTGGATGACATGGGGGGTAGGGGAGTCTAGATGATGATTACGTCATCGGTAGTAAAAATACTTTTTTACACGAATGGCAACCCTTGCATTGTTTTTGCTTGAAAACGAAACGCATTTTCGGGGATTCCCGCAAATAATGCATAATATGTTTAGGCACTCGCTTTAGCACTGAGTAGGGGAATTACCGGGAATATTTACGTAAGCTTAGGGGGAGGGGGTTAGAGCTTTGCTTACTTTTGCTGACAAGGGGGAGTAAAAACTGTAATAAATCTGCTTACGTAATACTTGAACGGCCCCAGAGTATTAAAGCTATAAATGAGATGTTTCATGGAACTATGGAGCCGACGCCAGGTCTATGTACACCAATCTTAAATACAGCTAAGCAATGTAGAATTCGGTTTAAAATGTTATTTTTCTTCAATTCTACTTCGTTTGGTTGTATATAGAGATTTTCTTGGTCAAAGAGAGCAACACAACGCACCCAAAACATGGCGGACCGACATATTATGGACATGACGAGAAGTAGTAGAAATGTCATTTTGAAAACTAACGCTGTCAATTAGCATGACACTGACACTTATTTGGGTTATTGATTGATTTTATTTTTTATTCCAGGATATAGATGCCGATGTGGATCTGTCATACCAGGTGACAGCAGGCGGTGGCAGGGGAATTATAGCACCGAGGGACTTCGTTATACTCAAGAAAACCGCGTTGCTCTCACAAGCAGGTAGGTACATTATATACATACATACAGGGCGTCCCACACTCAGAAAAAAATATTGTTGGGTCCAACAAGTAGTAGAGTTATTGCATACGCATGGTTTAGTTTACGTACACTAGCAGTTGGTAACCAAGCTTCGCTCGGATTTTTTTTCGTTAATTTGTATTTTTAAGAAATCATAAGAGTCATATTATTATCTTTATTGGTTTATTCTTACTAAACAACGCCATCTACTGGATATGCTTGCAGTTAGTTGCTCACAATCGTCAATAGATGGCAGGAGCAGTCACATATTCAGTTTATGTTTAATTATTGGAAACAGGGTAAAATAATCATTTTCTTAAAATGAATCCTAACTAGATCAATTTATCGCCCCCGAAAACCCCTGTATACTAAATATTATGAAAATCGTTGGCGCAGTTTCCGAGATCATAAATATATATACAAGATTTTCTCGTTTAAAGGTATAAGATACATAGTTCTTAGGTGTAAGTCAGTATCACATCACTTTTATTGATTTTATAGTGTTTACTACACTTAAGGAAATCACAAACATTTTTATAATGTCCCAAAAGTCCCCCGAAATCTCGCTCGACTCTTAACTTTTGGGACATTATATAAATCTTAGTATCACATCAGTCATTCAGTCAGTATGTCTAGCTGTTCTACTCCAAATAGGGAATACTTTAGAGTCTGTTCAGAAAAAGAACCGTCGTGGGATTGGAGGGCGCTGCTGTGCTTAATTATGTTTTTTGTTTAGCGGGCAATACAATAGCGCGTCTGTTGCGTTTTGATCCTATCACAACTAGTGTACTATTCCTTTATTTAATTTTTATGATGCAAAATGCTGACAGAAAGAAAGGGATGAGCTGCCATTATAAAAATCGAAACGTTAGTTCACAATTTGGCCACGACGGCTCTCTTTCTGAACAGACTTTAGCTATTTTTTTATAAAACAAAAGGATATTTACCATGATTAAATTTTGTTGAGTTGACTTCCGATATTTCGGCACAGTTGCATGCACCATGATCACGGTTGAACTGAAGTCCACGAGTAAAAGAAATGTTATTTGCAGATAAATCGATCTACCCTCTTTCGCACTCTATTGGTATCGAGACTACTATTGGTTCCATTCTCACTTTTTTGTCGATTTCGACACAACACTGACGGTGTCAGGACGCGTAGTGGATGCCCCACTTTTTGGTGGTTTGCACATTCGTACCACAGGGTTCCAGACTCCAGTCTGAAACCCTTTTTGTTCTTAGTGTTAAAAACCATGATAGTTTCAAAAGTTAGACTCTAGCTACTTTTTTTTCCGAACAAAAGTATTGACAAATGTGATTTTTCCCAGGGGAAGTGGTTCAGGAGAATCCACACAGCTACATCAGCGCTGGAATAAGCGTCACTGTTCCCGGCTACCCGCCTGTCAAAGACTTTGTTCGGTATGTATTATAAAGGCATTAAAATAAATCAGTAGTATGTAGTATCACAAGGATCACTTTTAAACGTCCTAAAGCCTAGGTTTTTCTTTTATAAAAATATCTGATGGAACAAGCATATGGTCCACCTGATGTTAAGTGGTAACCATGCTCTTAAAACAAGCATTGGCACGTAGGTCACGCACGTCAGGAACGTGCCCTACACTGCCCTGCGTCCATCAACTGGAGACATACAGATGTTCAGCCTCACGTGCCAGTAATGTCACCGGCACCCACACCCTTCAAACCTGTACACAGCGATGTTGCTTCACGGCAGGAATAGGCATGGTGGTAGTACGCACCCCCACGAGACACACACAAAGAGCTCTACTACTACTAAAAGATGAACAAAACCTAGGTGAGTCTAGGTGCCAGTTCCACGCGACCAAGCCTAGAAGAACAGGCAACAAACTACGGCTTGGTTCCTACCGTTTTTGGTATGATCTTTTTACAAAACAAAAATAATAGCAGTGAAGTTCCAGTGTGGTGCCACTTCATATAGTGAGATTTAAGCAATAATACAAAAGTAAAAGTTTCAAAGACAGCACACGCTGATTATATAAATATTATATTTCCAGAGGGCACAATAAAGTTGGTTGTTGGTACCTAAAGCCGAAGACAGTCACAACATCAGGTGGCAAGATAGAGGAACAGACCACCTTCCAATGGCTCATGTGCTGTGATCTTAAAGGTAAGACCACATCATGTTGAAAGCTTTACACGTGATTATAGCTCGACCAAGCAAGTTTGCACCTCGCGATGATTACAAAAAATCGTCGGTCTGCAAAAATGAATTCGCTATAACTTTAAAAAGCGGCCAAGTGCGAGTCGGACTCGCCCGTTAAGACTTCTGTAGCAGCAAGAAACATAATATAAAAGTGCTTGTAGTTTTTTTTTATATTTGAGTTGTTATATTCTACTTTTCACTACGATTGCGAGAAAATAAAATAATTCAATATTTTATTTTATTTTTTATTTTTTTTATTTTATTTTAAAATTCAATTCAATATGAAATAGTTGAGAAAAAATCTAAAGATTTCGCGCCAATATCTTTTTTATTCCAAGTTACCAATATACCAAGAGATCTCGAGATTTGAGTTATATTAAAAATAAATGTTATTTTTTATGAAACAGTAATTACTCAAGTGTTTATTCATGATTATTCTACTTATGACTAAAGATTTTTTCGTTTTGTAGGTTCATTGTCATTTAACAGCCAAAATGAAAAAAACTTTTTCTTCTATAAGAAGAAATGCTATTTTTTCTTCGCTCTGGTACGCCACAATAACGGTCTTTTTGAGCAAGAGAAGTGAAAATAAAATTTAATTATGATTATTTTCAGGTAAAATCCCACAGTTCGTGTTAGACGCAGCATTTGCCACAGTGATGTTGGATTACATCAAACACGTCAGGAAGTTCCTAGCCACAAGCAAAGCCAGCGGGAAGTTCTAGTCTCATTTTAATATTAAAACATCAGTACAAAAGATCAATAGGCATTACCGCTCAACATAAGTTGGGATTTTTTTTCCCCAAACTCCTTCTTATCGTATCATTGGTTCTTTTGAGGCAAGTGTGGTGAAAGGATTTTAAGTGTGCCTAAAAGTAGCTCCTTTCGTGCACTAAACATTTCTTATGGCAACGTAAGATGGGCATTTTTTTTCCACAAATTCCTTATTGCAAAGAAAAATTGATATTTTTGTCCACAAATTCCTTTTCACAAAATGACAGTAGAATTTTTGCATTTATCAACTTAAAATACCTCCTTTTGTTGCCCCCGACTGAAAATGATGTTATAAGTTTGAGGTCTGTATGTTTGTCTGTACGTTTATTTTATGAATTTGTAATTTAAATTCTACCTTATTTGTTAAGCGTAGGCAGCCATTTTGTAGAATTTATTTATGCATTTAAGTTTAAATACGATATTTTTCATAGTTTTATAGTTTCTTTTTCAAATTCAATGTTCAGTGCCTTCACTTCAAGTCTGAGTTTTTAGAGTTCCTTAAAGTTTCGCTCTGTTTGTCTTGTGGGAGCAGCAAGTACGCGCCGCCGTCGATGTCTGCGTCGTGCACGCGGCAGCCGCCGCGGAATATTTATAGTTGCGCCGTACGCGCCGTCCCGCTCTAACTAGAGCGAGACGTCTCAAACGGATTCTTATTGGAGCTAGTAAAATCACATGCTCCGTGGATGAGTGTTACTTCTAGAGCAAATATTGTAAATATTATAGGGATCATTTTCTCAATAAATTATGTTCAGTTAGCAACTTGGCCTTTTAATTAGAATCCCAATAGGAACCCTCAGCTAGGAAAAGTGGTAGGAATCAGTAGTAGGTAGGCAGCGTAGGGCAGTCCATAGCGACCGCTGAATTGCATTACAACCGCACGCACCACCTCTAGGTTCATCTGAATCTGGAACATGTAGAGGTACCGAGACCTATACATATGCCGAAGGGCACAGATGAACCTAGAGGTGGTGCGTGCGGTTGTAATGCAATTCAGCGGTCGCTATGGACTGCCCTACGCTGCCTACCTACTACTGATTCCTACCACTTTTCCTAGCTGAGGGTTCCTATTGGGATTCTAATTAAAAGGCCAAGTTGCTAACTGAACATAATTTATTGAGAAAATGATCCCTATAATATTTACAATATTTGCTCTAGAAGTAACACTCATCCACGGAGCATGTGATTTTACTAGCTCCAATAAGAATCCGTTTGAGACGTCTCGCTCTAGTTAGAGCGGGACGGCGCGTACGGCGCAACTATAAATATTCCGCGGCGGCTGCCGCGTGCACGACGCAGACATCGACGGCGGCGCGTACTTGCTGCTCCCACAGTCTGTATTCTGTATCGGAAGTCGGAATTTTGTTACCACATTTCGTCTACCAAATATTATTTTCGTGTGAGCACGTGTCTCTCTTTTGTATGGAAAATTCATGAGACAACAACTCGTTTCGACCGTTTCTACGTAACGTATTTTTTTGTCTCATTTTTCTCCATACAATAGAGGGAGACAAGCTGGTTGTTTTTGTGTGAGCACGCGTGTCTCTCTCTCTTGTATGGAAAATTCACGAGTCAACAACTCGTTTCGTATTTTTGCTGTCACATTTTCCCCATACAATAGAGAGAGACAAAATAGGCGAAACGAAAACAACATTTCGTAGACGAAATATAAATGAAGTGAAACTTGCCTTTTTACATGACTTGTATTTCGTTTATGGTATTGCAAACTCTTATTTTTTAGTGCTACGTTTTGTAAAGCGCCCCTATCGGACGTTCTCAGTACTTTTGTCGTAAAACTCAGGTTCGCAATACGGTAAACGAAAACCAAACTAAAATTATTCAGACTTGTAGTACTGATTAGAAAACTTAAGGCGGGTTCGACCATCTCAGAGTAAGGTATGTATGACTCGTCCCAGCTTCGTATGGGTGGAAAAATCAAAATTTCTCATTTTTACCTTTTTTCTAAATATAAAAACCCGTGTGGAGCCGGGGCGGGTTGCTAGTAAAATCTATAGCCTATGTTATGGATAATTTATCTTTCTAATGGTATAAGAATTTTTTATATTGGTTTAGCAGTTTTTGAGTTTGTTACATACAAAAATAGAAATCTTTTTATAATCTTTTTACCTTTTATTATATTAGCGTAAAAGTAAACAGGCCTTTGCATATATTGTAGATGATTCATATAGCGTCAGGGGCAACTGGTGATTAGGATTACTCAAGCCCTACTTGCGGGACGCTATAGTGCCTGGGACAGGATTTTAGATGGAATAGGCTTGGTCGAATCTAGCTTATTGAGGGCAAAACAATTCATGACTTATATACAGGGTGATGTGTTCATTTATTGTCGCCATTTTAGCATCACGCTGTATCCATAACGTAAAAATGTATAATAAGTATTATATCAGCTATCTGGTTCCCATAGTACAAGCTTTGCTTAGTTTGGGGCTAGATAGTGTTGTGTTTATTGTCTACAATATTTATTATTATAAGTTATTCAGACTTACCCATATTTTTTTTAGTTAAATTAGGTTTTTATCCGACGAAGTAGGTATATATCAAAAGATTTTGGTTTCTATATTCATTTCAATATAATAGTGACTGAATGAGAACTGTTAAATTTTATATAAGTTACTTTAGCTTTTATTATGTAAAATATAATTTAAGTAAAGATGTAATAATCTGTAAGTTTGTATGGCCATGCGACGGATAGGTAACACTTTAGCTTTTTATCACAAATTGTAAATGATTGTATGTATAAATAATGTAAGTATAATATATAAGGCTAAAATATACTAAATTTTATACATGGTAACTGTTTTTTTCTTACAAAAATGATACGATACCTGAGGCAAAGCTAAGGTATACAGGGTGTTTTTTTAAGAAGGGCGGTGATGGCCAAGTCCGAAACCACGAGAGTTAGGGAAAATAAAAAAAAATCAAAATAGTCTTTATTCAGTTGAATTACAAGAATCATTTTGAAACGTCTTAAAGCTAGGTGAGTCTAGGTGCCAGTTCCACGCGACCAAGCCTAGAAGAACGGGCAACAAACTACGGCTCGGTTCCTACCGTTTTTTTTTATATGATTCTTTTACAAATCAAATATAATAGCAATGAAGTATCAGTGTGGTGCCACTTCACTTAAAAAAAGGAAAAGAGGCATGCCCTCGATTTATTAGTCCTCCAGTCCTGTCCATTTCGTACCAGTGTCGAGAGAGGATAATATTACATAAATAAAATAGTTTTTAGACAAGTCAGTCACAGACAAGTCGGCCCTACTTGGCTTTGAAAGCAAATGTTGGCCGTTTTTTTTCAAAACCATCAGAATCATTTTCGATGAAATCAGAATATCACATAATACACTTTTATTACAACTGCTTACACTTTGAGCTAAGACCTCAAGTAATGTTGGTTAGAAAACCACCGAAATTACACAACAGAACTCAGAAAAACAATTAAAATGAAAAAGCTATGTGACTTCCCAAAATGACAGGAAACGAATCTCTAGACTAGAAGAACCTCAAGTAATCACAAAAAAAGAAACTTTGACAACCTTACATAACTCTTTGATAAATCGTGATAGCGGATGTCAAAGCTTCACGAATCCGTGACATCAAAAACTTTTAAAAAACTTCCCACAAATTGGAGAAATGTTTAAAATTCTCGTTCAAAATGAGCAGGAACACAGGCCTTGAAGAGAAACTCAGGCCGGGGTTCAAAAGTTTTAGGAACAGTTTATTAGGAAATCATAATGCCTGTGTTCACGGCCAATATACCCAGCATCCTCAAAGTTGGAGATAGGATTGAAATCGGTGGAAAAATCAAGGAAAACGCAAGAAAGTAAGACATTTTTCTATACCAATATTATAAAGCCGAAGAGTTTGATTGTTTGAACGCGCTAATCTCGGGAACTGCTGCGCCGAATTGAAAAATTATATTTGTGTTAGATAGTCCATTTATCGAGGAAGGCTATAGGCTATATAACATCACGCTACTACAACCACCCGTGCGAAGCATGGGACGGATCGCTAGTAAAAAATAGCTAGTAATTCAATATCAAGGTGAAGCTATAAGTATATACGTATATTGTTATGGACTTTGTAATATAATCTTATACCTTTAAACGAGAAAATCTTGTATATATATATATATATATATATACATTTAGGATCTCGGAAACTGCACCATCGATTTTCACGAAATTTAGTATACAGGGGTTTTCGGGGGCGATAAATTGATCTAGCTAGGATTCATTTTAAGAAAATGATTATTTCTTTCCGAGTTCAATAATTAAACATAAACTGAATATGTGACTGCTCCTGCCATCTATTGACGATTGTGAGCAACTACTAACTGCAAGCATGTCCAGCAGATGGAGTTGTTCAGTAAGAATAAACTAGTAAAGATGATAATATGACTCTTATGATTTCTTAAAAATACAAATTAACAAAAAAAAATCCGAGCGAAGCTCGGTTACCAACTGCTAGTATTGATAAGGTCTGAAATAAAAATATTGAATTGAATTGAATAGTAGATAGATAGACGCTGCCCGACTAAGCAGTCAGGTAATGTAGACACTGTGTTACTGTAGACACTGTAGTAGATACTGTACGACTACAAGCTGTCAGAATAGTTTGTGTGGGCAAGCCGATTCCATCTAAAATCCTGTCCCATCAGGCACTATAGCGTCCTGCAAGTAGGGCTTGAGTAAGCACCAGTTGCCCCTGACGCTATATAAATCATCTACAATAGATGCAAAGGCCTGTTTTTACTGGTTCTCAATTCTATTCATCATCATCATCATTATCAGCCTGAAGAAGTCCACTGCTGGACATAGGCCTCCCCTACACGTTTCGAGGAAGAACGATTCTGAGCCCTTTCCATCCATCGACTTCCCGCGATCTTAACAATGTCGTCGGTCCATCTGGTGGGTGGGCGCCCTACGCTTCAATTCTATTAAAGTCTAGGATTCAAAGAGGACGGTCACCGAATCCAAATCCAAAATCGCGAATGCATTCATTTATGATAGTAGTTTTTGCTATCCTACACCTATCGTCCCACTGCTAAGCAAAGGTCTCCCTCAAATCCTTCTAACCGTCTCTATCCATCTTTTCTTTCATCTATAATCCTCACTCGAAAGCGTCGAGATTGTCCCTCCGACCCCTACCTCGCCTTCCCTCTGGTTGCCACGGAGCTTTCTAGTTATATAGTCTAAAAGATCTGTATTAACTTGTCATCTCCAGAATGTCAGTAAACCTGTGTGCCCAAGAAGGTGAAGAGCCAAGAGATGTGGTACTTCACTTCGACGTGCGCTTCCACAGAGACAACATTATATCTCTCTCGCGCAAGAACGGCGTCTGGATCGGTAGCGGGAACTACGACACCAACTATAACATGTTTGTGCCTGGTAAGTGACGTCTTAGACACCTTTGTGATACATCTATTGGTGGTTGAAGAAGGAAGTTCTGACACTTGAACACCTACAGATCTGAGGAGAGCCTCAGATCTGTAGTTGTGGAGCCATTGCCGACTTACTTCAGTGACCGAGGTTGTGGAAGGAGTCCATGGTCAAGTTAAGGTGACGATGGTACCCACCAACGTCCACCAGCCGTGGTCCACGGCTACGTCTGGACTTGAAGTGCCGAACGCTAAATCCCAAGGTTGAAAATAAGGTGACCCAGATGATAGGGTCAAACCCGGAGACAAACTTTACACCAAGACAGACCACGGTATGGTTGAAAAAGCTTTTCACGATAGTGACTTAGTTGATGGAACAAGTATAATAGACTGGCCTCTAGCTCAGTTGGTAGTAGCTCTGCCTTCTGCGCCGTAGGTCGTGGGTTCGATCCCCACCGAGAACAAATATTTGTGTGGTTAACATAAATGTTTGTTCTCTGTCTGGGTGTTATATTGTATTCTAAGTATGCATTTACAAAAAAAATAATGCATTCAAGTATTATATCAGCTATCCGGTTCCCATATAACAAGCTCTGCTTAGTTTGGGGCTGGGTAGTGTTGTGTGAATTGTCCACAATATTTATTTATTTATTTATAATGTTCGCCTGTTTTTCTAGGCTTATCGCGTGGAACCGGTACCAGACTCGCACCTAGCTTTAAGATGCTTCAAAGTACATACATAAAACTCAAGCCTCATTCCCATAGGGGTAGGCAGAGATCACGGATTTCCACTTGCTACGATCCTGACACACCTCTTTCGCTTCATTCACTCTCATAATATTCTTCATACATGCTCGTCGGTTTAGGGTACTCTTAACCTGGCCTTTCTCTAAAACGTCTGCAATTTGATCGAAATACATATAAATGTGCCTAGGTCTTCCCCTTCTAGCAGGTTTGTTTGTTTATTTATCTTTATGTTTCAAAAGTGATCTTACTACAACTGAATATACGATTTTTGACTCTGATTTTGACTTCCATCCTCTTCCAGGGACGATATTCCGCATAATATTCGAAATCAAAGACACGGACGTGATCACGATTTACTGCCAAGGAAAGTTCCATTCCAACTTCCTGCCGAAGATTCCTCTCTCCATGGCGAAGTACATCGTCGCCTGGGCTGATGTGGAGAGAATCACTCATTGCTACTTTCATCTAGCAAGCAAGGTATGCTCAAATCTGCATTCTTACTGACTAGTTTATTGAAGTTCACGAGCATTACTCCTGATTCCAACCAATTAGTTGCATACTTTGTTTGCCGCAGTTTGATTTGTGAAAGGATCATTTTTATTTTATTTTTATTTTATTTATTTAGGGCATCCAACAGAGAAATCACATAGTATAAATATGAACAATCTTAAATGTATGTATGTCTTTAATGTAATCAGTGCGTTGTGTCTCTCTAATTACAGGACGCCACAGCGCGTGCAAAATATACAACTAGCTAGACAAAGCAAAATAATTAGTGTAAAGGCTTGAACACACCGCCAGCGAACTAGTTCGCTAGCGATGGCGAACTAGCCCCCAAATAATTTGAAGTCTCCGAAATGTACTTTGCCATCACAATGGCGCTTTTGGCGCTAGGTCTAGCGCAATTTCAAAGCATTTAACTGCTATTATTTTGTAGGCTAATCTTGGATTAACCTTGGATTTTAAATACGTGTCGCAGTTTGTAGTTCATATAAATTGCCAAGTTAAAAAAAAATTACATTTCTATTGAGTTTTCAAAAAAAAAGATATTTATTGAGCACTGTGACATGCGCACCTATTTTATCGGACAACTTGTGTCTATTCATGGTATCTAGAAGCATTTAAAGTGTCTAGGTTTATGACTACAATGCTTAATTTAAAAAAAATAAAAATACATCAGTAAAAATAGCCAAACCCTGGAATGGACCTGGCAGCACTGGCCGCAATTTAGACTGTCAAGATATGAAAGATATTTAGCCCAATCAAAACACTTAACTACTGCTAAGCATGGGAAATAATTACCTGCAGTTAATCGGCTCATTTACAACCTTGAGCTTGTTCAGCTCAAACAACTCAGCGGCTCAAACATCATGTAGTTGTTGTAGAAGTGTGGAAGTGCGAGTGCAGAAGTTAAGCCGCTTACAGACCTTCTGGCTTCACTTCGGAATCATTCAGTTAATATAGTTACCTACTTTAATTTTTTTCACTGAAATACCTAACCTACCTACCAAAGTAGCAAGCAGCAAATAAACTGAATAAATAAAGTCTGTTTAAACTATTATCGCCACTGTTTGTTTTGAGCCGTTATTTATTAAATTTAAACTGCTAGCTATGCTAAAGTATAAAATGCTATGATGTGCGGTTTTGGCCCTTACGTATTTATTGCAGAAGCAAATTTTCAACATAGTTTCTATTATTGGCTATGCATACCGTAAACCTTATATCTCTTTGTGCTTCTTCCAGAACGACTTCCAATTTGATCAGGGCGAGCAACGCCAGGCTCCATAGCTCGTCTTAATCTAGGTCTTTACCTATGAAATTGTACATTTGAATATTTCTTATGCCATTAAAATTAGATAGGCGTAAGGCTCCAAACCCCACAGCAAGCTCAGCCGTATAATTAGTTGGTCTAACTCCATCACGGCTAAGCTTGCCGCGGGGTTCCAATTCTTCGGTCCAACTTTTTCACCACTTCTACTATCGTCTTCAATTCAAGGCCTGCGCACACCTATGTGCTCTTTACCGTCGTCAGTATTTTCGAAGCATTACAACCTTGGAATTTTCAAGTCAAGAGTGAACAAGTGAATAATAGCTAAGCGTGCTCCACCTTAGGCTGCATTTTCACTTTCCATCAGGTTTGATGGCAGTCAAACGTTTAGCTATCAACAATAAAAAAAAATACCTATATATGTCGCTGGCCATGGCGATCAGTGAAACGCTGTCAAATTTGAAAGCGATATTTGACATCGTTTCATTGATAGCCATTGCCAGTGACCTAGGTGTACACAGGCCTTCATATCGTTGTTGACAACGGTTGCCAGCCGACCACAAGGCTTGTTTTTCAACTCATAATTTGCAGATTTAAATTTAAGGCTTTGCATAGGTGCAAAATACAAAAGCACATTTTGCCCTCCTTTTTTCTACACTAAGCCTGTGCAAAGCTAAGGCGATTGGCTAGTTATGTACATGGAATACATAGTGAGATAACTGGCATGTCGTAGAACCTACATAAACCGTAAAACATTGTCAAGTGCACGAAAAGAGCCTCATTGAGGTGCGTTTATAATTCTTTCACCACATTACTTTTGAATGAACTTTTGTCACCATAGTATTAAGTATGTTAAGGCTGCAATGCTTTCTAAGTGAGAGCTGAAATAAAAAGTTTTGGTTTGATTCAATTTTGGTGTGAGCTACACTGAGCTGCACAAAACGTAGATAATAATGACTCCTTCTGTCTTCGACCATATCACTTTACCAAACTTTGACACAAGAGGTGGGCGTGGCTACGCCGCCGCCACGACCAAAGAAGTAGGAAATATAAAACTTGTTAATCCCATAGAGCAGCAGCATTGTTTTTGACAAAGTCAAACGGCTTCGTAGGTATTGCTTTTACCCAACATGCTGATGTAAACAGGAATGTTATGATATTGACCACTATGTGTGTGTATAAGTATTTTATGATTGCTCATCTGTTCCCCTATCCTTATTAATATTATAAATGCGTTTGTAACTCTGTCTGTCTGTCTGTCTTCCTGTCTGGCTTTCACGCCAAAACTACTGAACCGATTGAAATGAAATTTGGTACACAGATAGTTGAGGGCCTGAGGAAGGACATAGGCTACTTTTTATTGCGAAAAAAAGGTTGTAAGGGGTTAAAAATAGGGGTTGAAAGTTGTATGGAAGTATCGTCATTTTTAGAGCTAGAAACCTAAAACTTATTTTTTAGTCTGTTGATTTGATATAAAAAAATATGACATTCAAAGTTTGTGCTGGGGGGGTAGAGAGAGGGGAGTACAGGGGGGAGTGTGGAGGGGAGGTGCGGGGGGAGTGTGGAGGGGAGTACAGGAGGAGTGTGGAGGGGAGTACAGGGGGAGTGTGGAGGGAAGGTGCGGGGGGGAGTTGGAGGGGAGGTGCGGGGGGAGTGTGGAGGGGAGTGAAGGGGGAGTGTGGAGGGGAGGTGCGGGGGGAGTGTGGAGGGGAGTACAGGGGGGAGTGTGGAGGGGAGTACAGGGGGAGTGTGGAGGGGAGGTGCGGGGGGAGTGTGGAGAGGAGTACAGGGGGTGTGTGTAGAGGAGGAGCGAGGGGGGATGCGGGGGAAGTACAGGGGGAGTGTGGAGGGAATGTGCGGGGGGAGTGTGGAGGGGAGGTGCGGGGGGAGTACAGGGGGATTGTGGAGGAGAGTCTGGGGGGAGTGCGGGGGGAATGTGGGGGGGTGTTGAGGAGAGTGGGGGGAGTTCGGAGAGGAATGCGGGGGGGATGAAAATGTGGCGTAGTACGACGCCATAATGTCTAAGTTTAGTAAGAGGGCAGACGACTGTGTCACGTGCACGCGAATATGACGTTGTTATTTAATTACTGTTTTCTTCCGCTGCAAATTAAAAATGCTACCCATAGACACTATACCACGCGGACGAAGTCGCGGGCACAGCTAGTATCAAATAAATATAAAAATAGAACTAGTTTATTTTAATTATATGACAGCTGTCAGTTGAAAGCGATTCTATCTAGGACTGAAAAGTATTATTTAAAATTAAACATTTTTACTTTACTTTGACTTTCACTTTGAATACTGCTACTCCATTGTAATCTCCATTTGATAACTCTTTGAATTGCTCGAAATCAGTTGTCAATTTGAAAAAACGTCAAAACTATAGCGCTTGCAAAACAGGAAAGTATTAAAAACCGGATTATCTCCGGCTTCCGGCCAAAAACCGTTTCCAGGTTTGGTCAACGTAATATTTTTTCATATAGTAGAATTTTAACAAGAAAACAATATTCTAAGATACCTACAAAATCAACTATTAAAAAATTGTACGAAATAGGAATTAGTATCTAGTGAAGTTTAATATTACTTACTTTATTATTGAGTAGTTTATTGTTGAGTAGATTAGTAGTAGTAGTGGAGCTTTTTGTGAAGTGCTCATCCAGGGAAGTACTACCACCATACCTGTTTCTGCCGTGAAGCAGCATTGCTGTGTTTCTGTTTGAAGGGTGTGGGTGCCGGTGAAATTACTGGCACTTGAGGCTGAACATCTGTACGCGTGAAGCTGATGGACGCAGGGCAGTGCATCGTAGGGCAAATTCCTGGCGTGTGTGACTTACGAGGCAATGCTGTGTTACAGGCTATAGGTACCACTGTTACCACTTACAGGCCTATACCCGAGTGGGATCCTAGCTAAAGAAAAATAAGAACACAAATTAACAAAAAGTAAAACTGAAAAAAAACTAATAAAAATAAATCTAACATCAAAATATATGTATTAAAAATAAAGTTTAAAATTAAATTTAAACAAAATAATGACTATAATGTATGAATGTAAATAATAATGATGATATAATAATAATCGAAATAATAAGTAATAATATGCATGAAATGTAACTTAATGTAGTTATGGAATGAATGGGCTTTTTTAATTTTTTTTTTTTATAGTTACCACTTAACATCAGGTGGACCATATGCTTGTTCCATCAGCTAGATGTATTAAAAAAAAAGACGCAGTGCAATAATAGAAAAACAAAGTATTGGTTTTATTATGTTTTATCGGTTTTTAGCTTTGTATGCTTTTAGACAAAAAAAAACCATTTATAAAAATAATGCATCTTTTTAGTAATGTTTCAATTACCTGGACATATTAGGGCTAAGAATTAAGTGATGGTGAACTGAACGCGCGAACCTTGTGCAAACAACACCCACACCATTGCCTCCATATTGCCACTGTTATGACTTTTGAGGAACAAGATTTAGCGCAGTTTTAAGACAGTATCTAACACTAATACTAGCTCGCTGCGTACAATGACAGTTCGCGGCGCTGTGTGGGGATGAATGCAAAACCCTACGCTTGAAACTGATCGCCATCACCATCGCAGTTCGAAACTGTTCGCCGCAATCTTTTCTAAGCTTAATTCATTCACCCGCTAGTCCGGGGTACTGTAGTTTTTGTTCACGGGGATTAAAAACAAAACAATATTTTTGAGGCTCAATCAGTAAGATTTATGTTTCTGATACTAAGGAAAATCGGAATACGTAAAACTTCCCTCACTGTATAGGCATACGCCTATCTATCATTGCGTCCTGAAGTGAGGGTAGTTATTATACCTCCACCTCTCAACGACGATAGCACTCATGTCAATGCTCCAGTCTGCCCACGACCACAGTTATTACAACATAGCCGAAGCGTCGGGGAAAATTATACGCGGTAAACACCCATCATCATCATTATCATCATCATCAACCTATCCACTGCTGGACGTAGGTCTCTCGCAAGACGCGCCACTGAGCCCGGTCTTCGGCTCTTCTTCTCCAGTGCTTGCCAGCTACATTTCGCAGATCGTCGCCCCACCTTGCCGGAGGGCGTCCTACACTACGCTTACCTAAACACGGTAAAAATACCCGTGTAACAGTTTAATGTGTGTTATGATCGCAAAAGTTTAAAAAAGTACTATTGATAAATTTTGCTTAGCTGTCCGGCTTTTCGCAAAACCGGAAAACCGGGTTTGCACGCCCTAGTCAGGACGTAATGTCAGATGGGAAACTGATGGGTGGCTGAACTAATTGATGCCCGCGACTTCATCGACTGCCTCCACGGGTGGTGATTATACACTTCCTTGTTTCGATATTATATTTATGCATTCCATCTCTTATAAAAAAGTCCCCAAATATTATAAATACATTCACTTGTTCTGTTTTTTCTCCATCAATCAAAATATTACACGCTGTTAAACATTCATATCGAATACCATAAACTTAGCCTTATGATTGTATTTGTTTTTGTATTTATTGATTTACTTTGATTATGACGGTTCATTCTAGGTATATGTAAATGCCCTTATTTTATTTTTTATTGATATTTGATCTTATTCTAAGCTTCTCTCCATCCAAAATTGGATTGGAAAATACTGATTTGCAGCGATATAACCGCCCATTATGCATTACTATATTTTTAAATAGTTTCAAATAAGATTCTATCCTATTATTATCTTACACAACATCTTTTTTTGCTTTTAACGTAGTTAAACAAATATTTTTAGAAGTAATATAATTTTTTTCTATTAAAACTAATAGGAAAAACAATTTCCAGAGTTCAATAATATTAGAACGAATCCTCGATAGTTCTCTTTTTCCAAATTTTAGACTCTACGGGTCGTTTTCACCGATGACTAATCAGTAGATCAAATATTTGACGATTGTTTAATACACAAAATTAAGAAAAATTAAGTAGGGGGTAGTAAAACATTAAATAGGGGATGCTTTGTCTGTCACGATCTGGGAACTTTCGTTTTTATTAGTAGTGATCGCAGCGTGCAACTGTCAAAAGACGCGGCAGTGTGTGCGGATGTATACAATTCCCTATGTTGAAACTGAACGGTTCGCCACCGCGCCCGCCAGCGAACTAGGTGTGTTCGAGCCTTAAGGTAGTAGGTATGTAATAAATACCTATAGAAAATACAAAAATAAAATAGTAACAAAGTTAAACACAAAATAAACAAATGAAAATACGAGATACCTACTTACAACGAATGTTAAACTTAAATTGAGATCATAATAATCATACCTCATAATCATCATAATAAAACGACGACAATAATACAATGCGAAAAGAAACGAAGGCAATGCGACGCAGATAATTGAGAAACACGAACATTTTTGATACAATAAACACATACTTCATAATTTATGAAGTGACGTTATATATGGAAGAAGAATACAAATAGTACATTAAAATGGTGCCTCTCCTCTCAGTACCACGTGAAGACGGACGTGGGAAATAGTTTACTTACGAAATAGTCTGAGCAAAATGAATCACCCTCTTTCTACCGAAGAGAAGACCATACATAATCATGCGTCGTCCCTTTCTTTTGCTTGGTGGAAAAAGGGACAGAAGTAATTGTAGTCTACTCTTTCTTAGAAAAATCGTTGTCTTCTCTGTTCACGCTAAGCTTGCTCGTTGAGTAGGAACCACTTTACCTGTCTCTGAGCAGTAATAGTCGCATTGCTTTGTTCCAATTTAATATGATTTCATTTCATTTTTATTTTATTCCAGTAACATATCATGGTACACTTGGAAATGTCAAAATAATTTAACAATATGATAATAAAAACAAACTATTCCAAAAAATGCAGCGAAAACAATAACATTATTAGTACCTATAATATTTTGTAAACCATATACATTTATATTAGCGAGTGCTTCGTCAAGAGTATATTAAGATTTGGTAAATTATAACACTAAAACAGTCATGACTTTGGAAGGGTATGTGTTGTCGGTGCTATTGTAGGAAAATAAGACTTTGCCTTCTTTCAGACTGTCAGCGGAGACGAGGCGGGTGCTCCAGGCGCCTTCGCCCCTCAGTCGCCGCGGCCCACCATGCTGCCCGGAGATATGAAGCGATGGTAGGTACATACTAACACACCTTATAGTATCAAGACGTTTCAAAGTGACCTTTGTGATACTAGTACAATTAGGCCTGACGACTAATTTTCAAAATCTCTTCTATCATATTCAGAAGTATCTATTATGTCTAAAATATATCATATTTCTGTAGAAAATTAAGGTTTTTGTGCAATAAAAGTACATTTAAATTTAAATTTTCAAATTCACGCCAAAACGCTCGCTGGTGTCATGGCGTCTGTTATTACGTCACGGTTATAGTATATCAACAGTAAACATTGGTGCTTTTGTACTGGGAGGCAATAATGTACGACCCGTTATTGTACAGCAGGATAATGTACAGCAGGTTAATGTACACACCGTTATTACGATGCCAGGGTTTGGATTAACGGGGCGTACAATAAAAGGTCGCGAAATAACATGCTGTACAATGTCATCACGTGTTGTTATTGTACGCCCCGTTATTACGATGCCAGTTAAGCCTCATGCACACTGTAGCAATTCAAATTTTTGCTGTTTTGTCTGGCAGCGGATACTTGTACTTGTCCTTGAGACTTTAGAGGGCGGATCCGACTTGGATAGGTTAGGTTATGTTAGAACATATAAATAACGCACAAGGCGAGCGAGCAAAGCGAGCGTGCCGCGGCAGCGGCCGCCGCAGTGCCAGAAAATATTTCTTTACATTTACCCCAAAGGGGCTATTCTCTTAAGAAGCGGTATCCATTGCTTACAAAAAAATAAGAAATAATTGAATTGCCTCAGTGTGCACGGGCCCTAATGACATCCAATTAACATGCTGTACAATAACATCACGTGACAATTTTGTGCACCCAGTTAATTCGCAGCCAGTTATTGTACGGCAGGTTAAAACGAATCCAAAAAATGAAAAAAGGTTTCGTTTTAACATGGTGTACAATAACATGCTGTACAATAACTGGACGTACATTAACCGGACCCTTTGTACTAAATCGGAATGACGTTTACGAGAACGTGACGTAATTCGCTCTGACCGGTGTTTGAGCCATCATGGCGGATTGTTGTATTTTGTAGATTTATTTTAAAAAATAAATTATTAATCTCGACATTAATAAGAGAATAAATACATATATCAAAATCTTTGAATCCTTTTTCATTAGATCAGATAAATATTTTGGCGATACTTGATTACTGTCTTCATGCCCATTGCATAAACGATTTTTATAACACATTTGCTCGTAAAAGGTCTTTTATTTCACTAATTTCAATATCGTAATGTATGTCATTACGTACTTGTGCGTTATTGTAATGTAAAACGCACTAGTTTCTGTTTACTAAGTGTTATAAATAAAACACAAGAAAACCAATATATGGTTTTATCTGAATAAAATTTGAGTATGAATGACAAGTCAGTTTTGACAACAGTCAGATATAAAATATAGGTTGGTTCCAATAAGTATTTACACCACATTCACCGCCATATTTTTTAAAACTAATTGTTGACAAGATCATAGTCTTGCAGGCGAACAGGAGCTCTCCTGTCTCTAGTAGAACGTCGAACAGAAGATGGAACCAGTATTTCTTCAACAGCATCCTCAAACTGTTCATCCGACTCACTTTCCGTTCTAGTTGCTGTTCGGTGTGAATGATTAAACAATATCTCATGGGGTGCAGCATTATTCGTCGTACACAAAGAGCGGATTGAATCAAGGGCTGGGAATAGCACACGCTCCCAGTTTGTTGTGTCAAGCTCTCTAGACTTCAGGCACAACTTTATAGATTTCCACAGGGTGCCATTGAGTCGTTTCACCTGCCCGTTTCTTTGAGGATCATAAGGTGTCATCCGGCTACAAGCAACTCCATGCGATGCTAGAAAATTTCGTAATTTGTTTGACATGAAGACGGTACCACGATCAGAATGGATGTAATGTGGGACACCATACTTAGTGAAGAAATCGTTAACACATCTGATAACAGTGCTAGCAGAGAGATCCTTACATGGGTAGGCAAATGGGAATCTAGAGTATTCATCTATGATTGTTAAGATGTAGCGATTCTGCGTATTGGTTGGTAGAGGTCCCTTAAAATCAAGATTTAGTCTTTTAAAGGGTGCAGTTGATTTAATAAGATTGCCTTGTATCTTGGCAAACCTTGGTTTTACTTCTGCATTTTTTCTGAAAGCAGGCGTCATTTGCTCGATATTTTCAGTCCGCTTTCGTGACTTAATGGCGATTGGTTTCACGTGAGTACTGAGTAGATAGATTAGTGAAAAGTGAAACTGGAGGCACCGTAGCTTCCCTATCACTACATATTCTGAGTGTTTTCTTAGCACCTCCAAATTTTATCTCTACCGATGAATGGTCGTTTAAAATATCATGACCAATAATAACGTCAGCACATAAATCTTCTATTATGTACAAAGGCCTTCGAGTGTATGTATGCTCATTTAACATGATGGTTGCATAGCATAATCCATCGACGGATGTAGTCCGTTTTTTTGAAGCTAATGCTATAACTTCTTTCCATGGATGGCGTTTTAAATTTAGCAGCTTTGCAAAATTGTGGTCGATAAAGCTCATTGAACTTCCACTATCGATTAAAGCATCGGCTTTGTAGTTATTGCAAGTGATGGAGACTATTGTTTTGCGTAGACTCGCTGGTGACGCTGCTGATATTTCTCCTGTATACAACTCCTTTTCAACAACTGCGCTTGCTGCAGGCTTATTTGTATTTCGACTTCTACAAACCTTGGCGAAGTGACCTTTCTTTTCACATTTTGTGCAAGTTGAGTGGAATGCTGGGCACTTTATTCTTTGGTGAATGTTTCCGCCACAGAAAAAACAGTGTCTACGTGTCGTCGGTGCTGCAGACAGGTTTTGAATACTCTTGTTTCCCTCGACAATGTTTTCTATTTGGCTAAGCAAGTTTGTATGTTTATTGCTGCCAAAGTCCTTTGAATTATTTTCAGCCATTTCAAGGGACATCGCTTGATTTTTCGCCTCTTCCAGAGTTATATTTAAATTTTCTAGAAGTCGTTGACGAATCCTGTTCGATTGAATACCCGCGATAAAAGCATCCCGCACATATTCATTCCTGTATTCTTCGGCACTTACAGATTTGAAGTTACATTCAAAAGCTAGTTGCTGTAGTGTGCGCAAGAAGTCCGCTACTGTTTCTTCTGATTTCTGTTTAGTTGAGGTGAGTAGAAACCTAGCATGGATTTCATTTTTGGATTTTATATAAATTCTATCCAGTGTACTTACGGCAGTTGAGTATTCTTTTGCCTCTCGAATAAACAAGTATAATATTCGGAGATACATAGTTAAGCAGTATTTTTAATTTGATGTCATCTGACACTTTATTTGATTCCGTTTCTACAGCAAGAAAATTCTGGAACGTTTCTTTCCAATACCGGTACTTGAGTTCGGCGGTGGGAGTTCCCGGATCAGTGTCAAATTTATCTGGCCTTAGCAGTCGTGCTAGAGAAGCCATTATTCATCGCTTAAATTTTATTCAGATAAATTGTTATAAATAAAACACAAGAAAACCAATATATGGTTTTATCTGAATAAAATTTGAGTATGAATGACAAGTCAGTTTTGACAACAGTCAGATATAAAATATAGGTTGGTTCCAATAAGTATTTACACCACACTAAGGTAAAACGTACGGTTTATCACGATGATCCTACCTCTATAATTATAAGTTTAAAAAACTTGAGAAACCGACTTCATTGTCAAACGGCTAAACCGATTTTAATCAAATTTGTTAAGGACAATCTGGACGTAAGAATAACCTTCCAAATAAAAAAATAATTTTCTAAATCGGTTCATAAATGACGGAGGCATGCAGTTACACACATTAAAAAAAATATTTAAAAAAAAATGGCAACACCGATTTTAATAAAATTAAAATGGGACCAATCTGGAAGCAGTACCTTTCAGATAAAAAAATAATTTTTCAAATCGACTCACAAATGACGAAGTTATGCGGTAACCTACATTAAAAAAAAAAAAAAAAAAACCTTTTTTTTGATTGGAAGTCGGTTAATAAAACGAACGGTACTCTTTGAAATCTTAGCAAAGAGTTTTTATGTCATAAAAGTGGTCAATATTTTATGAATAAAATTAACTTTGGGAGATAAAAGATTATAATTATAAGTTTAAAAAACTTGAGAAACCGACTTCATTGTCAAACGGCTAAACCGATTTTAATCAAATTTGTTTAGGACAATCTGGACGTAAGAATAACCTTCCAAATAAAAAAATAATTTTCTAAATCGGTTCATAAATGACGGAGGCATGCAGTTACACACATTAAAAAAAATATTTAAAAAAAAATGGCAACACCGATTTTAATAAAATTAAAATGGGACCAATCTGGAAGCAGTACCTTTCAGATAAAAAAAATAATTATTCAAATCGGCTCACAAATGACGAAGTTATGCGGTAACCTACATTAAAAAAAAAAAAAAAAAAAACCTTTTTTTTGATTGGAAGTCGGTTAATAAAACGAACGGTACTCTTTGAAATCTTAGCAAAGAGTTTTTATGTCATAAAAGTGGTCAATATTTTATGAATAAAATTAACTTTGGGAGATAAAAGATTATAATTATAAGTTTAAAAAACTTGAGAAACCGACTTCATTGCCAAACGGCTAAACCGATTTTAATGAAATTTGTTTGGGACAATCTGGACGTAAGAATAACCTTCCAAATAAAAAAATAATTTTCTAAATCGGTTCATAAATGACGGAGGCATGCAGTTACAAACATTAAAAAAATTATTGAAAAAAAATGGCAACACCGATTTTAATAAAATTAAAATGGGACCAATCTGGAAGCAGTACCTTTCAGATAAAAAAATAATTTTTCAAATCGGCTCACAAATGACGAAGTTATGCGGTAACAAACATAAAAAAAAAAAATTAAAAAAAAAAAAAAAAAAAAAAAAAAAAACATACAACCGAATTGAGAACCTCCTCCTTTTGGATTGGAAGTCGGTTAAAAATAAGGATTGAATTCTTATATAATAATATGCATATCAGCTATCTGGTTCCCATAGTACAAGCTCTGCTTAATTTGGGGCTAGATAATGTTGTGTGGATTGTCCACAATATTTTTTTTTCTTTCACAGTCAAAGACCATACAAGAAGCCGTCACCAGGCTCTCCTCAACTCCACTCCTCCAACGACAGTTCTGATGAGGAGAAGCCTCGGGCCAAGCCGGAGCGAGTTGATAGATACTTCTACGAAACCCTCATGTGCTCTCCTGATGCTAAGTTTGGATCGCCAGAGCGGAGAGATCTCTCCGCTGCTAGGAGTAAAATTAACTATAAGTATGCAGGTGAATAAGAATATGGATAACTAGCAGCCCGTCCCGGCTTCGCACGGGGTAGACAATATTGTTGTACATTATTTTGTTCTATCGCTAATAGTTTCGACGGCGCATTCGATGAAAGACATTTTAAGACTCATTTTTCTACACCTTCGGTTACATTGTTCAAATTTTACCAAGGATCCCTAATTTTTTTCAAAATGAAATGTTATAGCCTATGTCAAATTGGAAGAAGCATTTTTTAAATCGGTCCAGTACTTTTTGAGCCTATTCATTACAAACATACAAAAATAGGTACAAATCTTTCCTCTTTATAATATTAGTATAGATATACCTTCTGCTGGTTTTCCTTAGAAATAAAAAATAAAATTAATACCTAACTCGTTCTTTCTTTCTGCAGAAGAAAGTGATACAGAAAAGAACGAGAGTGAGGATTTTTCCGAAGAGATAGTTTCTAAAAACATGGACTCCTCTATAGCAGAATCAGGTATAGAAGCTCTGTAGACCTACCACAAGCTCTGTCTGGCTCTGGGTTTGAGTCTGTATGAGTGCTCACCAGTGTATTTGAGTGTGTGACGTTTCAACAGAGGGTTTTTAGTCAACACTCACACAGCCAGAGAAAACCAGAGCCAGACAGAGCTTGTGGTAGGCGTACTGGTTCTAAAAGATATTAAGATATTAAGAGAAGATATTAAGATTATTTTGTACTAACCCTATGACATGTAATTAAATTTAATTTCTACTAACACTTTATGGATCCCGTTGTCTGACATTAAATAAATAATAATAATAATAATAAAACTCTAAGGTCCTCCTACAATTTTCTAATATACAACTAATATAAATATTGTGGACAAGTCACGCAACAGTGTCTAGCTCCAAACTAAGCAGAGCTTGTACTATTAGAATCAGATAGCTGATAATAATACTTAGATATATTTTTTTTATAAATACATACATACTTAGAATACAATGTGACCCCTGACCGAGAAGAAATATTTCTTCTCGGTGGTGATCGAACCCACGTCCTACGGCGCAGAAGGCAGAGCTACTACCAACTGAGCCAATCAATCAAATGAATCAAAATTTAATATATTCATTTCAATTCCAAGAATCACTTTGAAACGTCTTAAAGCTAGGTGAGTCTAGGTGTCAGTTCCACGCGACCAAGCCTAGAAGAACAGGCAACAAACTACGGCTCGGTTCCTACCGTTTTTTTAAATGATCCTTTTAAAAATCTTAAATTATAGCAGTGAAGTTCCAGTGTGGTGCCACTTCACTTAGTGATACGTATGCAATAATACAAGGGCAGAGCTACTACCAACTGAGCTGAGAGGCCAGTCAAATAATAATTGAAGAAGTCATTACACACACATTTGACACATATTTAATTGTTCCTCAGATGACGTCCTCCAAGAGTTGGGCATGAAGAAGAGAAGTCGTCGGGGCAAGTTTGCCCCTTTTGCCCAAGTCGCGAACTTTATGGGCAAGACGCGACGGAATTAGTGCTATGTTATCGTGGCGAGTTGTACCGTTATTGGTGATTTATTGTTTTTTTAAAGATTTATTACATGTAAGGTACTATGAAACGTGTTTTATTTATAAACTAGCCGCCAGTTCCGGTGCTGCCCGTGTATTCTAGAATGTTGAAGAACATTCTAGAACGTTTAAGAGCATTCTTATGATTTTTTTGAAAATTCCTTAAATGATAGAAAAGATAGATAGATAGATAGCACTTTATTGTAAACCACAAGAATAGGACAATAAACATAGCGAAAAACTAAAACTATAGCGAAGTACAATGGGCGGTCTTATCGCTATGAGCGATCTTCTCCAGACAACCTTTGGATGGACAAAAACGAAAGGAAACAAAGAAAAGAATAGACAGAAAAGTCACTACGTGTTAGAAAAGGACAGACAAAGATTTTTGCAACATTTTGCATTGATGCTGTTCCTATTATTCGTAGCGTGATGTTATTTTGGCCTATAACCTTCCTCGATAAATGGAATATCCAACACAAAAATATTTTTTCAATTCGGACCAGCAGATCCCGAGATTAGCGCGTTCAACCAAACAAAAGTATATGAACATGTGTATACAAGCCAGATGGACGCAGGGTAGTGCACCGTATATAGGGCACGCCTGACGTGCGTGACTTACGAGGCAAGGCCTGAGCTATCGTAGAGAGTATTATATTCCTTGGGCCTGAGAGGCAGAGGCAATTATTGCACACTCCTTTAACTCCCTTCCCGATATTTCTGTGATTTTTAGCCATGTTTATTAAAAAACATGCCGCAAACCATACGAAACTTTTGAAGCTTTAAACTTGTAAACTTAGGTAGGGTCGTTAATTCCCATGCATGATAGACCTCCCCTGATCTCTCAGCTCAAGGTCTGCAGACATGTCTCAAAGGGGTAGCCATCAGGGGCACGTGCAAGGGTAATTTTGCACAATAAAGGACGAACAATGCGCAAGCGCTGCCCTTGAAACTCATTCAACAGTAAAAATAGGGTAGTTTGAAAAAACTTGTTTCATTCTTTTCTGGTTTTATTCAACATTTTATTATTTGTGAAATTGTTGTTATTTTGTATATCCTTTGGCCTGTCAGCTCAGTTGGTAGTAGCTCTGCCTACTGCGACGTAAGGTCGTTGGTTCGATTTCTACGGAGAACAAATATTTGTTTGGTGAACACTGATGTTTTTTCTCTGTCTGGGTGTTATTGTATTCTAAGTAAGTATGTATTTACATAAAAAATGTATTTATTTACTATATCAGCTATCTGGTTCCCATAGTACAAGCTCTGCTTAATTTGGGGCTAGATAGTATATATGTCCAGCAATGGGCGTTTCAGGTGTGGACACCTAGTTAAATACTCACCTGCCTAACTACCTACCTATCTAACCTAATGATCAGAGAAATAAAACAAAATTATATGTCCTGACATCATTCATTTATTTTTTAGTCATTATAATTGCAAGTCTCTATTAAATAATCTAAAATACAATGCACAACAACACACACACAACAATACACAATTTTTACACAATTTCAAGCGTGTGATTGTGGCTTCATCTTCGGCTTTTTTATAATCGATCCTATGCTCTTCCTCTTTGCCATAGCTGAACGTTTTTTGGTGGGAGATGGTATTCCATTCGCAGTTTTCACCTTTGCCTTTTTAGGTTTCGGTTCTAATTCATTTTTTTTCGATTTCTCTGGTTTTTCAGTTTTCTTCGTGGGTTTTTTTGTATCTTTTTCTTTCTTCTTGATTTCCATCTTTTTGGGTTTCTTTTCCTCCTTGCTTTTTTCCGTTTTCTCCTTCGTTTTTGTTGTTTTTGTTTCTGCCTTCTCAATTTTTTTGGGTTTCTTCTTAATTTTTGGTTTTTCTACGTTTGCTAGCTTGAAAGACCCGGAGGCACCAACTCCCTTCATTTGTATGAACGTTCCATCTTCAACTCCAACTTTTATGCTCTTTTTGATCAAATAATTCACCTTTTCTGTGTTCACGTTGTATTTTTCTGTTAGAAACTTCTTTATTGCATATAACGACACTCCTTTTCTAGTTTTGAGTTCGGTCAGTGCGTCTACGATCATCATTTTGGTCGTAATCTTCTTGGTCTTCAAATCATCAGATGGGCTTCGTGGAGGTGCTTTTTTTGGCACTATTTTTGTTGGCAAGGCTGAGTGAAGTTCAATATCTGATTCTGAATCCGAAGACATTTTAAAATAGAAATGGTTAAATTGATTTGGAACTTTTTACAAACAGAGAATTATTTAATGAGGCGCTTATGTGGTGTGGAGTGTTACCTTAACGTGGGGTGAGTGAGTAAGAAGGAGCGAAGAAAGAGATGCAAATACAATCACACAAAAATGCACGCTCGTTCGCGGGACAACCTTCATAGAGCCTATGCCTACGCAGGGCCCACACCTGAAAAAAAAGCGGCCAAGTGCGAGTCGGACCCGCCCATGAAGGGTTCCGTAGCAACAAGTAACATTATAATATAAGTTCTTAATGTTCGTCGAAAGGTAAATTGCGGTTTACGATTTATGACGTATAAAAAAACCAAATATCGTTAGAAATTTGCATAGCAATAACATATATTTTTTTTAGTTTTATCATTCTCTTGTTTTAGAAGTTCGAGGGGGGGGGGGCCTACTTTTTACCACTTTGGAAGTGTCTCTCGCACAAACTATTCAGTTTAGAAAAAAATTATACAAGAAACCTCAACATCATTCAACCTAGATCTATTCATAGACACCACGTAAACGTACACGCACGTATGGGCACGTATGGGTGGTGGATGGGCACGTAGGTGTGGGTTTGATGAAAAAAAAAAATTTGCGTTGCAGTTTCAAGTATGGGGACCCCCCAATTTTTTTGTTTTATTCCATTTTTGTCTAAAAATCTTAATGCGATTCACCGCGTACATCTACTCGCCAAGTTTCATCAGTCTAGCTCTTACAGTTTTGGATAAAAATGGCTGTGACATACAGTCGGACAGACAGACATACAGACATGACGAATCTATAAGAGTTCCGTTTTTGCCATTTGGCTACGGAACCCTAAAAAGGGGTAAGTAAGTAAAAATTTATATTAATACGAATGAACATTTATTTTAAACATCAAATAACAAAATGACTAAGAATACATTATTTTTATATTCACAACATTAGATACAGTAAAAGTTTTACAAGAATATTGAAATTACCTAAAAAGTTTTAAAACTACTTAAAATAATAATAACAACGTAACGAATAGGTAGAATTAAATTAAGATTTACGTTCTTTTTAAAATACTACGTCACAAAGATATAAGTAAGTAATATTGGTAGGTCTATGTCACATTTATGACAAGTGGTCACAGAGACGAAAGAAGAGAAAGTTACTATAAAAAAGAAAAACAAATAATTGTAAGGACAAAGAAACGGGTATTTATCGCGATTTACTTTTATTATTTCCCATACTTCAAGTTTTCTTTATTTTCAAAACCTCACGGGCTCATAAAATACCCGTTTCTTCCTTAGATATAAAAAAAGCGCAAAAAACAAATAAGTTTCAAAGAATACATTTAGCCATAGACCTTTTCTCAAAAAGTTCTTGTTTTCTCTCTTCATCTTGCTATCAAAAAGTTAGTACCGAAAAGTTATTTAGTTAACTGTCAAAAAAAAACTTTCTACTAAAAATCTTAGAGAAATCATTCAATTCAATGTGATTTTATTGATTCTCAAATAATAATAACGAACTAATAATCTTAAAAAGTTCCAATTATTACAACATAAAATCCTCTTATTCTTGAATCTTAAAGAAGAATCTAGAATAAAAATCTATTCGATAATGAAAAAGTGAACAGCGTTATATACAGCGTAGTTTTATGACTTATAGCTCAGATAATATTGAGCTGATTTGAGCTAGATCCAGAGATCGGGCGATATTTTAAGTTACGTTTAGCCTTTAAGTTTCTTTCGATAAATTCATTTTAATTAAAAGTAATGGATTTCAATTTGCTATAATCATGTTTTTTTTACTTATAGGGCCGTTTCACCATCTCATATTTTTTTTGTTACCTTCTTACAGAATATTTTAATTTTGTGTTTTTTTTATTACGAACACAATAACAAAGTGTCGTCATCATAAATAGAGACATGAAGAAAATTGTTAGTGGACACATTCTTAGTTGTAGTTTACTTGTAGAAATTTAGGTCAGTGGCAAATTAGACTGAACTTTGGCTAGATTGTAATATTATTAGAGTAGGTTATAAAACATAGCGTACAGGGCCATTTAAGTATTACGTAAACAGTTTTTTTTAATATTTCCCCCCCCCCCACTCCTTGTCAGCAAAATTCTACCTAATTCAAATTAAACCTCTCCTCCCTTCCCCCCCCTCCCATGCCAACGTAATCATTGGTACTAGGATGCATTTTTCTTTTAATGTGTTCTGTTTTTTATTGATTCGTGGGCAGCAATTAAGTTTTTCCCCATTCAACATGTGTGTGTTTTGTTTTCAAGCATAGACAATATTTTGTGGGTTGCCATTTGCAGCGGTGTCTTTACCTATTGTGCAGGGTGTGCGGTGCACACGGGCGCAGCGCCGAGCGCCATGGCTGGCGCTCAGCGCCCTCTAGGATCACTACGGAGCCCTACTTGGCGGGCGCTTTGGCCGGGCGCCGCACTTTCAATGACCAACGTAAAAAGAGCTCCGGTCTGCATAGATTTTGCATAGCATCTTGAGCTCTTCTAATATTTGATGTATAACATCGTAGAGGCGCCGCGCCCCGGGTGCCGCGGTGCACGGCGCCCCCCCCCCCCCCCCTTTTTTTCTCCTCATAAGGAAATAATTTTCCAATTTTCTTTCTAAATGCCTTTAGCAATGAAATTTGACAGTTTGTGGTAACTTGATAGGCATTACTTTGTATCCATTCCGTTTTGAACGCGCGCTTACTGGTGGGCGCTTGGGTAATGTTTGCACACGGGCGCTACATGGGCTAGAGGCGCCTCTGGCCATTTGCGTAATAAAGTAAATAATAACTGCTGACGTAATCACTATATCGACCCCCCCCCCCACACACTATGTCATCAAAAATAAGCAAAGACCCCCCGCCCCCCTCAAGCACTTACGTAATACTTGAACGCCCCCATAGACTGTTCTTTATATTATTACTGATTGATAGCGTTTGTACCAAGGAGGTTGGAATATAACAGCAAGGAGTTTTAAGTCTATGGTTTGTACCTACTAGGTACTGAAATGGTTGAAAAGGCCCTTTTTAGTAAAAAGAATACCATATCAATAAAAATGATATGAAATAACATGATACATTGAAACTGTTACACGGGTATTTATCGCCTCATTTATTTATTTTCCCGCCGTTTTGCTTAGGTGGCTATAGCCGTGGTCGTAGGCATCAGACTGGACTTCCAGTGTAATAGACAACATGTCTAATGATCGCGCAAGTTTCAAAAGTACTATGAAATAACATTTTGAATAAACTCAGAATAATAAAGAAGAATAAAATAAATATTGTTCTCCTAAGACACAAAGTTCTTATAAGTTGCGGTGCCCTAACAGGGTTTATGTTTGAAACTTACATTACCTACTGTAACACCTTTATACAACATAAGTGCAATAAAGAATTTGAATTTGAATTTGAGACACAATATAAACACCAAATTCTACTGAGTACTATTTCTATACATTTAGACATCCAGAAGATAATATTATTGTATTATTATGTAGGTACCTACTAATAACACATCCAATTACGTATATAAATAATTTGATGGCAAAAGCCATAATCAAACGTACTTTATTTTGGTTAATATTAATTATTTAGAGTCTACCATAATATACACATAAAAAGATAAAGACAACATCTTTCTACCCTCATTATTATAGCACGAGGTCGGTACGGTTGTAGGCAATAAATATTGTAGAGCGCTATCTCTTTCTGACGCACACTACGCTTTAAGAAGCCGAAATTAGCCAATTTGCAATATTAGTATGCCTACTAACTAAACAATAGGTTTTCTTCTTCCACTCTCTTCTTTCATTCGTCATCCCGTTCACTCCTTTCAAACAGTCCATCTAACTTTTCTTTGGTCTACCTTTCCTTCCATAACCAACCTTATCTATGGTCTACGCACGACTGCTAGTCACCTCCTGGCGGTATGCATGCGGCGAGGCAGCGAACCATCGGCCTTAGTCGCCAGTTATTTTATTTATTGAAACAAGTTACGGTTCGGGGATCGTTAGCGTTCTTGATTTACTGAGTGTTTGTTCGTGGGATTGTATACCTAGCAAAAGTTCCGTGATTTTAAAAAGTTTTGTTCCAAAAAATGTATCACTTCCAATACTATCCCGAGGGTGAATGAGAACCGTCACTCTCTCGCCGTAGGAGGTGACTAGCGGTGTATAGCGGACCACTCTTCTCATAAATGTATATTTCTTTCCTCCGCATGATATTTGTTGTGAAAATAATCAATATCATTAAAAACTTATTTAATTATGACATCTCAAAATTAAGCTTTGCTATGCACACAGAAAAGGAAAAACGCAAGCTTTGCGTCTACTATCAAACTATCTACATGACCCCCCCCCCCTACTCCCTTCCATATTCTATTAGTCATATTTTAATATCATAATGCAACAATTTTTAAAAACACTTTTTAGCGTCTCACTAATAGTCTCTTTTCCCTGTCATTTTCATGCCAACAAATAGAGATGGCAACACTGCTAAACTGAATACGAGACATACGTACGACATTTAAAAAATAAGCTTTGCTAAAGTACCTTAGAAGTTATTTTTAAGCTTTGCCTCTACTATCAAGCTATCTACATGTTTCCCCGCTCTTCACTAGCTTTAACCCCCCCCCCCCCCTTCTTGTTTATTGATAAATATAATGTAGTACCTACGTGAATTAACGTTTTTGAACTACTAACGGCTGCCCGTGGCTTAGCTTGCGTGGTGGTGATTGCTAACATAAATATTAAAGGCGTTTTCCTTTTTTGGGTTCATTCCAAATATCAAATACATACATATTTTAAATTACTACACTTTGAATAGTATGCGTATATTTTGTTTTAGTCTGTATTTAAGCGATTCACACATAAATATTATATACACTGTTTTTACACACCTTCACATTAACCTATACACAACAATTACTAGCAAAATATTTATGATTGAAAATATCCTATTTAATAGCACAAAAAGTTTTATGAAACACAGCGGTAGGTAACTAATACATATATGAACAAGTAGCCCTACCACAAGCTCTGTCTGGTTCTATCTCTGGCTCTGGTTTTGAGTTTGAGTATACTTTTCCGTACATTAGAAAGTCACAAGCTTACGTCAATATTTATAAAAAAAACTTATAGTTAGCCAGAAATATTTCATATCGGCTTTAAAGGGCGTAGTGTACGTCAGAAGGAGATAGCGCTCTACAAATCCGAAAGGCCGATGTGCAATATTTATTGCCTACAATCGTACAATATTCATCTACCTACGTCAGTTAATCACTTTTCTGAGAATACCATTCACTTAAGTGAGACACAACACATATCTTATACCTATAATCGAGAAAATCTTGTATATTATACTATAATAATCAGAATCTCCGAAACGGCGCCAACGATTTTCACAAAATGTTGTATACAGGGGTTTTCGAGGGCGATATATCGATCAAGCTAGGATTCATTTTTAGAAAATGACGAGAAGTTGGTGTTTTGCAATAATCAAACATAAACTCAATATACGACTGTTCCTGCCATCTATTGGCGATTGTGAGCAACTAACTGCAAGCTATTCCAGCAGATGGCGTTGTTAATTAAAAATAAGCCAATAAAGATACCACTCTTCCTGACATCTATTGGCGAATAATAATACTATTTTTTTTAACCCCGAGCGAAGCTCGGTCATACCAGCTCGTATACGCATATTTTTGTGAAGAGATCTGTATTATAAATCGCTTTGACAGATTTTTGAATACTCTAATGAGACATTTAATTTTCTGAACACTTAAATAACACTTCTGTGATAGGATCCATCACTTTTATGAGACAATAGTCTGAAGCTTTCACTTTTCATGAAACATCTCTTAACTCATCTAACACCACCTCTATTTATACATACACTATTGTGAAGTCATCACTTTTACGAGAAACTTATTCTTGTTTAAAACGTCCTTAGTTTTAGCAAGACATTTTAAACTAAATTTACACTTAATATTTACACTTAATGCAATGTCTCATCACTTTATCGAGACACTTTTGCGTCTATCACTTCGGTGAGATACGTTTGTGAAAGCATATTTCATATCGATAAAATATTTGTTTTTAACCATAGTTACTTTTATAATAATCTAAATTACAAAAAGTGAGTACACTTATGTCTTATTTTCACTTCTCATATTTTAAATATATATTTTTTTATACAACTAGCTGATGGAACAAGCATATGGCCCACCTGATGTTAAGTGGTAACCATCGCCTATAACAAAGCATTGCCTCGTAAGTCACGCACGTCAGGAACGTGTCCTACAATGCACTGCTCTGCGTCCATCAACTTGAGGCATACAGATGTTCAGCCTCACGTGCCAGTAATGTCACCGGCACCCACACCCTTCAAACCGAAACACAGCGATGTTGCTTCACGGCAGGAATAGGCATGGTGGTAGTACGCACCCCCACGAGACTACTGATAAGTTAAATAAGTTTATATTAAGATACTAAGTCCATGAGGACAATGCTCTTTTCAATTTTAGTTTGATGAGACCACCCATCAATTAGATGAGACCATCCATGAGATTGATGATACTACCCATCACTTTGATGAGACCACCCATCGCTTTGATGAGACCACCCATAAGCTTGATGAGACCACCCACCCATCGCTTTGATGAGACTACCCATCAGTTTAATGAGACTACCCATCAGAATGTTCTTGTTAAATAATTTCCAGTTTGATGAGACCACCCATCAATTAGATGAGACCACCCATCAGTTAATAAGAACAATGTTCTTGTTAAATAATTTCCAGTTTGATGAGACCACCCATCAGTTTGATGAGACCACCCATCAATTTGATGAGACCACCCATCAGTTTGATGAGACCACCCATCATTTTGATGAGACCACCCATCAGTTAGATGAGACCACCCATCAGCTATTATGAACAATATTCTTGTTAAATAATAATTATATTATTATAACCAATAACAATGTTCTTGTTAAATAATTTCCAGTTTGATGAGACCACCCATCAGTTAGATGAGACTACCCATCGCTTTGATGAGACTACCCATCAGTTTGATGAGACCACCCATCAGTTAATAGGAACAATGTTCTTGTTAAATAATAATAATATAATCAATAACAATGTTCTTGTTAAATAATTTCCAGTTTGATGGACCACCCATCAGTTTGATGAGACCACCCATCAGTTTGATGAGACCACCCATCAGTTTGATTTAACCACTCGATCTCTCTCGCTCCAGGAAAGCGCAAAGCACATCTGCATGCTCCTCACAGATGCCGATCTGAATCAGTTGATCCTTATTCACGAGGAGAAGTGATTCTCCGTCTATTTCTTCCTCTCGTAGCTTCTGAGCTGTATCTTGCCAGGTCTCGTGGTCCATGAGATATGATGATAAGTCAGAGATCTGGAAAAGAAGGCGACACATTTTGAGACAATGCTAGGAGAAGAAAGTTATGAAAGAAAGAAAGAAAATACATTTATTTGACATAAGTATACGAATGGATGGATGGATGGTAATGGATGAAAAGATAGAGAATCTAAGTCGAATCTAAGTCGAAATCGAAAAAAGAGTGAGAATGGAACCAATAGTTAGTCTCGAAACCAATAAAAGAGTGCGAAAGAGGGTAGATCGATTTATCTGCCAATTACATTTCTTTTACTCGTGGACTTCAGTTCAACCGTGATCATGGTGCATGCAACTGTGCAGAAATATCGGAAGTCAACTCAACAAAATTTAATCATGGTAAATTTTTCATAAAAATAGTGATAAAACCATGATAGTTTTAAAAGTTATATAGAGAATAGACAGTAGGTAGGTTACTGGTTTTGAGCCTGTGTGAGTGTTGACTAAATAAATCGGCAAAACGTCACACACAGAGTATAATGCACTGGTGAGCACTCACAGACTCAAACCCAAAACCAGAGACAGAGCCAGACAGAGCTCATGGTAGGCCTACAGGACGTTCCACGGATATGCCACATGGAGAGAAAGTACCCTGAATATTGTAGAACATTTTACAGAAAGAAGACATTACTAGAATTTAAAAAACAATATAAACTGCATTCATAGTTAATCTTCTTCTTATCGTGTCATTGATTCTTACGAACCAAGTGTGGTGAAAGGATTTTAAGTGCGCCTCAAAGAGGCTCATAGATATTTATATAATTACATGGTTGAACCGGAAATAGAACCACGTTACGAGAAAAATAGTCACGTGTAGCTTAATCATACCGATCGAAAGGGTCCATCATAAAAAAAGCTACAAAACTGCAAAGATTTCTTAAAATAAGTGAACATAATTATATATACGGGTACATAGATCAAACACAAATCAAAATATTTATTTTATGCCATACAAGTATTAGACAAGGATCGTTTACAAGTAACAATGATATAAAAATTGGTTGTCAGAATCATCAGCCAAAAGATAGATGGATTGTGTGAAAGATGACATGGGTAAGAATGGAGTGACTGCTCAAATGACGGCTAATAGAGGAGAGTGGAGAACAAAAGACTGTTGTGCAGACCACACATTAAGTGGGATAAGGAAAAGAAAATGAAGATGCGGGTACTTACTGTCCACAACTTGACTGTAGCAAGGCTGAGTATCTCGAAGGGGTCTTCTGAAAAGAGAAAATAATCCTTTTTAACCGACTTCCAATCAAAAAAGAGGAGGTTCTAAATTCGGTTGTATTTTTTTTTATGTTTGTTACCGCATAACTTCGTCATTTGTGAGCCGATTTGAAAAAATATTTTTTTATCTGAAAGGTACTGCTTCCAGATTGGTCACATATAATTTTATTAAAATCGGTGTTGCTATTTGTTTTTTAATAAATTTTTGAGTGTTTGTAACTGCATGCCTCCATCATTTATGAACCGATTTAGAAAATTATTTTTTTATTTGGAAGGTTATTTTTACGTTCAGATTGTCTCAAACAAATTTCATTAAAATCGGTTTAGCTGTTTGGCAATGAAGTCGGTTTCTCTAGTTTTTTAAACTAACCTATAATTAATAAATTCACTACTTTTATTTCATTTGTTTATTTGTCTATAAACATGGTGAAAAGTAAAAAGATGTCAAAGTATAAATCACATATTTTTACCATTTAAGTGTGCAAAAATTCAATTTGGAGGAGGTACATTATAATATTAGACCTCTTATAAATGTTAATTTTCATCATTTAAAATAATTGAATAGCAATATTATACGCCCGAAATGGGTAGACTGTTGGAATAAAATTGCATAATGTACTATCTATTTACAATAAATAATTCATATCATATTCATAATAATATTAAAATTGTCAAAAGCAAAATTGTAGGCATGTCAAATCCAACGATTTCAACAACGAGTACTTTACGAATTGTTTTACTGAACTGATGTAGATTTTTATTCTAGTTAATTTTGAATAAGCCTATGCTACTTTTTCAACAAATATGCTAGGTAGTATTACGGTTTATTTTGATTTAGTTACCTTCGTTTCGTTCAATTCTGTTTACGGGTTCAGCCAATTCTTGTTCTGCTACGTTTGTAATATTTGTATGTGAATCCTCTTCTGTCGCTTCATCTATAGCTAGTTCCATCTCTTCATCAGACGTTTCTGTATCCACAGGTCTTATATTGGCATGGTTAGTGCTCAATTCATTGGATACATTGCTAATAGATCGTTTATTCCGTCTACTAGTAGATGGTTTAGTCTTTCTATTCGTAGATGGTTCAGCCTGTCTATTCGTAGATGGTTCAGCCTGTATATTAGTAGATGGTTCATTTTGACTACTAGTAGATGGCTCATTTTGAGTACTAGTAGATGGTTCAGCTTGTCTATTAGTAGATGGTTCAGTCGGTCTACTAGTAGATGGTTCGGTCGGGCTACTAGTAGATGGTTCAGTCGGTGTACTAGCAGATGGTTCGGTCCGTCTGCTAGATTTAGCCTGTCTTTTAGTAGATGATTTCTTCCGTCTTCTAGTAGATGGTACCGCGTAGTCTATAACAATCTGGTTCGTATTTCTACGTATTAATGTTGACTTTTGCACCTGAAATAGATTAAAACATACTTTAGGCTTGCAAATTGTTAATGCATATTTTTTTTATTGATTTCATTGTGTAAACTATACTTAAGGACATCACAAAGATTTTTATAATGTACCATAAGTTACACAAGCCGAGCAGGATTTGAACCCACGACTTTCCCCTTGGTACGGGGCTGCGCTGACCGCTGCGCCGTCGGATCCTAATCACACTCGACGAATAACACTTAGGGAGTGTTCGGTACTAACGCGACCGTGGCTTCATCTACAGGTTTGACGTTACAGTCATCTATAAAAAAGAAAGGTGACATCTCTCGTCGATCCAACTGAATGCAACTTCGGTTATCGAGCCACGGTCGCGTTAGTGCCGAACACTCCCTAAGAGTTATTCGTCGAGTGTGATACGATCCGATGGCGCAGCGGTCAGTCCCGTACCAAGGGGAAGGTCGCCCCTCGTCATTATACAGGGTTATTCATTATTAGCTGCAAATACTCAGGAATTAGGTTCAACAAATAAAATAAAAAATATTTATGAAATGATTTTTTGTAAAGTTTTGATTTAAGTTTTTGCATCAAATTTTTATTTTTATTTCTTTACGGCTATTGCATAATGATTGCCATGGAGAACAGGGCGATGACCCACCCAGACGATGACTGAACGCAGAGTGTCGCTGACGGCGCGCGGGCGTGGATCAAAGGTCAAAATAGGTCAGGCACCAATGATTCCAAAGGATATTCTTTATCGATTTTCTCGGGATTTTCATAACAAAACTTTAAAAAAATCATTTCATAAATATTTTTTATTTTATTTGTTGAACCTAATTCCTGAGTATCTGCAGCTAATTATGAATAACTCTGTATAAATCTTTGTTTTAAAATTGTTCTGAATCTGCTTGACAATAATTAATGAGAATTCTGTGAATGATGACTGTATGGTCTGTTATTGTTACTTGTTTTTCCATTGTTAGTTTCAAAGTGTGCAATAAAGAATTTTCTATTATATTCTGTCTATGAAGAGACTTACAGCGAATGGTACGTTTGATTCTTGAAGTATATGACCTTCCACAACGTGTGTGAGTACGAATGGACTTATTCTCGATACCTTGTGCTGCGGAGCTACGTAGGTTTGCGTTGTTGCTAATTCTGGTATATCAGGCTGTATGTGTGTCCTAGTTTTATTGTCTGCTTTACTAGATTGTATAATTTTAGTCATTTTAGAGTTGTGTCGAGTCATAGTTCCATCTGCGTCATCGGAATGTAGAAATTGATTGACTTTGGGAATTATTAGATTTTTTGTATCGTCACTTTCATTATTATTGAACAAAATTGTTGTATTTGAACTGTTTAGAGTTACAGGTTTATTTGTTTTGATCTGGTCATCAGGTTGTCGAAATCGAGCCATTTTAAGGATCTTTCGAAGTTTAGCATCATCACTTTCTGTGTTAGAGAGCTGTGTGGCCGATTGTAAGTTATCTCTTGTTACTTGCAGATATTTCTGCTCAGCTTCGGTGAGTGGTATAGTCATTATAAAGTTGTCATTAATGACTGCATTAGCTTCATTATTAGGCGAAACTTGAGTGATTGTTAAATCATTTTGGGCCATAGAACCTATCATAAGAACAGTTTCAGGTATGGAACTGTCATTTTGGCTGCCATTATCTCCAACATTGTCACCACTGTTTCCCACAATAGATATATTTACTGAGACATCAGGCAAGTGGTCCCTACTTTCTGTTTCGGTTTCAGTTGGCACTGCGTGCCTTACTTTTTTATTGATAGTGTTTGGATGGTCTTCCATACTAGTACTTGCATTCTGCATTTCTACTTTAGGCATTTCGTTAACTATACCTCGCGCTTGTACATAAACGGTGTTCCTTAATAATTTATCGTTGACCCTATCTGCACCGTTTTGTTCAATCATTGGACGTTCGCTCACGATTAAACCAGAATTTATGTTTTGAGCCTCAATAGCGTTCAGTGGTGGCATATTTAATACTGCCTTCACTGCACTATTATTATTTGTCGCTTCTTTCTTGTTGACTAGACAGTTTCTTTTGAACGTCATAGCTTCGCCTTCATCTCTAGTGTTTTGCTCTAAAATTTCTCGTATCTTACGTTTGTAGTTTGTCTGAGGGTCTCTGTTAGAGACTGGCTTCACAACCGGCTTTGGGTATGCTCTTGGATGGGCTTCATCTACAGGAGCTATGTTTTGTACATAGTCATTAGGCCTCACCAGTGCCGTTGATAGTTTGAACACAGCCTTAACGCTACGTCCATCTGGTATATTTGTTATTTGTCTTTTTACCTGCATTGGGACTTCAGTCTTTGGTTTTTCGAGTGCAGCACGCGGAGTTTCTTTCTGGTTGTGTGTGCACGTGTGAGTTGGTCCTATGGGATTCACTATTATCATCTGCGGTCGTGTGTTTTGGAAATGAGGTCTTATTATCTGCATCGGAGATGCGAATTCAGCGTGTTGGCTTGGTGTAACCATGGTTTGCTTTGCAATATTGTTGTGTAGAATGTGGGATAGCATTGGCGATTGCCGTTTTTGTTCCATTTGCATCCTCGTCGGACTTGGTATTACATTCTGTGTGTTCATGACGTTTGGTGAGTTTGGGACTGAGGATTGATTCTGCATCACATTCTGCGCCATGCTCTGTGGATTTTGAACCACATTTTGTACCATTTGAGGGCTTTGCATGTGATTCATATACGGCACTATATGCCTTATTTGGTCGTGCATAATCATCGGCTGGTACTGATAATTGTACATCGGGTTTTGGACCATATGCTGTTGTATATACGGCTGCATATTGGCCATTTGCACCTGTGGCATGTACACCATGTTGGGTCTGTTCTGGATCCATGGTGGAGTGTTCTGTACGTTTAATAGAAACCCTTGGTTTTGGAATGTTGGGGTTTGGGCTGGTGGTGCCACTTGCTCGTCTGAAAAAGAAATAGTATATTGTTAGCTAAGT
The DNA here is from genome assembly GCA_939531255.2 of Thera britannica. Lineage (NCBI taxonomy): Eukaryota > Metazoa > Arthropoda > Insecta > Lepidoptera > Geometridae > Thera > Thera britannica. Next base: position 5,303,308 of record OW618052.2, read on the forward strand.
ACTTACTGCATATTTTTTTAATTTGTAGATTGATGGGTCTGTCTCATTAAAGGTTGAGTCAGCATAAATGTCGTACTGAGTACTTAATGAATACTACTCTTTTTATGATATAGAGGATAAGCTATAGATAAGTAGTCAAGTAAGCAATGCCTTTGTCTCATGAAGTTTGAGTGACACCACACTGGAACTTTATATGCTATTTTTTTTTCTGTAAAAGGATTATGCATAAATATAACGGCAGGAACCTAGCAGTCTGTTGCCTGTTCTTCCAGGCTTGGTCACGTGGAACTGGCACCTATAGACTCACCCAGTTCTAGAACGTTTCAAAGTGATCCTTGTGATACAAATAAAGATTTATTTGAATGATAGGGCGAAGCATTAAGTTATTTTACCTGGTGGGACCATAATCTGGGGCTCATACAAAAACTGAACTGGACACAGCATCATTTGGGGTTGTAACTGTTGGTATTGGGGCTGGTTTCTGGAAAATAACAACAATAGACGGCGCATATAATCATCAGAAAACGTTCACTAGCTGATAGCACATCTATGCACCTGATGTTGAGTGGTAACCATCGCCTAAAATTCGGCATATTTTTATCCGCACTTGATGTGCGGGCTGGTTTTTCCGTAAGTAGGCCGCTGGCGGGCCCTTTTCGCGTGACCCTTGACACGTGTTGCTCGAACTTTTAAAGGTTCTACGACACGCTGGTTTCCTCACAATGTTTTCCTTCACCGTTTTGAGAGTACTGGCATAGTGCACATAAATTTTTCGACAGAAAAACTCATTGGTACATGACTGGATTTGAACCTGCAACCTTCGGATTGGAAGGCGGGGCCGCAACCACTAGACCACCAGTGCTCTCTTAACCATCGCTTATAACAAATTGCCTGAGGAGGCCTATAACTAACTAACAATAAAAAAATAAAAAAAAAAACTTAACACCTATTTTCAATAAAATTCATAAATTAATAAAAATAATATAAAAAACTTTTTGCACAATATGTAAAAATAGTTATAATAGTAAGATTTATTTTATATAGTTGAGAATAAGTTGAATTAAATTTAAATAATGTGCATGATGTAAGTAATTAAATTAGAATTAATTTTAAATAAGTTTTTTTATGCATGAAAATATGTACAAAATTAAGATACTAAGTTACGGAATAAATGGGCTTTTATTATTATTATTATTATTTTCACTTTAAGTGCTCGATTCATTGGTATGAACCGCGGAAAAACTGAAATGCCAAGTGCACCTCAGTATCTACATGACGTGATTGAGTGATCACATCTTGTCTGTCTACATCAGTTTGTAAAAACTTACGGACTATTCGACACGTGTTTAATATAGCCGCCTTCTGCATCAGACCAAATGTATGCTTTGGGAGGTCCAGTGCTGCAAGAGATTGAAACAGTTGTTTCGGAATTACACCCGTGCTTGATAAAACTACTGGTACAATCGAGACCTTTTGAAGCTGCCACATACGGGTTATTTCGTTCTATACATCTATGTATTTACTTAGCTTTTCTGATATAGTGTTCTGAAGGTTGTGTGTGTTGGGGATGGCTAGGCTATGTCAATGAGGAGTGCTGTTTTATTACGATTATCTAAAAGTGTTAAGTCTGGTCTGTTAAAATGTGTGGTTTTATCGGTTTGGATGGCTCTGTCAAAATAAAGCTTATAATCAGCATTCTCAAGCACTGTTTCAGGGGTATACTTATAGTAGGGCGTTGGCTTTGTAGATGTGTCAATCAGGAAGTATTTCGCGACTAGTCTTTGGTGGATTATGTTGGCTACTTGGTCATGTCGGAACTTATAATCTGTTTGCGCTAGCGCCTTACAGGCCCCCGTTATATGTTGGATTGTCTCAGAGCAGCTGTTGCAACGTCTACATAAATCTGTTTGCAAATTTGGAGCTTTTATGATGTACTTTTGGTAATTTCGGGTCTCAATTACTTGATCCTGAATGGCTATCATGAAACCTTCAGTCTCAGGAAAGACTTCACCTCGGCTAATCCATTCGTTCGACGCATGTTTGTCGACGGTTGGTTGACTTAGGTCGTGGTGGTGCCTTCCGTGAAGAGACTTACGGGCCCATTCAGAGATCAAGGTTTGTTTGTCAGTCAGTTCTTCGTTTCTTTGTGCCTCATGGTTCTGAAGGTTAAGTGGAGTGTGTCTGCGGTCTAACTCAACCACTCCCTTGTGAAGGTTTGATTATTATTATTATTGTTATTATAACAAATTGCCTCGCAGGTCACGCATGTAAAGAACGTGCCCTGAGTCCATCAACTTGAGGCATACAAATGTTTCATTACACCCACACCCATCAAACGGAAACACAGCAGCAAAAACGCTTGACGGCAGAAGATAGTTAAGTTAGTACTTCCCCAGACGAGCTCTTCACAAAGAGCTACTATGCTAATAAATCTTGAGTGACATGTATTTTTATTGATTATTAATTACTAGTGGCCGCCCGCGGCTTCCCTCGCCCGTTCCCGTAACACCCCGTTCCCGTTGCTTTTTCGGGATAAAAAGTATCCTATGTCCTTCTCCCGGTTCTAAGCTACCTTCCAACCAATTTTCAGCCAAATCGGTTCAGCCGTTCTTGAGTTATAAGTGGAGTAACTAACACGACTTTCTTTTATATACATAGAAGATTAATTATGTGGTAGGTGTATTAATTATTAGAGAAGATTGTTTATTTATGTAACTTCTGACATATATTTAACTTTTGACATGCTCGTATATTTAACCTTTGACATTATAACTTCATCTATATGTAAACCTTAATATTGCACGCTTAGTTTTAAGTAGAATACATTGGACATTTATAAATTTACCACCTTTTTCAACATGTATTTTATGCAATAAACACTTTGACTTGAATTTGGCTACCCTGCTGCAGATGGTAGGAGACTTACGCATTCTCCTCAAGCATAACACGTCATGAAGACTTGAAGGTTGAGATAAACTAAGTACATCCACATATAACTGCCAAGAACCTCGTCTAGACACGCTAGGCCAGCAAATAGCGATATCAGATAACGCCTTAAATAATAATATCAGCAATTACTGCTAGTTTGCATTTGCTTGGCACATTAGCTTAGGAGGAAGACAAGCTTTGGTATAGTGGGATAAAGCTCAAGTTACCTAAACACAATGAAAAATGACTCTTACTGCAAGGACATAAGAGCTAGCAGTGTATAGTCTGATGCGTATCCTTGTGTACCTACTAATTAAATGTCTACCCATCTGATTTGCTGAAAAATAATAGAATATCTAGCTCCGCAAAACTGAAAAAATAGGTACATTTGCATGATCGCGGGCTTTTTAGCTTTGATTAAAACTTATTCTTTTTTCATTTCCTAGCAGGGTATGGGGGAGGTAATGTCCAATAGTGAACTTCAGACTGATGAAGGTATTATTATACTCACGAGAACTGAAGAGGTGGTGGAGTATCATTATGGCTTGGAGGCTGCATCTAAAACAAGAAGAAGGACAACTTGAAATAAGCAGGGTTGGCTTTTTCATATGAGCAAGGGTGAGCACTGAGATGACGAATAGAGGTGAGTGGAAGAAAACCTGTTGTGCCAACCCCATGCAGGGGGATAAGGGCAGGAAAATGGTGTTAGTGGCTTTTACATTTTAGATGATATACCTATGCAGAATAAGGGCTACTTTTTCAACCATAAGCTGAAGTGAACACTGTAATGTCTTGGATTTGTATCTAATTTTGATAAACGTTAGTTTTGTAACACGTTTTTTATCTCAAACCCACTACCTAAAGCCGAGGGTCGAGACCGAGTTTTCATGTGAGTTGTTTTGGTAAAACACACATTTGACTGGCCTTTCAGCTCAGTTGGTTAGTAGCTCTGCCTTCTGCCTTGTAGGTGATCGTGAAAGAGGATGAGAGCACCTCTGACAACCTTTTAAGGCGCTGTATTTTTTATTCAACTAGCTGATAGAACAAGCATATGGCCTACCTGATGTTAAGTGGTAACCATCGCAAAACAAAGCAGGTATTGTACGACAGGTATAGCAACAGGCAATTTTATATGTACTTGAACGAATTCGATCGAAAAAGGAGCTAAAACTTGAACCTCCCTCCGACGAGTGATGAGTACCTTACCTACTTACTAACGGTGACAAGTTCATTGATTTGTTCCTCAAATAATATAAGTTAAAAAAACTTGAGAAACCGACACACAGACACCAGACTTCATTGCTGAACTGCTGAACTGCTGAATTCAGTATTATATCAGCTATCTGGCTCCCATAGTACAAGCTCTGCTTAGTTTGGAGCTATAGATAGTGTTGTGTGGATTGAAAACAATATTTTTTTTTTTTTGTAGACACCCCTTTAAATCTTGGACCCCCGTAAGCGAAAACGACCCCAAGGTCATTGTCGACCCTTTGAGGTCGCTATACCATGCACTTTTTGTATAACACACAAGACAAGACCAACCCTTAATTCCCATCAGTTTAGGGTACATACGCACTATGCGGTTACCCGCAATGCGGCAGCCGCAGACTGAGCCGCACAGTGCGTATAGAAACCATCCGGGTGGCCGTCACTCGGGCCGCAGCCGCAGCCCGAGCGACCGGAGCGGTCTGCGGGTAGCCGCATCGCAGTGCGCATAGAAATTAATCTTACGTACATAATTATGCTTGCGGTCAGCCGGACGGCTAGCCATTGGTACAATTGGTATAAGTACTCGTACTACAGGCAGCCATGTTTTTACAATCAGTCATTTCTAATTAGTTTTTTTGGAGTAGGTACGTCTTTTTTTTTACAAAATTAATTAATTAAAATTATTTGCATTAATCCTAATATAGGAAAAACTTTAATAAGTTTTGGACCTTTTTTAACCGACTTCCAATCAAAAAGGAGGAGGTTCTCAATTCGGTTGTATGTTTTTTTTTATTTTTTTTTTAATGTTTGTTACCGCATAACTTCGACATTTGTGAGCCGATTTGAAAAATTATTTTTTTATCTGAAAGGTACTGCTTCCAGATTGGTCCCATTTTAATTTTATTAAAATCAGTGTTGCCATTTTCTTTTAAATATTTTTTTTAATGTTTGTAACTGCATGCCTCCGTCATTATGAACCGATTTAGAAAATTAGTTTTTTATTTGGAAGGTTATTTTTACGTCCAGACTGTCCCAAACAAATTTCATTAAAATCGGTTTAGCCGTTTGGCAATGAAGTCGGTTTCTCAAGTTTTTTAAACTTATAATTATTAAAGTACGAATAATACCTGTATGGGGACGTTCAAGTATTACGTAAGCGCTTGAGGGGGGCGGGGGTTTTTGATGAAATGGTGGGTGGGGGGTCGATATCGTGATTACGTCAGCAGAATATATTAAAAGTAAAATGCATATAAGGGGGATGTAAATAATTGTAAAACTCTGCTTACGTATTATTTGAATGGCGTAATATGGTGTTAGGGGGTCTCTTTCTTTTTTTTATACATTTCCTCTGTTTTTGATAAGTTCATCCTCCCCCCCCATACCCATAAATTGTGGAATGACCTACCTCCAAAAATCTTTCCCCTCAGCTATAACATGAATAGGTTCAAGAAAAATGTAAAAAATTCCGGCAACGCAACGACAGCACCCCTGTTGTTGGTGTCTATGGGTGACGGTGACCACTTACCATCAGGTGGGTAAGCCCGTTTAGGCTATCATTTGCATTAAAAAAAAAAACTTCTATAGCAGAGTTTCTCAAACTTTCGGCTCCACGAACCATCTGTTAAAGTTTTGAGGTGACAGCCAACCCCTGACCTAACTAAAGTGCCAGATATTTTTATTAATATTAATAATGATGGGTTGTGCTTGTTTCTTGTCACAAATAGAGTAAATTTTAGAAGTAATTTTGGACAATTTTAACCTTTATTCTGATTTGGCATCAAATCGATTTCTGTACTTAGTTTTTATCATGACATCACGCCATCATCATTACGTAAATTTTGTCGCGATCCCCCTGCCTTCGAATGGCGAACCCCTAGGGGTTCGCAAGCCCTACTTTGCGAAGCCCTGCTCTATAGCAACTGGATGGGAAAACAAATCTGACCCCTAAACTACCACATACCTTTGCAAAAAATCAAATCGATCCTTTGCTCTAGGTCTAAACATTTTACGAGGATAAAAAATAACCTATGTGTTATTCCAGATTATAATCTATCTCTGTGCCAAATTTTATCCAAATCCGTTGTCGTTTCAGAGTTATTGAGTAACAAACATCCATCTTTACAAACTTTTACATTTATAATATTAGTGTAATGAGTGGGATGGGATATTGAGTAGGATTTAAGATCTTACGCAGGCAATATACCAACCCTAACTAATATGGATATAGGTAAAATAGGATACAGCTCAAAAACAAAGAAAAATGACGCTTACTGCAATGATATAAGAGCTAGCAGTGTATAGTCAGGGTGTTGTGTACATTTGACGAATAATCATCAATTTTGTTACAACATGAGACATAAAATTTTGATATTTCATTTAAATCTCCTAAACCTCTCCCTTCGCCAATTCATAAATCAAAGAATACCCTTGAAACTAGTCAATTAACCAGTCAATTTCGATGTAATATCTGTTAAAGAATTAACAACTATATATTTTAGTATGTAAGGTTGAAATTGCAATAGCTGTCGCATGGTTATTGCAAAAAATATTTTATTTATAGTGCGATATAGTTCAAATTTGCTTGAAAAGTTCGTTTTTAAGTCGGGTGTGTCGGTTGGGGTCGGCAGCTTATTTTATTTTTTGCTGCAAAAGAAATTTCGTTGCGTGAGAGATGGGATGATGTCGATTATTTGAAAAATATATTTTAATTCATCAATAGGAATTAATAATACTTACTAGCTATAGATTATTTTTAAATCTTTCTGAATTTTCTTAATCCCTGTACCTTTTTCGTAATTTATAATAAGCTCATTCGCATCAGTAAGTAATTGATCGAGTGAGCGAATCGAACGAAGATACAAACAACTTGGGCAGTTGGGCATTTTATCATAATTATGTTTGTCCAAAGATAATTTTCGAACCGTTAATCCAAACTGCATGAAATTTGACAAGTCCATAGCTTGGGAAATTTATTGGCGAATAAACTTGGATGAGGGGTTATTAAAATATAGAGTTTTTAAAAGGGTGCATAAATAAAAAATTACACGAAGTATCAAGTTACATGTCGTATGAAAGAACTTTGTTTGGACATTCCAAAAATTAAATGTTTTTACTTTTTGTCTAGGACGCTCAGTTTTTGCTATACAAAAAAAAGTTAAATTAAGATAACTAACGATCCGAGGGCTCCCACCACTAAGAATTTAGTTGGAATTAAGATTTTTCTACTGGTCGGTCAATTTTTTTTTATGTTAGTTCAATTTCTGATTTAAAGTGGTACTCAGTTGTCATAAAATGGTGATAGCGACCTGGTCTGATGATGGAGGTCTGTCCAACGGAACTCTTCGATCAATTGGCGAATTGAGTTAAAACTTGTTTACCATGCAAAGCAGTGAGGGAAGTGAGGGATAGTCAGAGGCAATGCCAAACAATGAATCTGGACAGAAGTAATTTCTCAAAGTAGATAAACACTTTTTTCTGATTACCATCTACCGATGTGCTTAACTTTTTCGTGCTTTTGGATTGCATTATGAGATCTAAGTTCGGGGCGAGCTACCAGTTATAGTTAAGTTAATTAGTAAAATATACCTATAATCAACCTTTTCCTTATTGGCTTCGCTCTACACAAAATATATAATTTTTGCGCTTAAACAGACGTAGGTTCCTAACCCGGTAACTTATTTAAATGGGAAATAAAATTTGCTAGTGCCAAAATTATAAGAAACTGAGACTAAGAAAAAACGCTGTGGAGCTTTTAAGCTACGATAAATATTACCTAGAATTAAAATATTTATCATAGCTTTTGTTAAATAAAATTATTTCCATTTTTAATAAATAAGAACCTAAATTCACTGCTTGGCTCATCATTATATTAATACATATTGATTAAACTGCACACAGCGCCATCTATCCGCGAACTAAGCAAAACTACTGTTTTGAGAATGAAAATTTTTGGATTTTTAATCAAAAAACTGGCTAAGTAGGTTGCTATTATACTATACTATAAATGTTTAAATTTTATTTTATCACATTATTTTAAACTTGTGTCAGTTTTCTTTGATAGTTTTTAATATGAAATCAGTGGATGCCTAGATAGGTACTGTACACAAAACCTACCTATTTAATATATTAAATAAATAAATGATCAACTATCTCAATAACTTTAAAAATATCTCTTATTGCAGTAATTATTATTTTTTTTAAATTTGAAATACAATTACTACTTTTACGAAACCTTTTCTTAAACCTTACCTTTCATGGAGGTTCAACTATCATATTTCGTTGGAAATTATTGAGAGAGTTGATTTTTCATTTTATCGATATCGATAAAAAGTAGCGACTATCGATTCTCGTATAACGTCACTATGATGAAATTAGGGCGCACAGAAACCCCGTGTCGCTGGGACATCTATAAATACACACAGGAGTAAACAGGATAGCAAAACATATCTGCCATGTCGTTAGAAAGAGATAGCCTACCATTATTTAGATATTCTCTTCAAAAATCTATAGAAACGGATTCTGACCCTTATAACTCCGTGGTTCGTATTATCGTCTACTGAGAATCGATAGTAACTACTGGAATCTTGTTCCAGGAAAACGAAAAAATAAACATAATATCAAATTATAACAACAAATAATATTTTATCACATGCTAAAACATTAAAAATACAGCAATACTTAATATCATGACAATCGCAAACAGCGGCAACGAATAATCTTACTAAAATATTCAAACAAATCGTGCTGTCACATACAAATGATAGTAACTCTGCATTTTAGTATGCTTAGCGGACGTCAAAATCATTGTAGAGTCGATATGGCGAGCTAATCGCTACAAACTACACGCACATGCACAGAAGTAAGGTAAAAAACCACAAAAAAACTTACCCTCACTGTTATCACACGTCAAACGTTCACAAAACCGAATATTCTTAACAAAACAGCTCACAGCACCGGACGGACATCTTTCCAGACATGGCTGCGCTGCGCGAATAATATGAAAGGTCTCGACACAGACCGTGCCCCTTCTACCACAAAACACCAAGCGACACGCAAATAACGACAGTATCGCTCAGACTGTTCCGAAACATCGCGTTCCAAGTATTGATTTTCGTTGCCGCCATTTTCATAGTACAAGTCGGGTTTAACCAATGATACAGGCTTCGCAAACGATGCACGGCATTGGACAAAACGCATTTCGAAATTCAAACACGTTCCATGACCTTATTATACCCTAGTCATATAGGCGCAGCAAGATAAAAGGAGGCTTACTCCCTCATGCTTATGATTAGATTCTTTGAGATGGAAAGAGACGGCTATAGATTATTTTTTCGTCTTGAAATAGAAAAGTTGACCACAATGTCTTGAAAAAGAATTGTTTCAACTTGTTGTAAACTTTATGAATAGACGCTAAGGATGGTTTTTGGCTATAGAGATAATGAACTCTCATAGTGACGTCATGAAAATGGCGGCACGTAGTATAAATTATTCATGTTATTTGGGCCTACATTATGGTAGAGATATAACCATTCAGCTATTTTGGTATGTTGATGACTTTCTTCTACATTTTATAACGCTTACCGATACTGTACGAAATAAAGACGTAGCTTATTTTATAGTTTAATTTTAGCTTTACAAGCATATTGTAGCTCGATTCTTTTATAGTAGGATTTAAGATGTGTTTTTTATTAATTAGACTAACCTTAAAACCAGCTAGAGTAGGTACATATATCGATCATCTTTGGATTTGAAATAAGAGTTTCTGTGTTAGTGATGCCACAAACAATTTTAAACGACTACATATCTAGAACATTGATTCCCAGCGTGGTCCAGGTGGACCCCAAAGGGTCCACGGGAGATTCGACGAGGGTCTACGATGGCGTGCCAAAAAACTGGGGGTTTACAATTCATAACAGGGGTCTACGAAAATTTATCTGGTTTCGATAGTGAAGAACTAAAATGTTGGCTTCGCCTATCAATTAATTAATTTACCTATTAATACTTTGTTTTTTCGAAAACTGTTAATTCGTGGTTTAAGAACTCAGCCGTAACGCAAATGTCCATAGTTAGATCTAATCTCCATATTTTTTTTGTCAACTGGGAATATAGTAAAAATGTAGCAGCAGGGCAGGGGGTCCATTTTAAACCAGCAAAATTTTGAAAGGGGTCTATGAGAAAAAAAAGGTTGGGAACCTCTGATCTAGAATTATGATAGGCAATAAGATGACAAAATAACATCCGTCATTTTAATCAAAGAGTTTAAAATCCAAAACGTTCCAAACATAAAATCAACTTATCTCTAGATCGTTCGTAACGGTCTGCAGATAGCTCAACTGTTTCTTGTGTATTTGTACATTTTGTTAGAACCTAAGTAAGTTTATGTATCTTTATTTGTAGGTACCTAAGTTACTTTGTGTAAATAAATGAACTAACAAACTAATAGTAGGGGAAGGTGAGGTATAATGATCCTCTTAAGGGATAAACTTAACTGTGGCTAAAGTTGAAGGCAAAATCGCAAGAGTTCTATTGTTGGAGGTAGTGAATTTACTTAACTTTGTAAATGCATACCTATTTTTTATTATATGTATGTAGTTTTTTTGTATTAGAGGTTTTTGTTAAAGTTAAGTAAAGGATCATTTTATACACACCTATGTAGAAAATGATCCCTGGGGTAGGGGCCACCTGTTCACGGCCTGTTTGTGCAAACACTCTCGAGTTTTTTTTTGGGACAGTGCATAAACTCGTCTCGTCAATATTAAATATCCGATGGGGTGGAAAGTAATGTTTTTCTTGCACGTTTTTCAAAATTGAAAAATTTATCCACCACAGGCTTAATAAAAGCTCGCGCTCAAGCAGAAGACGTCGATTCTGGGGCACGCATCGTAATGTCCAGATGTCTACGTCTGAATCCACGAAGCCATTTAAGTCCAGCTTTTCCTTTTGCTAAAGCAAAAGGAAAAGCTGGTTTAGAAATGGAATCATTTTAAACACACAGAAAGGGATCATTTCGCCCCAAAAACCGAATTCCAAGATATCGATCAAAACATAACCTTCAAATACCGCGTGCGGTGTTCGAACATTGCTTAAATATTAGCTAACTGCTATTAATACCCGCAAATAAAACAACATTTCAATAAACACGAACATGTAAAAAGTAATGAAAATCCAAAACAGGCTTACCTTAGATAAGAGCCACACTTTTTGATTATTTTTTAATAAAATCACGCCAGACGCTCGCACTGCCATGACACTTGGAGAGGCAACTGGCAGGGGTGCGGGGAACATGTTTCATGCGCATTTGGATAGATGGCACTAGTTGTCTCTGATTTACAGCGGGGGATCATTTGACCTACAGGGATCGTATTACCTCACCTTCCCTAAACTTACTCAAACTTTATCAATCGATATGTTTCCCAAAATGTTTTACAAAACATTGCATACAACCAGCAGCTTACAGACCTAAATGAAATATGTTTGCTTGAAATACCTATAGTTACGGTAAAGAGTTTAAAATTTGGGCGACTCTCCTTTTTTGTAAACGTTTTTTTTATTGTGTTGTTGATTTTTAGCCTCTTTTGTAGGTCTCTATATTATACTGGTTAGGTGGACTGGTAGAGGACTATGGACCGTATTCAAAAATAGTGTATAGGTTAGGTACCTACCTATTTGAGTCTGAAGCCTCAAGCATAGATTTTTTGACAGATTTCCATTGAAAAATGTCAAAAATCTATGGTTGAGGCTCGACTCATGACGGAGCCTAATTCTAGGCTCATCTACCTAGTAGTAATTCATCAACGACCAGTCAAGTTTTAGCTGTCGAGGCTTCTACGATGAGGCCGTCGATGAATTACTCAAGGAAATCATCCAATTCTCTCTTCGAAAAGAAGCAATAAAATAAAATTGCAAAAATGATCCGAGATGAGCCGAGAATTAGGCTCCAGAGCGGGCGTAGCGTGCCTTGGTATAAAAAGTTTGGGGGCCCGAAGAGTAAAGATTTCTCGCAAAATATTATTTTACAAACATTGCAAGTTAAATAACACTCTCCTTGCCTTTTTTTCGACAAACTGATTTAATTTTTAGTTTAGTCGGGGGCCCCCGTGCCCCGTATACCTAATTGATACGGCAGATCTGACTCAATTTCAATCACTGTTTCTAAACAGGTACGGGCCTTAACAATAATAATAATAAATATTGTGGACAATTCACACAACACTCTCAGCGCTTTGGCTCCACTTTTATAGTACGAACTGCCAAGGAGTGGAACTCTCTTCCGCCGTCAGTATTTCCGGAACGTTACAATTTGGGAACTTTTAAGACAAGAGTGAACAAGTGGATTATGGCTAAGCATGCTCCATCTTAGGCTGCATCCTCACTTTCCATCAGGTGTGATGGCAGCCAAATGCTTAGCTATCTATATAAAAAAAAAAAAACACTACCCAGCCCCAAACTAAGCAGAGCTTGTAATATGGGAACCGGATAGTTGATATAATACTTTACATCATACATGCTCAGTAAATAGGATTTACTTTAACACAAAGAGGCTGTGAAAGTAGGCGTGTGCAGCCCAGTGCATTGTAAATGCGTTCCATTTTCAAATCACTTTTACCGTCACACTATGCTTGATACGTAATGGTTCATTAAAGTTCAAGAGCTATGCAAACCTCCTTGGTGATGGTTCATTACAGTTCAAGAGCTATGCAAACCTCCTTGGTGAAACAATCTCTTTTCTTACAAAATGATATGAAAACTTTTTACTGAAAAGATATATAGTAGCTCACAGATGTGTGCATAAGTGTGCGTCTACGACTGTTTTAGCAGATACCTACCGGTACAAATATTTTACTATTAATTTTAATAAAATTAATAGCATAATTATAATAATACTTATATTATTATTGTAATTTTATTTTTCTCAAATTTAAATTACATTTCGTCATTCCTGTATAAATGTTGTGTTATTGTTGTATTGTAAGCCTATTTCTGCCGAAAAGCAGCATTGCTGTGTTTCGAGTTGAAGGGTATGGGTGCCGGTGAAATCACTGACACGTGAGGCTGAACATCCGTATGCCTCAAGTTGATGGGCGTAGGGCAGTGCATTGTAGGGCACGTTCCTGACGTGCTTGACCTACGAGGCAATGCTTTGCTATAGGCAATGGTTACCACTTAACATCAGGTGGGCCATATGTTTGTTCCATCAGCTAGTAAAAAATTTACCTCGCATGAATGATGTAAAGTAGAATGCTTACCTCGGTCATAAGTAGCTATTGCACCCTCGAACTATATTTGCCCTCGCTCGCTTTGCTCGCTCGGGCATCTAAATATCTCGGGTACACTCGATCCATTAGCGCCCTTTGCGAGCTGCGCTCGCACGGGCGCCAAAAAGGATCTTGTTCTGCAAAAGCTCACTTACTGCCCTTGTATAACAATCTACTATTATAACACATTTGCTCATAAAGGGTCTCCTACTTCACCGATTTCAATATCGTTATGTATGTTTTTACGTACTTGTGCGTTATCGTAATGTAAAACGCACGGTTATCAATCCACGAACGGTACCTTTTTAAATCTTAGCAAAGAGTTTTTATGTCAGAAAACTGACATAAAAACTCTTTGCTAAGATTTTTTTGTGGTAAACATTTTATGAATAAAATTAACTCTGGGAGATAAAATATAGAAAATACACATTTATTCTTTAATTTAATTAATTTTAACAATAAATTAATACCATTTATTTGTAACAAAAACAAAAAAATATTAATTTACTCTATTAGTAATACTGGCTGTTTTTGTGCCTTTGCCTTAAAAAAAAAAATTAGCTAATTTGTGAAAAAGTAAAAAGTTATTCCGCGCGCTTTTTCTTTTCGCTGTATTAGTTTTGTTTGAAAATGTCGTCAAGTAATGATGACTTTATTAATTCGAACCGCCAAAATTCTCAGAGGCAGTGAAAAAGGCTACTTTAAGCCTCTTGCCTGAAAAATCGAACGATAGATACTTACAAGCGTATCAAAACTTCATCTTATGGAAAACAAGCAAAGATGCCAATTCATTTTCACAGAAAGTGTGTTTTTATCCTATTTCATGGAACTTTCTTAAAAATATAAGTCAAGCTCATTGTGGTGGCAACGTAATAATCAACTTTACAAATTGTTCAAATTTTTTCAACTGTTTTAACAAGTAAGTAATTACTACAAGTAAGTAAGTTCGTCCGAAAGTCCGAGTATTATTTGTTTCCTCGCAAATGTGTTATAAAACGTCGTATGACATACGTGCGCTTTGATAATTACAGCCTCTGCTTTCTTGTAGCCCTCGCCTAAACGCCTCGGCTGTAATTTTCAACTTACCGCACTTATATCATAATGTACTATGATGTGGTAGATATACTATATTAATGTGGTAGATTGGACAAAATAGAGGCATATCACCCACTCAGCAATGAGTAGATATAGGTAGGTATTCTTTGTGAAAGTCTCGTTTGGGGAAGTTCTAATAGGTAGGTGGTGTTACGGTGAAAAATATCCATTGAATATAGCTAGAACTCATGTTTAACTTAATTACATGGCAAAACAAAACACCTACACATTACGACGCCATCTTTTTTTCCCCCCGACTAGTGATGTGTCTCCTCGCCTGGTCTCAGTAGGGATGTCCTATTCCCAAAACCGGCTATCAGTAGGTAGGTAAATCTGCAAGTTTGACAATTTTTTTTTTAAATGCCATACAGTCAGACGAGCAGACGGGCCATCTGATGGAAAGTAGTCACTGTCGCCCATAGACACCTGCAACACGCAGAGGTGGTGCTAATGCGCTGCCGGCCTTTTAAGAAATGATAGACCCGCCTTTTGAAGGACCCCATGTCGAAGCTCTGAGGGAAAACCGCAGACGGCAGCTCATTCCACAACTTACTCGTGCGCAGCAAAAAGGATCACGAAAACCGAGCAGTTGTGGAAAACCAGATCCAGGTGGTGAGGATGGAATCTGGTTCTGCGGCGTGTGGTGCGATGATAAAAATCAGCCGCGGGCACCAGAGCAAACAGTTCCTCAGAGCACTCCCCATTGTAGAGACGATAGAGCACGCACCAGAGAACCAACGTCTCTCCGAAGACCTAAGGGCTCTATGTCATCTGTGAGCTTGGAATCGTCGACAATACGAGCTGCTCGACGTATTGCAATAAAAAACTTATCTTTGACAAGGAACGATTGCAACAAGACTTTCATAAGAGAGGTACCTATATTATATAGCGAATAGGAACTTCGATTTATAAAACCTATAGTACCTACCAGATAGGGGTCGAAAAGTTATGGCAACAAAATACGTAATCGCTGATTGTTAGTATCAAACTGCAACAGAATTACGCAATCGCGCAGCTGGGGAATATCTATGGTATAGGTCTCTGGGTGATTTAGGTAGGGTTTTTTTCGATCGATGGCCATCAATTAGGACGACCCCTTACGATTACCTTCACCTACCTATCTTACGAATTAATTGCAATAAAACGTTTGATACTAACAAAAATACCTATTAGTAAAAAGGAGTAGCGGTCATATACCTTGCTGTCATCATTTTTCGCCCACCAATAGGTTTTTATGTAACTAGCTGCCTGTCCCGGCTTCGCACGGGTGGACATTTATTTTTTAAACATATGAATATAGCCTATGTTACTCAGGGTGAATGTAGCTTTCCAATGGTGAAATAATTTTTGAAATCATCACAGTAGTTTTTGAGTTTATTTATTACAAACATCACCAACAAAAATAGTATACTTATACAACAACAATGTAAGTATATTAGTTTTAAAAAGCGAAGTTCCTATTCGCTAATATACCTTCTTCTTATTTATGAGCAACGCTCTTGTCGGTGTAATGTATGCATTTTTCGCCAGGTATTTCTTTTGAGGACAACCTATAATATACTAACTTTTGAAACTATCATGGTATGAACCCGGTGGTACGAATGTGCAAACCAAGTGTGTCAAAAAGTGTGTCATCCACTACGCGTCCCGATACCGTCAGTGTTGTGTGTCGAAATCGACAAAATAGTGAGAATGGAACCAATAGTAGTCTCGAAACCAATAAAAGAGTGCGAAAGAGGGTAGATCGATTTATCTGCCAATAACATTTCTTTTACTCGTGGACTTCAGTTCAACCGTGATCATGGTGCATGCAACTGTGCCGAAATATCGGAAGTCAACTCAACAAAATTTAATCATGGTAAATATCCTGTTGTTTCATAAAAATAACCTATAATATACCTATCTCATGTTTATTGACGGTAACATTCAGACTTGTTGCAATCGTTCTGTAGGTAAGTAGGTAGGTACCTATATATAAAAAATCCCATCTCCTTTGATTTAATATTATAATAGAGGAAAGATAAGTTCCAAAAAAAAGAAAATAAAAAAGTAGAAGTAGATTTGTATTTCACGTCTACAGAATACGCAGAGTTCTGTGGGGTGATCACGTATCTTTTGTTTCAATCAAATGCTTATTGCAATCCTCAGTTTTTACATGAATACGAGCTTCGATTGCACTTAGCGCACAAGAAACGAACATAAACAGAGCCTTGTGTCTGACAAGTAAGGATAGCAATTTATATTCGTTTTATAATGCAATCGAAGCTCAAAAACATGTAAAAACTGACGATTGAAACAAGGATTTGATTGCAACAGAAGATACGTGATCACCCCGCAGTCTGGTGTACTGGTGTCTGTGGGTGTGTGTGTGAAATATACGATACAGTCATGTAGTACATGCCAGCGTTACCAGAACTTTTGACCCTCTCATGTTACATCCATTATACACAACTCAATATACCTATGTATAAATAAAATTTAAAAATAGTTTCCAGCAAACAAAAAACAGAAATATTAATAAAAAACCAAAAAGTAATTTTTTCGTCATTCTTTTTAACGGGTACTCGGCATTGAATACGTGAATGAGCTTTAAACATATGTCTCAAAATAGTCCTAAAAGTCTGTTAGTTCTTTTTCTGAAGCCCCGACTGCCACGTCCAACGGCTACCACTCCAACTTTATATAACTGGCCGGTAATAAGGACCACTGTAAAAGCCTATTACAGCTATTTCAGTGATACATTAATACTTTATTCGCCCATAGTTGTGTAAATTAAGTTTGCATGGAAATCGTACCCCCTTAATTTTTCTCAAGAAAATGTTATTTTTAGAGCTTTCTCATGTTATGACTATCTGCCACTGGCAACACTGTCAACTTGAGCTGAGAACGAGTTTTCAGCGCTGGTTTTCAGCAGAAGGCTTTAACGCTAACGCACAAACTGTGATATGACTAGATACGTACTACCTTACCTATAGGTAAATTCTAGCGGCTAGGGTGCGGGGTTCGTTAAGGGGGAAGGGGGATTGAACTCTCGTGACCTTTACGATATCGATCATTGGGAAACCTGTGAAGGACTGAATCGGATAGAGCCGTGATTCATTGTGAATAATTTTAGGTTATGTGACTGTTAATGTTGCTTCTCGATCAAGGGTTATGAATGCTGATTTAAATCTAGATATTGCTCTTGTCTAAGTACGTTTCAAAGTGATCCTTGTGATGCCTACTACTGAATAAAGAATAAGTATGTATAGGTACTAGAACCTTCATTCGATCGATGTGAATATTTTAGGTTATGTCTGTCGATAATGTTGCTTCTCGATTCTCGATCAAGCGGGATATGAATGCTGATTTTAATCTAAGTAGGTAGGTACTTAGATAATGCTCTTGCTTACGTTTCAAAGTGATCCTTCTAATATTAGGTAGGTACTGAATAAATATATCATAATAATATTTGACTTTGACCTAAGTATAAGTAAACAGGAGGCCTACCACAAGCTCTGTCTGGCTTACTTTTTTATACAACTAGCTGATGGAACAAGCATATAGACTCAAAACCAGAGCCAGAGACAGAGCTTGTGGTAGGTCTACAGGCAATACCGTCTTTACCATAAGGGCACACGGGGCCCGTGCCCAGGGCCCCCATTCTCAGGGGGCCCCGAAGGACCGACAATTTCTCTAACACATTCATTCTCAAAACATTTTTGTCGGGCTCATTACATTTTTTTCACAATACTACGCCATTAGGGGAGGGGGGCCTAAAGCAGGCACCTTTAGTAAAAATTAAAGTTATAAAACGTTAAAAAAAGATTTACTGTTAATATTTTATTGTAGCTTGGGCTGTATTTTATAAGCTTTAATATTGCTTGGTCAAATTGTAAAAAACTCTTAAAATGAAAATGCGAGTACAGTTAAAACGAACCCCTTACTGATGACCACTTTGCCCAAACAGTAAGCCTAAAGTGGGCACATGCTTTGGGCAAAACGGGCATGTAAATAGTGTTTGCATAAAGCATGAAAATATATCTAGTATTTTCTATTATAATCTTAAACAAAGCTAAAAATAAAAGAGGGTAATATGTTCTATTCATCGTTTATTTATAAACGTGTCGAAAATCAGAATTTGTCTGGTTTTCGTCTAATCAATATTTATTTAATAATTTGGTAACGTTTTTCATAAAATTTAAGGCAGAAACTTTTTAATTAGGAAAATACTCTTAATTCTTCTTGCTCAGGGGTGAAGACTGTAGTGTGCCGTCCTAGTTTCTTTTTGGCAGATCCTGATTGAAGGTGTCTTTGGAGTGTAGACCTTGGAATACCATATTTTTTCAGTTTTTTGACGTCTTTGTGGGCTCTTTGACGTCTCATCCCAAGCCGCTTGTGAGGTTTTTCTCATAAACTTGTTTACCATCTACAACAAAAAATACAAATGCCTGATAAACCTTTTCGATTCAGAGCGGAGCAAAGAGCAATGGGCAAAGTGGGCATGCCCACTATGCCCGGTTCACTTTGCCCTTTTCAACGATTTTTTCTTATAACCAAATTCTAACCTCTAACGAATTAGAAAGAGACGAGAAAAAATAACCAAAACACTTCCAGATACATACAAAACACTACCTACATTCTGATATTAAGACAACTGACACACAGATAATGAAAACACAATCAACTTACCGTGATATTTTTTTCAAAAAGCACTGTTTTATTTTTCCGCGACGCAACGCGTGTGCTCGTCGGGTGCTGGCGGACTGGGTGACTGCCGCGGAGGGGCATGGCGGGGGGGCATGTTGCAATGCAGTCGCGCCGAATTAGGTTTAGAAATTTGAGCTTTAATGAAGGGTGCCTGCTTTAGGCCCGGTGCCCACCTTAGGCCCCCCTCCCCTATATCCTACTGTATTTGATTACCTACCTATAATAAATGGTTATAATAAGTAAAAAAATGTTATTATAATTAGCTTTTATTACTTTCCAAAAGGGCCCAAACTTCTTGTGTGCCCAAGGGCCCCAGCCTAGTTTAAGACTGCCTTTGCATCTATTGTAGATGATCTAGATAGCGTCAAGGGCAACTGGTGATTACACAAGCCATACTTGCGGGACGCTATAGTGACTGGGATGGGACAGGATTTTAGATGGAATAGGCCTGCCCGGCACCTATAGCATCCTGACAGCTAAGGTCCAATTTCACCGTTGAAATTGAACGCGTTCTACTGACGTTTAAACTCGCTTTTCTCTAAACGCGTTTAAAGACCTGTCAATGTCGTTGCATTTCTTTTGAAAATGGATACGTGTGTAACCGCTTTATGAATAAACGCGTTTAACGGTGAAATCCCCCCTTAGTCAGCCTAATCCACAGGAAAGACATGGTCATTATTAGGTATCTATACGTGCGGAGCTGACTAAGCCACGGGTTTCCTTACTATATTTTCTTTCACCGTTTGAGAGAACTAGCATTGTGTGCATACATTTTTCGACAGAAAAAACTCATTGGTACACAATTGGATTTAAACCCACGACCTTAGGATCAGAAAAAGTTATGGCCTATGCATATCTATAGCAGCTCTGCTTCTGGCAGTTCTCTGTGTCTCGTGGGGGTGCGTACTACCACCATGCCTATTCCTGCCGTGAAGCAACATCGCTGTGTACAGGTTTGAAGGGTGTGGGTGCCGGTGACATTACTGACACGTGAGGCTGAACATCTGTATGCCTCAAGTTGATGGACGCAGGGCAGTGCATCGTAGGGCACGTTCTTGACGTGCGTGACCTACGAGGCAATGTTATAGGCGATGGTTACCACTTAAAATCAGGCGGTGTTCCATCAGCTAGTTGTATAATAATTATAAGTTTAAAAAACTTGAGAAACCGACTTCATTGTCAAACGGCTAAACCGATTTTAATCAAATTTGTTTGAGACAATCAGGGGGCTAATTCTCGGGCCGATCTCGATCATTTTGAAATTTTATTTTATTGCTTCTTTTCGAAGGGGGAATGGATAATTTCCTTGAGTAATTCATAAACGACCTCTTCGAAAAATCCTCGACAGCTACGATATACGGAAAACGTACAAAAAGTACGGGGTTGTGAAAAGAAGCAATAAAATAAAATTTCAAAATGATCGAGATCGGCCCGAGAATTAGCCCCCTGGACGTAAGAATAACCAAATAAAAAAAATAATTTTCTAAATCGGTTCATAAATGACGAAGTTATGCGGTAACAAAAAAAAAAAAAAAAAAAAACCATACAACCGAATTGAGAACCTCCTCCTTTTTGATTGGAAGTCGGTTAAAAATACTAATAAACAGATACTATATCAGTGCAACGTAGTAGGTAGGTTAGGTATATAATATTTGACTGCCTTCACAACTCAGTTGGTATAAGGTAGCTCTGCCTTCTGCGCCGTAGGCCGTGGGTTCGATCCCTACCGAGAACAAATATTTGAGTGGTGAACACAGATGATTGTTCTTTGTCTGGGTGTTATTATGATTCTATGTATTTAAAAAAAAGCATATAAGTATTATATTAGCTACTATCTGGCTACCCTTAGTACAAGCTCTGCTTAGTTTGGGGGTAGATAGTGTTGTGAGGATTGTCTATAATATTTATTTATTTATTTCTTTAGAAAACTTCCTTCTGACGAGAGGTAGGTAAAACACAGTACTTTTTAAATCGACTTTTTATTTAGATCCGCACAGACGCGAGTCCGAGGAACAACTGACTAACTGACGCTAGGTAGCTTTAGCTTGTTCTGTTGTTTCGTTTGCCTCGATATTTGAATTTTGAAAACGGACCGAAACGTTCGAAAAAAAGCTATGGCTAACAAAAAGTTCCTAAGTAACTACTGAGGAGTTCGCCACACAAAAACAAAATAAAATAAAAATGTTTTAATCATTTTATTATAATAAAAAGATTTCTTAGATTAACAATCGCTTTTGTCTCCATCAAAAAGTAGAAAATTATTGATATTTTATTTAAAAAAAAATCTGATATACCTCTACAATAGTAAAATTTAATAACTTAGACTTCAATGACTGTATGTTTAGATATTATAAGCTTCAAATCCTTTTACCACACTGGTTCTAATGACATGGTAAGAAGATAAGCTTATTTCTGTATTAATCTAAGGTGTGATGCGTTTAGGGTCGCGGGGGAACATTGAAGTTTTGCGAATATTGTCCAATCCAAGATATAGCATTACTACGCGCTCCATGCCGATGCCTCCTCCTGAAAACAAGAAAAAATATTAATATAATTACATATACCTTTATTTTTGACGTGACAACGTTTTATTATGCGATGGAGCCGGCTGCACGCACAGAAAATATGACTCATGCGGCGTAACCTCGCTCTGAGGCGTTCCATTTAAGACTTAAAGTGCAATCGAGAGCGCAGAAAGAGCGACAAAGAGGCACGCACGGCCTCCGCGTTCGGCAGCGTTCGACATCTGTCTCTCTCCTACTTGAGTGAGCGATGCGTCCGCGTGGACAGCTGTATGACGTTGTCACGTTCAACTATCGTCAGTAAACCGACTTTACAGACAACAGATTTTTATATAAAATATGGATGTGGATGGATATGTGAGCAGAGGTAGACCAAGGAAAATATGGATGAACTGTGTGAAAGATGACATGGATAAGAGAGGAGTGAATGCAGAGATGACGGCTGACAGAGGGCAATGGAAGAGGAAGAAATGTTGTGCCGACTACACATAAAGTGGGATAAGGGCTGGAAGAAGATTTTATATTTTTAAATACAATTATCTGAAGGAACAGGGTAACCATCGCATATAATAAAGCATTGCCTCGTAGGTCACGCTCGTCAGGAACGTGCCCTACGATGCACTGCCCTGCGTCCATCAACTTGAGGCATACAGTTCAGCCTCACGTGTCAGTAATGTAACCGGCACCCACACCCTTCAAACCTGTACAGTGTACACAGCGATGTTGCTTCACGGCAGCAATAGGCATGGTGGTAGTACGCACCCCCACGAGACACACACAAAGAGCTATACTACTACTAAAGAGGTTACTATTAAATTCAGTTTAGTTAAAAATAGGCAGTTTTTTAAAACATACCGGCATGTGGTGGACATCCTAATCGAAACGACTCGATGTATGCAGCTATTTTGCTGATATCTGAAAAATATAAACAAAAATATAAATAAACTAGCGGCATCCCGCGGCTTCACTCGCCCCGTTCCCGTTACTGTTTCGGGATAAAAAGTATCCTATGTCCTTCTCCCGGTTCTAAGCTACCTCCCCAAAAATTTTCAGCAAAATCGGTTAAGCCGTTCTTGAGTTATAAATGGTGTAACTAACACTTCTTTTATAAATATAGATATTGTAGACAATCCACATAACACTATGTAGCTCCAAACTAAGTAGAGCTTGTACTATGGAAACCCGATATATGTAATACGTATAGTTTAAACCCAGACAGAGAACAAACATCTGTGTTCAGCACACAAATATTTGTTCTCGGTGGGTATTGAACCCACGGCCTACGGTGCAGAAGGTAAATAAATAATAAATAAATAAATAATACTCATAATACAAATACTCATAATTCGAAAGGTACATGACAAATATTTTTTTATATTTTTCTGATAAATTGATGACTTGGCCCATTGCCGCTTTTAATGTTGATTTCTGGGACACCCTGCAAATATTACCTGTTAGATAAAAAAATATGTGAGGGAATCACACAGGCGACTCTCCATACAAACGTAGTCCCCTATTTCCTCCCTGGATAATGCCTCTAGAGTAACCATTTTGTCGCATTAAATCCAGATCTGCTATATACATGCTCGTATGTTTTCCTTTTTTTCAGAAACTTATTGATAAAGAAAATATGACCCTCATATGATTTATATGAAATATGAATTGGAGGTGATATTTTCTTTAGCAGATCTGGATTTTATGAGACAAAATGGTTACTCTAGCTAGAGGCATTATCCAGGGAGGAAATAGGGGACTACGTTTGTATGGAAGAGTCGCCTGTGTGATCCCCTCTTAAAGCTAGGTGAGTCTAGGTGGCAGTTCCACGCGCCCAAGCCTAGAACAGGCCCATAGCTCATACATACCGATAGCGTGATGTTTGGCCCTCTCAGTGAGATAGTCCGGGTCGTGTATTCGTTGTGCACCGCTCAGTATCTCTTCGCCGCGCATAAACATGTCGTACGAGTTAGATGATTTCTACAACAAATAACATACATACACTTATATTACTTATTTCTACTAACCCTTTAACATGCAAGTTAATTTAACTTCTTGTTAGAACCTCTTATTGGCTCTCAAAGTCCAATTTTTAACGTGACAACGTCTTATTATTCGATGGAGCCGGCTGCACGCACGAAAAAACAAGACGTCATGCGGCGTTACCTCGCTCTGAGGCGTTCCATTTCAACGTTGTCACGTTTAACTATCGTCAGTAAACCGACTTTACAGACAACCGATTTTTTGTTTAATCTTCAGTAATAAAACTGTTAAATTTTCCATCAGATGTAAATACCCCAATGCTCTGCCAATTTTAATGAAATTTAATGCAACTATAGCTGATGGAACAACCATATGGCCCGCCTGACGTTAAGTGGTAACCATCGCCTATAACAAGGCATTGCCTTGTAGGTCACGCACGTCAGGAACGTGCCCTACGATGCACTCCCTGCGTCCATCAACTTGAGGCATACAGATGTTCAGCCTCACCTGCCAGTAATGTCACCGGCACCCACACCCTTCAAACCTGTACACAGCGATGTTGCTTCACGGCAGCAATAGGCATGGTGGTAGTACGCACCCCCACGAGACACACACAAAGAACTCTACTACTACAGCACTAAGATTTTCATAATGCTCCAAAAATTAAGAGCCGAGCGGGATTTCAGCCCCGAACAGTACTTAAGAGTTATTCGTCGTGTGTGATTAGGATCCGATGACGCAGCGGTCGGCCAACCTTCTTTTTGGTACGGGAGAAGGTCACGGGTTCAAATCCCGCTCGGCTTAACTTTTGTGGGACATTATAAAAATCTTTGCGATTTCTTACAGTGTAGTAAACACTATAAAATCAATAAAAAACATAGTAATGTACAATGGACGGTCTTAACCCTGAAGAGCTATTTCTTCCAGAATTACTTACAGGGTTGGTAGGGTCCGGCATAGTGTAAAATGGTCGAACAGCCAAAGGGTACTTGTCCAGCATATAGAAGTCAGTATCATACTTGGCCTTCACCAGCCGACCTAGGAGTTTCTCATCTGGTGTCGAAAGGTCGTCTTCTTCTCCTATAGTCACTCCTGGAATATAGAATACAATAGAATTTAACTATATTGTACATCATAGTGCAATATAACTATTGAAAAATATCATGGTTTTTAAAACTGTTTTTATGAAACAATTGGATATTTATAACTAGCGGCACATAACTCTAGCGCTGAGCGATACGCGGAGGGGATAGCTGTGCATGCGTCGTAGTGTGCGTATGTCGCGCACACTGGATGTGTGGATGTGTGCAGTGTGTCCTATTGGTACAGAGAGCGGAGTGCGACTGGAGAGCCAATCAGCGCTACGCACGCCCGCCCTTCATACCGCTAGCCCCCCTTAGGTACCTTATTTTTGACTTCTGCGCAAAACGGTCAGCGCTAATGTGCCGCTACCTATACCAAGACTAAATTGTGAGTTTTGACTTCCGATTCTGCTATCTATAAAAACCAATTAATTAGTGCGAAAGAGGGTAGATCGATTTGTCTGCCAATAACATTTCTTTTACTCGTGGACTTCAGTTCAACCGTGATCATGGTGCATGCAACTGTGCCGAAATATCGGAAGTCAAAACTCAAAATTTAATAATGGTAAATATCCCGTTGTTTCATAAAAATAGTCGTATAAATACACCACTATTTTGTAACTACCAAAAAAAAAATAGGGTAATGTAGTAGGGGTAGAACATTATGAATGTACAATCAGAATTTTTTAATTTCGATAAAATGACAAAGTTATTAAATGTTAAAATTTTCAGAAATCCTGCATAAAATTATGGACATATTAATAATATTAGTTACGTAGTACTAGAGAAAAAAAATACGCTATTCGGTTCCGCTTGGTATTTAGCGTTTATGAATGAAATGATTTTTGCTTGTTGAATCATTTCTCAATATGTGACTAAAAATTGTGGTTATTTAAAGAAATTTTTTTTATGACTTAATTTTTTTTTCGTGGATGTGTTCGGTAACAGCAGCCAATATCGGCATTTTTTTTTTGGTGATTAAAAAATAGTGGTGTATATTTGTTTTCTCACCCGCTTCCTTCAATATCTGTATAGCCTGCGGGAACTCCAGTCGTAGAGGCGGGTCTAGGAACTTGAAAGGTTCCACTTGGTACTGTTGGCCCACCGCTGTTATCTCTGAGGCAAACCTGGAAGGAACAGGATATATCACTAACCACAAAATACAGAATATAGAAAGGCAACCATGCGTCGTTTGTATGGGAACCGATGTCGTCAGTTTAACAATTACACTAATATAGTACTTTTTAAACTTTCGCGATCATAAAAAATATTTATACTATTATAGATAATGCAATCCACGAAGGCGCGCCCCACTATTCCTCCTAACCGTTTATAGTATATGTGTGCAAGCTTCCGTCAATGTTTGAGTGTTATCGGTACACACTAATTACCTATGAGTGCACACGCACACTACAATGAATAGACTACGGTTCGCGACTGCCGCTCGGAGCAAACTCCCCGCACCCGCGTATTCCTTTCACAGCTGTTTCCAAGCAAGGATGAGACAACCGAGTAAAAAGTTATAAAAAAAGTTAGGATTGGGTGAAAAGTTTGGATGGCGGACATTCTAAGCATAAAATGAATGTTACCTTTAAGAAAATTAAATATACTAACAAAATAAATTATTGTCACTTAAAAAAAATTGCTCGAAACTCTTATTTCATGGGTTTTTATGCTAGAGTGCCAATCATTGGGGGGGTGCCAAGAATAGTATAGTTTACCCTACTTTCTGTTTTATCTTGTCGCTTAACTGGTTTGGAAAGTAATTCTTGCGCTGCTGCAGGCATTTCTAGGGTTCCGTAGCCAAATGGCAAAAACGGAACCCTTATAGATTCGTCATGTCTGTCTGTCTGTCTGTCTGTCCGTCCGTGTGACAGCCATTTTTCTCCGAAACCATAAGAGCTAGACTGATGAAACTTGGCGAGTAGATGTAGTGTAGTGCGTGTTCTAATCCCCAAAATTTATTGTTTTTTTTCTATGTTTGTGAGAAAATCTTAATGCGGTTCACAGAAAAATTGCGGTACATCTTAATTACGGAGAAAAGTGGCTGTGACATACGGGTGGACAGACAGACAGACAGACATGACGAATCTATAAGGGTTCCGTTTTCGCCATTTGGCTACGGAACCCTAAAAACGCCTCATGTAATTTATGAACGCCTCCTAAGAATACTCACTCATCCCTCAACCCCCTGAAGATATCCGTAAAAGTCTCTCCGATGGTATCCAACACTTCGTGGTAATGATGCTTGAACGCCATCTCGAGATCCAAACCCACGAACTCTGTGAGATGTCGGTGCGTGTTGGAATCCTCAGCGCGGAACACTGCGCCTACTGTGAACACCTGGAATGAGGGTAGAGTCTGTTCAGAAAGAGAGCCGTGGTGGCACGCTCGCTTTTCTAGCTTGCCTTGTGCGTAATTTGTATGTTCTAACATAACCTAACCTATCCAATCTCTCCTCCAACACAACCTATCAAAGTTCTCTCTCTCTCTTTCCCCCCTTACCTTATCAAAGTCCGCTGATATAACCCTCTGCTTGTACAACTGCGCGAGATATACCGACGAGACCTCTCTCTCTCTCTTTCCCCCCTTACCTTATCAAAGTCCGCTGCTATAGCCATCTGCTTGTACAACTGCGCAAGACAAACCGACGACACCTCTCTCTATTCCTCCCTTTCTCTCTCTCTCTCTTCCCCCCATACCTTATCAAAGTCTGCTGCTATAACCATCTGCTCGTACAACTGCGCGAGATATCTCTCTCTATTCCCCCCTTTCTCTCTCTCTTGCCCCCTTACCTTATCAAAGTCCGCAGCTATAGCCATCTGCTTGTACAACTGCGGCGACTGCGCGAGGTATGCAGACGACACCTCTCTCTCTATTCCTCTTTTTCTCTCTCTTTCCCCCTCCCTCTCTCTCTCTTTCCCCCCTTACCTTATCAAAGTCCGCTGCTATAGCCATCTGCTTGTACAACTGCGGCGACTGCGCGAGATATGCCGACGACACCTCTCTCTCTATTCCTCTTTTTCTCTCTCTCTTTCCCCCTTACCTTATCGAAGTCCGCTGCTATAACCATCTGCTTGTACAACTGCGCGAGATATACCGACGAGACCTCTCTCTCTCTTTCCCCCCTTACCTTATCAAAGTCCGCTGCTATAGCCATCTGCTTGTACAACTGCGCAAGACAAACCGACGACACCTCTCTCTATTCCTCCCTTTCTCTCTCTCTCTCTTCCCCCCATACCTTATCAAAGTCCGCTTCTATAACCATCTGCTCGTACAACTGCGCGAGATATCTCTCTCTATTCCCCCCTTTCTATCTCTCTTTCCCCCCTTACCTTATCAAAGTCCGCTGCTATAGCCATCTGCTTGTACAACTGCGGCGACTGCGCGAGGTATGCAGACGGCACCTCTCTCTCTATTCCTCTTTTTCTCTCTCTTTCCCCCTCCCTCTCTCTCTTTCCCCCCTTACCTTATCAAAGTCCGCTGCTATAGCCATCTGCTTGTACAACTGCGGCGACTGCGCGAGGTATGCAGACGGCACCTCTCTCTCTATTCCTCTTTTTCTCTCTCTTTCCCCCTCCCTCTCTCTCTTTCCCCCCTTACCTTATCAAAGTCCGCTGCTATAGCCATCTGCTTGTACAACTAGGGCGACTGCGCGAGGTATGCAGACGACACCTCTCTCTCTCTATTCCTCTCTCTTTCCCCCTCTCTCTCTCTCTCTTTCTCCCCTTACCTTATCAAAGTCCGCTGCTATAGCCATCTGCTTGTACAACTAGGGCGACTGCGCGAGGTATGCAGACGACACCTCTCTCTCTCTATTCCTCTTTTTCTCTCTCTTTCCCTCTCTCTCTCTTTCCCCCCTTACCTTATCAAAGTCCGCTGCTATAGCCATCTGTTTGTACAACTGCGGCGACTGCGCGAGGTATGCAGACGACACCTCTCTCTCTCTATTCCTCTTTTTCTCTCTCTTTCCCTCTCTCTCTCTTTCCCCCCTTACCTTATCAAAGTCCGCTGCTATAGCCATCTGTTTGTACAACTGCGGCGACTGCGCGAGGTATGCAGACGACACCTCTCTCTCTCTATTCCTCTTTTTCTCTCTCTTTCCCTCTCTCTCTCTTTCCCCCCTTACCTTATCAAAGTCCGCTGCTATAGCCATCTGTTTGTACAACTGCGGCGACTGCGCGAGGTATGCAGACGACACCTCTCTCTCTCTATTCCTCTTTTTCTCTCTCTTTCCCTCTCTCTCTCTATTCCTCTTTTTCTCTCTCTTTCCCTCTCTCTCTCTTTCCCCCCTTACCTTATCAAAGTCCGCTGCTATAGCCATCTGTTTGTACAACTGCGGCGACTGCGCGAGGTATGCAGACGACACCTCTCTCTCTCTATTCCTCTTTTTCTCTCTCTTTCCCCCCTTACCTTATCAAAGTCCGCTGCTATAGCCATCTGTTTGTACAACTGCGGCGACTGCGCGAGGTATGCAGACGACTTGAAGTAAGACACAGTAAACACATTGGCACCGCCTTCTGATGCCGCTGAGATTATCTTGGGCGTGTGTATTTCTACGAAACCTGAAAATTAAATGAATATCGCGATACAATTTATTTAGGCAGCATAAAATAAACATACTTGAGACGATACAAAATCGAAGAGGCAAAATGTTTGGACAACTTCTACGACATGACAGCTACATAAAGAACATCATTGAAGGAAAAGTTGAAGGGAAACGGGGAAGAGGAAGGCCAAGAATAAGTTACATGAGCCAGATAGATGAAAAGGTCGCTGTCATGTCGTATAAGGAAGTCAAGGAGGCCGCATTCGAAAGACTTTTGGAGAAAACTGCATCAAAACCCCGACAAGAGCTAAGCTCTTACATTTAAGAAGAAGAGATAAAAAACATGAGATGTGTGGAGTGACAAGGATGGATAAGATTCGGAATGAGTATATTAGGGGAAGTTAGAGCGTAGCGTGACAGAAAAATAGAGGAGCAATAGTTTGGCGTGGTACGGGCATGTCATGAGGAGGGATGAAAGTCATGTGATATGTGATGACATGGATAAGAGAGGAGTGAATGCAGAGATGACGGCTGACAGAGGGGAATGGAGGAGGAAGACATGTTGTGCCGACCACACATAAAGTGGGATAAGGGCAGGGAGAAGATGAAAATAAACATGATAAATCAAGTGAAATACCTTTCTTAGTGAGAATATCTCTGAATAAACGACAAACGCCTGCTTCTATCCGGAATATGGCTTGATTAGCCGGCGTGCGTAGATCTAGTACTCGGTTATCTAGACGTGTGTCTTGGTTCACGCGGATGCGAAGCGCTTCTGGGTCCTGGAAACATGTGATGGCTTAGTTGGTTGAAATGATAGCTTATTTGGTTAAATAGATGGCTTTGTTGGTTGATGTGATGGATTAGTTGATTGAGGTGATAGCTTAGTTGGTTGAATAGATGGCTTAGTTGGTTGATGTGATGGCTTAGTTGATTGAGGTGATAGCTTAGCTGATCTATGCGATGGCATAATCGGTTGACGTGATGATTGATAGAGGTTTAGATTGGTTGCGCTGAAGGCTATATTGGTGGTTGATTATTTTGAAAAGTGCTATTACAAGATAAAGTTGTTAGAAATGGTGGCATAATAATCATTAAATCCTACACTTAGCTTCCATTCTACTGATAGTATAATAATATTTAATTTGGTAGACTTTTTATTTGTGATATTTACTACCTTAGTGAGTTAAACTACTGAGTAAATTGAATAATGATGGCTTAATAGGTTGAGATGATGGCATAGTTGGTTGAGATTATGGCTTAGTTTGTTGATAAATAGCTTAAACAGTTAACTTACGTTGTTCTTCTCTGGTCTAGCCGCGTCTTCAACTTGCAACGGCAACTGTGCTTTTGCCGCTGACACTACCCACACTTGGTTACCGGAGAGTTCCACGGTGCTGACTGTACATGATTCCACCGGGGACGCAGTTTTCACTACTGCAGCGTTTATATCGACTATTGATTCTTTTGTTATGCTGTAATGGAAAAAGATTTGTGTTATTTTATTGATTAATGAATTTGAAAGATTAACAAAACAATTGCATCAGGCGAGTGTGAATGGAACTGCTGGAAGGGGAAGACCTCGGTGCATGTATCTCGATCAGATCGCAGACGTTTTAGATAAAGGCCAGGTCAGGAGTACCCTAAACCGACGAGCATGTATGAAGAATGTTATGCGAGTGAATGAAGCGAAAGAGGTGTGTCAGGATCGTAACAAGTGGAAATCCGTGATTTCTGCCTACCCCCATGGGAACGAGGCGTGATTTTATGTATGTATGTCCATCTGGTGGGTGGACGCCCTACTTTTCGTACTACCTTCCGGTTCGTGGTCGCCATTCGAGAACCTTTATTCTCCAACGGTTGTCGGTTCTTCGAGCTATATGACCTGCCCATTGCCACTTCAACTTACTAATTCTAAGAGCTATGTCGGTGACCTTGGTTCTTCTACGGATATCCACATTTCTGATTATATCACGTAGTGAAACTCCCAGCATAGCTTTCTCCATAGCTCGTTGCGTGACACTAACACACATTTTTGACCGACGACATTGTTAAGATCGCGGGAAGACGGTGGATGGAGAGAGCTCAGAATCGTTCTTCCTGGAAATGTGTTGGCGAGGCCTATGTCCAGCAGTGGACTTCTTCATGGCTGATGATATGTATGTACTATTTTAAACCGATTTTCTTTTCCAGTGTTTGGTTTTTCTTCTCATCGTGTCACTGATTCTTTTGAACCAAGTGTGGTGATAGGATTTTAGGAGGCTCTTTTCGAGCACTTGACACATATTTTCGAGCTGTTTAGGTTCTACGATACGCCGGTTTCCTCACCGTTTTGTGAGTACTGGTATAGTGTACATAAATTTTTCAACAGAAAAACTCAGTGGTACACGACTGGATTTGAACCCACGACCTTCGGATCGGAAGGCGGGGCCACTACCACTAGACCATCAGTGCTCTCTGATGAGATGTGTATGTAATTTTTAAGCCGATTCTCTTTTTATGTAAATAATTATGTAATTATGTAAATAAATAAATAATGCAGACAATCCACACACTATCTAGCCCCAAACTAAGCAGAGCTTGTACTATGGGAACCAGGTAGCTGATATAATACTTAAATACTTTTTTTTTTGTAAACACATACATAGAATACAATATAACACCCAGACAGAGAACAAATATCTGTGTTCACCACACAAACATTTGTTCTCGGTGGGGATCAAACCCACGCCCTCCAGCGCAGAAGGCAGAGCTACTACCAACTGAGCTGTGAAGGCAGTCTAGTCTCTTTTTCAGTGTTTAGTGTGACACTCACTTGCCAGTGAACTTGACCAGCTGTTTGCTGACCTTCCGCTCCTCACTAACGCTCACTAGCAGCTGGACCGTGCTGGAGCCCTGACGGAGCACTGCGAAGCACTGCTTGCCTTTAGCCCGGGATGTTTGTAGTCGGGCTGGAATGGAATAAACAGTCGCGGTATGAAAATGTTTGTCACCTTAGAGTCAGTTTTCGCTTGCACCAGTGCCTTGATCATGAACACATTTTGACATATGTGACGTTAACTTATCGGTGTATTCTGTCTATTCAGTTTCAAAAGGTAGTATGTGATCGTGATACGTTGAACAAATCAAGTTGAAAATCTACGAACATTTTCATACCGCCACTAAACAATCAATAGTGGAATCGCAGGAATTTCATTACAAATTCTCAATGCCAGATCTTTGAAGACAAAGAACAAACATTACATTCATCACACAAATGTTAAATGTTTTCAGAGTAGTCTTTGTGTGTGTCTCGTCCGAGTGCGTACTAAATAATAAATAATGAGGACAATCCAAACAACACTATCTAGCCCCAAACTAAGCAGAGCTTGTACTATGGGAACCAGATAGCTGATATTACATAAATAGTTTTTTATTGTAAATAGATACATAAAATACAATTTAGCACCCAGACCGAGTAAAAACATCAGCGTCCATCACACAAATATTTGTTTTCGGTGGGGATCGAACCCACGACCTACGGCGCAGAAAGCAGAGCCCTACTGAGCTAAGAGCCCAGTCCTTACAGCAAAGGGAGTCCTCATACCTCTAACCCAAACCTCCGTCCCAGCCAGTTGAACTCCCAAGTCTTTGATATCGGTGTATACTCTCTCCCGATGCTCGCCTGTCGACTGGATCAGCTTGAGTGTTCCGTACAGACCTTCTGACAAGTCTGGCTCAGATTGCACTTGGGGCTGGGCTGTTGTGCCCTGTAAGAGATTGCAATAAATATGGTCATTTATACAACTTTATACAACTAGTCGATGGACCAAGCATGTGGCCCACCTGATGTCAAGTGGCAACCATCGCCTATATCGGCAAGTTTTTATCATGCGCATTTGATGTGCGGTCAGGTTTTTTCCGCAAGTAGGCCGCTGGCGGGCCCTTTTTGCGTGACCCTTGACACGTGTTGCTCGAACTTTTTTAGGTTCAACGACACGCCGGTTTCCTCACGATGTTTTTCTTCACCGTTTTGAGAGTACTGGCATAGTGCACATAAATTTTTCAACAGAAAAACTCATTGGTACACAAGTGGATTTGAACCCACGATCTTCGGATCGGAAGGCGGAGCCACTACCATTAGACCACCAGTGCTCTCGCTCACTCACTTCAATCCAATTTTTTTTTTCTTTTGTAAAAGGATCATACAAAAAAACGGTATGAACCGAGCCGTAGTTTTTTCCCTGTTCTTCTAGGCTTGGTCGCGTGGAACTGACACCTAGACTCACCAAGCTTTCATCTGTTATCAATATTCAAGTATAACTACCTTATGCTCTGCCTTCTTCTGTAGTTTCTCAGCCTGCTTGGCTGCTTTCTTTGCAGCCTTCTTACTGGCATCACCTCCTTGCACGGCTTCATCTGACACTACCATGTTTTACCTGTCAAAAAATAAGCTGTGTAACAGTCGTTCCCAGTATTAATAATTAAATATTGTCGACAATCCAATAGGTTGTTGTTTGTTGTAAATAAACCATAATAATAATAGTCATAATAATTATTTATTGATGTCAATTGGGTACATAAGCGACCAGCTGGCTTTTTAGGCTGGCTGAACTAGCAATCAATGAGTATTTTAACGCTGCTGGCAGCCCTCACTCAAAAAGGTCCCAATAGTGGTCTCCCTGAGAACCTTGCTGCCCTAACTAATTCTGTTTGGCGATGGCGAGCTACATTTTGAGTTTGGAAACCCATTACAAGCGCAGCAAAGAGTTTGTCTATGCTAAATAACATAAGTGAATTTGAGACTGAAATAAACGATACTCTTAGTAATATAATTAACTGGTTAGATTCAATAAATCTCAAAGTAAATATTGATAAAACTAAACTTTTAAGGTTCAAACACAATAAAACACCCTCAATCAAATTAAATGTTTCCCACAATAGTACCAATGTTGACGAAGTTAATGAAATAAATTTTCTTGGCATAAAAATTGACACAAATTTAAACTGGAAATCTCATATAAGTAAAGTCAATAAACAAGTTTCTAAATATTGCTATGCAATCTCAACTCTGAGCCATGTTTCTTCTACATCTGTAGCAAAAAATACGTATTATGGCCACGTTTTTCCTCATTTATGTTACGGTGTTATATTTTGGGGAAATTCTGTAAATGTGAAAACTGTATTTATAATGCAGAAGAAATGTATTAGGGCTATATATAATATGAAAAGTACGGAATCACTTCGTCTTGTTTTTAAACAGGAAAATATGCTCACTTTAACTGGGATATTCATTCTAGAGATTTGTCTATTTGTCAAAAATAATTATACCTACTTTAATAAAAAATCTAGTCGCTCGAATAATTTACGTAGTAAGCACAAATATAATATCTGTATTCCTCAAGTCAATAATACCATGTTTTACAATAGTACTTATTACACTGCCATTAAAATTTATAATCACTTGCCAACAGAATTGAAAGAAGTAAATGGAAACCTGTTTAAACATAAACTTAAAAAATGGCTTATAACCAAAGTTCACTATAGTTTAGGAGAGTACTATGATACCTAAGTATCTATTATAAATGTTGTACCTACTTAGCTTAGATAATATTGTGTTTAGAACGCTCTAAAATGTGCAAGTACCTGCTAATGTATAAATTAGGTTAGTTAGTAAATTTTGAGTTAGCTACTTTGTAAGTATAGCTATATTGTACGCCCGAAATGGGTAAGCTGTTGGAACATAATTACTTTTAAGATCTTTTATACACAGTTTTACAATAAAAACATTTTATCTTTATCTTATCTTTAAATGAGGTTAGACTATGCGAAAAACCGGGCGTGTTTCTGAAAATGGGATAAAATATGATTTTGTATGTAGGTAATTACGATGTCATTATGATTTTGTATGTAATTACTGTAAATGACTAGAATTATGACTGCTTTTCGCTCTAATTATGTTATTTTACTAAAGATTCTGAATCATTGCATCATAAAAATCACTGCACTTTACTTACTTACACAGGTCACTTATCTACTTGTACGTTTGTTTCTATACTTACTACTTTGTATCATCACACTTTGAGATAAGAAAATGCATAAAGACTGCTGAACTAAAATAAATAATTCAACCAAAATACCTTTTGTTTTGCTTGCAATTTGCATTCAAGAGAGGTTAGGTTTGTTTTTTTTCTGCTGTCACTGTC
This sequence comes from Thera britannica, assembly GCA_939531255.2. Taxonomy (NCBI): domain Eukaryota; kingdom Metazoa; phylum Arthropoda; class Insecta; order Lepidoptera; family Geometridae; genus Thera; species Thera britannica. Next base: position 5,338,798 of record OW618052.2, read on the forward strand.
TGTCATGTCAGTTTCATGTCAGATAATACAGATCCAAGATAACAGCTGTTCAGACTGTTGCATTTCTACAGCAGGCAACACTAAAATTTGCAGACATACTGCATATAATAGAGAGCAGCAAAGAGTATAGCTATGGAGGGGGTGAGCGGGGTGCCGATGCCGTAGCTAAAAAGAATATTATGGACCATTTTTTATGAACCCTTTAAGATATCAGGTTGCCCAAGTTAGTTCAGAAGATAATTACTAGATGGCGCTGTAGCAAATAGTCCTCATGCATCTTGAAATCCCGAATATTATGCTTTTCGTTAATAAGTATAACGTACATAAGCTACATAGCAAAGGAAAATGGAATAAACAAAAAAAGACGATGAAAAGTTTGGCCATGATTTTATTATTACATTCGTAACTATTGACAACACACATAGTACATCCATTTGCACCAAAAAAATAGCTTAAATACCTTAGAATAGATACTTAAATAATATACCGTAAAGTAGAGAAAAATAGATATCTGTAGCTTACAAAATTTGAGAAAAATATTCATTACTTGCTTACTTCGCCGTAGTTAAGGTGGTACGATTTCCATACAAATAAATTTTACCAATTAATTATGGGCGTTACGGGTGTTATTAATAATCCTGGCGTAGCGTTGGACTAGTTAATCCGTGTTTTGTCACATTTGCTCGAGTTGACAATTGCATGTCAATGCAAGAGACAAAACACGGATTAACTAGTCCAACGCTACGCCAGGATTATTAATAACACGTCTAGAGTTTATCTGTGCACTCAAATAAATGTAGTTTGGTTTCATATCGATCTTTATTTCTGGCAAACTATTAAGTTCAAGAAAAATGTTAATAATAGTAAACAACTAAAATATGCTTTTATTTTCTTTGACAAAGTTATTACCGAAAACAGTATGGTAAGTCTTTGTTTTTTTTTTCTAAATTTTTAAAATATCCTTTGGCTACAATCTCACCTGATGGAAACGACGACGTAGACGACGATGGAGCAGGATGGTCCAGAAGACACCTATTCACTTAGTTTTTGATTATGGTCACCGTCAATTTTTAGTTTTCTTTAACTTAATAAAGTTTTCAGTAAATAAAGACCAATATGAAAGCCAGCCAGTTATTTCAAAGCACAATTATACATTAATCGCCCATAAATGTTAAAAATCTGTTTGTATGGAAATCGAACCACCTTAAGTACCGTTTAAAAATACTTGTAATAATGTAAGCAATGCATTAAGGATTTATATTCGAGACCATAGTGTTCATAGCTATACCGTGCGTGGTACTATATTTATTTACTCAAGAGGGTAAAGCCTGTCACACACGTAGCTATAATATACATGTTACAAAATACCCCGTAAAATATATAAATTAAAAAAAAATTCAATCCTTTTAAGCATGGCGCGGAACCAGATTATTTAACAGAAAGCCCTACATACCTATTTTACCTAATAATTGTCTACTTTAATAGTTTTTTATTATTCATACTAATATTTTTTTTTGGGTTGACAGCGTTACTACGGTTCTTAAATATTGTGAATGGACTCGTTGTAAGGCCACATTTAACCTCCTTTCGGCTTTACGAGTAGTTTTGTAACACTCTGTATAATGCCGTGTGATTATATTAATTACGGTATAAGTTAGTGACGTCATAGATATAGATATTATAGATGCGTGTGCGGTCACTTGAATATTTGTATTGAAAAAAATATAAACGCGAAAGTTTGTAAGTATAGATGGATGGTTGTTACTCTTTCACGTAAGAACTACTGAATGGATTTTAATGAAACTTTACAATAATATGTACATCAGAATAACACATAGGCTACAATTTATAAAGATATTGTAACGGAGAACGGATGTATGTAACGGGAACGGAGCGAGCGAAGCCACGGGCGGCCGCTAGAATTAATATTATATTATATCTACGTGTGTGACGGGCTTAATAAATAAAAATAGTTGAATATTACAATACAATTTATTGAATACTTATATTAACTTATAGTAATATTCAAGTTGGGAAATGATTGTACATTATATACCAAGACGTATCTAAACTGGGCTTAGCAGATATACCTAACTTAAATTAGTTTTTTTTATTATCAATATAAAGAAGACTTGTATACAGCCTAAAAATTTAAGTAGGTACCTAAAAATAGGATTGTTATCGTATTGGGTTACCCCAAGGTGGGTACTTAAAACTATGATTTACTTACAAGGAGTCTGCTTAATTTTAGTTTTACTAAAAACATTTGGAATTATTAGTATTTTTTACAGTCATCACAATTTTCGCACCATTATAAGCACTGGTAGATCGGGTTCCCGGTTGGGGTTTTTTACACCCCAGAGTCAGGGTTCAGTGACGCAACCTGGGTTTATTATACCCTATTTAGAACTACCTAGACTCACCTAGCTATAAGACGTTTCAAAGTGATCCTTGTGATACTATTGAATAAATACATATATTTGACTTTGACTAAGCTGTAGTAATTTATTTCCCAGACAGAGGATTACCACATTTCGAGTTTAATGAACCGGGGTTTAGATACCTTATAGAGGTTATTTTAATATCCCGAAGTCCGAACCAGCGTGTCTGTGGAATTTGGACAGAAAACCCATAGGATTTCTGTCAAAATTCCGTCCAAACTTAAGATTGGGATCGGAATCGCGTTCAAGGTAGACTGACAGGTTTGAAATATGATAAAGCTAGAGTTTACGATACTCTATAATACTGGGGTTTTTGACACCCCAGACTAGGAGTTTGGTGACGCAATCAGGGTTTACTATACCCTATTTAGAAATAAACAAGTTATTTATGTCCCGGACAAATAGTAGACTTCAGAGAATCAGATGTCAGTAAACAGAGTTTTACAACCTATCTATAGTGATCGTTCCCAATCCCAATCCAAGGTTTATGACCTATCTGGAGCTTGTCACATGGACAGGGGTTTTTGACACCCCAGGATACCGGCTTTATGAATTTAAGATACAGAATGGTTCTACCATGTTAAGTACTTATGAAATTACGCGTTATTCGACAAATCAGTTTTTAAATTTATGACTTAAGTATTTTTTTGTATTATAAGTACATTTAAATTCATTTTGTCAACATAATGACACATCACTTTTTCTGTTTATTCACTTTCACTTTTGTCGTTTAAGCTGTTAGGCGCCCTAAAGGTTCCTAAAGTCACCGAGGGTATAATAACGCCAGTGTCTCATGTAATAAGTGCATATTACTTCAAAATTTGTTATTTTATGCTGTTTTATCGTACCTTGTCGTTTTAAATGAATTGATCGTAACTTGCAATTTAACAGATCACTGTATCTATTTAAAAACACTTCAGCAGACTACACTCAAAGTACATTCTAAATTCTCTTTTGGTCGCCATTTTTTGACAGATCACTTATTCAGTTTACACTTTCACTTTTGTTGTTTAATTTGTTTAATCTCGGGGCATTATAAGCCCTCTCCGAAGAGGTTTTTAAGGTCGTGCTCGTAGAGTGCTATGACCAGCATAATGCCTATTCCTGTGGCCAGCCCCATCAGTTGGAGGAAGCATTGGCAGAGTGTTCCTTCATTGCTGTGAGATGTGCTTAGTTCTGGCATCTGGAAATAATTAAAAATAATATTAATAAAACTAACAAGTTCGCCCTGTCACTGTTTCACATTACCGGATAGGAGATGACAGTTGCTAAAACACTGATTATCTTTTGAAAAAAAATCGTTTTCTGTCATTTTGGGAAGTCTTTTCCATTTTAATTGTTTTTCTAGTGTTATTTTGAGTTCTGTTGTGTAATTTCGGTGGTATTTTAACGAACATGGGTTTCTCGTACAGCTCGCTTCTCGAGATCGTTTCTTCCTCATACCCATAAACTGTGGAATGAGCTACCACCAGAGGTGTTCCCTCTTAATTACAACATGAATAGCTTCAAGAAAAACGTAAAAAAATTCCTTCAGGGTAGGCAACGCAACGACTGCACCCTTGGTGTTGTTGGTGTCTATGGGCGACGGTGACCGCTTACCATCAGGAGGGCCGTAAGCTCGTTTGTCTAACTTTTACATAAAAAAAAAAACAACATTACTTGAGGTCTTAGCTCAAAGTGTTAGCAGTTGGAATGAAAGTGTATTATGGTGATATTCTGATATGATCGAAAAGGTTTCTGATGGTTTTGAAAACAAACGACCATCATTTTGTTTTGAAAGCCAAGTAGAGCCGACTTGGCTATGACTGACTTGACTTGACCGAAAAGTATTTTAACTATGTAATAATTATATCCTCATTACTCGACACTGGCAAAATTGATCCGAAATGGACAGATGCCATTCATTAAGAAGATATTTTGAAAAACGCTTGTAAGTAATGGGGTAAGTAATTAAAAAAATATAAATTAAATTTTCAGCCAAATCGGTTCAGCCGTTCTTTTTATAAATAGTGTAACGAACACGACTTTTATTTATGTATACTAGCCACCAGTCCCGGCTTTGCCCAGGTATTCCAGAATGTTAGAGAACTTTCAAGAACGTTTAGGAGCATTCTTTCTATTCGTATCAAAATTGAGATTTTTTTTTAAAGTCCTTACATGATAGAAAAAGATAGACATATATTTTTTGCAATATTTTCCATTTATGCTGTTTATGTTAGAAATGGACTATGCAACACAAAAAGATTTTTTTAATTCGGTTCAGCAGTTCCCGAGATTAGCGCGTTCAACCAAACAAACAATCAAACTCAGCACTTTCTAAATTAACGCGATCGTTATGCATAATTATATGGAAAAAACGGGTGTTTATCGCGATTACCTTTATTATTTCCCGACGTTTCAACCGTGTTACAACAGCCGTGGTCGCGGGGAGACTGAGTCAGTCTCCACGTCAGACCACGGCCCGTTTTTAGGGTTCCGTAGCCAAATGGCAAAAGCGGAACCCTTATACATTCGTCATGTCTGTCTGTCTGTCTGTCTGTCTGTCTGTCTGTCTGTCCGGCCGTGTCACAGCCATTTTTCTCCGAAACCATAAGAGCTAGACTGATGAAACTTGGTGAGTAGATGTATTCTGTGAACCGCATTAAGGTTTTTACACAAAAATAGAAAAAAAACTATAAATTTTGGGGGTCCCCATACTTGAAACTGAAACTCAAAAAATTTTTTTTCATGGAACCCATACGTGTGGGGTATCTATAGATAGGTCTTTAAAAATGATGTTGAGGTTTCTAATATCGTTTTTTTCTAAACTGAATAGTTTGCGCGAGAGACACTTCCAAAGTAGAAAAAAGTTGGTCCCCCCCCCTCTAACTTCTAAAATAAGAGAATGATAAATCCAAAAAAAAATATATGTTGTACATTACTATGTAAACTTCCAACGATATTTGGTTTGAACGAGATCTAGTCAGCAGTTTTTTTTTTATACGTCATAAATCGTAAACTGCAATTTACCTTTCGACGAACTACAAAAACCTTTATATAATGTTAATTGATGCTACGGAACCCTTCATGGGCGAGTCCGACTCGCACTTGGCTGCTTTTTTCCATTTAATTATGCAAACTCTTCAGCTTTATAATATTAGTACAGATTTATAGATTAATTATGTATCAACTCACCATATCAACGAGTGCTATATAAAGGAACATGCCCGCCGCAGCAGCGAACAGCCAGCGGGTAGCTGAAGGCGCATGCCCTGCTAGTACCCCGCACACCATACCGACCAGACAGAGGCCTGACGAGAGAATGTTATAGCAGACAGCGCGCTTTACCGACATGCCGGCTTTGAGGAGGACCGCGAAATCACCTGGAAGATGAAAGGAATAGTACATTATTGCAAAGGCAGCGAAATAGGCAATTGCAGGTCGAGTATGTATGAGTTTGAAGGCCAAGCCGCAGGCGAGGACTTCAATGATACGAGACAGGCAATTGCCATTTCGGCCGAGGCATATATAGTGCTTTTCTTAAAAAAATGCAAGGAAATAAAAAAAAATAGTACACAATAATAGTTATTTGTTATACAAGAGTGCAAAGCTGCTTTTTAACCGCGTGCTCAATTTTGATGACCGAGCAAGCGCAGGATTCTAATATTTAACCACGAGCGGAGCGAGTGGCTTAAAAGTTAGAATCCTAAGCGTTGGCGAAGGAATCAAAAGAGCACAAGGTGAAAAATCTTTGCACTCGAGTGCAACACGTAACTTTTCATCCCACCTCAGCGAGGAAATGACCAAATGCAAAAAAGAACATGGCGCGACTAAAACACACCAAGAAGGTTCCGAGTATGAGTTTTTAACAAATTTAAAAAGGTTGTATGATAAATTCGGCACCATCCAGGTAGAAGTAAATAGGTTTAATGGTGTTTTGAATTCACAAATACACCAAGAAGGTTACGAGTGTGAGTTTTTAACAAAATAAAAAGGTTGTATGATAAGTTCGGCACCATGGAGGTAGAAGTAAATAGGTTGTGTATTCACAAACTTATTGAACACGATATTCTAAATTCAAATTTACTTTATCCTCTAGCGGATAAAAACGACTTTTCCAGTCAGAAATTAAACAGCAAAAACACACTTTCAGAGCTGGTGGGATGAAAATTTATTTTTTATTAACCAATTATCAACGAACTCCGCTTTACCGCCAATTTTTTTTTTATTTTACAGTTTGTGCCGAAAGGTAAACGCATCTGTGGCTATACAGCCACGAGAACACAATGTGTACGATAGATGAAAGAGTTCTAAATTCAAACAGCACACCGTTTCATACAACATTGCCGGAGCGAGAACGCGCCGGGAAGTGATTTTGGTTTTTCAGTCTACGTAAATATGATACTTCGCGTGTTCTATATTCAAAAGTAATGACAATATTTCCGCGCATGTTTAAGAAAAATATGTTAAAAACTTGAAAAAAAGAAGTAGTTCTGCCTTCTGCGCCGAAGGTCATTGATTCGAAGATTTTTATAATGTCCTTAAAGTCAATAATTTTTTATTCAGTACGATGCAAGAATCACTTTGAAACGTCTTAAAGCTAGGTGAGTCTAGGTGCCAGTTCCACGCGACCAAGCCTAGAAGAACAGGCAACAAACTACGGCTCGGTTCCTACCGTTTTTTTATATGATCCTTTTACAAATTAAAATTAGTCTAAAATAATAGCAGTGAAGTTCCAGTGTGGTGCCACTTCACTTCAGACGTATGCAATGCAATAATACTAAAGCAAAAGTTTCAAAGACAGCACACGCTACGCTTCAATGTTATACTATAGTATCTACACAGCTTATATAAAAATAAGATACGAAATAGTAGGTACAGACATTGCAAATTGACATGTTAGCTTCCTATGGGTAGAGTGACCGGGTTACAGCCGGTACCAAAAGTTAAGAGCCGAGCGGGATTTGGGGTAAGTAGTTGACTGTAACGTCAAACCTATAGATGGAGCCACGGTCGCGTTAGTACCGAACAGTCCTAAGAGTTATTCGTCAAGTGTGATTAGGATTCGATGGCACAGCGGTCAGCGCAGCCCGTACCAAGGGGAAGGTCGCGGGTTAGAATCCTACTCGGCTCTTAACCTTTGGGACATTATAAAAATCTTTGTGTATTAAATCGGTGTCAACACTCACCAAGTTCGTGAGGTAACTCATGACAGAGTACAGCAATGGCTGTAGAGAAGCCACCAGCAATATTCGAAGCAAACGCAGCACCTGAAATAAAAAAAATGTGTTTGTCAGCTCCGACGCACGACTGGAGTTTACTCCTTAAAGGCAAAGTAAGGGTACACACTACCCACGATCTAGCTGCACTGCTCACACCAAATTAGAAAGTTGCGCAAGATAGGTTGCGCACCAAAAACGTAACGAGGTCATTCGTTCAACAGATTTCACTCCCCACGTTTTTCTCATACCGGGCGCCTTATATCAAAACACCGATTCTTTAGGAGTAAACTCCAAAAAATGTTATAGAAATTGTAGTTAGTAGTAGAGCTCTTTGTGTGTGTCTCGTGGGGGTGCGTACTACCACCATGCCTATTCCTGCCGTGAAGCAACATCGCTGTGTACAGGTTTGAAGGGTGTGGGTGCCGGTGACATTACTCACAATGAAATCAAAGGTGTTATCCACTTTAGAGCAATTCATCGCTAGATAAACAAAATTATAATCGAAATATTTATCCGCTACAGTGTACACGGGCCTTAACAATTAACCAGTGGAAAAAAGGGAATTAGTTTTATAGATAGTGCAATTCACGAAGACGCGCCCCTCGCGGGGTGCGGGGAGTTTGCTCCGAGCGGCAGTCGCGAACCGTAGTCTATTCATTGTAGTGTGCGTGTGCACTCATAGGTAATTAGTGTGTACCGATAACACTCAAACATTGACGGAAGCTTGCACACATATACTATAAACGGTTAAGGAGGAATAGTGGGGCGCGCCTTCGTGGATTGCACTATCTATAACTGGGTTAATTAACCGGACCCAGTCAGGAATCAGTCAGGAGACTTACCAATCGCCATGCCATCAGTGAAGTTGTGGAGGCCGTCTCCCATGATGACCATCCAGGCGACGGACGCGATGGACGACGGCGGCGCATGGACATGCCCGTGCGAGTGGGAATGGCCGTGGTGAGCTCGGGAATGCTCTCTGGAAACCACATCATCCATTAAGAACCAGTAAGACCTACGCAGGACGGCATGGCAAGGGATTTTCCGCCTTAGCCACTCAGATACTGCGGCAATCCAGCTCCTTGCTACGGCATGACTCGCCGCCTCACACGTCAAAACGAGCAAAACGTCCTTGGCATGCCGTTGCCTACCGCAGTACGCCACGGCATCCCTCCGCGGGCCACATTTTAAAGCATAGCAATTTATGTCGTATTTCTATATCAATACGTTTGAATGTCCATTAGTAAAAATTTAAATCCCTTGCCATGCCATCCCGGTCTACGTAAGCAATAACAAGTTAATTTTACAAAATAGATAAAACCGATGATGAATATGCTCAGAACATGGAAACTGCTGCATGGAGGTCTACCAAACAAGGTGACTACAATGTGACTAATGTTAACCAGTTTTGGGAATAGGACATCCCTAATGGAATCAAGCAAAGAGTTACATCTCTAGTAGGAAGAAAAGAAGAAGAAGAGGGAGATATGGCGTCGTTCTAGAGAGTTGTATTATCTGCAGTGTAATAAAGTTAAACAGAGTTGTAGCTATATTCAATGAAGAGTTTTCGTGCTAACACTAAGAACCATCGCTGAACTATTTGTTTCGGAGTTACAGACAAACACACACACACTTTGTGTGTGATGGTGGTGTGAGCTCTGTGTGTCTCGTGGGGGTGCGTACTACCACCATGCCTATTCCTGCCGTGAAGCAGCATCGCTGTGTTTCAGTTTGAAGGGTGTGGGTGCTGGTGAAATTACTGGTGCGTCAGGCTTAGCATCTGTATGCCTCAACTCACTTTGAACGTCTTAAAGCTAGGTGAGTCTAGGTGCCAGTTCCACGCGACCAAACCTAGAAGAACAGGCAACAAACTACAGCTGTATGAAAGATGAACTCAATTCTTGAGCACGACGAATGACAGAAGAGAGTGGAAGATGAATACAGGTATTCTTCTTCCACTCTCTTCTAGAAGCAGGTCTGCTTAGAGCAACTCACCTCAATATAACAGTATAACTATCCCCATCCTTCAAATCTTTAACACCATCCTCCTTATGTTTGATATTGTTCATTTCCACCACAGCTGGCGCCTCAGACTTCAGCAACCAATCCCTTGCTGACGGCTCTTCTTTGCCCTCCGTGTTCAGTGCGTTAGAAGATACCACACTGACGGAGTTATTGTGATTCTTTGCTTTAGGACTGGGGGGAATCTGCCCATCTCTCATATGGTGGTCATCGTGCGTATCTGTATCTATTTCGTCGTAGCAGTAAGGGTATTCCGAATACTTGTGCTTACAAGTCTTGGTCGTTGGATCTCCCTTTTCCTCCCGTTTGAAGATCTTTTTTAAGGCGTTTGAAGGGTTTTTAGTTTGAATTTTGTGCTCTCCAGAGCAACCGCCTACGCTTTCGTCTTTGAGGACTCTGACTCGAGAAGGGAGTTTGTCATCGTCTAACTTTTGTTTCCTCTTCCTCCATTCTACTACAACGGTCAAACCCTTTTCCGTGAAGTAGAAGAATACAACGCCAAGCATAGCAGCCAGGCCTTTCCACATACCATCGTCATGGGAGACTCTAGACTCTACCTCCGTCTCATGACTACTTCCATGATCATGTTCCATTGGACTCATTGCATGAGGCATGAGATGCAACAGCGCATCCCCGCAAAGCGTCCCAACAGCTAACGCAACAAGGAACTGAAGCAAATGGTTATAATAAGTCTTATGCATTATAGGAATAACAGCGACTCCCAACAACCCACAAGCACTGATCGCTGCTATACTTAGCGAGGAATACAACCAAACCGCGTACATGTTTTTAGAGTATGCGTTCTCATGTTTGTCTATGCCTGTTTCCGCTGTGCTTCGTGCGTTTCTGTTCAGGTTAGTTTGGGTTTTGTTTGTCCCTTTCACACAGCCGGTTCGCTCTACGCTGGTGTTGGCTAGTTTCTGGTAGAGAAGGATGGGGCATATAGTTTGTAATGTGCTTTCGGATATAAGGGTGTCTGGGTCTTCGTTGTGTGTATGGTCGGCGTGACCATGTTCATGCTCGTGGGGTTTTAACCTCGTGTTGACTGTTGTGATCAGCTCTTCGCTGCTTACGCACTGGAAGAAAACAAGCATGATGCTTAGAGCAAAATTTTCCATCTATCTATTAAGGTTGTTTGATTCCGATACAAACTGAATTTACACAACTATGGGCAAACAAAGTATAAATGTACACTGAAATAGCTGTAATACAATTTTACAGTGGTCTTTATTGCCGGCCAGTTATATAAAGTTGGAGAAAACTGTAGGATAACAGAAATATTAATAAAAAACCAAAAAAGTAATTTTTTCGTCATTCTTTTTCTGAAGCCCCGACTGCCACGCACGACCAACGGCTGACACTCCAACTTTATATAACTGGCCGGTAATAAGGACCACTGTAAAAGCCTATTACAGGTATTTCAGTGTAAATTAATACTTTATTCGCCCATAGTTGTGTGAATTAAGTTTGTATGGAAATCGTACCCCCTTTAGCTCGTTACGTCTGGAGCTCTGCATATTATTGACCATGTCTTAACTGTAGATTTTAGGCGAACTGGACTAAGCTGTCAGGTATATAACCTATTCTATTTAAAATCTTGTCACAGGCACTATAGCGTCCCCCAAGTAGAGCTTGTAATCATCAGTACGGCATCGCTGTGTTTCGGTTTGAAGGATGAAATTACTGGCACGTGAGGCTGAACATCTGTATGCCTCAAATTGATAGACGCAGGGCAGTGCATCGTAGGGCATTTTCCTGACGTGCGTTAAAAAGACAAGAATAGAGTTGTTTTAAAGTTAAATCTACTACTAGCTACCAGCTTTTTCTTCTGTGGTGAAAGATGATACAAAGAAAACGATAAAGGTTTCATTACTTACATTGACGACTTCATCTCTCTGTCCGTAGAAATACGACCTGCTTTCATTCTTCTGACCTCCTTCGATCAGGTCATTGAGTTCTAGTCCAGCCAGCATCCTATTAAACCCAGTCAGGTTCATTGTCATCGTACTAGCATCACCGTACAGTTGAAATATCTGTGCGATGTATGTATTAGGATCAACATTCTTGATCTCCCGTTTCGTCTTATCCCTGCCTCTTATTTTTTGGAGTTTCTGGTGGTATCTAAGCTTTGAGTCTATCTTTCGTCTGTCCTCTACCATCTGGTGATTTGTTTCTGGTATCCTGTGCTCGTAGGATAATACATCTTCTTGGGTACCTGCATGAGAACCGCAAGTGTGCGCTGCGCATAGAAGGCAGAACATACAAACTGTGACTATATGATGAGACATTTTGTTCTTATATCTATTATAAGCTTATATTAAGAGTCCATCAGCTGTTGGACCATTGCTCGGTTGATCTGTGGACAAAGAGAATACATAATTAGTATGTTTTAGAGGAACATCGACGTCGAAGACATCGTAAAGGTCGCAGGAAACACCTGGTCAAGTCATAGTCTGAGGTTCTGCGAGCGAGATGTATGAGATTGATATATTTAATTTGGCAATGCCGCCAGCGTCTTGGGGACGCTTCAGTCTGGCACTGATTTGGATCAGTTGAGCTATCTCTAGATCGTTTGTAACGATCTGCAAAAAGCTCAACTGTTTCTTGTGTATTTTGTACATTTTGTAAATATTTGTTTAATTGTAAGTTTCTTTGTGTAAATAAAAGTCTTGTAATTATAGGTATTTATTTGTTAAGTTATTTTAATTATTAATTGGAAATTGTATTGTTATTGTTATTGACTTTCTTATACTCTTCTATATTTTTAATTAATGTAATTGGTGTGTAACCGTTTTAATTAATAAATAAATAGTCTAAAATGTATTTATTCAGTAGTATCACAAGGATCACTTTGAAACGTCTTAAAGCTAGGTGCTAGTTCCACGTGACCAAGTTTAGAAGAACAGGCAACAAACTACGGACTTGTGATTCCTATCATTTTTTTGTATGATCCTTTAAAAAAATAAAAATATATGTAATGTTTTAAGACTTGCGCACCTAGGTCGCTGGCGACCGCGATCAGTGAATCGCTGTCAAATTTGACAGCGATATTAGACAGCGTTTCATTGATCGCCATCTGTTTAAGTCAAAGTCAAAGTCAATAGTTTTATATTCAGTACGATGCAAGAATCACTTTGAAACGTCTTAAAGCTAGGTGAGTCTAGGTGCCAGTTCCACGCGACCAAGCGTAGAAGAACAGGCAACAAACCACGTCTCGGTTCCTACCGTTTTTTTATATGATCCTTTTACAAATCAAAAATAGTCTAAAATTTAGGTAATACAAAAAAGAATGCTAGTACTCAGTATAGGTAAACATCGTGAGCAAACCGGAATGTCGTAGAGTCTGCTACTTCTAAATTCTAAAACATGTGTCAAGTGCACGAAAGGAGCCTCTTTGAGGCGAAAATAATTATAATCCTTTCGTCACACTGGTTCACCATAATTAGTGACGCGATAAGAAGACGATTAGTATACCACCATTTGAATAATTAACTAAAAATATATACAAGGTTACAAAGAATTGAGCACATGAGGAAATTACAATATCGTAGGGCACGTTCCTATGCACGTGACCTGCGAGCTAATGATTTATTATAAGTGATGGTGATCACGTTACATCAGATGAACCATGTGCTTGTTCGATCAATAAGTAAGAAAAAAAAATCGATTGTCTGTAAAGTCGGTTTACTGACGATAGTTGAACGTGACAACAACGTCATACAGCTGTCCACGCGGACGCATCACTCACTCAAGTAGGAGAGAGACAGATGTCGAACGCTGCCGAACGCTCTTTGTCGCTCGTTCCGCGCTCTCGCTTGCACTTCAAGCCTTAAATTGAACGCCTCAGAGCGAGGTAGCGCCGCATGAGTCATGTTTTTTCGTGCGTGCAGTCGGCTCCATCGAATTATAAGACGTTGTCACGTCAAAAATTACCAAGCCCACAGATAGCCTACCTGATGCTGATATGTTACTTCTAAGGCGTGGCACTAAATAGTAAGAAAATACTAGAAATACCAAGTTTTCATAATTTACTTTCGATGAAGCACTAACTTAAATATGAATTCATCAACTTGGTTTAATATACACAATACACATAAGTATAAATAGAGGAATAATTACCTAAATTACACTTTTATTCAAATAATATAATAAAAATTGCCAGTAATCCTTTTAACTACCAATTGGATAATGAACATGAAATTATACATTGACCTTACGATTACTTTTATAACTTTAATTTATCAGCATGAAAGTAATTGGTTACAATGTATTAACCATAGCTGGGCATTAACTCGTTTCGTTAATCGTTAATTAAGAGATGTTAACATTTTGATTAACGGATTAATGTTTAAGGGGGTACGATTTCCATACAAACTTAATTTACACAACTATGGGCGAATAAAGTATTAATGTACACTGAAATAGCTGTAATAGGCTTTTATAGTGGTCCTTATTACCGGCCAGTTATATAAAGTTGGAGTGTCAGCCGTTGGTCGTGGCAGTCGGGGCTTCAGAAAAAGAACTAACAGACTTTTACGACTATTTTGAGACATATGTTTTAAGCTCATTCACGTATTCAATGCCGAGTACCCGTTAGAAAGAATGACGAAAAAATTATTTTTTTTGGTTTTTTATTAATATTTCTGTTATCCTACAGTTTTCTCCAACTTCATATAACTGGCCGGCAATAAAGACCACTGTAAAATTCTATTACAGTTATTTCAGTGTACATTTATACTTTATTTGCCCATAGTTGTGTAAATTCAGTTTGTATCGGAATCGAACAACCTTAAGCTAACTTTGAAAAATGTTAACGGACACGTTAACTTAATAAACGAAGTTATCATTTTGAATAACGGATTAACTTTTAAGTTAACTTTGAAAAATGTTAACGGAAACGTTAACTTCCGTTAATATGCAGAAGTCCGTTAATCCAATGCCTAATACTTGCCTGGCGGCAAGTGGCAGTGAGTGAAACAAAAACAAAACTAGATATATTTTACCAGCGCGTGCGAGTGAGAAAGAAAACTGCGAAGAGATTTGTTTCGTTTGATCATTTCATTAGTTAGCACCGGTGCTTTGAGTGACGAGTGTTTTGTTTGTTTGTTACCGTCATGTCATGTTTTTCGTGCGTGCAGCCGGCTCCATCAAATTATAAGACGTTGTCACGTCAAAAATTTAATCATGGTAAATATCACAGAGCACCAAACACGCTTTTGCTTACGCAGTAAATATCCCGTTGTTTCATAAAAATAGTGATAAAAAAGTAATCGCGAGAAATAGCTATTTAATTATACAGGGTGTCCCATAAGTCAACGTCCAGCCGAAAATGGGTGATGCGCCAAGTCATGACAGTTATCAGAAAAATATAAAAAAAAATATTTGCAAAGTACCTTTCGAGTTATGAGTATTTTAAAAAAACAGGAAAAACTGTCACCCTCTGATGATCTTTTAAGTCCTGTGACTACAAATATTAACTTTTCATGAAACTTTTTTCTGCAACGTAAGCATGAATAACCCTTCTGTAAATTACAATTCAAAATTAAGCCATAACTGCCTCAGTTTTCAATGAAATCGTGGAGGTTTGGCCAACGTTTCATTTCAGATAATTACATTACCCAACTTTAACCGTCTGTACCGCAGAAAAAATGTACTACACTTTCATGGCATGTAACTTTAAAAATTGGCGCATTTATCCAGGATTCTAAAATAGTATAATACTTGCTAGAGTACTCTTTAGTTTTGGAAATAAAAAATGTTTTTTCAACTAAACCGGATTTCCAATCAATTTTATTTCATGAGATAAAATGTTTGTACCCTTTAAATTATGAACTTAAAATGCCTACGCTGTGTTTTTAAGTGACTCACAATTTACAGGTACAAGTAAATACCATTTCGCCAATGCAAGTAAACAGATAGAGCCACCATCTTGTCGAAAGAGTAATAACCATGGGTGTTCAAGTAATTTGTTAGTTTTAGGTGAAAGTTTGAAATAAAATTCAATCATAGGATTTCTTCAATCGTGATTTTAATTTAACTACATCAAGGACTTACAGCAAATGTTCAAACTGTTACCCTTCAGCAGTAATGCAAGCTCTACATTTCCTTAAAAAAAATCAGCTGTCTGTAAAGTCAGTTAACTGACGACAGTTGAACGTGACAACGTCATACAGCTGTCCGCGGGGACGCATCGCTCACTCAAGTAGGAGAGAGACCGATGTCGAACGCTGCCGAACGCGGAGGCTGATTGTGCATCTTTGTCGCTCGTTCCGCGCTCTCACTTGCACTTCAAGTATTAAATGGAACGCCTCAGAGCGAGGTAACGCCGCATGAGTCATGTTTTTTCGTACGAGCAGCTGGCTCCATCGAATTATAAGACGTTATCACGTCAAAATCCATGTAATGATACCGGCGACGGGCGAAGGCAAACTTTAGATTAAAACCACGATTGAAGTAATCCTATGATTGAATTTTATTTCAAACTTTTACCTAAAACTATCAAATTACTTGAAAACCCATGGTTATTACTCTTTCGACAAGATGGTGGACCTATCTGTTTACTTGCATTGTCGAAATGGTATTACTTGTACCTGTGAATTGTGAGTCACTTAAAAACACAGCGTAGGCATTTTAAGTCCATCATTTAAAGGGTACAAACATTTTATCTATTGAAATAAAATTGATTGGAAATCCGGTTTAGTTGAAAAAACATTTTTTATTTCCAAAACTAAAGAGTACTCTAGCAAGTATTATACCATTTTGGAATTCTGGATAAATGCGCCAATTTTTAAAGTTACATGCCATGATAGTGTAGTACATTTTTTTTGCGGTACAGACGGTTAAAGTTGGGTGATGTAATTATCTGAAATGAAACGTTGGCCAAACCTCCACGATTTCATTGAAAACTGAGGCAGTTATGGCTTAATTTTGAATTGTACTTTACAGAAGGGTTATTCATGCTTACGTTGCAGAAAAAAGTTTCATGAAAAGTTAATATTTGTAGTCACAGGACTTAAAAGATCATCAGAGGGTGTCAGTTTTTCCTGTTTTTTTAAAATACTCATAACTCAAAAGGTACTCAACAAATATTTTTTTTTATATTTTTCTGATAACTGTCATGACTTGGCGCATCACCCGTTTTCGGTTGGACGTTGACTTATGGGACACCCTGTATATCGATCACGTTGATTGAAAAACCGCTTATTCAAATGACTTTGAATACAACAAGAACAAAACTCCATCAAATAATTAAGTTTTTGTTTGTCTCGACCTTGTACTACTAAATTATTGGGGTTTCTCAGGTATTCTGTGAAAATTGGTTGTAAAAAAATATTCATTTATCTTCTGCTTAACGTGTCACTGATTCGTTTCAACCAGTGTGGTGAAAGGATTTAAAGTGCGCCTCAAAGAGGCACCCTTTCGTGCACATGTTTTTCGATCTTATAAGATTCTATACGACATGCCGGTTTCCTCAAGATGTTTTCCCCGTTTGAGAGCACTAGCATAGTGCACATACATTTTTGGGCATTAAAACTATTTGGGACACGACTAGATTAGAACCCACGACCTTAGGATGAGAAGGCGGGCCACTACTACCAACGCTATACAAAAAAACTCGTCGGAAAAATTTAAAAAGGCAAGTTTTTGACTTGCCAACGTCTTACAATTCGATGGAGCCGGCTGCAAGCACGAAAAAACGTGACTAATGCGGCGTTACCTCGCTCTGAGGCGTTTCATTTAAGGCTTGAAGTGCAAGCGAGAGTGCGGAACGAGCGACAAAGAGGCACGCACGGCCTCCGCGTTCGGCAGCGTTCGACATCTGTCTCTCTCCTACTTGAGCGATGCGTCCGCGTGGACAGCTGTATGACGTTGTCACGTTCAACTATCGTCAGTAAACCGACTTTACTGACAACCAATTATTTTTTTATGTTACATTTCACACAATTTAAAATGTTTAGAGCCAGTGCCTGTCAACTTGTCTGTTAAGGACGGCTAACTGTCAACTGTTACTATTCATCATAATAAGTGATGACTACAATCGGTTAATAGTTCAATTTCAAGGTAAAACCATTGTGTATGTGTACCTTGTGTTACCTTGGTTTACCTAAAGGCCTGCGCACATCTAAGCGATGGCAATCAGCTTCTTCTTTGTAAAATAAAAAAAATATATACCTATCTGAAGTCAACTCAACAAAATCTAATCATGGTAAATATCCCGTGGTTTCATAAAAATAGTGATAAAAACCTTGATAGTTTCAAAAGTTATATTAGCTTCTTCTTCTTAATTAATGTCATCTGTCTATTTTGGACCAATTTTGCCAGTGTCGAGTGAGGATATCTTCTATATTTATAAAAGAAAGTCGTGTTAGTTACACTAATTTATAACTCAAGAACGGCGGAACCGATTTGGCAGAAAATTAGTGGGGAGGTAGCTTAGAACCGGGAGAAAGACATAGGATACTTTTTATCCCGAAAAAGCAACGGGAACGGTAAAATCAGTCAATAGACAAGTCGGCCTTAATTGGCTAATCGGAAAATAAATGGTGGGCGTTTATTTTCAAAACCATCAGAAACATAATATTCGATCAAAACAAAAATAATAACAGTCTGAGAAATCAGCTGAAATGATGTCAAATATCGCTGTCATATTTGACAGCGTTTCAGCTGATCGCCATCGCCATCGTCTAGATGTGCGCAGGCCTTAACGACTATGTGCTATTAATAGTTCTGTAACAGCAAAATGTTTTTTCTTTTCACATACCCGGAAAGTAGGTCTGAAGTTGACTGAGGAGTGGTTAAAAGTAATACTTTTGATCATTGAGGTGAACCCAATGCTTTGGGTTTGCATTGGGTTCACCTCTGGTAGCAGATAGTCCAATATCATATGAGACAGCGCAAAAAGTAACTTTTCACGAGAAAAGTAACATCAGCAAAAACTGACAAATAATTACAATAAACTCAAAGGGGCTGTCTCCTTAAGACAATTATCCATCGATAGATAAAAAAAAATCGGTTGTCTGTAAAGTCGGTTTACTGACGATAGTTGAACGTGACAACGTCATACAGCTGTCCACGCGGACGCATCGCTCACTCAAGTAGGAGAGAGACAGATGTCGAACGCTGCCGAACGCGGAAGCCGTGCGTGCCTCTTTGTCGCTCGTTCCGCGCTCTCGTTTGCACTTCAAACCTTAAATGGAACGCCTCAGAGCGAGGTAACGCCGCATGAGTCATGTTTTTTCGTGCGTGCAGCCGGCTCCATCGAATTATAAGACGTTGTCACGTCAAAAAAATAATTATTGAATTATTGAACTGCTACAGTGTACATAGGCCTCAACAATTTGATAGTGGAAAAAGTGGGTGCGTTTTAACAGGGTGTACATTAACTGGCTGTACATTAACCGGACCCGCGAGGTCGTTAGTTAGGACAGTTTTGTTTGTAAGTTATGAATATTAAAATAATCTATTCATTAATTAAAAGTCTTGATCTTGAAAGTGTAAGGTTAAGGTCAATTTTATTAATAATACAGTAGTCGAAATTCTATAAACAGATGATTTTACAAAGAGTTCAATACTTATCATAACAAACTTTGAAACGAAATATTATCAAATTATTCGGTAGAATCACATGCAATACTTTTTAAAAAGTAAAAACTTTGAAACGTTTTAAAAAGTATGTGTTTTTATTTATACTAGCTAATTTAAAAAAATAATGCGGACAATCCACACAACACTTTCTAGCCCCAAACTAAGCAGAGCTTGTACTATGGAAACCAGATCGCTGATTACTTGTTTACATTTTTTTTGTAAATGCATACTTAAAGAATACAATATAACACCCAGACAGAGAACAAGCATTCTATGTTCACCACACAAATATTTGTTCTCGGTGGGTATCGAACCCATACCCTCAAGTACCCTTACAACAACTTCACATGGAACACGCTTATGTCCACCTGATTTTAAATGGTTATCATCGCCTTCAACAATGTGCTTTTCGTGCCAAAGGACCAAAGTCTCGAAGAATAAGCCAGCTGTATTTAAATTGAATCATTGCTAAAAGTTAGCTCTGTCACTGTTTGTCACTATCTAGAGGTAAGAGATGACAATAGTTTAAGCACTGTTTATCTTTTGACATATTTTTTTAAGGCCATAGTTACTGCCTCATACCAAGTAACGCGTGACGAATTCCGTTAGTTCGCTCGCCTCAAGTACGTTCTAATTGGTACTTGTTTAGCGTCGTTATGTGGGGCACTTTCCACTTCTGCTGTTGCATTTTAAACCGTTATAATGACAGAAAAGATGTCGAACTATTTGCTGGGGTGTTTGTAGCCCCCAACCTTTTAACCGACATTTTTTAAAGGAAATAGAGTAAGTTTAACACTATCTAGCCACAAATAAGTACAGAGCTTGTTCTATGGGATGGGAACCAGATACCAGTACCCGAAGTCCCAGTGCATTTACAACATTTCGTTACCAAATGTTGTTTTCGTTTCGCCTATTTGTCTCTGTCTATTGTATGGAGAAAAGATGAGACAACAACTCTAACTACGTAACGTATTTTTGCCGTCTCATATTTTCTCCACGCAATAGAGAGAGACAAAAAGGCGAAACGAAAACAACATTTGGTAACGAAATGTGGTAGCAAAACTCCGACTTCTGATATAATACTTATATTTTATTTTTCGTAAATACATACTTAGAATACAATATTAGCATAACAGACAGAGAACAAACATCTAAGTTCACCACAAAATTCTCAGTGGCGATCGAGCCCACGACCGACTAATAGAAGGCAGAGCTACTACCAACTGAGCTGAGAGGCCAGTAACTGAAATAGTAACTATTATAATGATGCTTTGTTTTTTTATTTTCTTTGATTTTCCAAGTGTGTATAATAAGCCCCTTCCCACCGGTGTGTGATATCGCGCACGGAGGCGGATCAGCTCGCACGACACACCATGGGAACGGTCTCGTGCGCCGAGGTGCGCGGTAGCACAGCCTGTCGATTCCAGCAACACGGCTCGATTGAGTGATCGCTGAATCCGCGTTCCATTTTCAAATTATTCAAACAAAAATTTACAACTCGCATCGATTTACGCGATCGTTTGAATGATTTGTGTTGCTTGAATCGACGTCCAGGAGCCCTTTCTGTGTGCGTTGCCGTGCGTCGTCGTCGGCTGTGCGTGATGATCTGCAGAACCACGCACCGTAAGAAGGCAGCATAACATGTGTGTTTATATTATAGACAAATAAACTACTCTGTTTTGTTTTCAAACAGAGTATTTGGTCTGCACTGCACTTGCCGAATTATACAACCACGTAAACAGGCACGTGACCTTGCCCTTTCAAGGCTTTACAGCACGCTCGTGTGGGGATGCCTGTGCCAGCACCGCTATGCTTCCTACATGATAGTTACATAAGTTACATAACAGACTGGCTGGGCAAAATAAAATGCTTTAATTGAAATACAAATTATAAATACTGTATCGCAAGTAATTCAAATATACGAAATACAAAATATTGTTATGTTAGGTATTTGAAATATAAAATACTAGCAGCCCGTCCCGGCTTCGCACGGGGTAGACAATATTGTTGTACATTATTTTGTTCTATGGCTAATAGTTTCGGCAGCGCATTCGACGAAAGACATTTTAAGACACATTTTTCTACACCTTCGGTTACATTGTTCAAATTTTACCAAGGATCCCTAATTTTTTTCAAAATGAAATGTAGCCTATGTCAAATTGGAAGAATGTAGCATTCTATTAGTGAAAGAATTTTTAAATCGGCCCAGTACTTTTTGAGCCTATTCATTACAAACATACAAAAATAGGTACAAATCTTTCCTCTTTATAATATTAGTATAGACAAAATAAAGTATTTTAGCAACTATAAATTGAAATACAAAATACATTGACAATTTGACGTGATTTTTTTGCGCTTTGTTGGTCAATTTTGACGCATGTGCATAACAGGTGCAGTGTTGCCAACTCTAATAGCTGCTTTTACTTTTGGAAGGATAAATGTATTTTAATGTTTAAATGTATTTTAAGGTCTCAAGTATTTGAAATACTAACTACAAAATACCTGGGCGTTAGGTATTTTAAATACGAATAGCCTCAAAACTTACAAAACTACTAATTGTAATAACAAAATACCTAGGCCTAACGCAACGTATTTGAAATACGAATTACAAATTACATTTCAAGGAAGTCATTGAAATACAAATACCGAATACGTATTTGTATTTTAATTACAAGTAATTCAAATACTGCCCAACCCTGCTTATAAGTACCTGCACAAAAAAGTAGTACACCAACGATAAGCATTAACAAAATTGCCAATTTATTTGATATCGCCATCGATATTGTGCAATATTTTCAGCAAACACCTTATTTTGATAGGAAGTCGGTGGATATAGGTGAGTTTGTTATTGTTAGCATTTGGGCGCAATTTCCTGTTTGCTTATAAGTTATTTGACGAGTTTTGGGGTTAGTAGAGTTCAATTCTCACGGCTTCCCCAAAAACTTATGATACCAATATTTACTAGTAGTTCTGGGAACAGTAAACATCGCGCGCATAAGTTTTAAAAAAGTTTTGAATTTAATATCGAATTTTTAGGCCAAATATATCGTTTGTAACGATCTGCGGATAGCTCAACTGTTTCTTGTGTATTTTGTACATTTTGTAAATATTTTGTTTAATTGTAAGTTTCTTTGTGTAAATAAATTTTTATTTATAAATAGCCAAATATATTATTAAAGAGGGATTTTTCGGAAGAAATTCTTCCCCAATATCACTGATACATTTACATTATTTTTTTTAATTGATTTATACATTTACGTAGATAAGCCAATCACTTGTTCAATCTAATATTAAGATAGACATATCTCCTTCTTCCTGCCTTTATCCCACTTTATGTGTGGTCGGAACAACATGTCTTCCTCCTTCATTCCCCTCTGTCAGCTCTCATCTCTGCATTCACTCCTCCATCTTTCACACAGTTCATCCATGTTCTGGTCTCCTCTGCTCACATATCCATCCACATCCATACTCATCACTCTCTTGGTCACATGACTTTCATCCCTCCTCATGACATAAATAAATAAATAAATATTGTGGACAATTCACACAACACTACCCAGCCCCAAACTAAGCAGAGCTTGTAATATGAGAACCGGATAGCTGATATAATACTTGAATACATTTTTTTTTTTGTAAATACATACTTAGAATACAATATAACACCCAGACAGAGAACAAACATTTATGTTCACCACACAAATATTTGTTCTCGGTGGGGATCGAACCCACGACCTACGGCGCAGAAGGCAGAGCTACTACCAACTGAGCTAGAGGCCAGTCACACACATGCCCGTACCACGCCAGCCTATTCCTCAATTTTTCTACTATGCTAAACATACCATTATTATATTTATAAAAAACCTATCATAAAACTACTAAGGAATCGAAAAACGAGTGAAATAAGACGTAGTGATGAGAGTAGAGAAAGGTATGCTAAAATGGTTTGGGCATATAAATGCCCATAAACCATTTTAGCATACCTTTCTCTAAAGGAGATTAACAAAACAGGTGCATCAGACGAGTGTGAATAGAACTGCTGGAAGGGGAAGACCTCGCATGTATCTCGATCAGATCGCAGACGTTTTAGAGAAAGGCCAGGTCAGGAGTACCCTAAACCGACGAGCATGTATGAAGAATGTTATTTGAGTGAATGAAGCGAAATAGGTGTGTCAAGATCGTGGCAGGTAGAAATCCTTGATCTCTGCCTACCCCAATGGGAAAAAAGCTTGTTTTTATGTAGGTTTGTATGTAAGTAATTATGTATTCATCGTAAATAGATTTTCCGAGGTTATTATAATAGATGTTATCAATAACGGAAACAAAATAGGATAATGTCTGATAAGGTACACTCAATAATTACTCCTTGTTGATCGAACCAAGATCAAACAACATACCTGATGTGACTTTAAGTTTTATTAATATGTTAAGTTATGTTAAGTTTTCTGCTTTTTGATTTTTTAACCGACTTCCAATCAAAAAGGAGGAGGTTCTTAATTCAGTTGTTTTTTTTTTTTTTTATGTTTGTTACCGCATAACTTCGTCATTTGTGAGCCGATTTGAACAATTATTTTTTTATCAGAAAGGTACTGCTTCCAGATTGGTCCCATTTTAATTTAATTAAAATCGGTGTTGCCATTATTTTTTTAATATTTTTTTTAATGTTTGTAACTGCATGCCTCCGTCATTTATGAACCGATTTAGAAAATTATTTTTTTACTAGCTGTACCCGCGACTTCGTCCGCGTAGAATAGTGTCTTTGGGTAGCATTTTTATTTATTTAGGTTAATTATTTCACAAATAAAACACTTATTATGCATCAATACTTTAATGAGCTACTCACAGTGTTCCACTGCAGAGCTTAGCGTAGCTTACCCCCGAATACTGAAACGCAACTCAGATTTAAGCACGTCTCAAGCGACGAATATTTGACAGATTTTCATTGAAAACTGTCAAATATTCGTCGCTTGAGACGTGCTTAAATCTGAGTTGCGTTTCAGTATTCGGGGGTTAGTCGGTCTTATATTTATAAACTCGTCTCATTATTCGAGCTCAATCTACGCGCTCTCTAGAATGAGATAGAACCATCCGAAACTTGTGCTAACGTAGTAGTTCCACTACTCGTTAATAGATGGCGCTAGGAGTTTGGCAAACAGAACCTCTATTTCTACATAGTATTCACGCTTCGTAACAGTAAGTACACATCACACTTCCGTAGCTTAAAGAAAACTATCTGGCAATCTGATCGGTCCTGTATTTATAAACTCGTCTCATTATTCGAGCACAAACCACGCGCAGAACTTTCTTGAATGAGACAACCGTCCCAAACTAATGTAGTATAGTTACACTAATAGGCATGAAGACAGTAATCAAGTATCGTCAAAATATTTATCTGATCTAATGAAAAAGGATTCAAAGATTTTAAAAAATGTATTTATACTCTTATTAATGTCGAGATTGTCAATTTATTTGATAATATAAATCTACAAAATACAACAATCCGCCATGATGGCTCAAACACCGGTCAGAGCGAATTACGTCACGGCTATATAAATGTCATTCTGATTTAGTACAAAAGCACCAATGTTTACTGTTGAATACTATAACCGTGACGTAATAACAGACGCCATGACACCAGCGAGCGTTTTGGCGAGAATTTGAAAATTTAAATTTAAATGTACTTTTATTGCACAAAAACCTTAATTTTCTACAGAAATATGATATATTTTAGACATAATAGATACTTCTGAATATGATAGAAGAGATTTTGAAAATTAGTCGTCAGGCCTATTGTCAATAGATGGCGCTAAAAGTTTGGCGACTACGCAACTATACCCATTCCTTTCGCATAATCGCCGCTTAGCAAGCAGAGAAAAAGCGCCTAGGCAAGGTTCGATGAATATTCGTCTCGTCATCGAACCTTGCGCTTTTTCTCTTTTAAGCATGGAACCAAAAAAACAAACAGACTTTACGAAGTGAAGTACAAACCTACATGACAGTGACAGTTCACAGACACACAGTGGCAGTGTTGCCACCTTAGCCTTTTTCGGGCTAGATCTAGCACTTTTTACTCTTGGTAAACTCGATTTTTCATGATTTAGCCCGAAACTCTAGACCTTTTAAATCGATACGAAAACTTTGCACCACGATTACTAAGTTATAAAACAATGCGCTCAATGTAGTATAGATATCGTCAGTTCACACTTTATGACCATTATTAATTGAGCATAGTATACCTAGATAGGCTATGCAAAAATTTCTGCTTTTTGACTGGAGAATTCTCCAAGTTTGTTTCTAGTTTTATACCGACTATTAGGCGAGCGAAATGAACACTTTTGTGTCTTCAGTTTTGATACATACGGTGTGTACCTACATGTTTTGAAAGTTTAGTTAACAGTAGATAACAAAATAAAAAATGACGGATCTACCAATCCAAAAAAATAACTTCTGTGTTCACTACACAAATATTTGTTCTCGGTGGGGATCGAACCCACAACCTACAGCGTAGAAGGCAGAACTACTACCAACTGAGCTGAGAGGCCAGTCACCACAACAACAAATAACTAACAACAACAACTTAATTATTGTTAGATTATGCACTTTATTTTAATACATTTCATATAAATAATTTGTAAACCTTTGCATTTTTTATTATTTAGTCCTTTCTAGCACCTCTTTTGTTGACAAAATTTGCTAAATCTAGATCTTTCTAGCCTTTCCGACTGCCTCTTTTCTTTTCAAAAGCCAAGGTGGCAACACTGGTCGGCAAACACTGAGCACGTAAAAAGTTAAAAACAAAAACTAATTCAAACAATGCGAGGATCGTATGAAAAAAGGTGTTTTCACAAATTGTTTAGCATTAATAAGTAGCTTATGTGCTTCGTGTTTAATTGCGATCGGTGTGTCGGCATGTGATCAGTGAAGTGGAAAAAAAGTCAGTCAGTCACGTAAGCACACAGAAAGTTCGAGATCAAAGTCGTCGAATTTCTTCAAAAAAAGCGAAATTCTCATGAAAAATGATGTTTACAAAAAGTGTTTTGCATTGATAAGTTGCTTAAATTTCCTTTCTAATGCTTTAGCCTATCTGTGTACCAAATTTCGGTGAAAATTGGCGAAGTGGTTTAGTGTAAGAGTGAGATAGAAACATCAAAGTGATGCTCTTTATAACGTTTTAAAAGGTTTGTAAACCTTTTTTCACAATAAAAAGTAGCCTATGTCCTTCCTCAGGCCCTGAACTATCTGTGTACCAAATTTCATTTCAATAGGTTAAGTAGTTTTGGCGTGAAAGCCAGACAGGAAGACAGACAGACAGACAGACAGACAGAGTTACAAACGCATTTATAATATTAGTATAGATTTGGAAGGTTATTTTTACGTCCAGATTGTCCCAAAAAAATTCATTAAAATCGGTTAAGCCGTTTGGCAATGAAGTCGGTTTCTCAAGTTTTTTAAACTTATAATTATTTATCACAGGGATCACTTTAAAACGCCTTAAAACTAAAGAGGCTTCAGGATAAAAAAGAGAACCTACTTTAGTCGGTAAAATGAGGTTATTTAACACTTTCACGCCACAACACAGTGCAACCACTTAACACACAAACCACTATATCTATAGCTGAACACGGTGTTTCGTTTTTATAGTGATCTTATCACTATCTATCGATAAGTGTACGATAGCGGCGTTATACGCCGTTACATGTTAGTAATTGAAATAACGGTAAGTAGGTCTTTGTTTTTGTATTTCTAATTTTGTAGTTGGATTTTTGCAGCAAGTTAAATACTCAATACATTCAATACATTTATTGCTTTACACATGGTTTAATTTGTACATACATAGTTTTTAAGTGTAAGTTAGTATCACATGGACCCTGCATAGGGTATAGCAAACATGGAGGCAGGCCGAGGTTTTAAGGTAAGTAGGTACATTCGATTAAATTATAAATAGTTAGCTTGGATATTTAGGATTGTGATGTACCTTATCTTGGTAGGTAGTTATCGTGCCGGTTATTGTCTAGTTGTTGTTGATGTCAAAATTTTATGCAGGTAGAGTCTGTTCAGAAAGAGAACCGTCGTGGCCAAATTGAGAACTAACGGATCGATTTTTATATGGCAGCTCATCCCTTTCTTTCTGTCAGCATTTTGCATCATAAAAAATAAATAAAGGAATAGTACACTAGTTGTGATAGGATCAAAACGCAACAGACGCTCTATTGTATTGCCCATTATACAAAAAAAAAGCGGCCAAGTGCGAGTCGGACTCGCCCATGAAGGGTTCCGTAGCAGTAAGTAATATAACATAGAGTTCTAGAAGTTCTAGTAGTTCGTCGAAAGACTCGAAAGGTAAATTGCGGTTTACGATTTATGACGTATAAAAAAAAAACTACTGACTAGATCTCGTTCAAACCAAATATCGTTGGAAGTTTCCATAGTAATGTACAACATATATTTTTTATAGCTTTATCAGTCACTTATTTTAGAAGTTAGAGGGGGGGGGACCAACTTTTCTCCACTTTGGAAGTGTCTCTCGCGCAAACTATTCATTTTAGAAAAAAACAATATTAGAAACCTCAACATCATTTTTGAAGACCTATTCATAGATACCCCACACGTATGGGTTTGCTGAAAAAAAAAATTTTGAGTATCAGTTTCAAGTATGGGGACCCCCAAAATTTATAGTTTTTTTTCTATTTTTGTTTAAAAATCTTAATGCAGTTCACAGAATACATCTACTTGCCAAGTTTCATCAGTCTAGCTCTTACGGTTTCGGAGAAAAATGGCTGTGACATACGGACGGACAGACAGACAGACAGACAGACAGACAGACAGACAGACAGACAGACAGACAGACATGACGAATCTATAAGGGTTCCGTTTTTGCCATTTGGCTACGGAACCCTAAAAAGGTGATTAAGCACAGCAGCGCCCTCCAATCCCACGACGCGACGGTTCTCTTTTTGAACAGACTCTATCATGTCAAAGTTCGATTATAATATACAGGGTTATTCATTATTAGCTGCAAATACTCAGGAATTAGGTTCAACAAATAAAATAAAAAATATTTATGAAATGATTTTTTTTAAGTTTTGTTATGAAAATCCCGAGAAAATCGACAAAGAATATCCTTTGGAATCATTGGCGCCTGACCTATTTTGACCTTTGATCCGCGCCCGCGCGCCGTGAGTGACACTCTGCGTTCAGTCACCGCCTGGGTGGGTCATCGTCCTGTTCTCCGTGGCAATCATTATGCAATAGCCGTAAAGAAATTAATAAAAATAAAATTTTGATACAAAAACTTGAAAAAATTTTTGATCAAATTTAAAAAAAATAATTTCATAAATATTTTTCATTCTATTTGTTGAACCTAATTCCTGAGTATTTGCAGTTAATAATGAATAACCCTGTATAATGTCAAATCCGTGATCTCTGCCTACCCCTTTGGGATACCGACGACATTGTTAAGATCGAGGGAAGTCGGTGGATGGAGAGGGCAAAAAACAACTTACAAATTGATACAAGTATTAACAAATATACAAAAGACACAGTTCCATCTGCCTCTCAGCTCAGTTGGTAATAGCTCTGCTTTCTGCGCCGTAGGCCGTGGGTTCGATCCCCACCGAGAACAAATATTTGTGTGGTGAATACAGATGTTTGTTCTCTGTCTGGGTGTCATATTGTATTCTAAGTAATGTATTTACGAAAAAAATATACTATAAGTATTATAACATCTATTCTTCTAGAGATCTAGTGCCCATAGTACAAGCTCTGCTTAGTTTGGGGCTAGATAGTGTTGTGTGAATTGTCTATAACATTTATCTGCAGACCATTACAAACGATCTAGAGATAGCTCAACTGATCCAAATCAGTGCCAGACGGAAGCGTCCTCAAGACGTTGAAAGTTGGTTTGATTTGATACAAAACTTTAATATCTACAAAAAAGCCTAAGCTCCAAATCATGCCAAAAACATTATTTCAGTTAATGCGAAAACATTTAAAAAATTCACTTCTTCCATTCAGAATTTCAACTCTAATTGAACTGAAATAAGCCTGAAAATCCCCTGAAGCGCTGTAAAGGAAACTGCTAAGACTAACCGTTTATATTTAGACTGTGACTCAGTGAAACGTAACGGTTGAGAAAGGGACGGCACGACGCGTATCGTGCGATGTGCGAGCGTGACAGCAACGTCTGACGTGGACGCGGTAATTTGGCAGGGTTTATGCATCAAATAAAACTAGACTGACTGACTACAGTCGAAAATTATCCATTTTTTTCACCAAAATCATAAGAATTTTCATAAACATATTCCTTTTTATACAAATAGCTGTTGGAACAAGCATAAGCCACCTGATCATATGTGGTAACCATCGTAGGTCCCGCCCTTAAGGAACGTGCCCTACGATGCACTGCCCTGCGTCTATAAACTTGAGGCATACAGATGTTCAGTCTCACGTGCCAGTAATGTCACCGGCACCCAAACCCTTCAAACCGAAGCACAGCGATGCTGCTTCACGGCAGGAATAGGCATGGTGGTATGGTTCGTATTAGGCCAACTAAGCTGTCAGGATGGTATAGGTGCTGGGCAAGCCTATTCCATCTAAAATCCTGTCCCAGGCACTATAGCGTCCCGCAAATAGGGCTTGTGTAATCACCAGTTGCCCCTGACACTATATAAATCATCTAAAATAGATGCAAAGGCCTGTTTACTTTTTTATGGAGTGGTATGGTATATATGTGTTTATGTATTTAAATAGGTATGTATTTATTAGTAGGTATATGTGAAATTGTATAGTATGTAATATAATATTCTATGGATAATATAAGTATTTTCAGACTCCTTATATATTAACTTTCTTTTGCGTGTATGTAGCTAGCTACACATCAAAAAAATTAAGCCACTTTTTTATTTATTCTTTCTTTGCACACAGTCCCCTTGTAAATATCTTAAGTCCATTCCATCCAAAGGTTGTCTGGTAGAGATCGCTCGCTTAGCGATAAGACCGCCCATTGTATGAGGCAAATAGTTTTAAGAATTTTTATGTACCTGTACTTTTATAATTTGTTGTGTGCAATAAAGTATTTTCTATCTATCTATCTATGGTGGTAGCTTAGATAATTTTCGTCTAAAGGTGGTAGTCAAACCGAAACACGCGGCTCACCCCCGAATACTGAAACGCAACTCAGATTTAAGCACGTCTCAAGCGACGAATATTTGACAGTTTTCAATGAAAATCTGTCAAATATTCGTCGCTTGAGACGTGCTTAAATCTGAGTTGCGTGAAAACTGTCAAATATTCGTCGCTTGAGACGTGCTTAAATCTGAGTTGCGTTTCAGTATTCGGGGGTCAGTGTGTAAGAAAAGAAATAACTTAAAAACCTTACCTACTAAAGCGTCAAGTATTAAAATCAAATTCTTCCGCATATGACTCACTACACCACACAACCGATGTACTCAACCGTTCTAACGAATGTGTCGTTATTCGTTACAACGGCCGCTATTTAGTGTTTTTGCGAGCCTGTTTCGATTCGAGGAAAAAAAGGCTTTGAACATGTTCGGACTAGTTCTTGCGTTTTTCAAAACGAATTCCTGATTCGTTAGTTTCGTAACGCCGTTATAGGCCGTTACAGGAAATTTTGCTAATAAGAATTGATGCTATTGTTTCACAGGATGTAGGGAAAACCAAACAAACATATAGCAGGGTGGTTTTACCATAACACACTAACGATACCAGTCCGATAAAAATATTTCCGCCTTTGTTTTTGACAAGTTTCGAGAAGATAATAACTGAATCACCATTCAGTCATCTTTTATCTGACTGATAGCGTTAGTGTGCGATGGTAAAACCACCCTTAACACCCACCATACCACCATGCTATTTTTGGAACAAGCATGGTGGACTGGAACTTCATTTAAAAATGGAACGATCTTTAACTACGAAGCATGGCAACCACGGAGGTAACTTATCAAAGGTTTTACTAAAACTAAAGGGATTCGAAAATGCTTTTTAATAAAAAAAATCGGTTGTCTGTAAAGTCGGTTTACTGACGATAGTTGAACGTGATAACGTCATAAGAAAATACTGATGGATGAATGCATTTTTCAAAAGAAAATTTTAGTTTTACTGAATTGAATTGAATGTGAATGAAACTGAATGATACTGAATGAAACTGAATGAAACTGAATGAAACTGAATGAAACTGAATGGAACTGAATGAAAATCCGGACCCGGACCCTTACCCTTACACTCATTTACCTTTACCCTCATTTACCCTTACCCATTACGGGCTCGGGCTCAGGTAAATGGAACGACGAAACGACGTAACGACGCATGAGTCATGTTTTTTCGTGCGTGCAGCCGGCTCCATCGATTTATAAGACGTTATCACGTCAATAAAAACAAATGTACACTTCAACGCGAGAAAAATCAGCGTTGTTCGTTGTATTTGACAAAATGAGTTCAAGCACAAGTGCCGGCCAAGTGCGAGTCAGATTCGCACAGTATTCCAAAACAGTGCTCGAGTCTGAGACGAGCCTCAAGCATAGATTTTTGACACTTTTCAATGAACTGTCAAAAAATGGATGCTTGAGGCTCGACTCACACTCAATCACTGTTTCGGAATACGGGCCTTAGTTCCAATCTCCTCGCATTTTTGACGTGACAACGTCTTATAATTCGATGGAGCCGGCTGCACGCACGAAAAAACATAACTTATGCGGCGTTACCTCGCTCGGAGACGTTCCAATTAAGGCTTGAAGTGCAAGCGAGAGCGCAGAACGAGCGACTAAGAGGCACGCACGGCCTCCGTGTTCGGCAGCGTTCGACATCTGTCTCTCTCCTACTTGAGTGAGCGATGCGTCCGCGTGGACAGCTGTATGACGTTGTCACGTTCAACTATCGTCAGTAAACCGACTTTACAGACAACCGATTTTGTTAAAGAAAAGTACAATACAATACAAGCCTTGGTCACAACCAGGCATTGAAGGACTTACGTATGTGCAATCACTATACACTACTGCTGTACTATTACGTAAACAAATTGCATAATATCGTTCAAAACAGGTGATACAAGTGACATTTCACTTTTACGTTCCTTCTTCCAAGTATGGTGAGAACTGCGTTTGCGCAACTAATTAGTGCATCTTAGTTTCGTTATTATTCCAGCTATACAACTTTAATAGCGGCACGTAAGTCTAGCGCTGAGCGATACGCGGAGGGGATAGCTGCGCATGTGTACTGTCGCGCACGCAATACAATATAACTTTAATTAATTATAAATAAAATAAAATAATAAAATAAATATTGTGGACAATTCACACAACACTATCTAGCCCCAAATTAAGCAGAGCTTGTACTATGGGAACGAGATAGCTGATATAATACATACATACATTTTTTTTTTGTAAATACATACTTAGAATACAATACAACACCCAGACAGAGAACAAACATCTGCGTTCACCACACAAATATTTGTTCTCGGTGGGGATCAAACCCACGACCTGCGGCGCAGAAGGCAGAGCTACTACCAACTGAGCTGAGAGGCCAGTCTAAATTATTAGCTAAATAACGATTATGACATTATTTTATTGAAATAAATGCCAAATAGTAAGATGTCCAAAGATCCTAAGACATAAATTTTAACAAGTTTATGGGGAGTAGAAAAAGAATAACATTATCTGCCAATAACAATACAATTGAGAGCGCGACTGTTTACTGGATGCGCGGGGTGTGGTATCGGTGCGGGGAGGGGAATTCAACCGGGAGAGCCAATGGGCGCTACGCACGACTTTAAAAATAAGCTATTCAAATTCCAATAAGTAAATAGAATTCCGTGGGGTTCCGGCAAAGAATAGGACCTCTCCATCACCTCCCGTGGATGTCGTAAAAGGCGACTAAGGGAACACAACCAGGGAAATGGGCAGCAGCATTTCCTGAATGTACATACCACCAATACTGCGGTCACCAATCCGCCTGCCAAGCGTGGTGACTATGACAAACCCCCCCCCCCCCCCATGATGTGTAGGGGAGGCCTATGTCTAGCAGTGGACTTCTTCAGGCTGATAATGATGATGATGAAATAGAATTCCAAAGAATTTAATTATGACAATGATGTATCATCTGTCTGTCTCACATGATACCAACAAAACAAAGCCTTCCGAGAATGAAACCTTAGATTATAATCCTATACAGAGAGACGATTGAATAAGCATTAAATTTCATGTTTTGGTACATACGAGACGTTTATAATTAAACTAGTGACATGCCTCGGATTCACACTGGTTGAAAAATTCAATAGCATATTCATGGCTTTATATTTTATCGCTAGTAAGCAAGTGAAGTTTAAAAACTTGAGAAACCGACTTTTAATGAAATTTCAATGAGACCCATCTGGCAGTATAACCTACAAAATGAAAAATCGGTTGTCTGTAAAGTCGGTTTACTGACGATAGTTGAACGTGACAACGTCATACAGCTGTCCACGCGGACGCATCGCTCACTCAAGTAGGAGAGAGACAGATGTCGAACGCTGCCGAACGCGGAGGCCGTGCGTGCCTCTTTGTCGGTCGTTCCGCGCTCTCGCTTGCACTTCAAGCCTTAAATGGAACGCTTCAGAGCGAGGTTACGCCGCATGAGTCATGTTTTTTCGTGCGTGCAGCCGGCTCCATCGAATTATAGACGTTGTCACGTCAAAAAACCTCTTTACAAAGTTATTACATTCAAAGATTACATGAAAGAACTCTTTAATAACAAAACAAGACTTGCTTGAATCATCAATTAATTACAGATAATTTATGATTTATTTCGCTGTCTGACAGAGGGTTATGTTATCTGTGTATCAGAGAGCAAAATGTCGTTTGTTATAGGTTTTATAACGATATATTTTATACATGTTTATTAACGACTAGCTGGTGCCCGCCTCAGCTCGCCCCGTTCCTGTTAAAAAATCATAATATAATATAATGTGGGGAATGACACTTAACATCAGGTGGGCCATATGCTTGTTCCATCAGCTAGTTGTATAAAAAAAAAGTGTGCGACTTATTTTTAATAATATTTTTTGTACACCATTGAAGCAAATAAACGATTTATGATTAAAAAAAAACAAATTACACAAAACTAAAAACAAAACTGCAACATATTAAAAATAACTCAAGAAAAACCCAACGAAACACTTTGTAATACTCACGTAGAGTTACGTCATCACAATGCCACAGATTATAGCGCAATGCAGAAATCCAACATTCGAATTTAGAACGTGCGCACGAGTCGCCAACGCCCGCTAGCGATAACGTTATCGTAAGATACCGCACGGCCGTTACGTTATGTGGAAAGGTAACGAGTTGTGTCATAGAGTTGAATGTTGGTATTATGGGACAGATGGGACTAAGCAAAACTCAAAACTCAAACATCAAAGTTGTTAGAAAATGCAAATGCCATAATTTATAAGCTAATGATGGCATTAGTATGCAGAGAAGAAGAGAAGAATATGTGCACTATGTCAGTACTCTTAAAAGGTGAAGGAAAACATCGTGAGGAAACCGGCATGTCATAGAATCTAAAAAGTACGAAAAACATGTGTGGAAGAAAGGAGCCTCTCTGAGGCGCACTTTAAATCCTTCCACCACACTGGTTTGAAAAAACCAGCAACACGATAAAAAGAAGACTAGCAAATCATGTACAAATTGTTGACCCAGCAAATTCCATACACAAACGCAACACTGATTCGTGAGATCTTGCATACTCAATCAATTTATAAGTAACTATCGATAGATAGGACATCCTCAAAATGCGTGACATAGAGTTGAGACATAGCACAAATAGCACAGATAAGACACGGTACAAATTGCAAACAAAGAAAAGTACGATGAACAGTGTGAAAGATGACATGGATAAGAAAGAAGTGAATACAGAGATGACAGCTGATAGAAGAGAATGGAAGAGAACATGTTGTGCCGACCCCACTTAAAGTGGGATAAGGGCAGGAATAAGGAGAGGACACGCTACCAATTACGTTACCTTAGAGTTTCCAAAAGAATATAATACTACCCAAAGAACCTGGAACGCTATAAGACGTATTGGTGGTCTCAACTCAAAGGCAAATGAACCCCATACTCAACTTCTTATGTTAAAACCGACAGATCGAGAATCTGTAAATCACATTAACGAGTACTTTGCCCAGGTTGGCCATAGCCTTGCAGAAAAAATATTAAACGACTTGAACTGCACTCAACAAACCTTGGTACAAAGATTTAAACCAAACAAAGTCCAATTAAATTCCATGATGCTCCTTGACACCGATTTATTCGAAATAACCAAAATTGTAACATCGCTAAAAAGTACGTTTTCATCTGGTTGGGATGGTATCACTGCAATATTTTTTAAAAGATGCCTAAGCATTCTTGGTGGGCCATTGGTGTACATTTGTAATACCTGCCTCGCAATTGGAGTTTTCCCTAAAGTATTAAAAGACTCTATTGTTGTGCCAATATACAAAGCGGGAGAAAAAGATCAAGTGTCAAATTATCGTCCCATATCTTTGTTACCGACTCTAACTAAAATCCTCGAGAAGGTGCTAAACCGTCGCCTTGTCAGTTTCTTGGAAAGTCAGACCCTGCTCTCTGAAAATCAATTTGGATTTAGAAGCAAACGTTCTACCTCTGACGCTATCGAAAGCCTTGTAACTGAAATAACTAACAACTTGGATAAAGGACTGAAATGTGTTGGAGTTTTTCTTGATTTAGCCAAGGCTTTCGATACCGTCTCTATACCGCTGCTGCTTTGTAAACTGGAATCCCTTGGAGTTCGTGGAG
The DNA here is from genome assembly GCA_939531255.2 of Thera britannica. NCBI lineage: Eukaryota > Metazoa > Arthropoda > Insecta > Lepidoptera > Geometridae > Thera > Thera britannica. Next base: position 5,374,852 of record OW618052.2, read on the forward strand.
TCCCCTTTGAACTGTTTAGAAGTTACCTTAGCGATCGTACGCAGACAGTAAGGATTGGAAAGATACTTAGTGCTAAACAACCAACTGCTTTTGGTGTCCCTCAAGGGTCCGTCCTTGGGCCAACTCTTTTCTTAGTCTACGTTAACGGTTTATGTGATAGTATATTACCGAACGCTAAAATCGTTTCTTTCGCTGATGATACTGCAATCATCTTCAAAGGTAAAACATGGGATGATGTGCAGAAAACCACTGAATATGGTATGCGAATAATTATTGAATGGCTTCACAACAACCTCCTCACACTTAACCTTCATAAAACAAAATACATTCCTTTCTCAATTTATAACAATAACAAACCCAATGATCACTTTTATATCAAAGCCCATACCTGTGCACTTCCCAACCCGAAAGACTGCGACTGCTATGCTCTCTCTGCCACTGACAATATAAAGTACCTAGGACTAACAATTGATAGAAACTTAAACTGGAACAAACATATTAGTAATCTAAAATCTCGAATAAGAAAATTGATCCCAATATATAAAAAAATTAGACACTTAAAAGAAAATAATATAAATAAAACAGTATATTTTACCTTGTGCCAGAGTCTTTTAAGTTATGCCATTACTGCATGGGGTGGTACAGCAAAAACAAATATGTTAAGAATTGAAAGAACACAGCGGTCAATCTTAAAAGTTCTTTACTTTAAACCTTTTAGATTTCCAACAACCGAGCTGTATGGTGAAACTCAAGTGCTAAATGTACGCCAACTATTTATAAAAACGATTGTCCTAAAACAGCATCAATTTCCAGGTCGTATAGATAACACTGATGGTAGAAGAGCACACGAGACTTTTACGGTCCCTGCATGCAGGACATTTTTTGCTCATCGTTTTTTCTCCTTTTTGGCGCCTTTTATTTACAATCGCATTAACAAAAAACTATTTATAAGAAAAAAATCTAAATTTAATTGTGCACGATCGTTAGACACCTTTTTGCGTGAATTAAATTACTCTGAAACCGAAACTCTATTATCTATAACGAAATGAACACGAGAAAATCAAGTAGTTCCTTCTATTCCTATTAGTATCTATTGTATAAATTCTACAATACTAAGCGCCTCTTTTCTACAAGAAATTTGTTATTTAGTAATTATCTTATATCTATAAGCTAAGTAGTTCTCTTATTATAATATGTTTTAGTTTAAGAATCAAGTACCTGCGTTTGCCAACTTAGTGTACAATTGCTTGTTCAACACTCGTTTTATATTATGTTAAAGTAGTTACCCTGCCGTAACACAGAGTAATCTAGCACGGAGGGTAAGATCTGTAACTATTAATTACATAACACATTGAGCTACACTGAAACAGCCCTTAGATATACGCAGAGCATTACTGTTGTGCCTAAACAATCTTTAACATGTAAGGTCTAGTTTTAAGTAGCTTACTGATTAACATATAAGTTTAGCCCTAAGAGTTACAAGAAAGCTGTACTATTTATTAAGGAAATAAATTATGTTTAAAGAATTAAAAAGAGAAATGAGTGCGTTTCTGGTGTTACCAGTTAACATCTGATGTTATAGATAGATAGTGCAATCCACGAAGGCGCGCCCCACTATTCCTCCTAACCGTTTATAGTTTATAGTATATGTGTGCAAGCTTCCGTCAATGTTTGAGTGTTATCGGTACACACTAATAACCTATGAGTGCACACGCACACTACAATGAATAGACTACGGTTCGCGACTGCCGCTCGGAGCAAACTCCCCGCACCCCGCGATCCCTTTAACCGACAATTGGTGGGGCGCGTCTACGTGAATTGCACTATCTATAATTGGTAACCATCGGCTATAACAAATCATCGCCTCATAGGTTCTGCACATCAGAAACGTGCCCTACGGTATTTGTTTCCCATAGTAAAAGCTCTGCTTAACTTGGGGCTAGACAGTGTTGTATGAATAATCAACAATATTGATTTATTGTTACTATTAATAGCAGGTCAATTACCCGCGACATTTATATTATAACAGCCCACTTTTGTAACTCTGAGACAGTGACAATGTAAAAATAGATCGCGGGGTGTGACGTTTTATTTATAACCTCTCTGCGCGCAAGTTTAAAATATAGTTTGGCTCAGCGCACGCGCATTCATAATAAATTGTGTTGCAACTTTGATAAACTAACGACACATCTCGGACACTCTTCGTTCACCCGAGTTAATCCTATACAAAAACCTCGAACACTCGACTAAATCCCATACAAAAGCCGCATTTTACATACACACAATGTCGTTTTGTACACGCGCGCCTTTGTGCGGTTCTTATCTTACACACACACTACAACATAACATTAACATGCAGCACTTGCTGACGTGCTCCTTGTACCCGAACACCTGGACAAGGGAAGACCTCAATACAGCCACAGCAAGCGCTATTAAGGCCACCTACTTAGTAAAAGTTATATAGTGAAAAATCGACACGATAAGAATACTACATAATAATTATAAGTTTAAAAAACTTGAGAAACCGACTTCATTGTCAAACGGCTAAACCGATTTTAATCAAATTTGTTTAAGACAATCTGGACGTAAGAATAACCTTCCAAATAAAAAAATAATTTTCTAAATCGGTTCATAAATGGCAGAGGCATGCAGTTACAAACATTAAAAAAATTATTTAAAAAAAAATGGCAACACCGATTTTAATAAAATTAAAATGGGACCAATCTGGAAGCAGTACCTTTAATATATAGATAAAAAAATAATTTTTCAAATCGGCTCACAAATGACGAAGTTATGCGGTAACAAACATTAAAAAAAAAAAAAAAAAAAAAAAAAACAACCGAATTGAGAACCTCCTCCTTTTTGATTGGAAGTCGGTTAACAAATGACGTTTTGTACGTGAACGAGTGGCGTGTTTTGGTTTAAAATAAAATCAGATTCTTGTGAAGATTTAAAACGGGGCGGTGAGGCGCGGAAGCCTCGATAGGTGGGGAAGCCAGTGTCCGTTCTATGCGTAGTAATATTCTATGTTTTGTGCTATTGGTACGCCACAAACTAAGATCTAGATTTTCTAGATGTTCACGTATAAATTTTGCTTGAACTAAGAAATCAATAATATAATTTAAAAAATTCCAATTGATTCTAAACTACAGTGGGGCAGTCATAAATATATTGGCTCGCATAAGCTCTGCAGTATATGCCGTTCATAAAATAAGAGAGCTCACTGATCTAATAACAGCAAGAATGGTACAATACAGTTACTTTCATTCGATTATGTCTTATGGATTAATTTTATGGGGTAACGCTGCAGATGCAAACAGATATTCACCCACACCTTTCCAACCGAAACAGCAACGCTGCTTTGCGGCAGGAATAGGCATGGTGGTGCTAAGTAACGTTAGATTAGCACCTCGACGCGTGCAGTTTCAAATTACAGGTAATTTCGTCAAAATAGACGAAATACAAAAGAACATGCTCTCATGCCGTGGTGCTTACGACGACCGGTATAATACAGGTTAGTTTTTTGAGAAGGGCGGCGATGGCCAAGTTTGACTGGCCTCTAGCTCAGTTGGTAGTAGCTCTGCCTTCTGCGCCGCAGGTCGTGGTTTCGATCCCCACCGAGGACAAATATTTGTGTGGTGAACATAAATGTTTGTTCTCTGTCTGGGTGTTATATTGTATTCTAAGTATGTATTTACAAAAAAAATGTATTCAAGTATTATATCAGCTATCCGGTTCCCATATTACAAGCTCTGCTTAGTTTGGGGCTGGGTAGTGTTGTGTGGATTGTCAAAAAAAAAAAAAAAAAAAAAAAAAAAAGTACGAAACCACGAGAGTTAGGGAAAGAAGTCATGCCCTCAATTTATAAGAAAACAATAAATGGATATCAATATTTTATTAAATAATTATAAGTTTAAAAAACTTGAGAAACCGACTTCATGGTTTAACGGCTAAACCGATTTTAATCAAATTTGTTTGGGACAATCTGGACGTAAGAATAACCTTCCAAATAAAAAAATAATTTTCTAAATCGGTTCATAAATGACGGAGGCATGCAGTTACAAACATTAAAAAAATTATTTAAAAAAAATGGCAACACCGATTTTAATAAAATTAAAATGGGACCAATCTGGAAGCAGTACCTTTAAGATAAAAAAATAATTTTTCAAATCGGCTCACAAATGACGAAGTTATGCGGTAACAAACATTAAAAAAAAAAAAAAAAAAAAAAAAAAACATACAACCGAATTGAGAACCTCCTCCTTTTTGATTGGAAGTCGGTTAAAAATGAATAGAAATAGCATATTTTCACTATTTTATATTTTTACACGGAAGAAAACTCACCTATTCAAACTTTTAAAGCAAAGTAATAAAAAAATGAAATATGCAGTTATTGTTTTCTTATAAATCGAAGGCATGGCTCCTTTCACAACTTTTCCCTAACTCTCGTGGTTTCGGACTTGGCCATCACCCTTCTCAAAAAACCTTACCCTGCATACCTAGGTCGAATTTGTTAGGTGTTGCTGGTCACATATCGTCGTGCATTCCCTTTATTCATTTCTTGTGCTATTTCTACGTCCAATGGTCAATAATTATCGGTTATTGGTTTCAATTAATAATTTAGTTCTATTAATGAGCTTGGTCGATCAACTACGATATTATCTTTCTTCCACCATTATTCTATTTCATTTTAATTTCTTCTATTTCATTTTTTAACCGACTTCCAATCAAAAAGGAGGAGGTTCTCAATTCGGTTGTATTATTTTTTTTTTTAATGCTTTTTTTTATTTTTATTTTTAATGTTTGTTACCGCATAACTTCGTCATTTGTGAGCCGATTTGAAAAAATATTTTTTTATCTGAAAGGTACTGCTTCCAGATTGGTCCCATTTTAATTTAATTAAAATCGGTGTTGCCATTTTTTTTCAATATTTTTTTTAATGTTTGTAACTGCATGCCTCCGTCATTTATGAACCGATTTAGAAAATTATTTTTTTATTTGGAAGGTTATTCTTACGTCCAGATTGTCCTAAACAAATTTGATTAAAATCGGTTTAGCCGTTTGACAATGAAGTCGGTTTCTCAAGTTTTTTAAACTTATAATTATATTGGTTTCTATTTGACATAATATTTTTGTACCATTCAGCACGGGACGGGACTGCTGGCTGGGAACCCAGTTTCTGAGAGTTTCTGTTGTCGGTATTGGTCTAAGTAGGTACACAGATAATGTTGTATCAACATTTTCTGACTGCCTTAGCTATCCGTACTGTGTTTTTTAATATATTTTTCATACGTGTACGTTTTTATGTCAAATAAATATATTTTCTTTCTTCTTTCTTTCGTTTTCTTTACCATTAGGTTCATTTATTATTAATAAGAAGTTTTTCAAAATTCACCATACTTCAAGCGAATAAATACATTTAATTTCATTTCAAAATGCGGGTAGTACATTAGACCACCGTTCTAGAAAGATAATGGTTGCTTATGGCATTCCACGGACACGATATGGTGGATATTGTTACAAAGTTTCATCGTTTCCTTATCGTTAAAAGAAACGTGATATTATGTAGGATTGACACCCAGGTTGACACCTACTAGTAATATCAGATCTTTGTGAAATAGAGTTTTGATTTTGAGATTTCTGGGGCTCAATTCTAGACGTCAGTGACTTTTTTGTCACGGTAGATATATATCACAAGACCTGTCAGTCTCTTTAGTGAATTTGAAAGTTCTTGTGATATATATCTACCGTGACAAAAAGTTACTGGTCTAGAATTTGAGCCCCTGTATTTGTAAGAACATCATTTAAGGAAAGGTTGAAGGAAAACGGGGAAGAGGAAAGCCCAGAATAAGTTACATGAGCCAGATAAAAGAAAAAGTCTCTGTCATGTCGTATAAGGAAGTCAAGGCAACATTCGAAAGACTTAATTGGAGAAAACTGCATCAAAACCCCGACAAGAGCTAAGTTCTTAAATTTAAGAAGAAGAAGAAGTATTTATAAGACCTTGAACCCTAAGCCTATCTGTACCTCTGTAGTTTAGTACGGTTGTTGGCAATAAATATTGCACATCGGTTTTTTGGCTTCGTAGAGAGTTATCTCGTTCTGACGCGGAATGAAGCGGAAATTAGCCGATGTGCAATATTTGTTGCCTACTACCGTAGTTTAGTGATGAGTACATGGTTAAAGTTTAAATTATTAGTATGAGTTTTTATATCTTCGTAATTAACTAATTAAAAAATAAAACAATATAAAATATGACTAATACCCACATAACAAACGATAAGAACCTACACCTGGGTTCTCTAATAAGACAAACCCGATTTTATTTTACAAAATAAATAAGATTATGAACTAGGACTTACCAAAAGCCTTGATTCAACACGATCTTAATCACAACACAACCTGAAGGGATGACAGGCACCCCGAGACTGATGATGAATCCGCGAAGCCGTGATTTTATACATTAAAAAACCGCGGGAAAAACGAACCAATACGGAAGGAGGATGCGTTTTTGCAAATTGAATTTCGAACGCTCCATTAGGCAAATTGTCGCCCTTTGTTGTGCTCTCTATAGTAGTTTTTTCTTCTATAATTGATTTGTAAAAAGTTTGGCATACACGAAGCTTAGCGGTAGAGTTTTTTTTCTAATTTGCGTAAAGCAGTTGGATTCTGATGTCAATCTAAGTAAGCCGTGCCTTGACATGTCTTTATGCGGTTTAGTGTAGATCGTGCGTGTCTAAATTACAGAAAATATTTACAAAATGAACCCGAGGGTCGGGCCCTGTGGGACACCACACCGATAATAGAAAATGTGAGAGTTAATTATTGTTTTTCTGATAGCTTTGTGACAAAAGACAGTGTTCATAAGATGTACTAGCTTAGGAAGGCAGGTATGTTACGGAATCTATGAAGTTGTATTAAAAAATATGGTGAACCTTTTGATCGTAAGCATCGTTAAAGTCTAATTTATGAATACAATTTTGAACAAATATCTGGGGAAATGTATTTTTGAATCACGCCCTTGGAAACATAGAACTAAGTCGGCCAAGAAGGGTACGGCCCACCTGTCAACAAGTGGTTATAATACCTAAATAAATTTTAGCGGACAAATTCTAACATCGCTATCTAACTCTAAGTAACTCTACATGAGAGGAATAAGGGCAGGAAGAAGAAACCCACCAAGATGAACTCTGTCTTCGGCGTCCCAACACCAACTATCCCCAAGGTTAAAGTCTCCGTCACTAAATTTAACACACACGTACGAGTCTAGCTGCTAGTAATCCTCATTCAAGAAATGATTCAAACCATTGCTATGAGTTTTGGCATGTCTGTATGACTATGCTGGCTGGCATGCAGCCTATTAGGTCACAACACACGGTAGTTTGTCACAGTGTCAAATTCTGATGACATAGTCGATTGGATATTCGATGTTGACGAACTTTCCTGAAATATAACGCTCGAAATAGTACTGACAATGCAAATGGGCTCTTAAAATAGATTGAGAACTTGAGAGCTATCAACACTGGAAGGATTTATAAGTTTTGTAAGGAAATGACATTCAAATCAAATCAAAAGTGTATTTATTCAGTAGAATCGCAAGGCTCACTTTGAAACGTCTTAAAGCTAGGTGAGTCTAGGTCATTATCTTTCTGCCCTTATCCCACATTATGTGCGGGTCGGCACAACATGTACTCCTCCTTCATTCCCCTCTGTCAGCTGTCATCTCTGCATTCACTCATTCATCGATCATTATTTTGTGAGAACGATATAGTTATACAAAAATACGCTCGGAAAATTCTTAGAATTCTCTCCTTAAACTTAAGGGTTTGATACCGTTTGTGAGCTCTCTTCTTGACCTGTGTACTTATTGAAAAATAGTTTTTGAAATGTCAATAACCCAATAGGCACCGTACGGCTCTGAAGGAAGACCAGCGTTGGTTGTAAACCAACATTATGCTGAGTCAGAGTCCGTTTTGCGACACACAAGCTTCACACACAAATGTATTATTAGGTTTTATTTACGGTTATTAAAAAGTAGTGTAAGTGTTTATTTCGCAAATAAATGATTATTCTATTCTATTCCATTTGTTTTTGAAAAACTAATATCAAATTTCGTTCTGTCGTCAACTAAATATTTTCTTTCTTTTTGGAGTCCTCCAACCGGCCTACCTTCACCAGAGGCCAGTAGCTCATACGATACAATAGTAGGACAGGAAAGTAGATCGAATTTGCGTCGAATACTAATGTTTGAAGAAGGGCTGGTAAGGTCAACATTTGTTGTTGTTACTCAATAACGCCAGAACCGCTGAACGGATCTGGATGAAATTTGGCACATAGATTATAGTCTGGAATAGCACATAGGCTACTTTTTATCCCGATAAAATTTATGGTTTATGGATTGATTTGTTTTTAATCTATATATGTGTAAAATAAAGTCGTGTTAGTTACAACACTTTTTGTATCTCAAGAACGGCTCAACCGATTTGGCTGAAAATTAGTTTATTAGAGAGGTTAGAGCCTTGGGTTGGCCAACCCAAAGTCCTTCTCCGTTATTTCAAGGAGTTGGGCTGGCTGGGGTGAGGTTTGTCAGGGGGACAATGCACAATACACCCCATCGCGGGACGTCAGTGCAGATCGTATTCCCCAAAAATGAATTAGAATTTGAGGTTAGAGCCAGGAGACGCACATAGTTGCTTATTTTTATCACGAAAAAGTAACGCTAGTAAAGAATAAAGAACATGTTGTGCCGACCACACATAAAGTGGTCGGAAGAAGAACTCCTCAAAACGTAGAAGGTTGCATACTTTCAGTGTTCTCTCGAATTCTACAGCTTACATTAAAGACGTAGTGTTACGAACAGACGTGGTCAGTTGACATTGGGCGAAGCCCTGACCGAACGCCGAGGTCACGCTTCGGTAGATAAAGAATTCATAATCATCTGTCATGTATTGATTTTGTTCGGCTTTCGCTCTGATAATATCCTATAACAATGGCGTCTCGGATATATTTTTATTAAATAAAATAAAAATATATTTATTTCTAGGTCTAGTGGTCGGCCTAGAAAGCGTTGGCGGGACGACCGACGCCTTCCACAAGCAATGGTGGGAGGAGGCTCAGAATAGAGGGAACTGGAAGTTTTTGGGGCAGGCCTTTGCCCAGCAGTGGGACAATGTAGGCTAAAAAAAAAATTACAATCTTCTTCTTATCGTGTCACTGATTCTTTCGAACCAGGTGTGGTGAGAGGATTTTAAGTACGCCACAAAGAGGCTCCTTTCGTACTTGACACATATTTTCGAACTTTTACTTTTACTGATTGAACCGAAAAGTTCAAAAATATGTGTCAAGTGCACGAAAGGACACGGAAGGTTTGTGGTGCACTTAAAATCTTTTCACCACACTTGATTCAAACGAATCAGTTACACGATAAGAAGAAGTGATCTAGGTCTCTGGAATGAATCTGGAATTCTAAACTATAATGAAAAAAAATATTACCTAAAAAGTGTCTTACCTTTTATTCTAACAAAATTTAATCGTTGTACAAATAAGGAATTGTTCGAACTGCTCAGGAACGTCAATTTTCAAATCAAATCAAAAGTTGTTTATTTTGACGCCAAACAATAAAAAAAGTATTATATGTAACAGTATCCATGACGAATGAAACTTTCTTAAAATAGGGGAATTTAGGTGTAGGTGGCAACATTCCACCGCTTATCGTAAATCTACGAGTAACTAGCTTCCGTCTCGACTGACTAGACATAACTTGACCTACTGCCGTTATCTGCACTGTGTCGCTACTGAAATAGATAATTTAATCCACTATTTTGGTGTCTTTCCCAAATCAAATCAAATCAAAATAGTCTTTATTCAGTTGAATTTCAAGAATCACTTTGAAACGTCTTAAAGCTAGGCGAGTCTAGGTGCCAGTTCCACGCGACCAAGCCTAGAAGAACAGGCAACAAACTATGGCTCGGTTCCTACCGTTTTTTAGGGTTCCGTAGCCAAATGGCAAAAACGGAACCCTTATAGATTCGTCATGTCTGTCTGTCCGTCCGTATGTCACAGCCATTTTTCTCCGAAACCGTAAGAGCTAGACTGATGAAACTTGACGAGTAGATGTATTCTGTGAACCGCATTAAATTTTCTAAACTGAATAGTTTGCGCGAGAGACACTTCCAAAGTGGAAAAAAGTTCGTCCCCCCCCCCCTCTAACTTCTAAAATAAGAGAATGATAAAACTAAAAAAAATATATGTTGTACATTATACTATGCAAACTTCCAACGATATTTGGTTTGATTTTTTTTTATACGTCATAAATCGTAAACCGAAATTTACCTTTCGACGAACTACAAGAACCTTTATATTATGTTACTTGATGCTACGGAACCCTTCATGGGCGAGTCCGACTCGCACTTGGCTGCTTTTTTTAAAATGATGCTTTTACAAATCAAAAATAATAGCCCAACTTCTTCAATCGGCTTTTGGCTCACAAAATGAAATGGACATATTGATCTACTGCCATTATCTGTACTATGTCTCTATAAAAATATGTACTTATGGTCTGCGCACATGCTATGGCGATCAGCTGAAGCTGAAAAACTCATTGGCTGGATTTGAACCCACGGTCTTTACGATCGGAAGGTGGCTTGCTAGCCACCAGTGCTCTGAATTTTCTATCATTTTCGGTCAGTTAGGAAGTCAGGTCAAATATTCTAATAACAAGGATTTAGAGTACCTATTTAGATTCTTGTATAACTAATATTGTGAATAATCAATAAGTTTCTGAAATAATTTAAGTTTAAAAAACTTGAGAAACCGACTTCATTGTCAAACGGCTAAACCGATTTTAATCAAATTTGTTTGGGACAATCTGGACGTAAGAATAACCTTCCAAATAAAAAAACTATTTTCTAAATCGGTTCATAAATGACGGAGGCATGCAGTTACAAACATTAAAAAAAATATTTAAAAAAAAATGGCAACACCGATTTTAATAAAATTAAAATGGGACCAATCTGGAAGCAGTACCTTTCAGATAAAAAAATAATTTTTCAAATCGGCTCACAAATGACGAAGTTATGCGGTAACAAACATTAAAAAAAAAAATAAAAAAAAAAAATTAAAAAAAAAAAAAAAACATACAACCGAATTGAGAACCTCCTCCTTTTTGATAGGAAGTCGGTTAAAAAAGGAAAACATACGCAGATCTGGAGTTTATGAGATAAAATGGTTACTCTAGAGGCATTATCCAGGGAGGAAATAGGGGACTACGTTTGTATGGAGAGTCGCCTGTGTGATTCCCTCTTAAGGAAATCATTTCATTCATTCGACTGGCCTCTCAGCTCAGTTGGTAGTAGCTCTGCCTTCTGTGCTGTAGGTTGTGGGCTCGATTCCCACCAAGAACAAATATTTAAGTGGTGAATGGAGATGTTTGTTCTCTGTCTGGGTGTTCGGCAAGTTTCGGCAAGTAGCTGTCATGTCGTAGAAGAACACTGTCTGGGTGTAATATTGTATTCTTAAAAAAAAAAAAAAAAAAAAAAAAAAAAAAAAAAAAAAAAAAAAAACCGTCAAGAGATTGGTATCGCGCTCTTGAAGAAAATCTGTAAAACTGTGCAAAATCTTTGTTTTAGTGCAAGAAAACTAGATAAAACTGTAGTTTAGTGTGTTGTGAGACTGTGTAAACGTTATCTCCAGCTAAAGTTTACAACTTACGTGAAATAACGAATCAACAAAGCAAGCTAACCTACAAACTTTGTTTTCATTCTAAATCGAAATCTACGTAAATCCCGTACAAAAACATTTCCTTCATTTCATCAAATGAAGAAGACATGCCGGAGGAGGTCCCCCAAGCCCCCGTTCGAGCTTCTACTAGCCAAAACACCCCGAAGGGAGCCCAAAAAAAACTGACGCAACAAGTTTTCCATCCCGCTTTATTTCATAGAAGCAATTCTGTTGGACCCCCAACTGTAATTCCTGGAACATCTGGTAATTCCGAAGTAGCCAACTCGCAACCACCTGAATGGCAAAAGGCCCCCACAATGGGCAATAAAAAACGCAAGCGCAACCCAGACTCGCCCTCACCGCCACATACACCAACCGACAACAGCTTCGCTCAGCTCCCGGTCGACGTCACTGGGGATGACGAAAAAACGCGAAAAACTAGCAAACCCCCGCCACTGATCCTCTATGGGATTCAAGACATCAGTAAGTTGCAACAAGCAATAGAAACCACACTAAACAAGAATGATTACACTATCAAAATCATGACCAAGGATCAGCTGAGAGTGAGCTGTGTATCCGCCGAAGCCTACAAAAAACTCATGTCTCTAGTAAGAGAAAAACAGCTGATTGGTCACACATTTACTTTGAAAGAAGAAAAATCTGTTAGAATTGTGATTAGGAATCTCCACCACTCAACACCGATCAGTGAAATTGTTCAAGATATTGAAAAAACTGGAAATAAGGTCAGAGGTCAAATCATTAATGCCAGAGTAGGCCCTGAGAAAAGGCCCTCGTCTACATTTTTCGCCAATTTAGAACCAGGGCCACAAAACAAAGAGGTAAAAAATTTACAATACATCTACAACACTGCGGTCATTATTGAAGACCCAAGAAAGCGCACCAATATTGTACAGTGCATCAGATGTCAACAGTATGGCCATACCAAAAACAACTGTTTGAGACCATACCGTTGTGTGAAATGTGCAGAGGCACATAAAACTTCAGAATGCCCAAAACCGGACCGTAGTACCCCTGCAACTTGTGCTCTTTGTACTGGCAGCCACCCCGCTAACTATAAAGGTTGCGAGGTGTACAAAGAAATCCTGAACAGGAAGAAACCTCAACGTATAAAGATCCTGAATCAACCATTACCTCAAAACACAAATGATGCACAAGTTAAGAAACCAGAATACCCTCAACTACCCCAACAGCAAAAACTCCAGGCCCAAATGCCAGAACCACCACAAGCCATAGTGCAGCAAAAACCAAAAACGAACCCAGGAAAAAACCTATTGGGATCGGAACCATGTGGCCATGCACATTCGGATGGGCAGCCCCAACCTGCAAAAAATTCTATGTTACCTCGGAAAGAGGTACAACCAACTCACAAAGTTTCTTACTCTGAAGCCACCAAAACAACCACAGCCACACCTACACAACCACCACCACCGCAAGGAGTGGAACCAACCCAAGTCCTGCAAGACCTACTCATAAAACAATCTGAAAAAATTGATTTTCTACTCCAGCAAATAAGCACCCTGATGAGTCTTATAGTAACCCTGGTAGAAAAGTCTTTCAAGTAAGAACTCTTAAGCTAGCGACCTGGAACATCAATGGCCTAGCTCCCAACAAACAAGAGGCGGAAATGCTTATAGCTATGCATAATCTGGACATCCTACTCATATCAGAAACCCATCTCACTGATAAACACCACGTAAAAATACACAACTTTAATATTTATAGATCAGATCATCCGGATGGCAAAGCTCGGGGAGGTGCTGCAGTTATAATAAAACAATCTATTAAACACCATTATTTATCAAAATTCCAAACAAATGAAATTCAAGCAGCAACAGTAACAGTGGAAGACAAAAATGGATGTTTTAATATATCAGCCATTTATTGTCCGCCTAATAATAAATTTACCCAGGGACTTTTAAATACATACTTTGACACACTGGAGAAAAGATTTATAACTGGTGGTGACTGGAATGCCAAGCACACTCACTGGGGCTCCAGACTCATAACAACGAGAGGAAGAGTTTTAAAATGCAGCATGGAGGATAACCATCTGACCTCCTTCTCTCCAAATGAACCCACACACTGGCCAACTGAGTCTGATAAACTACCAGATATTATAGACTTTTTCATATCCAAAGGACTTTCCAGATACTCATTCAATACTGTGACATGCCTGGATGGATCTTCTAATCATGTTCCAGTCATACTACAAATGAGTACTAAGGTTATACTACGTGACAAAGTTACAACTCTTTACAATAGACAAACAGACTGGGACTCATTTCGTGACATAGTAGAAGACACGTTAAAACTAAAAATTGCCCTGAAAACTTCAGATGATGTCGATGTTGCAACCTCGAACTTTACACAAGTAATACAGTCAGCCTGTTGGAAATGTACCCCCCAAAAATCTGAACATGAAGTGAGACAGAAAAATGTACCTTGGGAAATACGAAAAATGATACAAGAAAAACGAAGGCTTCGCCGTGTTTGGCATACCAGTAGATGCCCATCTGACAAAACAGCTCTAAATGCAGCCATTGCTAATTTGAAAACCTTGATAAGGGATGTAGAAGAACAAAGCATGGAAAACCACATAAACTCTCTAACTGCCACTAAAGCAACAGATTACTCACTTTGGAAGGCAGTGAAAAATTACTCCAATAAACCACAAAAAGCAAACCCACCCATAAAACAAGCAAACAATCAATGGACCCGATCAAGTTTAGAAAGGGCGGAGGCATTTGCTGTCCACCTAGAAAAGGTATTCACTCCAAACGATACTGAATCCAATGCTGTTCCAGCAGATATGTCAATACTAGATCAGGACTTCCAGCTTGACTTACCAATCAAACCAGTAACACCTAAAGAAATAAAATCTGAAATAAACCTCTTAGATGGTAAAAAAGCACCCGGTTTCGACTTAATTACAAAAGAGGTCCTCCAACAACTACCTCAAAAAGGTGTCCTATACCTAACAACATTGTTTAATGGAGTACTACGAGTTCAACATTTCCCTTCTCTCTGGAAAGTGTCGCAGATAATAATGGTGCACAAGGAAGGCAAGCCAGCAGGTGAAGTAAGCTCGTACAGACCCATCAGCCTCTTACCTGTGATTTCAAAACTGTTTGAAAGAGTTCTACTGAAAAGAATGTCTCCAGCCTTGGCTGATAGAATGGTCATCCCTGAACATCAGTTTGGGTTTCGACAAGGACATGGGACCACAGAGCAAGTTCACAGAGTTTATGACACCATAAGAAGTTCTCTGGAGTGCAAAGAATACTGCTCTTCAGCCTTCTTAGATATCCAGCAAGCTTTCGACAAAGTATGGCATGAGGGCCTACTCTGCAAAATTAAAACATCTCTACCTCACACTTTTTACAACCTTCTCAACTCCTACTTAAAGGATCGTATCTTCCAAATCAAAGATGGTGAGGAAACATCTGGCTTCTACGATATAACTGCAGGCGTCCCGCAAGGCTCGGTCTTGGGGCCCGTTCTTTACACTATCTTTACAGCTGACCTTCCTAAAGAACAAGATGTAACGATAGCCACCTATGCTGACGACACAGCGATACTTGCGAGAAGTAAGGACCCTAATAGAGCATCGGAGTTGCTTCAGAGCAGTCTTAACAGGGTTGACGACTGGCTGAAACGGTGGAGGATCAAGGCAAGCGCCTCCAAGTCTGTCCACATAACATTCACTCTACGGAGGGGTGATTGCCCACCTGTGAGCCTGGGAAACCACCCGCTCCCACACAGCGACACAGTGAAGTACCTGGGCATGCACCTAGATCGCCGCATGACCTGGAAGAGGCACCTACAAGCAGGGGCGTATTTACCCTTAGGCCAAGAGGGCCATGGCCCGGGGCGGCAGGCTGCGAGGGGCGGCGCAAGCCGCCCCTCGTTCAGATTCGTGCGCCTTTTTTTACTTTACATCATCATCATCATCCACCACAGCCAGACTTTACCCACTGCTGTGTATAGGCCTCCCTTATAGTTGGTGCCATCTACCTCGATCCTGTGCCAGTTTAAGCCATTGCCGCCCCACGACCCTGAATATATCTGACTTTACATCCCTGAAGCAATTTTAAAAAGCCTACTAACCAAAACTAACCTCGTTCGTCGAACGAACGAACAAAAGATAAAACTCATAAAAATTAACGGGGCGGCCGGCCGGCGGCGGCCGGTCAACGGGCGCGGGCGAGAGCGGGGCGAGGCGTACTCCGTCGCTCGTGAGTGACTCGGGAATAGTCAGGATACTTCGACTTTCGTTTCTCGTGTTGTAAAGCAGCCGGGGCGGCGTGGTCGCGGGTGGACTAGCGGCTAGCGGCAAGTAAGTCTAGCGCTGAGCGATACGCAGAGGGGATAGCTGCGAATGTGTACTGTCGCGCACGCAATACAATATAACTTTAAGTAATTATTTAGTCAATTGAAATGTTATATAAGCTTTACATTTTGTCATTGCTAACTCTTTTCCTTACTTATAGAACTTTCCAAATTATTGTTTCTTGTATAGTAATTTCTAAGAGGAGTGTGGACATTTTAGATAATGTTAGGCAGGTAGAAAAGGTGAGGGTTACCGTTTGGGTACAAATTAACATCTACCTGCTACAACTATTATTATTATTAAAGAAGCTATAAGCAAAAAAGTGAGAAAATTTCTAGACAAAATTTCTCCCCTTTTTGCTTATAACTTCTTTAATTTTAAATTTAAGGCAAAAAGTTATATAAACATATTTTTAACAACGCGATTCGCTGCAAATTATTCCTTGATGAATTTTTTGTAGGACGCATAGTTTCCGAGATATCGTGAAAAAAGTGTTTGCACGCCTTTATCGAAGATAGCGGCCGGGGGACAAGGGCGGCAACCCCACGAACTTGGAGTTAAGCTATTATTTACCCCCCCCACACATGTCCCAAAAATAAAATTGCGTTCTTTAACAAAAATGCAATATTCGGTCCTTATTGTAACATTTCAATGGACTAATTAGCTAAATATTATAATGACATGATTTTAATGTAATGTTAAATAGTAAGATGTCCAAACATTTATAATAGGTACCTAAGACATAAATTTTTGACAAATTTATGGGGAGTAGAAAAAGAAAAACTTATTATCGGTCAATAACAATACAATTATTGAGAACGCGACTGTACACTGTATGTGCACGGGGTGTGGTATCGGTGTGGGGAGGGGAACTCGAGCGGAGAGCCAATCGGTGCTACGCACACCTGCCCTTCATCCCGCTAGCCCCCCTCAGGTACCTTAATTATGACTTCTGCGTAATAACGGTTAGCGCTAAAGTTACGTGCCGCTACTCATACTACTAAATGTAAACCGTAAATATATAATATAATTTAAGTTTAAAAAACTTGAGAAACCGACTTCATTGTCAAACGGCTAAACCGATTTTAATCAAATTTGTTTGGGACAATCTGGACGTAAGAATAACCTTCCAAATAAAAAAATAATTTTCTAAATCGGTTCATAAATGACGGAGGCATGCAGTTACAAACATTAAAAAAATTATTTAAAAAAAAATGGCAACACCGATTTTAATAAAATTAAAATGGGACCAATCTGGAAGCAGTACCTTTCAGATAAAAAAATAATTTTTCAAATCGGCTCACAAATGACGAAGTTATGCGGTAACAAACATTAAAAAAAAAATTAAAAAAATAATAATTAAAAAAAAAAAAAAAAAAAAAAACATACAACCGAATTGAGAACCTCCTCCTTTTTGATTGGAAGTCGGTTAAAAATAAAAAGCTCGATATTATAAAACAAATCGGGGAACATTCGTATGGGATTATCAGATTGTTTCTTTGGACTTCACTGTTTGTATAATAATAGGTAAAAATATTTATTTATTTATTTATTTGTAGGTACCTAATGTTTCACGTTCTATACCTGTATTAACGTTTTTGAAAACGAGCCGAAATTTGCAATAAAGCGGCTTGGTTTAGGGGGGCCGAAAAATCCATCTAGCTTAGGTAAGTAAAAAAAAACTTTTTTTCCGAAAATTTATGGGGCGGCATATATTTTAGGCCCGGGGCGCCAAATCTTTAAATACGCCTCTGCCTACAAGCAAAAAGAGACCAATTAGGGCTAAAATACCGAGGACTCCACTGGCTACTTGGGCGTAACTCAAAACTATCTGTGGATAACAAGCTACTAATCTACAAAACTGTGCTGAAGCCGATTTGGACCTATGGCATCCAACTGTGGGGTACTGCTTGTGTTTCAAACATCAACTTCATACAACGCTTTCAGAATGGCGTCTTGAAAAATATCTCGAACGCGCCTTGGTTTATCACAACAACAGAATTGCATGACATCCTTAAAGTCCAAACAGTATCGAAAGAAATAAAAAGCACTGCTCAAGGCTACCAAGAAAAGCTAAAAAATCACCCAAACCAACTAGCACAGAAACTAACCGAGCCTACATACACGAGGAGGCTAAAACGGAAAGATGTCATGCTTTTGTGTGACAATGAAGCATGAAGGGTACCTTCTGAGGAAATACGCAGGAGTGTACTCTGCCCGTCATAAAACAAACAAAACATTTGCTCATAGTTGCAGCAACTGATCGCAGATAAAACTTAGAGAAAAAAAAAAAAAAAAAAAAATATTGTATTCTTAGTATGTATTTACCAAAAAAAAGTATTAAGTACTATATCAGCTATCTGGTAACCATAGTACAAGCTCTGCTTAATTTGGGGCTATATAGCGTTATTTAATTAAATGAGATGTAGCCTAATCGCAAGATTATGTAAAACTTATTATGTCTGGCCCAGGGTAGGTCACATTAGGACCAACAGAGTGTTTAATGGTCCATACTTACTTTAATTAAAGAAACTTTGTAGTAAAAGCAACATTTCTGTGTAACAAAGTCATTAAAAGCTAATAGATTAGAAATATTCAATCAAAGTGTTTATGAAAGTCAATCATAATCATAACAAATACTGTTTACAAAGAGAAGTGATACATTCTCACGAGGATACAAACATCACAGAGGATATAAAATTCTACCTGTTTGATACATACACTTGTAGATTTACTGATGCATGCAGAAAAGAAATAAATCACATCAATTTTTGGTAGTGAGTACCTTACCGTTCAAATTCCAAACAAATTGGCGGGTTTACCCACGGTCACCTGGTGTTATGTATTTATAATATCAAGAGCGTATTATGCCATTTGATACCACTACTGGAGATCCGGCGCTACCAAATAAGACAACAAAATATTACTACGACCATCATGCACTGACCTGTATCCAACTTTCACTGCGCCAGCGGCCTGGAAAATCCTTCCCATACAATAATGAACATAGCACAACACGTGGATTTTAATCAATATTGTTTATTTCACGCAATTCAATCTGTTTTTTGCGAATTTCTCAAATGACTGACAGACAACAAACGCGCGCGGCATTAGCGGCTTACAGCGCGCGGGGCGAGCGGCGAGCGAGCGGCGGTGCGGAAGAACGAAACGAACGGAACGCGTTGCGTTTTAGTGCTTTCTTTTTTTATTGGGGTAGTCCTAAATAACGGTGCTGCCAGCTTCTAAAAAAATATATGGTCTAACTAAGATTCAAATCTGTGTATGTCTATTCAATTTTCTTCAATAAGTTCTGTAGCTGTCATGTCGTAGAAGATGGCCAAACTTATCGTCTCAAGTACTATTCCCTCGTCTCCTTTGCGCGCTTTCTCCAAGACCTCTTCGTTTGTAACTTTTTTCGTCCAACTAGTTTTCGGTTTACTTGCATCAATACTTTTTGGGAGGTATTGTTGGTGTCCCCATTATACTTTCGCCAGTGCCAGCCACCCATAATATCCAGACAGAAGCTCTTCCAGAAAACTATTCTTTGGCCTTCCCCCAGTACTGATACAGTTGCTGCCCAGTATCAGGAGAATGCCTATTTACTGTGGCATTCGATCGCACTGTCAAAGGGTCGTCATAGGAAAATATAGCATTTTAGAAGCAGGCCTGTCCCAACAGACTTACCACTTTTTCTTGTTGACCTTGCAGCTGCTTGTTCGGGGATTGCTTATTGAGTATTTGCAGTGGGCCACCAGATCTGGTGGCCATTCCACTATCCACCACCTGGCATGGACCCCGTTGGTAGCCTGAAGCTCATCCCCAACTGTACTATATAATTATAGGTAGGTAATTATATTACGGTTATTATATCTGTAATGTCATTTCGGTGAATAAAGTAAGAATTTGATAGTCTGAGTAAGAGGAAACTTTAGTTTCCAGCAAGCTCAAAATCTCCAACAATCCACAAATCGATTCTGATACGGCAATACTAGGCCCTACTTCTACCGCCATCTAGTATGAACCAAGGATCTCGAATGGAACTATAGCCCTTCCTTTCTGTCTCTGTCATCTAGTAGATAGTAAATCCATGGTCTGCTGGATGTACGTCTGGATCAAAATACTCTGTCTACGGGATCAAAGATAATTGATTAGAAAGAAATGTCAATGTCATGTCAGCTGTTAAGTCCGTTAAGTCAGTCAGTCAGCGAAGCAATCGATCGGTGGTGTGCTGTGCGATCTTTTCTCGCCAATTTTCGTGATTGTAAAATAATATGAATTCTAGATGAAATTACTGGCCAGTACACTCTATTATTCAAGATGATCAAAGCGATATTAGTGTTCAATAACCATGGCAAGCCCAGGCTATCCAAGTTCTACCAGTACTTCGTAAGTGAAGGCAAACCATACCTTGAATTCATTCATAATTTTCTCTCATATCCAATAAAACTATAATAACAAATCCGTGATACTCGTGCACGATAGACATTTCAGATAATCAATAACCTACGCATATGATTCATTACTAAGTATCTGCTTGCGGCTTTGCACGCGAGGTACCTACCTCTCTAAAAAGTAGATAATGTTACCCCAGAGCACGTACCTACTTTCTAAGTTCCATTGAAATCCGCTTAGCCAGGAGATGACAGAGAATAAGTACACACTCAAAAACTTTTGCATTTCATTTTATGATATTAAGTAGGCTATACATACATAGTAGAAAGTAAGATTTGATTACAAACTGGTGAAAGTGGAAACTCACAATAAGATAGTATGTATCATCTTAAAAAACTCAGCCCGGTATTACTTACTGCTGGGTTTTGGCCTCCTCCTCAACAGAAGAAGTGAGGAGTTGGTAGTAGCTCTGCCTTCTGCGTGGTAGAGTGGGTTCCATCCCCACGGAAAACTAGTATTTGTGTGGTGAATACAGATGTTTGTTCTCTGTCTGGGTGTTATATTGTATTCTAAGTATTTCTTTACAAAAAAAATATGTATAAATAAATAAATAAATAAATAAATATTGTGGACAATTCACACAACACTACCCAGCCCCAAACTAAGCAGAGCTTGTAATATGGGAACCAGATAGCTGATATAATACTTGAATACATTTTTTTTTTTGTTGTAAATACATACTTAGAATACAATATAACACCCAGACAGAGAACAAACATTTATGTTCACTACACAAATATTTGTTCTCGGTGGGGATCGAACCCACGACCTACGGCGCAGAAGGCAGAGCTACTACCAACTGAGCTAGAGGCCAGTCAAAGTATAAGTATTGTATCAGCTATCTGGTTCCCATAGTACGAGCTCTGTTTAATTTGAGGCCAGATAGTGGTGTGTAGATTGTCCATAATATTTGTTTTTATTCAAAATTAAAATCAAAAGTGTATTTATTCAGTAGGATTGTAAGAATCACTTTCATCATCATCATCATCAACCTATATTAGTCCACTGCTGGACGTAGGTCTCTCCAAAGATGTGCCACTGAGTCCGGTCTTCAGCTCTTCTCTCCCCCAGTGCTTGCTACATTTCCCAGATCGTCTCCCCACCTTGCTGGAGGGCGTCATATAAGCTTACCCAAACGCGGTCTCCAGTCTAGTATTCGTTTACTCCAACGATTGTCTGTTCTACGGCAAACATGACCGGCCCACTGCCACTTCAGCTTACTAATCCTTTGAGCTATGTCGACCACCTTGGTTCTCTGTTGGAAAACCTCACTAACTCATGGATAAGAATCACTTTTAAACGTCTTAAAGCAAAGTGAGTCAGTTTTTAGTAGTAGTAGAGCTCTTTGTGAAGGGCTCGTTCGGGGAAGTACTACCACCATGCCTATTTTTGCCGTGAAGCAGCATCGCTGTGTTTCGGTTTGAAGGGTGTGGGTGCCGGTGTAATTATTGGCACGTGAGGCTGAATATCTGTATGCCTCCAGTTGATGGACGCAGAGCAGTGCATCGTAGGGCACGTTCCTGACGTGCGTGACCTACGAGGCATGGCTTTGTTATAGGCGATGGTTACCACTTAACACCAGGTGGGCCATATGCTTGTTCCATCAGCAAGTTAAATAAAAAATAAAAAAAAATAAGAACAGGCAACAAACTACGTCTCTGTTCCTACCAGTTATTTATATTTATTATATCTTTCAGAATGAAGACATGCAGCAGCAGATTATCAAGGAGACGTTCCAGCTGGTCTCCAAGAGGGATGATAATGTTTGCAATTTCTTAGAAGGAGGAAGGTTAGATATTTACATTATTCTATTATTATTCTGATATTTATTTGTTTTCCTATTTTTTTAGTTTTTTACATACATACATACAGAGATCACAGATTTCCACTTGCTACGATCCTGACACATCTCTTTCGCTTCATTCACTCGCTTAACATTGTTCATACATGCTCATCGGTTTAGGGTACTCCTAACCTGGCCTTTCTCTAAGATGTCTACGATCTGATCGAGATACATGCGCCTAGGTCTTCCCCTTCCAGCAGTTACATTCACAAGTTTAAAAAACTTAAAATTTTTATACCAATACTTTGGTGAAATATCTGAAACTCATAAAATAAGATAAAAACTAATTCCTTATTTCAAGCGAATGAAAAATTCATTTCTTTTTTTTCAGTCTCATCGGAGGTTCAGACTACAAGCTGATTTATCGACACTATGCGACTCTGTACTTTGTATTCTGTGTCGACTCCTCGGAAAGTGAGCTTGGCATATTAGATCTGATACAGGTATGTTCATTATAGACTATACAGGGTGGTTTTTTGAGAAGGGCGGTGGTGGCCAAGTCTGGAACCACGAGGGTTGTGAAAGAGTCATGCCAAATTTACTAAACTAATACTATATTTAATAACAATTATTAAATACTAAAAAAAGAAAGATACACAGTAAAAAAAAACAATGCTAATAATACAATTAATAAATTGATTATCGAATAATGGCCTTACTTATAAAAATATGTCAAAAAATAAACAGTGCTTAAACTATTGCCATCTCTTACAACTGGGTAATGGCAAACAGTGACAGGGCTAAAGTTAAGCATTGTTTAAATTTAAATTGCGTTTATAAGTATGGCTGTTAATGTAACGTCTGTCAAGTATATATCGTGTAGTAACATTTGTCAGCCAATATTGCTCTCAGCTTCCTCTGAAACTTCTATGTATAGATAGTGCAATCCACGAAGGCGCGCCCCACTATTCCTCCTAACCGTTTATAGTATATGTGTGCAAGCTTCCGTCAATGTTTGAGTGTTATCGGTACACACTAATTACCTATGAGTGAACACGCACACTACAATGAATAGACTACGGTTCGCGACTGCCGCTCGGAGCAAACTCCCCGCACCCCGCGAGGGGCGCGTCTTTGTGAATTGCATTATCTATAGTAACATTTGTCAGCCATTATTGCTCTGAGCTTCCTCTGAAACTTCTATGATGGTTCATCGGTCTTTGCTTGTAAATGCAGGTGTTCGTAGAAACCCTAGACAAATGCTTCGAGAACGTATGCGAGCTGGACCTGATATTCCACGCGGACGCGGCGCACCAGGTGCTGGACGAGCTGGTGATGGGCGGCATGGTGCTGCAGACCAACATGGCGGACATCCTGTGCCGTCTGCAGGAACAGAACAAGATGCAGAAGGCTGAGGTTAATGCTCTTTTGTTAATTCTTATTCTGTTCATTAAAAAAAAACTGAATATGTGACTGCTCCTGCCATCTATTGACGATTGTGAGCAACTAACTGCAAGCATGTCAAGCAGATGGCGTTGTTCAGTAAGAATAAACCAGTAATAGTATATTTCATTACAAGTGCGGGAAGGCTGTCATTGCAAAGAGTTCCGACAAATGTCTACCCGAGCCGAAGGCGAGGGTTGACAGTCGGAACAAGTTGCAATGACGGTTCCGCACGTGTACTGAACGACTATTTTTAATACAGTTGCGAAAAAATTAAGCAATTTAATAAAATAATAAAAATACCATTTGCTTTTTTCTCTTCTCTCCACGCAATAAGTTCGTCGTATGTATGCATGTAGCGACTTTTTGACTTTTCCGGTAAAATGTTCTCCGAAGCATTTTGTGCAATTATACTGAGTTCCGGTGGTGTTAATTCAAAAAAACTAGGGTCGAAATTACTCATTTTGTGCACCAAACAAATAAACTCGCAAAGAAAATTTCTGAAAAATGGCGCCAACCGTAAAATGTAAGCAGAGATTTTTTTTTTTCTTCACCCATTCTGGAAGGCAAAGGGAACTATACCCATACAGCCAAGTCTTCAGTAGATTTTTTTTATTGATATGAATTGAAAATGAAATTTAATGAGATGAAATGAAATGAAACCTAACATAACTCATTCAATCAAATCATTAAATCTGTTAATGAAACAAATTAGTAGCTTCTTTTTAGAAATAATACGTATTTGCATGAATCATAAAAAACTTCGATGAATTTTTTTAGTAAAAACTTCATGGTTGGTTTTTCTTTTTAGACATTATTTTGACAGTTGGGAAAGAAAAAGCACTAGTGCGGGAATGGTAAAAAAAAGCACGCCTGTGTAATAGCCCACATCCCGAACGCTATACGTCCCTGCAATACGCCACTTTTTGAGCAACTGTATTAAAATAGTATATTTCATTACAAGTGCGGGAAGGCTGTCATTGCAAAGAGTTCCGACAAATGTCTACCCGAGCCGAAGGCGAGGGTTGACAGTCGGAACAAGTTGCAATGACGGTTCCGCACGTGTACTGAACGACTATTTTTAATACAGTTGCGAAAAAATTAAGCAATTTAATAAAATAATAAAAATACCATTTGCTTTTTTCTCTTCTCTCCACGCAATAAGTTCGTCGTATGTATGCATGTAGCGACTTTTTGACTTCTCCGGTAAAATGTTCTCCGAAGCGTTTTGTGCAATTATACTGAGTTCCGGTGGTGTTAATTCAAAAAAACTAGGGTCGAAATTACTCATTTTGTGCAACAAACAAATAAACTCGCAAAGAAAATTTCTGAAAAATGGCGCCAAGCGCCAACCGTAAAATATAAGCAGAGATTTTTTTTTTGTCTTCCATTCTGGAAGGCAAAGGGAACTATACCCATACAGCCAAGTCTTCAGTAGATTTTTTTTATTGATATGAATTTAAAATGAAATTTAATGAGATGAAATGAAATGAAACATAACATAACTCATTCAATCAAATCATTAAATCTGTTAATGAAACAAATTAGTAGCTTCTTTTTAGAAATAATACGTATTTGCATGAATCATAAAAACTTCGATGAATTTTTTTAGTAAAAACTTCATGGTTGGTTTTTCTTTTTAGACATTATTTTGACAGTTGGGAAAGAAAAAGCACTAGTGCGGGAATGGTAAAAAAAAAGCACGCGTGTGTAATAGCCCACATCCCGAACGCTTTATGTCCCTGCAATACGCCACTTTTTGAGCAACTGTATTAAAAAGATATTAATATGATTCTCATGATTTCTTAAAATTACAAATTAACGAAATAAATTCCGAGCGAAGCCCGGTTACCAACTAGTTATTATTAGTATTAATAAATATTAGCATAGATAATGATATCTGTATATTCCAGGCCGGGATATCAGCTGCGCCGGCGCGGGCTGTGTCTGCAGTGAAAAGCATGAACCTACCTCAACAACTCAGAGATATGAAGATGCCCGACCTACCGCAGGCTATCAAGGTAACTACAACATTCAGACAGCCCTAACTGTCAGAGGGCCTATTTGAAGTTTTGGGCAAAAAAAACCGATGACCGATGGACCGACGACATTATTAAAATTGCGGGAAGTCGGGGAATGGAAAGGGCTCTGAATCGTTCTTCATAGAAATGTGTTGGGTAGGCCTATGCCCGGCTGTGGACATAATATGTCTGACTAAGTGAAGTGGCACCACACTGGAACTTCACTGCTATTATTTTTTATTTGTAAAAGGATCATTTAAAAAACGGTAGGAACCGAGCCGTAGTTTGTTGCCTGTTCTTCTAGGCTTGGTCGCGTGGGAAGTGGCACCTAGACTCGCCTAGCTTTAAGACGTTTCAAAGTAATTCTTGTAATTCAACTGAATAAAGACTTTTGATTTGGATTTTTTTTTTATTTTGATGATGACGAAGTTATATACCAATTTCTATTTCCAGGACTTGAAATTCTGACCAACGCACCCGGGTGCCCTTGCCGCCTCGCCCGCAGCATTAGCATCCACCATCCTTTCCTCTATCTACCCTCAAGACAAGTACACAAGCATCCAGAAGGACAAGCAGGACAACAAAGACCTTACCAACAAGTTCTTCGGCTCAGAAGTGCTCAGTGCTAAGTTCTCCGAGGGTTTCTCAGAGAATTATCAACGGACCGATGGAGTCAACTTTCCTGAATATGAGAGCAGAACAACAGATGGATATCAGGACTTGAGTGGGAGTACGGTTGAGTATGGTTATGGTGAGAGGAAGAAGAAGATTAAGAAGAAGAAAAAGAAGTCGCATTAACTCTCTGCTTAGGACTGGTGAAAGAAAGAAAAGAAAGAAAGAAAGAAAAAACGTTTATTTGTCACACCGCCAATGGAGAACATTTTAAGTACTAAAATAAGGAACTCACATAACAGTAACAAAAACAGAAAACTAAAATAAAATGGTATTAAAAAAAAGGTGTAGTTCGGTAGCTTTCTGCACCCTAGGTCGTGGGTTCGATCCCCACCGAGAACAAATATTTGTGTGGTGAACGTTGATGTTTGTTCTCTGTCTGAGTGTTCGGCAAATTTTATCATCTGCACTTGACGTGCGGCTGGTTTTTCCGCTAGTAGGCCGCTGGTGGGCCCTTTTTGCGTGACCCTTGACACCGTGTTGCTCGAACTTTTTTAGATTCTACAACATGCCGGTTTCCTCACAATGTTTTCCTTCACCGTTTGAGAGTACTGGCATAGTGCATATACATTTTACTACAGAAAAACTCATTGGTACACGACTGGTTTTGAACCCACGACCTTAGGATCGGAAGCTGGGGCCGCTACCACTAGACCACCAGTGCTCTCTATCCCCACCGAGAACAAATATTTGTGTGGTGATCGTTGATGTTTGTTCTCTGTCTGGGTGTTATATTGTATTCTAAGGCCCGAAATCAGAAATAGGGCTTGAGTCTGATTCGAGCCTCAAACACAGATTTTTGACACTTTTCAATGGTGAACTGTCAAAAAATCTATGCTTGAGATTGCTTGAGACTTGACTCAGACTCGAGCATTGTTTCTGAATGCAGGCTTAATTATGTATATACAAAAAAAATTATATAAGTTTTGTATCAAATATCTCGTTCCCATAGTACAAGCTCTGCTTAATTTGGGGCTAGATAGTGCTTATGATATCCATCTCATCCATACTCATAAGTCTCCTGAAGGGCGTCCTACTTCATTTACACATTTCATGTTATCGATTCGCCTATTTGTCTCTCTCTATTGTATGGAGAAAAGATGAGACAGCAAAAATACGTTACGTAGAAACGAGTTGTTGTTTCATAAATTTTCCATACAAAAGAGAGAGACACGTGCTCACACGAAAATAACATTTGGTATAGCTAGCGGCACATAAATTTAGCGCTGAGCGATACGCGGAGGGGATAGCTGCGCATGCGTCGTAGTGTGCCATGTCGACACTGGATGTGTGGATGTGTGCAGAGTGTCCTATTGGTACAGAGAGCGGAGTGCGACTGGAGAGCCAATCATCTACGCACGCCCGCCCTTCATACCACTAGCCCCCCTCAGGTACCTTACTTTTGACTTCTGCGCAATAACGGTCAGCGCTAAAGTTATGTGCCGCTACCTATAGACGAAATGCTGTAAATGCTCTAGGACATGCCATTCTGGTTTCACAAAATAGTGAATAGATATTTCACTATTTTGTGAATAGTCTTTGGCCTACCTCTATCCACATATTATGTGGGTAGGCCAAAGAAAACATGGATGAACAGTGTGAAAGATGACATGGATAAGAAAGAACTGAATACAGAGATGACGGCTGATAGAGGGGAATGGAGGAGAATATGTTGTGCCGACCACACATAAAGTGGGATAAGGGAAGGAGAAATTTTGTACTTTTAAAATACCTATATAAACTTCAGGCTAAGGCAATATAAATATTGTACGTAAATTATATTTAAAACACGCATGAGCTGATAAATATTTTTGGACGTGTCTCTGGCTAACCTAGATCTTCTGAGATTTCAGGTATATACACAAGTCTTTTTAATATTCAATTTCATGACCTTTTAATATGGTAGTGCAAATGGGTCAGTTTTCGTTTTATTAGTTCATGAAACTAATAAGATAAAAAGTATGAAAAGTTATAATAATATGTCGTCGTTTCTGATTTTTATTTCTGTTAAATCACTATTAAAAGACCACATCTATTGATTTTGCTAATACCGGGGACACCAGGCATAATGTTTAATCTTTTTATTTCGTTATTTCACCGGGACAGAGACTGGGGACAACGGGAACAATTTTAAATAAAAATAATGAATTCCCGCTGTCCCTGTTCACCGGAGATATGCCCACCGGGGACAATGGGAATACATCGTCCTATAGAACAAATGGGATTACTTGTGTATTATTTTATAAGGTTTTTCTATACTGGTTATTCGATGTATGGTATCTCTTTTAAATCTTGATTAATGTACTCATCGTAAAATAATTACTATTTTTTTGTCGAAGTATGGTTTAATAATAATTATAACACGAAATCAGAGAATTAGTAATCAAAATTCATGTTTTTTTTTCTAAAAATATACTCGTAAATTGGTAAGGTAGGTTAAAACTAGTATGACATTATAAAAAAATCACATTCCTTTTCGTTTTAATGGAGCTTGTGTATTGAAATTAAGTATAATCGTGCAATTTGATAAATTAGGGTAATATTGTAGCGGAGAGGCGGCGTGCACATTAGAATAATATAGTTATATTATTATAAATGTACTTTAAAAGCATATTTCTATGTAATAGGTTGTAAGAAATATATTTTATCTCATAACTAACTTTTGTTTTACTTCACGAAAGTCAAAAATCGGGCTAGTAGCGCCATCTTTTAAGAAAATGCATTAACTAAAATGGCAACTAATTATTTTTCACGATCTCTTTCCCATGGGAAAGAGATCTTTGCAGTAGTTTCAATTCAGTACTGCTACTCTGCAATAGATGGCGTAATTTTAAAGTCTAAGCAGTGCCATCTAGTGATTGCCTAAAATAAGTTTTATAGCGCCATCTATTATTTTAATTTAGAACTGTGCTGCATCTTTATTTAATACAGCTACTCAACAATAGATGGCGCTGCTCCAACTCACCAGAAACTAAAAATACTCGCTAGATGGCAGTAGTTGTTTTGAAATGATTGATTTTTAATTATTTATATATTTTTAAACCTCTAAGATGGGGGGGGTTGGTAGTTCCGGTATAGAATAAGTTAGGACTCCTTTATGCCCCCCATATAGATGGCATGAAAGTGAGTAAGGGAACGCTCCAGAAGATGGAGAGGTGACGGCTGTGGGCATTTGGAATCCACGCCTCATTCACAAAGATAGTTAAAAAACTCTTTATTGCACAAATAAAATGTACTGCACACAAGGCGAGCTTTATGCTGGATAGCATTATCTACCAGCTAACCTTTGGGTAATAATAAGGAGATAGGATATGTAACACATCTAAGCGGATGACGATAGCGATCAGCTGAAACACTGTAAATAATGAGAGCAATATTTGAATGCGTTCGTTTCAGCATCTCCATCGCCATCGCCTTGGATGTGTTCAGGCCTTAACAGTCTAACCACAGTTTTTTAAATCCATGTTTAAAAATAGTACATTGTTACCTGAGTGTTGAAAGTCACGTTTTTTGAGTCCCGAGACGGGTTTGGCGCCAGAGCGTTAGCGAGGGCGCTAATGGAGCTTGAGGGACTCAAAAGACTTTCACCCGAGGTAAACACTGTGCTTTTCATTACGAATACAAGGAAAGTAAAAATAAAGCCATGAAAAAAAATTAGTGAAAATGAAGATTGAATTGCCGCCTTCCCGGTTTTTTTTTTTCTTTTTCTCTGGCGGGCCTTCGGCCTCGGCTCGCCAGCATTATTCAGCCATTATTTTCATTTTCATAATTTAAATCTATGTTATTTTAAATAAATAGTTGAAGCTAATGTTAACACTAATCAAGTAATTTAGAAGATATATTATTTACTAGCGGCCGTCCACGGCTTCGCTCGCCCCGTAGCCGTTACGACCGTTGATTTTTCTTTTAAAAGTTTTTCCTCTTTTTCTCCGCTTAGGGAAATAATTTTCCAATTTCCTTTCTTAGTGCACCCCTATGCTATAAAACGAACATACTCTCCAAGTTTCATGCTTCTAGGACTTACGGCTTAGGCTGTGCGTTTATTGTCAGTCAGTCAGTCAGTAACGTAAGAGTTTTATATATTTAGATTTAATACTAAGTATCTTTATGTTATTTAAATTTAAATATTACATTGCGCTCTAATTAGACTTTTTAAACTTCTTACCGTTGTAATGGGTTTCCAACCTACTTGCTGAATAAAAAGTTGGAATTTGGTTGAACAACCTCCTTGCAGTTAGAAAGACTTTAGAAAGTTGGAACATGGTTGAATAAAATAGAACTTGTTTTTTTTATAATTTGACAGCTGTCAGTAGAAAGCGATTCTCCCTAGGGCTGAAAGTTCTACTTTCAATTAGGCCCCTCAGGCAACTTCAGACCTACTTTCAGAGTATGAGTAATGAAAAGAAATATTATTCCTTCCCGCCAGTTGTACAAGCCAGAGTTTAGCGGTTGACGACAAAAGAGTTCCTACGTATTTAAACAAGGAGGTAGGTACTTAACCAATAAGTGCCCGCTTGCTTCAAAAATTGGTCAGTATTAGGTACTTATTTTGGTAGGAAGTTGGTAGCCGACCGCAAAACGCGACTTTGCGGTTTTTTTACTTCCTGAATATCTCAAATTAATAAGTATAGGTTAGGTAGGAAGACGGGACAAAAGAAGATTCGTTGCAAACTATTTTCTTAGATTTGGGAAGGAAATGCCAACTTTGGTTTGCTACTTAAAAGTAATGTATTTTTTTGCGTAATAGTATTTGGTACATTGTGTACATTTTTGGGTGGTAACTGGAATGAAACTACTTGGTCTGTGCGTTTCCTACCCCTATGGGAAAACAGCCGTCATTTTATTCTGCCAGCATCTTGGGGACGCTTTCGTCTGTCACTGATTTGGATTAGTTGGGCTATCTCAAGATTGTTTGTAACAAGGTCTGCTTAAAGCTCAACTGAAAGAGTTGTGTATTTTGTATAGGTATAAGTCTACCTATTTGTACTTATTATTGGTAAGTTTTTTGTGTAAATAAAGTTAATTTTGTAGAATAGAAGAGAGTTTACAAAGATTTTTATAATGTCCCTAAAGTTAAGAGCCGAGTGGGATTTCCTTAAGTGTAGTAAACACTATAAAATCAATAAAAAAATTAAGAAGAGAGTTTATTCGACACAAAGGCACTATGTAAGTAAAGTTATACAAAATCTGCTGCAAAGTGCAAGTACCAGAACTGTCATTGAAGAAACAAGGTCACAGAACGTCACCGACATACCTCCTTAGTCAAAAGACTTATAAAACGTCTTGGCATGTTGCAGTGGCAATGTATAAAGCCAAGAACCGACCAGTTGCATTGGAATTCAGGTTCTTCGAATTTTGAACAGCAAAACTATAAAGTTAGCCTGCCTGAAAAGTCCACTGCTGGACATAGGCCTCCCCTACACATTTCCAGGAAGAACGATTCTGAGCTCTTTCCATCCACCAACTTCCCGCGATCTTTACAATGTCATCAGTCCATAGAGTTTGAGGTCTTATTACTTAGTATAACCTACTTAGTGGCAAACTTTTTTGTGTAGAATGAATAAAATGTATAATAATCTTTTTTTCTTTCCGGACAAGAGGACGATATTTCCGTTTTAGGTATGGTATTAACTTCATACGACATGCGCTGACCAAACCACATCCTAATAGGTATTACAACGAAAACAGACTGAATAAATCCTTTTACACACGACGCGTCTGTCCATCGTGCTGCAAAAAGTATGCGTACTAACTTATTTATTTACACAAAGAAACTTACAATTAATACAAGTATTTATTATAACTGCAGTAGTATAATAGAACAGTAGTGTTTATCTAAAAGTAAGTATTTATGGGAAGTCGCTCTGGATGGAAAGGGCTCAGAATCGTTCTTCCTGGAAATGTGTATAGGGGAGGCCTATGTCCAGCAGTGGACTACTTCAGGCGGATGATGATGATTATTATATTAATGATATTAATATTGAATTATATATATTATTTAGAATACTACCAATAAACTCCCAGACAGAGAACAGACATCTGCGTTCACCACACAAATATTCTCGGTGGGGATCGAACCCACGACCTACGGCGCAGAAGGCAGAGCTACTACCAAGTTAGCTGAGAGATCAATCAGTTATAACCTCTTGAGTTTATGTTTCTGTGGATAAAAGACTTAGCTGGAATTGAAAAAACTACGAATCTGTGGCAGACAACGCATATGCGGCAGACAACGTGTGTTCTGCGCCTTAGCCACCAATTGCAAAATTGCAGTCTTTAGCCTAAATTACTTTCTTGGACTTCTGTTTGCATAATTATGATTTGCTGACCAACATGACAGTTGGGTCTTTTTTTAAGGTTATAGAACGTCTGTCGTTCCTCGAATTTTTTTTAGTTTCACTTGCTACGAGTTTTTCTACTTTTGTCGCTGGTTCCAAACAGTGTGGTGGACTAGTATTTATTAGCGGCCCCGTCTTTTTTTTTAATAACTGGCTGATGGAACAAGCATATGGCCCACCTGATGTTAAGTGGTAACCAGTGGCTATAACAAAGCATTGCATCGCAGGTCACGCACGTCAGGATCGTGCCCTACGATGCACTGCCCTGCGTCCATCAACTTGAGGTATACAGATGTTCAGCCTCACGTGCCAGTAACGTCACCGGCACCCATACCCTTCAAACCAAAACACAGCGATGTTGCTTCACGACAGGAATAGGCATGGTGGTAGTAAGTACTTATACTTCCCCGGACGAGCCCTTCGCAAAGAGCTCTACTACTTGTAAAACTTTTTCGTCGTCATAAACTCAGGCTGAGATTCATAGACCGCACTTTGCTTTACAGCAAAGCAGTCTTCGTAAAGTAAGCTTTGTTTATCGAAGTTTCCTATCAATATTTTGAATAAAGAAGAGCTTGACAGAACTATGAAATAATTTTGGTTAAAAGTTGAACTTTCCATCAAAGTAAAGTCAAAGTTCGGTCTATGAATCTCGGCCTAAGGCTGTGGGCTTAAATCCAGTCGTGTATCAATGAGTTTAAAAAAAAATATGTGCACTATGCTAGTACTCGCAAACAGTGAAGGAAAACATTGTGAAGGTAGAACCTAAAAAGTTCTGCTGGCCGGCCACAGAAAAAACAACAGAATAGGCGGGAAAGCGGCATTCCGATTTTCATTTGTTTTTTCGAGTTGTAGTTTTGGAATACTTCCGTATTTTTTTTACATTCCTTGTATTCGTAATGAAAAGCACAGTTTACCTCGGGTTAAAGATTTAGGTATCTAGTCCTTTTAAACTAAATTATTCTCGGGACTAAGTTGATTTTACCCCTAGGGTAACAATATATTATTAGGGTATTGAAAGATATCAATCCATAGTCTGAACGAAGGTAAAATTGCCATCTTCATAACAAAAAAGGTTTCACACACACAAAAAAACCTATTTTGCTATAGATACCATGTTTTGACATGTCGCCTCTTTAACAATACTAAATTTATAGTTTGCGGTGACTTTGTCCCATTTTTTCGGCTGTACCTGTTTCGATAAATCAAGGCGGTACCTTTGGGTATGGGTGGTCTATAGCGCCTGACGGAATCCAAAGGCTTTTGTAAAAGATATACTTTTTGATAAATTAATACGTTCAGTCAATTTGTTGGTATAAATATTGTGACAGTTATTTGGTGAGATCAAAAATAGAATACTTCTACGGCGTAACTTTTTTTTGACATCACAAAAGGAGGTTCAGTTTTGGTGCGTTTTTTATTATGTCTATGCAGATATGTTTTCATAAAGATCACTTAAATAAATAAATAATGGACGATCCACACAACACTATCTAGCCCCAAACTAAGCAGAGCTTGTACTATGGGAACCAGAAAGCTGATATAATACTTAAATACTTTTTTTTTGTAAATACATACTTAGAATACAATATAACACCCAGACAGAGAACAAATATCGATGTTCACCACACAAATATTTGTTCTCGGTGGTGATCGAACCCACGACCTACGGCGC
Source organism: Thera britannica (assembly GCA_939531255.2). Classification (NCBI taxonomy): domain Eukaryota; kingdom Metazoa; phylum Arthropoda; class Insecta; order Lepidoptera; family Geometridae; genus Thera; species Thera britannica. The sequence continues at coordinate 5,409,302 of OW618052.2, forward strand.
AGAAGGCAGAACTACTACCAACTGAGCTGAGAGGCCCGTCATGAGCTGAGAGGCTCGTCTTGGAATCGTCTTAGAGCTCATGTAGAGCTTAGGTGCCACTAAAGAACTGAGAAAATGTCTACCGCACCTACCTAGGGGTTACAGTCGTGATCTAATACTTCTCTTTCCTGTTTAAATCGTAGAATTTACTTAATTGCCTAACCCAAGCGGCCATAACAAAGAACGCCATTTTCCAAACATAATAATGTTACTCGGACCAAGTTCTAAAAAGGAGGTGCCTACATAGCTATTAAAACATTCGTGTTGAGCCGAAATATGATTTGTGGGTACAAAAAAGAAAATAGTCTATGGAAAAAGCATAGATAATATAGAGTCATCGTTGACCATAGATTATATGAAGTCATCCCACCGTAATAATTTAGTTGAAAAAATGCAATGGCGGTCTAATCTAGTAGAGTAGCCATGGTTTTATCACTCTTTAAAAAGGATCTTATAAAATAATGGTAGGAACCAGGCTGTTCTTCTACGCTCACTTCAAAGTCTTTTTTTTTTTATTTATTTAAAGGGCTTTGTCGCAAAAAAAACCACATGTCTATTTTGGATCAACTTTGCAAGTGTCGAGTAATGAGGATATATTACATAGATAAAATACTTTTTCGTCAAGTAAAGTCAGTGATAGACACGTCGGCCCTACTTGGCTTTGAAAACAAAATGATGGTCGTTTGTTTTAAAAACATCAGAAACATTTTCGATCAAATTAGAATATCACACAATACACTTTCATTCCAACTGTTAACACTTAACACACCCAAACGACTAAGCTAAGACCTCAAGTCATGTTGGTTAATATACCACCGAAATTAAACAACAAAGCTCAAAATAACACTAGAAAAACAATTAAAATGGAAAAGCTATGTGACTTCCCAAAATGACATCGAATGAATGAAAGAGAAAACGAATCTAAATCGAAATCTACTTCAAAGTCAAGTGCGTATTAATTAAAAAACACATAGAGTCATTTTCAAAGAATTTTTTGCTTTCTGACAAAATCAGACAAGTAATGTAAAACTATTTTATTTATGTAGGTACCTAATTATCCTCACTTGACACTGGCAAAATTGACCGAATGGACAGAGGCCATCTAATTAAGAAGACACAGGCTACAGTTAGTCATTGACTTAGGTCAAATTGCAAAACGCATAAATAAATTTACTTTGTAAATATATTCTTCAGTTTAATTATCTGTGCATGAATTTCGGGAATAATTAATCATTAGACACGCAAGTTTACCCCAAAACATGGCTACCCTGTTCCAATTCTGGCAAACCGCGCCTCGCCCATAGATAATTATCGTACCGGGTAAATTATACCCCTAGACAGATGAAAGTTTCAAAATAGAGGAAACGACCACCAATTTAAGATGAACTGCACGATTTTTGATAATTTTGTTTGAAAATAGAACAATAATACCTACATTCAAATTTAGAACGTGTGAGACGAGAAAGTGTTTTTTATTTTTTATTTATTACATAAGAAGGCTACTGTTGTTTTATTTGTATTTGCTTTGTGGGTCAAAGGAACCATTCCAATTTTTTTTCTCTGTATTTTGAGAATATTTATTTACCAAAAATAAGGGATTGATTATAATAATTTTGGAGGTAAAAATACACTCAATATTAGATGAACCTCTTATATGATATGCCACCTTTTTTTCTTAAAAAGAAAATCAAAAGTTTTTTAGCTTCAACTACACACCATGCAAATGAATAAAATGAGAATTTGCCAAACTTCCTATAAACTAAGTATATGTAGCAATGGGCGATCTTATCGCTTAAAATCTATTTCTTCCAGACAACCTTTAAAACCTTAGTAAACTAAGATTCAGTTTTACCTAATGATGATTTAAATTAGATTTCCTAGTAAAGTAAAGACGTAGAGGCCATTTTAAAATGGTTTTTATCTAGTTATTAATTTGATGCACTCCGACATATTTTGGGGTGAGTGAGAGGGAAGGCGATATTCATTAACTTGCGTTAGAAAGGGATGGGGGATATATTTTTGTTGTATTGAATGAACCGTATGGGCGGCGTTTGTTTTGTGATTATTGTTTGGTGTAGATATAGGATGTAGCTTAAAATTAAGTTATAATATTAATGATATATATTCTAAGTTCTATTAAACGGGTATTTATCGCAGTATGTATTTACAAAACAATGTATATAGGTACTAAGTATTATAATATAATACTTAGTACTCGTAGTAGTAGTAGTAGTAGACGTAGTAGTCGAGAATTAGGCTCCTGATGGCTTGATATTATCAAGCCATCAGGAACCTAATTCTCGGGCCGACCGGGGTTTTTTAATGTCCCATAAATACACAATTATTATGACTCGTTGGGATTTTTTTTCCCATCGAGTCACACTGTTACTGTTACAACTTTTTTTTATAGAAAAGTTCCCAACGAGTTACACTTGTGTTACAGTGTGACTCGATGGGAAAAAAATTCCCAACGAGTCACAGTGTGACCGGATCTGGTGTGACTCGTTGGGAACCCACCCACATTGGCATTGCACAACCCCGCACTTTTTCTACGTTTTCCGTATATCGTAGCTGTCGAGGCTTCTACGATGAGGTCGTCGATGAATTACTCAAGGAAATCAACCATTCTCCCTTCGAAGAGAAGGAATAAGATAAAATTGCAAAATGATCCGAGATGAGCCGAATTAGGCTCCTGATAACAAAACTGTGCGTTAGTGGGTGTGTTTGCAGGTTAGTTTATCTGGCTAGGATATTAATCCTTCATCATCATCTCTGCCCGTTTGCACAAATATTTGTGAGGTGAACACAGATGCTTGTTCGCTGTCTGGGTGATAAATTGTATTCTAAGTATGTATGTACAACAAAAATGAAGTTGAATGAGTGTGTGTAGTGTGCCAATATCATGTAAATATTTAGGACATTATATTATCAGCTGTCTGGTTCCCATAGTACAAGCTCTGCTTAGTTTGGGGCTAGATAATGGTGTGTGGATTGTCCGCGTTATTTGACTGGCCTCTAGCTCAGTTGGTAGTAGCTCTGCCTTCTGCGCCGTAGGTCGTGGGTTCGATCCCCACCGAGAACAAATATTTGTGTGGTGAACATAAATGTTTGTTCTCTGTCTGGGTGTTATATTGTATTCTAAGTATGTATTTACTAAAAAAAAATGTATTCAAGTATTATATCAGCTATCTGGTTCCCATATTACAAGCTCTGCTTAGTTTGGGGCTGGGTAGTGTTGTGTGAATTGTCCACAATATTTATTATTATTTATTATTTATTTAATGTCGTTGTAAAATGAGAGCACCCTGTATCTACGCCCAGAGCTAACAAATGTGATAATTCGATGTCTCACACACACAGACGCAAGGTAATGTTTTTATTTATTGCCTTAGATACTTATTAGGGGTCCTTTGTGAAATGGTAGTAAAATGGGGTTATGGGTGGCACATATCGTGCCATATTATAACTAATTTAATAAAAAAATCACGGTGATGGAAAACATCGTGAGGAAACCCGTGGCTTAGTCAGCACCGCACTTTTTTTGGCAAGTTTTATCATCCGCACTTGATGTGCGGGCAGGTTTTTTCCGCAAGTAGGCCGCTAGTGGGCCCTTTTTGCGTGACCCTTGACACGTTTTGCTCGAACTTTTTGAGGTTCTACAACACGCCGGTTCCCTCACGATGTTTTCCTTCACCGTTTTGAGAGTACTGGCATAGTACACATAAATTTTTCGACAGAAAAACTCATTGGTACACGAGTGGATTGGAACCCACGACCTTCAGATCGGAAGGCGGGGCCACTACCACTAGACCACCAGTGCTCTCGCCAGCTCCGCACGTATTGACCATGTCTTTCCTGTGGATTAGGCCGACTAAGCTGTCAGGATGGTATAGGTGCTGGGCAAGCCTATTCCATCTAAAATCCTGCCCCAGGCACTCCCTGTAAAGTGGTAACCATCGCCTATAACAAAGCATTGCCTCGAAGGGACGTGCCCTACGATGCACTGCTCTGCGTCCATCAACTTGAGGCATACAGATGTTCAGCCTCACGTGCCAGTAATGTCACCGGCACCCACACCCTTCAAACCGAAACACAGCGATGTTGCTTCACGGCAGGAATAGGCATGGTAGTACGCACCCCCACGAGACACACACTAAGAGCTCTACTACTATACTGTTTAAGAAGTAATCTGTTCTAAAAACCTATACAGAACCCAACACGTTCCTGTATTATTTTTATATTTTAAACTACTTAGAATATCGTGAGACTAAAATAGTCCAACACTTTATGTACCATAGATAATTGGTTTTCCGAACCGAAACTTCTTTCTTGCCCGCTTATTACCATAGTGTCATTATTTTTTTTATTGTGGAATGACTTACGAGTGAGATGTTGATTGGATATCTTTTTTATTTCGTTTTTTGTTCCTATACTTTGAAGGTAAATAGAAAGTTGGGCAACAGAAAAAAATGTGTACATATTAATACCTTACTTAGACTTTATTTTTAGATGGATATTTGTGTAGAGGTAGGCCAAAGAATAAAGGTTCTCGAATGGCGACCACGAACCGAAAGACGAAGCGTAGGGCGCCCACCCACCAGATGGACCGACCACATTGTTAAGATCGCGGGAAGTCGATGGATGGAAAGGGCTCAGAATCGTTCTTCCTGGAAATGTGTAGGGGAGGCCTATGTCCAGCAGTGGACTTCTTCAGGCTGGTGATGATGATCATGATGAGGCAAAGAAAAAGATGGATGAACAGTTTGAAAGATGACATGGATAAGAAATAAGTGAATACAGAGATGACGGCTGTTAGCGGAGAATGGAAGAGGAGAACATGTTGTGCCGACCACACTTAAAGTGGGATAAGGGCAGGAAGAAGAAGAGATGTTGAATTTAATTATAATGTGCCTCTAACTACCCCCAGACACTTCGAGAGTCTCGAAAAGGTACCTAGGCAATCTTAGAGACCTAAAAAAAAGTAGACCTTTGCGTCTATGGTAGATGATTTAGCGTCCGGGGCAACTGGTGATTACTCATGCCTCTACTTGAGGGACGCTGTAGTGCCTGGGACAGGATTTTAGATGGAATAGGCTTGCCCAGCACCTATACCTGACAGCTTAGTCGGCCTGATCCACAGGAAAGACATGGTCAATACGTGCAGAGCTGACTTAGCTATGGGTTTCCTCACGATGTTTTCCTTCACCGTTTGAGAGCACTAGCATTGTGTACATACATTTTCCTGACAGAAAAATCCATAGGTACACGACTGGACCTCTATAAGAACACGCGTTCTAATAGAGACTTAACTATAACTGAGGTATACAATACAACGTACGTGGAAATTTTCATGAGCCTATTTTATCAGTGTAAATAAGTATAAAACTTTATTTATAAGTATTTAATTAATAAATTAATTGCTTATAATTCATATACTTTATATTAATCTTACAAAATTCATCATACTTATTTTAAATTAAAACCTTTGTCATAATTTTCGAGATTTAAAAAAAAAGAAACTGCTTATCTGGCCGCAAATAAGTCTGTAAACATTTTATCGCTAAACTAAGCGTCTCCTTAAATTATTGAAAAAAGAACTCGAATTTATACTTCGCCAGAAGATTTGAATCCTTTTATTTAAAAGTGGTATTGCACGAACGTTGGAGGTGTGGAGACGATCGCCAGATTTTTTTTTAATTTTCAATGATTGTAAAAATGTTTATTTTAGTAGGTATTTTTGTTTATATTTTGTTTTCATGCGTTCAGCATTTAAGATAAATAGTATCTCTCTTTGGCTTATATTTACAAAATAAATGTGAGTACTTGGATCTATTTTTTACCGACAAAGTAAGGTCCCTCAGCAGATTTCTTATATCCAAGATCATAGTGTCTTGGTGTCCAAGTCATAGCTATGCTACCACAGGACATAATTAGTAGGTAGGTACCTACGTGACGAAGCTCAAAAAAAGTAACAAACTCTAAATGAGTCCTTCTTCTCATCGTGTCACTTGTTCTTTCAAAACATTGTGGTGAAAAGATTTTTAAGTGCTCCTTGGAGAGGCTCCTTTCGTGCAGTCGGCGCATGTTTTTGAATTATCTAAACGAGTTTACATGGCATTTTGAAGCCAAACACAGCTCGTAGAACTGCTAAATAGTGACCATAAGTCTAAACATAAGTACCTAAGTAAAAACAGCCGAGCTTTTAAGATATAGAATCATCTCTACTCTACATAATTTTTGTTTTCAAAATGTCTCCAATTTCAAAATCCAGTAGGGCATTACGCGTATCAACCGCGATTTTTCATTGGCCCCTTTTGAAAAAGGAATGCACCTATTTTCTTTTTTTAATTCACTGAAGTCACTGGCCAGTAACTGGTTCCATATTATATTACGCGGCGTTTCTTTTACTAATTGAATTTCTTTTTTTTTTGTGGACTAATTTAGTTTAATTTCGCTGCAGTATGGCGGGTAATTTTGTTTTAAAGCTTCATAAAGGAGTTTAAAACAAGCGTGTGGTGACTTCGGATCACATAAATTAAGGTTTTAATGTTTTAAAAATGAAATAAGGCCTACTTAAGGACAAACACACGAACTCAAATTATATTTATTCTGTGAAATCTTTCAATACAACCCACTTAAGCACCCGTGCGAAGCCGGGGTGGGCCACTAGTATTTTTATAAAGATCATCATTCTACAAAACGATCATTTAAGCAAGCATACATACACACCTACAAAAAAAAATTACATAGGGATTGCAAACACAAAAATTGTTTTTTTTTTAATTTTCATATTTTATTTATTTTATTCCAAAGTGCTAACCAGCTCTACAATCTTGACAGATTCATAACATTGCAAATGCCACAGATAAAAAATAAAAAACTTAGCAAAGACATCGACGTCAAAAACGAAATCAAACTCACTTGTTCCCTAAAAGCTTGTTTCTGTAAAGTGTCATCCGTAAAAATGGTTGTAATTAAATTTTAGAAAGAAACTCAAATTCTCATTCTGGAGACAATGGCCCATTAGGGGCATTAGGTGCCCGTAGATACGTATCTAGAGCAGAGGCTCTCAAACTTTTTATACCCTTCAGTGTTTTTGAATTGTTCATTGGAACTCTTACAAGCGGGGATTGCGCTTGAAAACCTTATGCTTTTTTTTAATATTCTGCCATATTTTACAACGTTTCAATGATCGCCATCACAGATCAAGATGTGCGCATGGCTTTAATTAAGACATTTTTAAAACAAGAGCGAACAAGTGGATTAATCCATCTTAGGCTACATCCTCACTTTCTATCAGGTTTGATAGCAGACAAAAACTTGAATATATAAATATTCAAGTTTTTGTCTGCTATCAAAGTGTGTATTTGCTTGTGCAGTTAATAAAATATTCTATAAAATTATTCAAGTTCGCAGGGGTTATAATACTTAATATGAGTCTCAAATATTTACGTGAATATTTGCGCTTCCAGCGAAACCCGTCGATTATTCATGTTTTTTTCCTTGAAACACACAGTAAATTGAATTTTGCTATCTATTTTAGAAAAATGTTGAGATCCTCAGAATGAAGTCAATTGTTGTCGCCGAGAATGCGAGGACGCGGGGACGTTCCGGTCAGGCGCGGTGGTGAGGATTTTTGCGGCTCATGTTTCGAATTTAGAACACGTTCGAATTTGGAACACGTTTCGATGGGTTGACGATTTTTTGGCGTTTGCAGTGATTTAATTTTGGCGAATGCTTGATAAGTTGATGATTACCGCGAATAAATACGTCAACATAGCAAGCAAGCGTTGCAATCCGCTAGAAACAAACCAGTTTAAAAAAAAGGATCCCCTGGTTTTAGTCTATGGTTTATCAGAATAACTTTTTAACAATCCTCAAAAAATGCATAAATCAATTCGAAATAAGAACGCATTTGAATGCGGACCGCACACGTCGCAAATACACGCAATCTGCGATCTGGCACGTTCACAGATCAGCAGTAGTTTATATTGTCACACGAAACGAATAAGGTAGTAAAGTACTTTATCTTGTATTTTATACATGAAGGAACCAATTTACTTAGTCATGATAAACGAATATAGTTAAAACTTATTCAACGTACTTATTGGCGTCGTATAGTTTATTTTAGTAGAAACTAAGAAAATATAACTATTTTTATGAAACAAAGGGATATTTACCATGATTAAATTTTTGAATAAAAATTTAATCATGGTAAATGTCCCGTTGTTTCATAAAAATAGTGTTAAAAACCATGATAGTTTCAAAAGTTATAAGAAAATATAGTTTTTTCTTAAGTTAATAGGTAATACCTACCAACTAACATACTGACCTACCAATCATATTTTTGAGGATTGTTGTATTAGTTGAGGTAGATTTATTATTATTATTTTTTTATTATACTTTTAATAGCAATTAGTGCACCTAGACTAAGCTCTATCTAACTGTTTGATAATTTAATATTCTAAAGAAAGTTATACAAAAACACTCATTATATTTATTACCTAGGTCAATTTATGAAATGTGTACAAATATTTAACAAAATAAGGATGGCTAAGAAATAAGAGCCACTCTGCTACTGAAATCACAATTAACTTGTGCACGAAAAGTATCAATTTCAATTCAACTTAAAGTAGGCAATATAAATTCACATTTTAAAATTCAATCTGCATCGAAAGTCAAGTGTAAATTGAGCTGAGTTTCGAGAAGTGTGGCATTTACGTGATAATTTGGAAAACCCGAGCTTAAATTATTTCTTTTAAAAAAGTATCTTGAGTGGTAATGTTAACCTCGATGTTATTTGGCGAACATTGTAAAAATAAGAATTTATCATGATTCTGATACTGATTCATAAATTCTTAAAAAGCAGTTATTGATTGAAATTGCGCTTACCACCCTATTCTCGGAGCCACGATAACTAATTAAGTACCAACGCCATTTTGTCGAAATGTCACGCTGACATTCAAGTTCGCGCGCTTTCCTGCAACCATAGATAGAGGGTTTATTTTTAAATCTCTATTCTTTTTATGGCAACCGTTAACCCGCGATTAGGGTTGAAATAAAATCAAAATGGTACCAACATAATGCGATCATTTACATTCGTGTCACACTGTGTTTTGGAACCGGAAGTTGGAAGTTTTTTTTGTATAATCGGCGTATAATGTTTTATTACGTCCGGCTTCCACGAAATTGTTTCGGTTCAGTAGTAGTTTTGAATGATCATAGACAAAAGTTTTTTTTTATAAAATAAGCGATTATGCTTATTTCAACGTATGTTTGTTTGCATGATAGCGTATCTAAATGGGCATGAATTATTAAAATAGAATTATTTCACGTGTTCTACATTTTTTGAAAATGTAGCTATTATGTGGTTATCTTTGAACAAACAGTTGCTATAACATCATTTGTGCTATTATTATCATTGTCTGAGATATTATAGTTTTTATTATTTAACCTATATAGGTTAAATACTAGTACTAGTATAGTAGTGCTACTATATACCTACTTCAATTCAGTGGGTTTCAGTTTCAGTAGGTATGTATACTATTTCATTAGTTACCCCCTATTGATTACCCCCTAGTTCCCCCCGCTACCAGCGGGTAACCAATGTAACCATCTCCCATGGTCAACCTGGAAGTCTCTGAATAGACTTCGGAGCCAGGTGGGCCGCTGCAGGCATACTTTAGTCAAATGGGGGTACTCCGACCACGCGGACTGCAACTGCGGAGCCCCACAGTCTATGCTTCATTTGCTGTCTTGCCCAGAGTGCCCTAACACCTGCACTCTGAAGGATTTGACTGACGCCACGAACAGCGCTATTAGTGTGGCCCATTTCTGGGTAAAACACATATAGGGACAAAATATCAGGGGAAACATCGACACGACGAAGAAGAAGAAGTTATCAAACAATAGAAAATGGATAAAAATGAATGTGAAAATAGACATAGTCATAGACATAGAAAAAAAACTTGCACTTGCTTACAATATTTTCTACCTAAGTACTTATTTTATTCTTAGGTCTTCTAACGTAACAAAACTATGTCTTTGTAATCGCCTAATCAATCATTATTTATACCTACCTTTTCTGGACCACCATCATACAAAATACAGGTAAGAAAAGTTCCCAATGACAATACTTTCAACATTACTTTACAAAACTCACTTTGAGAGTGCCGCGTACTCGCATAAAATAATCTTTACTGCAACAGTTTAAAATAGGAACCACAGACAATATGTCACTCGAAGTCACTGGCTGCTTACAAAGGCGGCTATTAACGTCAAAATATTTTCAAAATAAGAACGCGCCACGCCAGGGGCTCTACTTTGCGAACGCCGAACCGTAAAAGTGGATTTAGGTCATTTTTCGAGTCATTTTTTTTCGGTTTTGGCAAAGTTAGTCTGCTTTGTAAAGAACTTAATGGGCTTAGGTGATTGTAGGGCGTGATTTGTTGTGGAAAATAAAGTAATACGACCGAATGAGGATTGAGTTCGGATCGGAATCATAATAATATTGAAAACTGTATAGATTTTTTTAATTATTATTTGGGCTGCAATACCGAGTACCTACCTTACCTACCCTGATCATAATTAAATAATTGCAAGGTTCGTTCATTAATGGTAAATTTAGTTACCTATCTTATTCTAGATAAGTCTTTTAGCTATTGAAACTACGAGGACCTACAATAAATTGAACCTACTTATGCTAAGAAAACTTAAGAAACTGTTGCACAAGCTGACCAACAAACTATTCTTTATTCAAACTCCACCTGGCATACTATTACCTCGTAACACGTGTTCAAACAACACACACAATACCAAACAAATACTTACAACAGGATATAGCTGACCACTTTACATTTACTTGAAAAAAAAAACAATTTATGGTCCATCCTGACATCTGTCATATTTCCCGCGCGGGAAACGTCAAAGCTTTGGCGCGTAGTCGAAAGCAAAATGTAAGGTAAATTATTTTTTTTAAATCTTGAACAAACGGGCATACATCAGCTGTCAACCACAAACTGACCGATGTAATGACTGGCATACAATACGGCAATCTTTGTATTGTTATTGTCTAAAAACAATGACAAAACCAGCATCGTCTGACCTCGACTAGCCTGTCAGTGATCCCTGCAGACAGTTCCAGTTACACTAGTTCAACGGCTTCGAGTTTTGACAAAGAAGCGAAATTCAGAGCTTTTAAAATGGACAACTGTCAGCCGTTTAACGTTGAACCGTGTCTGCAAACATCAGAAAGGATCGGAAAGATCTTGCTACATTAGTTGTCATTGTAATATTTTGTTTGTCGCGTGCGGAGGTGTAAGTAAACCTTTTTTGTTTTTTTTTTCAATTGTCTGACAAACAATGAAACAGTCTTTTGAGTGATTGTTTGAATAAATAATCAGATTTTGGCTACTGGTGTTGCTTTAAATTTTAAGAGGAAGTCTTTTGTGGGTGCGTTTTAATGTTAATCAGTTGTTTTGTTGTGATGTCCTCACATGTTCAAACTCTTGAAACACTTCATTTTCCTTACCGCGTTTCGGGTTTTGTTTCTGTCTCGAAAGTGCTGAACCGTGAAAAACAACCCCTAATTAGTTAATTACCCCCACACTAGTTTAAGCTGTGGATTTTAAGTGATTACTAAAACTCCAACTCGTATTTTTTTGTATGTTCTCGAAGTGGTTATCATTGTCACCAAGATTTAATTTTTATATAACCGACTTCAAATAAAAAGTAGGAGGTTCTCAATCCTGTTGTTATTTTTTAATGTTTGTTATAGCATAACTTCGTCATCTATATGCCGATATGAAAAAAGCTTTTTTTATTTCCAGATTGGTTCCATAGACATTTTACCAAAGTCGCGGTTCAGCCGTTTTGTTTGAAAGTTTGTTACTGCATTGCATACCTCCGTTATGAACCGATTTGGTAAATTATTTATTTCTCCTAAAAGTAATTCTTCCAGACTACATGAAGTCAGTTTTTCAAGTTTTTTTAAACTCATATTATTTATAAAGATTTTAAAAGCTTGTAAAACAATGAAGATTGAAGACCTGCTAAAAATTGTGCGTCATTTAGGTACGTGTCGGCTTACAACGTAGGGTGAAACATGCCCAAAAGGTCAAAAAGCACACCCTTCTCAATGTTATTCAAAACGCGTAGGGCTACAGACGAACTGTGTGATATTAACAATCACAGTGACGCCTTGTAGGTTCGCATGTTTACAAACCATAGACTACAGCGGTTTTTAATTTCAAACCTTTTTTAGAGAACTTTTTTGAGTTCCGATTGTTCTGAATGCTATTTTTGTGTTTTGGACGTTGTTTTTTGTTGTTCGAATGTAATTTTTAAGTTTCGAATGTTTTTTACGCTGAACTTGGGTAAGTTCAATATATTGTTGAAGTATTAATGCTTAGCTGTTTTGTTTTTTTTTGTTTTCGTTTAAAGACCTGCGCAGTGTGCACATCTAGCGCGTTGGTAATGGCGATCATTGAAACACTGTCAAATATCGCTGTTTGGGTTTTTTAGTTTTCGTTTAATTCGAATATCTAAGAACAGAGCAATAATTACAATTTAATAGATATCATGAAAGTAAATCTAAAACTAAGAATTTTTTTTTCAGATTATATCATTCTCACATCTTACACCACGCAACAAGAAAATCCATTACATACAGGGTGTGGTCCCGAGGGATTCGTAAACAGCTTATTGTTAACACCCTGTATCTATGGAGGGTGCGGCATGTTTAAGGTTAATTCTGTTTCCTGGAAAATTGTTTTGTTTAAGCACCTTTGTGATTTTGCTATGGTTTTTAAGGTATCTTTGTTTAGTTTGAGGTAGGTATCCTTTTTGTTAGTTTCTTAAAAAATGCTATCATTGCCTACAAAAAACACTATTCGAATGGTTTATTTTAAATAATTAAACGTCCCTTGGTTCTAAATTCAAAATTTCTATAAAAATTTTTTCACCACACGGAAATGGATAAGTTTTGAAGAACTAGTAACATAAAAAAAGAATCAAAGTTTGTTACCGGGTAAGTGGAAGAATGCAAATAGCATGCGTTGCTTTTAGACCAAATGGTGCCAAATGAGACAAAAATCAAATAAAATGTATCTGTCACTGTCAGATTAAAAACTCAACCATCAAAAATACAAAATCCTCGGCACTCTACACTACCCTAAGCACAGTTCATGAAAGTACCCGAGATTATTCAGAATTAATAGAATAAATAACTAATATCATCCCTCGAGAGGGTGTAAACAGGCATGTTCATCTGCTCAGCGGATGTGTAACCACGGTAATTGTTTTATTGTTAGGGGTGGGTATATTTTAAGGGATTATGGCTACTGTGGTATTGGGGCGAGGGGGTGGGAGAATTAGCAATGTTTATTTGTGGTATCTTTAGATAGACAAACGTTTTGATTTGTGGTACGCTTATTTTATGATACCAAAATCAATTGTTAGAGTCTGTTCAGAAAAAGAACCGTCGTGGCCAAATTGAGAACTAACGTTTCGATTTTTATATGGCAGCTCATCCCTTTCTTTCTGTCAGCATTTTGCATCATAAAAATTAAATAAAGGATTAGTACACTAGTTGTGATAGAATCAAAACGCAACAGACGCGCTATTGTATTGCACATTAAACAAAAAAGGTGATTAAGCACAGCAGCGCCCTCCAATCCCACGAGACGGTTCTCTTTCTGAACAGACTCTATTACGTTTTATGCGTAGAATGCTGCTTAACTTACGACATTTCCCAATTTATAATCTCTAGTTTTTCCCAAATGTCAGATGTCATTATTGACAGATTGTTTGATTAGAGCAAAACAAGATAATATACGAATAACAGACGTTATTCGTTCGGCTAGGAATTTTCAAGCAAACTTTATGTATAAAAAAACGGAAGGGCTAAAAACTAAGCAGTTAGTTTTTTAGATAGATACTCCTAAGTTCTAACACGTTTTGAACATACCCCTAGGTAGGTACTTGCGATTTATTCGATTAAAAACCTTTTCACTTTGACTTGGCTGTTACGAGCTTTAACAGCAAAGTTGCGATATTCAATCATCCCATAGACAATTTTTTTTTCAACTTATTGTCAAAAAAGAAAAGCGTGCGCTTTCATCCCGCCGCGCAAACAAAATGGCCACAGAGTATAAAATGGTTACAATGGCGAAATCACAAATTACTCGTGCAATTTACATAGAAAAAGTGACAAGTTACGGAGCGGAACATTTGTTAGCCCATTGTATTGTAAAGTATTATATCTTTTAGGGTTGGGACAGTTTTTGAGATGTCTGATTTTCAGTTAAATCAGTCTTGTTTTACCAGCCAAATAAATTTATCAACGCTTGTATCATTTTCTTTATTTATTTTATACCAATTCGGTTAAAAGCCAAGGAGTTCTAAACAGGAGGTTCTACATTAGTATTGTATGCGTGTTCTTATTCACCGATTAGAAAGCTTCAGCTTTAAGCCGCGTGCGGGTGTATGCTTATACGCTCGGGATGACATCTGTATTCGGCGTCTCAATAATCTTGAAAACTCCAATTTTAATACTCTTTGGGTTTTGGTGGACTCTGGTATAGAGAAGATTCTCTATGCTTGTGTCTACCGATCGCACAGTGGAGACCATGAGACGACCAGGCTCGCCGAATACCTCAGTGACAAGGCTGATGAGGCCCAACAGACCTATCCGACTGCTCAACTGGTTCTTCTGGGGGACTTTAATGCTCACCATCAGGAGTGGCTATACCCATACCAGAATACGGACCACGCTGGGAGAGAGATCAGAAAACTTGCGATATCTTTAAGTCTCACCCAGCTTGTTAAAGAAGCGACCCGGATACCTGATGTTGATGGCCACACAGCCAACTGCTTGGACCTTCTGCTGACAACAGATCCAGACCGTTACTCGGTATCGGTAGCCCCACCATTGGGAAGCTCCGACCACTGTCTGGTGAAATCTGTATCGACGTATTCCCCACCGGACCCTACCCTTAGAGGTAACCGGCGAGTATGGCGATACAGGTCAGCAGATTGGGATGAGATGCGGTCCTTTTTTGCATCCTACCCTTGGCAGTCAGTCTGCTTCTCTTCCGGCGATTCTTCGGCCTGTGCGGATGCCGTGACAGATGTGTTGCGGCAGGCAATGGAATATTTTATCCCATTTGCCGACGTGCCACTGTCTGGCAAAGCTGACCCATGGTTTGGAGCTGAATGCTCCCGCGCTAAGGCGCGGAAACATGAGGCATACCTAGCATGGGTTGGCGCTCGAAACCGCAAGTCGAATGATATGCGTGAACGGAAGAAAGCCTTTAACAGAGCTGCCAAGTCCTGCAAGAAGGCACTTCGGAAGGCTAGGTTTGATCACATCAGCAGAGTAGGGACTAAATTAGCTTCATACCCTGCAGGCAGCAAAGCTTTTTGGTCCCTTGCTAAGTCGGTCGAATCGAACTTCTGCAAGCCGTCATTGCCTCCTATGCTGAAGCCTGATGGTTCGCTAGCCCACACTGCTGAAGAAAAGGCAAACTTATTTGCTTCTCTTTTTGCGGAGTCTTCACGTCTGGATGCTGGTAGTGCAACCCCTATAACTGTCTCGAGTAGATGCGAGACGGTCATGCCAGATATTCGTATCCGACAGATAGAGGTTCGCAAAACCCTGCGTAATCTGGACGTGAACAAA
This sequence comes from Thera britannica, assembly GCA_939531255.2. Classification (NCBI taxonomy): domain Eukaryota; kingdom Metazoa; phylum Arthropoda; class Insecta; order Lepidoptera; family Geometridae; genus Thera; species Thera britannica. The sequence continues at coordinate 5,425,020 of OW618052.2, forward strand.
GCTAGTGGCCCGGATGGTATTCCAGCTATTGTTCTGAGGACTTGTGCGCCTGAGTTGTCTCCAGTTTTGACACGCCTTTTTCGACTCTCAATTAAGACTGGTGTAGTGCCTAAGTCTTGGAAGTTTGCCAATGTGCAGCCTGTACCCAAGAAGGGAAGTCGCGCCAATCCTGCCAATTACAGACCAATCTCAGTAACGTCCATACTGTGCAAGAGTATGGAACGTATACTTAACAACAAGCTCCTGGCATACCTCGAAGACAATGACCTCCTAAGCGACCGGCAATACGGGTTTCGCCGAAACCGGTCTGCTGGAGATCTTCTTGCGTATGTCACGCATGTATGGAGCGAAGCCATTGAGAAAAACGGAGAAGCTCTTGCAGTATCTCTGGACATCTCAAAGGCATTTGACAGGGTTTGGCACGACGGCCTTTTAGGCAAGCTTCCATCGTACGGCTTACCCGCTGGCTTTTGTGTTTGGGTATCAGACTTTCTGAGGGACCGATCACTTCGAGTAGTCGTTGACGGTTGCTCGTCTGATCACATGGCAATTAATGCCGGGGTTCCTCAGGGATCAGTTCTCTCTGCGACACTGTTTTTGCTGCACATCAATGATCTGCTTAAGCCCGGAATCATTGGGTATGCAGACGACAGCACAGTCGTAGAGAGCTACATACCCGACACACGTTCTAGCGGATTGCAGATCCAGTCTTGTAGAGAGGCCATGGTTGATCGAATGAACTTGACTTTGAAAGCAGTTGCTGATTGGGGGGATGCCAATCTGGTCAAGTTCAATGCTTCGAAGACCCAGGCGTGTCTATTTTCTACTAAAAAGAGTCAATTCCACGTGACTCCTTCTTTCCGTGATGTATCTCTTCCGATTTCGGACCAACTTGAGCTTCTAGGGTTCTCGCTAACCAGAAAATTGAATTTTGGCTCGTTCATAGAGTCCAAGGCCAAGACAGCTGCGAAGAAGCTAGGCGTTCTATCGAAGGTGAGACAGTACTTCACTCCGGGACAGCTTCTCAACCTGTACCAAGCACAAGTCCGATCGTGTATGGAGTACTGTTCTCATCTCTGGGATGGCTCTGCCAAATACCAGCTTGAGGCGTTGGAATCTATTGAGAGACGAGCCAAAAGACTCATTGGTAGTGACACTCTAGTCGAGTCTAAGCTCCTGAGTCTCGAACATCGCCGTAAAGTAGCCAGTCTATCGGTATTTTACAGGTTACATTTCGGAGAGTGTGCGATGGAACTTCACGATTTAGTTCCCCCATCCCCATTTTATCATCGGACGACTAGACGTACGGAAATGCGACATCCATACATAGTTGATGTTCCAACTGTCCGCACCAAGCGCTTTGCTTCAACTTTTTTGTTGCGGACAGCCAAGGAGCGGAATTCCTTGCCGGCGTCTGTTTTTCCGGACACTTATAACTTGGATGTTTTTAAGAGTAGAGTGAACAGGTATCTTCTAGGTAAGCGTGCTGCACCGTCGACCGCATCATCACTTAACAGCAGGCGAGATTGCGGTCAAACGCAAGCCTATAATATGTAAAAAAAAAAAAAAAAAAAAAAAGTATTTTTGTTGTTTATTTGTGGTCACTAAAGTATAGCTTTAGTGAATTTCGGTGTTTTGCGAGATGCAATTTCGTCTTAAACTTCGGAATAGCTATCACTAAGAATATTAAATATACCAAAGTATAGGTATTTTTCTTAGTCTCAGACAAGACCGATCTAAGCAAGTCTCTCGTGTGAGCCCTTCATGTGTCCCGTCCCTACCATCCTTACGCCCCACCTTATTTATATTTATACATTTTCGTATTTGGTGTGTACTAACAAGATGTTTACGCGCGGCCGCCTTGCGTCAAAGTGTCCGCCGAAACGTTGAATGGCCTTTATAAACTTTTTGCGACCATAGACATTTTTTTTTTCGGCAAAAGGCGTTTGACATACATCGAAACAGTGCGGTAGGTAACGCTTTGTTACCTTTCTATCTGTCTGATGGTAATCGGATTTTAAATTGTGATTAAATAAGGTGGAAAATTGTCGTTTAATTTTAAAATTGGATTTTTGAGTGACTTTGCTTAGAAGTGGTTTTAATGCATCAGCGAGTTTCGATTGCATAAGTGTTCGCTTTATAGATAGTTAAGTGGTTTTCCGAATTGAAACTACTTTCTTATTAATAAGATTGTGCTATTTATGTTAAACCTTTTTAAAATTACGGATTTGTGCAATCATTTGGAAAGAAAGCAATCATGCAATTTCATCGTTGGTAGGTATTTCTGATTAGATAGCTATATGTTAGTAGAAAGCCAACCATGTTTTACGGTACTTGGATTGGAAGGCTGTATACCCTGTATACATGATATCATTTCACGTCATGGAGTGTATCGTAGCAAGGTTTTGTTACCTACAGGTGGAATCTAGTTTAGACATTCTGATAGCGAGCTGAAATACTTCCAGGAACTGGATTCAGAAACATCACTGGTCATACTGTTGCCAAATGGACGCAGACTTTGACGCTAAAATGGATTAATTACTTACATTTCTAGTACTTCGTACCATAGACGGACTTTTCTCGTCCACTGTTCGTCTCTCCTGTATACGTTTCCAGGAAGAACGATTTTGAGCCCTCTCCATCCACCGATTCCCGTGATCTTAACAATGTCATCAGTCCATCGTGTGGGTGGATGGACATCCTACGTTTCGTCTTGCGGTTCAAAATCAAAGTCAAATATTTATTTATTCAGTGGTATCACAAGGATCACTTTGAAACGTTTTAAAGCTAGGTGAGTCTAGGTGCAAGTCAAAAGAACAGGCACAACAAACTACGGCTTGGTTTCTACCGTTTTTTACCGTGGTCGCTATTCAAAAACCTTTATTTCTAATGGCGGCTGTCGGTTCTTCGAGCTATATGACCTGCCCATTGCTACTATATTCATATTATCTACTTCATATTTATAAATGGATAATCTTATCATGCAATAAACTTCTCTTTTGTTCTGACTTTGCCAAAGCTAGTCATAAAACAAATCCTTGCCTTATTTCATATCAGAAAACATATCAGCAGAATTTTCGTCTGTCCAACTATCCCATCCAATAAGACTTTCAAAAACATTTTCAATATTACTTGGTCTAAGTCAGCGGTAAAATCCAATATCGCCGTTGCCAACTGTCAAAAAAGAAACTTGGGCATAGACAAACCGCGGGAAAGTGATTGGGGAAATGTGGCGCCGAAATGGTGGCATTATTGTCTTTCAAAATGGCTGTTTTTACGTTATGCAGCAGCTGGATTATTACGATGGTATTGTTTTATGGGGTGTAAAGGAGGTAATATTATGTATGTGAGTGGAACCATTAAATAACTATATTTCTTGAAATACATACTCTTTCTTGTTAGTTTTAGTACAATCCCGCGGTACTGTTTTCGATATTTATTTTACCTATTAAACGGAGATATAAATGATTTTTGAAACCGCAATTGTCATTTACAATTTCAAAATTATAGTTTAACTAGATAGCTACTAGATACCAAATTAGTAAAGGTAAAGGTTAATTATAATAAAATAAAATAAAATAAATTTATCCTAAAAATATATACCTACGTAAATAAGACAGTAAGAATTGGCTTCAGATTCGAGCAAATGAATATCATAATAAGAAGTGTAATTTTTTTTTAAAAGATAAAATTACTTAATATGATATTTAGGTTATGGAAAAAATATCTCAGTCACAAAAAGAAAAACATAGACTGCCTCTTTCTTCAATTATTTTTCATTTTACAACCGATTTTTAAGTACCTAGATGTTAAAAATGATATGGAAAGTAGGTACAGTCATCGTAATAACGTGCTTTAGATAAAACCCGTGAGTTTATTGCGTCAATATAACAGGCTCTGATTGGCCTGCGGGGTGCCATTTGCCTTGTTTAAGGGTACCGTGGTTATGTTAATAAAACTGTTTGAAATAACCACACATTTTTAAATTGAGAATGCTAAGCTTTTATTTTATAACCATGAAAAGTTTTTTCAAGTTTTTTACCTTAAAAATAACTACATATTTCAAAATTGTCAGGTATTGTTTTGCCAAATTGACAATTTATCTCGTTACACTTACGTTATTAGATGTTGTACATACATAATTCAATAGTACCTACATAAAAGTTTAATTAAAATCTGAAAACTAAAAAAATTGTATGAAAACCGTTTTTAAAACCATGAGTCTTTAAAGCTACGGAACCACGTTATTTTAAAACCCGACACATTGCTGTTTGCTTTATTTAAAAAGTTTTCTTATTCGTTTTTTGAAACCAGAGGAATGTCATTTATAAGTTGATTGGGTAAGCTGTAAAATCTTCGACTCCTGCTTACCACCTTTCTGTTAATTAATTTATGTAATAAATTGTCATTAGATTGTCATGAAGGAGTTTTTAATGAAGCCACGCCTGTATATTAACTAATTGCAGCTCTGGGCTGGAAGAATAAAAAGCATGATGTTGGCCTTGCAACCCTGAAAAAAAAAAGTATGACCAAACCTTACGTAGAAAAAGCTTATCTTGCGTCTCATAATAATAATTTAATTTTAGCTCTAAAACTAACATTGTTTTAGGTAAAGAAGTTATTACTCAAAAAAATATTTTTGTATTTTCACTGCTGATAAAAAAAACTATTATTTTATTTTAATTGAATGTAGCTATAAAAAAATAATTAAACAGGTACCAAACACATGTTTTTATCATAGAATAACATAAGAATAGCTAATCTAAATAATAAACATTTAAAAAGAATTTCCAAACTCACCAAGATGGATATCAAACTCATTATAACATTCGAAATTAAATTCTCCTATCGCAACATCATCATCACAAATCATCGACAAAAAATCATCCCTTACATAGGGGATGCTACCACAAAAACTACCAATAACATGCGTTATGTGGTGGAATACCGCAGCTGTTGCTAGCCGCTTATGAGAAAAAAAAGCTGTGTTTCTATTGGTTGATATGAAATGGCGGCAACATTACTCGCATCTGTCAGTCTCATAATACTCTATTGTCTATGGGCTGGGAATAAGGTTTTATGTTTGTGTACATACTTACCTACACTTTGTATAATACTTTAATGCGATACGGCACATAGTTTTAGAATATTTACATAATATTACGTAACTCTTGAATAAATAAATGCAAATATTTAGATTTTTTGTTGTTTTCTTGTATGCATCTTAATATATTATAAACAACAAGGTAAACCTACTTTTATAATTATTAAATACCTAGTTAAGCAATTTGTATGCAAATTTAACTAAAAATCATTAAACCTTGAAAAAAGTTTTTATGTGTGATGTTTTTTGGGTGATAACAAAATTAAAAAAGTAATTTTATTTTATAAAAAAATGTTAATTTATGGTAAATCTTGTCGTAAGCAAACAAATTTAAATAAGTGAACAAGCTTTTACGTCTTTAGTATATAATTTAAACAACGTCAGGGGTAATTCTGAAGACCCTATTTACGGGATACTGAATACGGCGTCAACCTGTCAGGCCAGGATTTTTAGATGGAAAAGGCTTGTAGGTAGCACCTATACCATCCTCACAGCATAGTCGGCCTTCTAATTCTGTCACTGGTTCTTTCAAATCAGTGTGGTGAAAGGACTTTAGGTGCACCAGAGAAAGCTTCTTTCGTGTACTTGACACATGTTTCAAAACTTTTAAGTGTCGCCGCACACGAGCCTCTGGCCACAACTACAAAACGCCGCCACCGGGCATATTTTCTGTACTTTTCATACAATTTATATATAGGGGTCCCGGGTAGGAGAGCACTGGTGGTCTAGTGGTAGCGGCCCCGCCTTCCGATCCGCAGGTCGTGGGTTCAAATCCAGCCGTGTACCAATTAGTTTTTCTGTCGAAAAAATGTATGTGTACTATGCCAGTACTCTCAAAACGGTGAAGGAAAACATCGTGAGGAAACCGGCGTGTCGTAGAACCTAAAAAAGTTCGAGCAACACGTGTCAAGGATCACGCAAAAAGGGCCCGCCAGCGGCCTACTTGCGGAAAAACCAGCCCGCACATCAAGTGTGGATTTTAAAAAATTGCCGAAATTGCCGAATAGGACTCCTCCCAGACGGCCGGTAGCCGCCACACGCTACAAATCATCACTCTACAAAATTTATGAAAACTAGAGGAAATATCCCAGTGGCGGCGTTTTGTGGTTGTGGCCAGAGGGCCGTGTAAATAAATAAATATAAAAGCCTTTATTATTCCCCAATTATCATCACTTAATTTTAAATAACTTATCTATATTTAAAAAAAAAAACGAACTAAAGACCCCTTGACGGGTATAGGCCTCCTCCAAAAGTCTCCATTCTTTCCTCTCCTTCGCTTTCTTTGTCCAGTCTTTTCCTGCCTATTCGGATATGTCATCAAACTCAAACTCTCAAACTCAATAAACTTTTATTCAATACGATACAAGAATCACTTTGAAACGTCTTAAAGCTAGATGAGTCTAGGTGCCAGTTCCACGCGACCAAGCCTAGAAGAACAGGCAACAACCTACGGCTCGATTCCTACCGTTTTTAGGGTTCCGTAGCCAAATGGCAAAAACGGAACCCTTATAGATTCGTCATGTCTGTCTGTCTGTCTGTCTGTCTGTCTGTCCGTCCGTATGTCACAGCCATTTTTCTCCGAAACCGTAAGAGCTAGACTGATGAAACTTGGCGAGTAGATGTATTCTGTGAACCGCATTAAGATTTTAACATAAAAATAAAAAAAAAAACTATAAATTTCGGGGGTCCCCATACTTGAAACTGAAACTCAAAATTTTTTTTTTCATCGAACCCATACGTGTGGGGTATCTATGAATAGGTCTTCAAAAATGATGTTGAGGTTTCTAGTATCGTTTTTTTCTAAACTGAATAGTTTGCGCGAGAGACACTTCCAAAGTGGAAAAAAGTTGGTCCCCCCCCCTCTAACTTCTAAAGTAAGAGAATGATAATACTAAAAAAAATATATGTTGTACATTACTATGTAAACTTCCAACGATTTTTGGTTTGAACGAGATTTAGTCAGTAGTTTTTTTTTTATACGTCATAAACCGTAAACCGCAATTTACCTTTCGACGAACTACAAGAACCTTATTATGTTACATCAAGTAACATAATATTAAGGTTCTTGTAGTTCGTCATGCTACGGAACCCTTCATGGGCGAGTCCGACTCGCACTTGGCTGCTTTTTTTATATGATGCTTTTACAAATCAAAAATAGTCAAAAATAATAGCAGTGAAGTTCCAGTGTGGTGCCACTTCACTTAGAGGTCAGACGTATGCAATGCAATGATATTACAAATCATCCAATAATATTAAAAATAAAAATAATATCAATAATATTAAAATATATTACATCATGCCATCTTTCCTGTGGTCTCTCTCGTGTCCTCTCAGAGACCCGTGTGCGGGAACACTAATAGTCGGTCTAATGTACAGGAAAGACATGGTCAATACGAGCGGACCTGACTAATTGTGGGCTTTTTTTCGCCGTTTAAGTTAATTGACTTATAATTAAGTAGTATTTAAGTAAGTAAATATTCACTAATAAGGTCACCTGTCTTGCACCTCATCGCGTCGAAAAGGCAATAATAAACACAAGAAAGTATTTACTTATTGTAAGTATGTACTTGCCTAATTATAGCTTAAATACGCAGGTTATTTAAGTAGTTGAGTTCAGCCCCCACTTTGAAGTATTCAGTCGTATTTTTAACTGAGTTCAAATAAAAAAGGAGGTTTTTATTTTAGTTAACTCTTTATTGCACAAAAACTTAAAATTATTATGTACAAAAGGTGGGGTTAATGCTATAACTGGCCTCTATCTCAGTTGGTAGTAGCTCTGCCTTCTGCGCCGTAGGTCGTGGGTTCGATCCCCACCGAGAACAAATATTTGTGTGGTGAACATAAATGTTTGTTCTCTGTCTGGGTGTTATATTGTATTCTAATTATGTATTTACAAAAAAAAAAAAATGTATTCAAGTATTATATCAGCTATTTGGTTCCCATATTACAAGCTCTGCTTAGTTTGGGGCTGGGTAGTGTTGCGTGAATTGTCCACAATATTTATTTATTTTTATTTATAAGCATTTTCTAGAAAATGCTTCTCATTTCATTTTCATTTATGCAATTCAGTTCTATTATGTTTTTTTCGTAATCGCATAATTTCGACATTTATGAACCGATTGCATTTTTTTTATCTGAAAGGCAATACTTAAAGATCCCATAGAAATTTCATGAAAGTCGGTTACTCAAGTTTTTAAGCTTGTATTATGTAAAAACGGTCATCCACATTTTCTGATTCTTTTATTTTGTAAATTGCATGACCTTAAAAAAGCAATTAGGGCACGTTCCTGGCGTGCGTGACCTACGAGGCAATGCTTTAATATAGGCGGTGGTTAACACTTCCTAACGTGAGTAAAAAAAAACATGTACCTACATCTTATTTAGGCGACTGTATGTGAGTACTAAAAGTATTTTAGGACAGTGCATTGTAGGGCACGTGCTTTGTTATAGGCGACGATTCCCACTTAAGGAGCCGGTGGAGGGTGAATTTTCATACAAACGTAATACCAAAATGATTACTAATTTAAGCAGATTTTCACTATATTATTGCAATAACTGTATTTGTATAGGATTTATCTAGGTTCCTGAACAGTTTTAATTTTAAATTACTTACTTCAAATGAAATTAAAGCCAATCACATTTTGCAATGAAAAAAATGTGTAAAATGCGATTGGTGTTTATTTAATTTGAGGTAAGTAATTTAAAATAAAAACCGTTCAGGAACCTAGATAAATACTATACGAATACAGTTATTACAATAATATAGTGAAAATCTGCCTAAACTAGTAATAATTTTGGTATTACGTTTGTATGAAAATTTGCCCTCCGCTGCATGGCCTCTTAACATCAGTGCATAAATGTTTTTTCCAAATTTAGATTTTGACACTCACACGTCAAAAAATAATTATCATCGGATTCATCCACAAAAGGTGCATGTTTGTGGGTAAATAGGGTCAGCCCATATAGTAATTAGTTTCAATAATTACTAGAACTGTTGATTAAGCTCTGGGAAGATACAAAAATACTTAAATAGTTTTACAAAGGTGAAATAAAATTAATTCTTAGTAGAAAACTTTTTACATAAAAACCACAAAATTACAATGTAGTATACTTAATATATTACCGGCAGTCCGCATTTTTAGGGTTCCGTAGCCAAATGGCAAAAACTGAACCCTTATAGATTCGTCATGTCTGTCTGTCTGCCTGATGTTGAGGTTTCTAATATAGTTTTTTTCTAATCTGAATAGTTTGCGCGAGAGACACTTCCAAAGTGGAAAAAAATTGGTCCCCCCCCCTCTAACTTCCAAAATAAGAGAATGATAAAACTAAAAAAAATATATGTTGTACATTACTATGCAAACTTCCAACGATATTTGGTTTGAACGAGATCTAGTCAGTACTTTTTTTTTTATACGTCATAAATCGTGAACCGCAATTTACCTTTCGACGAACTACAAGAACCTGTATATTATGTTGCTTGATGCAACGGAACCCTTCATGGGCGAGTCCAACTCGCACTTGGCTGCTTTTTTACTATGCTGTCTTTCCTTTCGTACTACTAGATCTTTTGAACCAGTGTGGTGGAACGATTGAAAGTGCTCCTCAGAGAGGATCATTTCGCGCACTTGACACATGATTGCTCTATGGCATACTGGTTTCCTCACGATGTTTTCCTTCACCGTTTGAAAGCACTGGCATAATGCACATTCATTTTTTGACAGATCTCAGTATATTGCAAACTGATTTGAACAGTCTACTATACTATTATACGATTCGTCGAGACGTTGGTAGATTTAAAAGCTTCTACTATCAAATATGGACGCCGTTATCTAAAATAAACGTAACATAAAATAAATGGAAAATTCTTTCAGTTCAAAAAAGAGGCAGTTTTGCGTTTCATAGCCAACAAAATTCCAATGATACGATTTTACTGCTATTTCCAAACGTTCTTTTGAAATTCGAACGTCGTCATTCTGTTCTTTTGAAATTCAAATAAGCGTAAATTTGAGTTTAGAATAAGTTCTGCCAAGTGCCAGTTGGAACTATTTTCCGTAAAAGAATCGGTTTTTGAACGTAGATTGCGTGTCTAACATTCGTTTGTCTTAAAAAAACTCGTAAATTAGGTGTACTTGTTAATGCCCATTGCCTAGTTTTAATGCCCTTAGATTATGGAGTTGAAAAACTTATCGAAATGTCAATTCGTCATTTACAAAGAAAATTACAGTCAATAAAAGTATTTACCTAATAATTAAGAAAACTTGATAAACTGATTTTATGACCAAATTGCTGAACCAAAGTGATCAACTATAATAAACTAAAAACTTTAGGAAAAAATAGAAAAAATTGTGCCTCTTTGTCGCTCGTTCCGCGCTTTCGCTTGCACCTCAAGCCTTAAATGGAACGCCTCAGAGCGAGGTAACGCTGAATTATAAAACGTTGTCACGTCAAAAAACTTATATCTTCATAAATGTTGAAAATGAGCAAGAAAATCTTTGAAGGTTATCAGCCCCTTAAAATGCTCCTCAAATCCCAGCGTGTTGTCTCAACCTGGCTCAAAATGGCGACATTAACATATAAATTGGTATTTCGTCCGTGGCTGTAGATAGAGCACGCAAGCCTTGATTGTCAGGCATATTTTACAGGTAAGCTATACTAGCTACCGCCCGCAGCTTTGTTTACATTACGATAAACGGTAGGCCAGTAACGACTAACCCGTAGTTGGTTGCCTGTTCTTCTAGGCTTGGTCGCGTGGAACTGGCACCTAGACTCACCTTAGACAATTCAATTCTTTATTAACCGACTTTCAATCAAAAAGGAGGAGGTTCTCAATTCGGTTGTATGTTTTTTTTTTTTTTTTTTTTTTTTTTTTTTTTTTTTTTTATGTTTGTTACCGCATAACTTCGTCATTTGTGAGTCGATTTGAAAAATTATTTTTTTATCTGAAAGGTACTGCTTCCAGATTGGTCCCATTTTAATTTTATTAAAATCGGTGTTGCCATTTTTTTTAAATATTTTTTTTAATGTTTGTAACTGCATGCCTCCGTCATTTATGAACCGATTTAGAAAATTATTTTTTTTATTTGGTTATTCTTACGTCCAGATTGTCCCAAACAAATTTGATTAAAATCGGTTTAGCCGTTTGACAATGAAGTCGGTTTCTCAAGTTTTTTAAACTTATAATTATAATTTATCTTTTGACATTATAATTTCTTAGACTAGTCACAAAAATTAAAATACAATAAAATATCAAGTAAACTATTTGTCATGTCAAATTTAAAAATAAACAGATTGAATAAAGAAAAACATACAAGAAAAAAAAATCGGTTGTCTGTAAAGTTGGTTTACTGACGATAGTTGAACGTGACAACGTCATAAGAAAATACACAGATGTCGAACGCTGCCGAACGCGGAGTTCGATTCTGCCACTTTGTCGCTCGTTTCGCGCTCTCGCTTGCACTTCAAGCCTTAAATGGAACGCCTCAGAGCGAGGTAATGCCGCATGAATCATGTTTCTTCGTGCGTGCAGCCGGCTCCATCGAATTATAAGACGTTGTCACGTCAAAAAGTATAGTGTTACCAATATAAACATATTAAAAGTGATCCTTGTGTTACAAAAGACTCACCTAGCTTCAAGACGTTGCAAAGTGATCTTTGTGATACAAATGAATAAATAGGAACAGTATGGTGAAGCATCAATAACCTAAAAACTTGATTTAGGTCCAATTCTCCGCGTATTGTTGTATCCAATTGACAGAACTAGTAAATCATCCCACGCATTGAGCCCACAACTGGGCTAAGTGGGCCACAATTAGCTGACAGTATATCACAAATTACCCTCATATCTTCTAGGATAAGGCGGAGCTGGAGTTGTAGCGGGGATGGTAGCGGAGCGGGAAACGGGTTGAACTGTCAATGTCATAAAATAAATTTTGTAGTATTCTGGTTTTAACGAAAATGAGTCACGTAGGAAGAAAAACACCACTATTTTTCAAACCACACTGACTTTTACTAATAAATAGTATACGTAAACATTTATATACAATGGGCAGGACATATATATAGCTTGAAGAACCGACAGCCGTTGGGGAATAAAGGTTCTCGAATGGCGACCACGAACCGGAAGACGAAGCAAAGGGTTCCCACCCACCAGATAGAGCGACGACATTGTTAAGATCGGGGAAAGTCAGTGGATAGAAAGAGCTTAGAATTGTTATTCCTGGAAATGTGTAGGGGAGGCCTATGTCCAGCCGCGGACTTTTTCTTCCGAGAATGATGATGATGATGATGAAATATTTATAACATTGTTGACGCGCTGCTGATCGCGTTCACCACAAGATAGCAAAAGACATCATGGATGCTAAGGCAGTAAATCCAATTTATTGACACTTTAAATTCAATCAATTTGCAAAAGTTTGCAAAAATTTTCCTTGAAATTTCATCTTCAAAAATGTTGAAGAGAGGATGTGTCGCTGAAGTTGCTGGACGGTTGTCAGTGTTATAAAGGCCTGCGCACACCTAGGTCGCTGGCAATGGCGATCAGTGAAACGCTGTCAATTTTGACAGCGATATTTGACAGCGTTTCATTGATTGCCATCGCCATCAACCTAAGTGTGCGCAGGCTTTAAGATTCGCTTTTTGGCGTTTTTCTTCGAGTGTTAAAGCTCGCTAGCATTATGACTCCACCTGTATCTCCTCTGGGAGCGAGGGTTCATAAAGGATCTGTAACTATATCGGGGCGATTAAATTAGGGCGTGACATTATAGGGAGGGAATTCGGTTAGTTAACTGATCGAAATTTAAAATAATAAGGTCGAAGTAGGTAATTCATAAAAATCTGGCAAAAAAAACAGTTTTAAGGCCTGCGCCACCTAGGTCACTGGCGTCGGTGATCAGTGAAACGCTGTCAAATTTGACAGCGACATTTGACCGCGTTTCACTGATCGCTATCGCCAGCGACCTAGGTGTGCTGACATGTTCTATGTTTGAGATATTGCTCATATCTATTATAATGCCGCCATCTTTGCTGTTTCGTTGACTCTATGGTAGTTCCTCTATGGCATAAAGCAGAAGCAGTAGAGCTCTTTGTGTGTGTCTCGTGGGGGTGCGTACTACCACCATGCCTATTCCTGCCGTGAAGCAACATCGCTGTGTACAGGTTTGAAGGGTGTGGGTGCCGGTGACATTACTGGCACGTGAGACTGAACATCTGTATGCCTCCAGTTGATGGACGCAACGCATTGCATCGTAGGGCATGTTCATGGCGTCATCGAAGAGGCAATACTTTGTTGCAAGCGATGGTTACCACTTAACATCAGGTGGGCCATATGCTTGTTTGTCAACTTAGTTGAATAAAAAAAAACTAAATATTGTCATTTAATTTACTTTTGTTTCTCTTTTTTTAATTGACCGGTAACCTTTTTGTCACAAAAAAGTTTGTAAAAGCTTTTGCCGCCCAAACTAGACTTATATCAAGTTATGTCAGTGTCAATGTGACAATAAATAGAACAGGAAATCAATTTCCAATCCGGCATTTTATGTCCTTAGCAACGGCTTCCCACAGTATTCGGTTTCGTGTTTGAAAAAGGAACCTGTCAAGTGTGAGACTAAAGCACATTATTAAAGAGTTCCGTGAAGTAAGTTAATAAAAATAGTAGATTTGTCTATGGTTTTGGTAAATAAAAAACAATAAAAAATCGGTTGTCTGTAAAGTCGGTTTACTGACGATAGTTGAATGTGACAACGTCATACAGCTGTCTACGCGGACGCATCGCTCACTCAAGTAGGAGGGAGACAGATGTCGAACGCTGCCGAACGTGGAGGCCGTGCGTGCCTCTTTGTCGCTCGTTCCGCGCTCTCGCTTGCACTTCAAGCCTTAAATGGAACGCTTCAGAGCGTGGTAACGCCGCATGAGTCATGTTTTTTCGTGCGTGTAGTCGGCTCTATTGAATTAGAAGGAGAAAAAATCAAAAAGGAGTACCTAATGAATGTTGAAAATTTTAAGCTGGTCCGTCACAGAGTAACAATATCAAAATATATCTGTCATAGTTTTTGACTCGTTTATGCAAAGTAGAGACGAAATTATTGAATTCTAAGTAAAATACCTGCCTAGTCCCCTAGTGGCCTAGTTTGTAAATAAATATGAATATTAATATAAATAAATATGAATATTGTCGACAACCCAAACTAAGCCGAGTTTATACTATGAGAACCAGATAACTGATATATTATTATTTTTTGTAAACACATACTTACAATATGACACCCAGACAGAGAACAAATATCTATGTTCACCACACAAATATTTGTTCTCGGTGGGGATTGAACCCACGACCTTCTACCAACTGAGCTAAGAAGCCAGTTTGAATCGATCCTAAGAATATTAAAACCTAGATTTTCTATGACATAGCAAAAATCATTTCACACTTTTAATTTAAAACACTTACCTACCTAATGCACTAAAATAAAATGGCGTCCATAAAGTTATTCCCTGATCTTTCTTATCCAGACACTTAAACAAAACGAAACACTCAAATTCTCACAACATTTAATTACCAGAGCCCTCCTCGCACTTGACCGCTTTAACTGTCCAATAAAAAGAAGCCTGCTTCAAAATATAGCTATACCTACCTTCTTTATTACCCATCGATAACAAACTAATCCTTTGCCACAGGAATATTTAAAAAACAGTAAAGTCTTGATGACGTCGGCCCTCTCAGAAGCCCGGCCTAATAATAAAACCGTCTAATTTATATCTTGGACCCAGAATCCGAATCCACAGGCCAACAACATTATAAGATTTTTTTTACCACATAACGTGGTTGTATATAAAACTAGCCTTTGTCAAAAAAAAAAGTCGATGATGAGGTAACGAACGGCGCTCGAACGTTCTTTTTTTAAATCGTTCGCCGCATTCGACGTGTGTGGTCTTAGTTTGTGCTTCCAACTGAAAATAAACTCTAGCTCATAAATTTAAGGTTGAGATTGAAATGGATTGTGCTTTTTACATTTTCCACGGCTTTGGTATTGCATTAAAAATTGAAAATGTTTTCGATAATTGGAACTGAAAGTGTATGAAGGGTTGTTGGGATTGAAATTGACGCCATGTTTTGATTTGGAAGTGTCAAATTACTTGTTATTGGAATAATTTTGGACAGTTTTTTTTAATTTAAATGTAAGAAACAGGTAGGTACATAATTAGAATCAGTACCTATTACTCTGTCAGACGAAGATTTCTTTCTCAAGAGTTTGGAAAGTTAGGTTAAAAAAATATATAAAAAATACTTATTAGCAAAAGTATGTCATGAAGGCATGTGACTAGGAGAGTGATGAGTTTGGATATGGTATACCAAAAAAAACATGGATGAACTGTGTGAAAGATGACATGGATAAGAGACGAGTGAATGCAGAGCTGACGGCTGACAGAGGGGAATGAAGGAGGAAGACATGTTTTGCCGACCCCATATAAATGGAAAAAGAAGAATACTTACTAGCAAAACAGTTATACTACACGGATACCTACTACATTCTACCCGTAATAAATAATTAAGTATTTAAATTGGGTTTCGATCGCTTGAAAGTTTATAAATACCTACTATAACGACTCAATGTTCATTTTACTAATAATGTCCTTGACATGACAAAATTGATAAATGTCACAACAACAAACCACTTTTCATAAGCGTTGTTTGTAATGACAACCTTAGTAAAATGACAGGAACAAAAAGTATATAATCTTGTAGCTATGCGGCTGACATAATGTTTATGTATTTTCTAATTGTTGGCAACACTGTATGACTTAATACAGGGTGTAATGAGCCCATGTTAATATAGGGTGTAATCAGCCCGTGTTTACTACACTTGCGAGCACTGGAGTTGGTTCAATGCGGGTTGTATAAGACTTTTTACATAATTTATATTTAGTGAACTATATGAATTGTGGGATATCATTTGAAAGATAATTTTGTTAGCTTTCAATTGATATCAAGAAGATTTTAGAATTAATTAAATTTCATGTCTAAATTGAGGGAGTTTTTGCAATAAGTCAAAGTTGTAGATGTCTAAAATGAAAAAAAAAATTAAACTTTAAACTGAAGCTTCAGTTTAAAGTGTTAATTTGGGCAGGAGATATTTTAGGTCCTATGATGGCTGGCTTTTTTGGGTCAAGTTCGCTTCTTTGAGTCTTTGTCTGACTGTTCGCTCACAGCCGTCCCTCGAACTTCTGTTTAGACGTTTACGCCGGGTTTGATAGTTAATTAACAGAGTTGCCTTTCAAATTATATACCACAATCTCTAGTGCATTGGACACATTTTTAATGCCATAGCTGGCAGACGAGCAGACGGGCCCCCTGATGGAGAGCAGTCACCGTCTTCCATAGACACCTGCAACACCAGAGGTGCTGCCCGCCTATTAAATACAAAAAAAATACAAAATTATACAAAAATAATAAAAGCGATACTTACCAGTTTAAGGCTCGCAAGTGTAGTAGTTTTTATTTTATGTTTTTGTTTTATTCACGTTTAATTATAAGTTGGCTAATGCAGTTTAATTAAAGTTTTCATTTAATTTAGAGCACTAGTGGCCTAGTGGTAGGTTGTAACCCCTCCTTTCGATCTTTTGGTTTGAATCCAGTTGTGTACCTATAGATTTTTCTATTCGGAAAATGTATGTATACAATGCAAATGCTCTCAAATGGTGAAGGAAAACATCGTGAGGGAACCCATAGCTTAGTCAGCTCCGCACGTATTGACCATGTCTTTCCTGTGGATAAGCAGACTAAGCTGTCATGTGCTTTTTTCTCCATACAAATGCGGCAGTTTTCTCGGGAATCGTAAAATGTAAAATTCCTTGTTACGTAATAATTACTGTCCAAATAAGAAGTCAAGCGATCAAAATATTTAAAACAAAGAAATACTTTTGAAACTATTATGGTTTTTAACACTATTTTTAAGAAACAACGGGATATTTACAAAATAAAAAGTTTATTCATGGTAAATATCTCGTTGATTCTTAAAAATAAAGAAACACTTTCTTTATACATTTGTTTTACTGAATTACTATTTAATTATTTGTTTATTTTCACCCGAGACATAACTTGCTTTTATTGACTGTATCATTTAGAATTTAATATTGACATTTCAAATTGTATGCTTGTTATTATAATTAACCTTTTCTTAAACATGCGCGGAAATATTGTCATTACTTTTGAATATAGAACACGCGAAGTATCATATTTACGTAGACTGAAAAACCAAAATCACTTCCCGGCGCGTTCTCGCTCCGGCAATGTTGTATGAAACAGTGTGCTGTTTGAATTTAGAACTCTTTCATCTATCGTACACATTGCGTTCTCGTGGCTGTATAGCCACAGATGCGTTTACCTTTTGGCACAAACTGTAAAATAAAAAAAAATATTGGCGGTAAAGCGGAGTTCGTTGATAATTTGGTTAATAAAAAATAAACTTATTATGTAAAAAACCCTTTTTTATTTCCTTGCATTTTTTTAAGAAAAGCACTATATTTGCCTCGGCCGAAATGGCAATTGCCTGTCTCGTATCATTGAAGTCCTCGCCTGCGGCTCGGCCTTCAAACTCATACTCGACCTGCAATTGCCTATTTCGCTGCCTTTGCAATAATGTACTATTACCGTGCATGACATTCAATATTTAAAATACAACCTCAACTTATGCAGGTACATTGCTGCGCCATTACAGGGTACATGTCCACTTTATAGCTCAAAAATATACCTAAGCTTATTTATATTTGGGGCCTTATTGTCTTCTTCTTCTTAATGAATGGCATTTGTCCATTTCGGCTCAATTTCGTCAGTGTTGAGTAATGAGGATATATTATAGATAAAATACTTTTTCGTCAAGTCAAGTCAGTCATAGACAAGTCGGCCCTACTTGGCTTTGAAAACAAATGATGGTCGTTTGTTTTCAAAACCATCAGAAACCTTTTCAATCATATCAGAATATCACATACCTAATACACTTTCATTCCAACTGCAAACAATGCTAGCTAAGACCTCAAGTAATGTTGGTAAAATACCACCGAAATTACACAACAGAACTCTAAATAATACTAGAAAAACAATTAAAATGGAAAAGTTATCTGACTTCCCAAAATGACAGAAAACGAATCCCCTATTGTCTGTCAACTCGTAATCGGCTTCATTTTTGACATTTGAAACTTAGCCTAGACTTCAACTGTCACTTTCGTATTGTATAACTATCTGACATAAGCAACGCCACCACCACCGAAATTCAAACCTAGTGAATGAATGAAACTTGATGTAAGTTCGTATTTTGGAATTGCGTAACGCCGAAATGAACTTCAGTTGGATAGACAGGCTTAGACAATACTAATAATATCAGCTTAAACATCACTGATAATGGATTTCAAGTTAAACAATAATGCTGCAGGTGAGATTGTAGCCAAAGGATGGTCTATAAAATGTAAAAAAAAAAAAGTGTGTGTCAGCTCTGACGCACGACTGGAGTTTACTCCTTAAAGGTAAAATAAGGGTACACACTACCCACGATCTAGCTGCACTGCTCAGTGCTCACACCAAATTAGAAAGTTGCGCAAGATAGGTTGCGCACCAAAAACGTAACGAGGTCATTCGTTCAGTAGATTTTACTCTCCACATTTTTCTCATACCGGGCGCCTTATATCAAAAACCGATTCTTCAGGAGTAAACTCCAAAAACTTTATATTTAGTGATATTTTAAATAAAAAAGTGAAAATGTAAAACTGGCGACAGCGGCTCCCATACAAACGGCGCATGACCGCCTTTCTACTATGTATTATATATTTTGTATGTATAATATAATTTATACTAACTCAACATTCCACATCGCGCTGCTAATAAATCAATCATTAGGTGTACATTTATAACGCTCAATGTGTTAATTATTACTCAAATATAACAATAAATTGAATGTTTGTATGTTTGTTTGGAATTTTTTATAGTTATGTGTTAATTCTAGGTTTGATTGCGTTGAACTGGCACCTAGAGTCACCTAGGCTTAAGACGTTTCTACTAAATAAGTGATTTTTTGAATTAGAAAGATTTTTATATTGTCCAAAAATGGAATGAGCTATAAAAAACTTTGTGGTATCTCTAAGTGTAGTAAATACCTTAAGTAGGTACTATAAAAAAAAACTGAATTAGAATTTGAAATTTTACGTGGAGTCTTCTCTGCTTATGTTGAAGAGCTCAGCTCTTGTCGGGGTTTTGATGCAGTTTTCTGTTTCAGTTTTTTTTGTTTTTATATAACTTATTTATTCGGCTTATTTAAAAAAAAATGTTTTTTTATCTGAAAGGTAGGTAATACTTTCAGATTGGTCCCACAGAAATTTCATCAAAATTGGCTTAGCAGTTTGGCTATGAAGTCGGTTTCTCAGGTGTTTTAAAGTTCACTTGTATTTCTCTGTATAGAGCGACGAAAGTCACGAGAAGGAGCTAGTAAATCTATAAACTGACGCTATAAGTGACTAATAGGCTATAACAACGCCGATTAACGTATAATCGAAGTTAATAGCATCAATAAGTACTAAATTATGACGGGAAAAACTATAAAGTGTTCATCGTTTTGCCCATAGATAGCAGTACTGTGTCCTTAAAAAAAATCAGTTGTCTGTAAAGGTTAACTGACGATAGTTGAACGTGACAACGTCATACAGCTGTCCACGCGGACGCATCGCTCACTCAAGTAGGAGAGAGACAGATGTCGAACGCTGCCGAACGTGGAGGCCGATTGTGCCTCTTTGTCGCTCGTTCCGCGCTTTCGTTTGCACTTCAAGCCTTAAATGGAACGCCTCAAAGCGAGGTAACGCCGCATGAGTCATGTTTTATCGTGCGTGCAGCCGGCTCCATCGAATTATAAAACGTTGTCACGTCAAAAGTTTAGGGTTTGTTTCTGCAACGGATCTCTAAATTAAGTAGGTAAGTACAAACTAGGGGACGCCCGCGGCGTCGCTCGCCCTGTTATCGTTATTTTTTCGAGACAAAAAGTATCCTATGTGCTGTTTCAATCTATAATCTATCTGTGTGCCTAATTTCATCTATATTCGTTGAACCGTTCTGGCGTTACTATAAACTATAAAAAAGAGATATTGAACGTTTTTTCTGGATACCCATACAACACTATCTAGCCCCAATTTAAGCAGAGTTTGTACTATAGGAACCAAAAAGCTGATATAATACTTAAATACATTTTGTTTGTAAAAACTACATACCTACCCAGTGATGTGCAATAAATTATAATTATTAGGGTTCTTTTTAAATATGATTACTTAAAAAAAACTAATTTACTTATCATTTATAAGTACAAAAAAACTTAACTTAAATATTTTTACAAGATGTACAAAAAGCAGTTGAACTAGGTATCTGCAACTTTTTTAATATTTACAAAAACCTACACATCACTTATTTATTTTCCATAGTTCAAAATCTGCTATAATGTTGTGTGGATTGTCTAATTTTTTTTGTTAGTTATAATAATCTGATATACTTAATATAAAATTAAAATTCTACCAACCAGAAACGTAATTTAAATGTATTCACTGTCACTGTTCGTCATTACCCAGTGGTAAGGGATGGCAATAGTTTTAGCACTGCAATTACTTTTAATTAAAAAGGCAAAGATAATGGCAGCCCTGGCGAATAATAAGTGCAGTTATGCATTAGACTGGCAACACCATAATTATCCTATTATATGTGACGTGCGCTTGCGCTGATAAATTAAGCGTTAAGTGTTTAAATTAGCTTGGTAGATCTAGATATTTTCAAGCAACGTACTCAATATATTTATTGCATACACATGGTTTAGTTTACACAATACTGAATAGTAGAAAGGCGATAATTTGCCGTTTGTATGGGAACCGATGTCGCCAGTTTTACATTTCAACTATTATATTTAAAATATCACTTAATGTGAAGATTTTAAGAAAAAGGAAGGAAGAAAGATGTTAAAGTATTTCTTGTTTTATAATGTCGCTAAACTTGTTCGAAAGTAATTCTTGCGCTGCTGCAAGCCATTTTTCACTTTACGACTCCCGAAAAAACTGTTGAATTTGTATGGCGAAAGGAGCATTTGCTCAATTTTGGCAACACTTTTCCGGCCACATATGGCCGTTCTACTTTGTTCTGTCGTTTAGTTTAGGCACATACATAATTGTTAGTTGTAAGTCAGTATCACATGGACCCTGTAATAGGGTATAGCAACATGGAGGTAGGTCGAGGTTTTAGATAATAGTAGGTAGGTATATAGATAATTACGCTTATAGCGTTGTTATAGATTCTTCTTCATATCGTGTCATGATTTTATCGAACCAAGTGTGGTGAAAGGATTTTAAGTGCGCCTCAACGAGGCTCCTTTCGTGCACTTGACACATATTTTCGAACTTTTAGGTTCTACGACTTGCCGGTTTCCTCACGATGTTTTCCTTCACCATTTGAGAGCGCTGGCGTAGTTTACATACATTTTTGGGCAGAAAAACTCATTGGTACACGACTGGTTTTGAACCCATGACCTTAGGATCGGAAGGCGAGGCCGCTACCACTAGGGCACCAGCGCTCTTCTGTTATAGATTGATAAGCTTGGTAGAAAAGATTAAACGATAAAACTATAATATCAAGGTGATATTAATGATAGGTCTTAAAAGATGTCAAAGTTAGGTTTAGTGCATATAGTTAATTTAAATTTTTAAAAATGAAATAAGGTCAAACAATAATATCCATAATTATGTGATCATAACTCTTTTTCAATCAAATAAAGAACTAAAATGTTTCGTAAAAAAATAATAACATTTTTATCTTGAAAAAAAGAATCTTTACAATTCCCCGACACGGCAGAATGTTTGGTTTTCGGTGTAAAAAAAAACATTTTAAAAAATAAAATATTTTGACAGGTAACACAATGGCGGGTCCAAAATGGTCGGCCACATGCCGCGTTGGGTTAGGGAGAGGATGAGGTGACTAGAATAGAATTAGAAGGTTATTGTCAAGTCTTTGCTGTGCCGAACACTGGTGGTCATGGCCCCACCTTCCGATCCTAAGGTCCTGGGTTCAAATCCAGTCGTGTACCAAATAGTTTTCTGTCAAAAAATCTATTTACACAATGCTAGTGTTCTCAAACGGTGAAGGAAAACATCGTGAGGCTTAGTCAGCTCCGCACGTATTGACCATGTCTTTCCTGTGGATTAGGCCGACTAAGCTTTTAGGATGGTATAGGTGCTGGACAAGCCTATTCGATCTAAACTCCTGTCCCAGGCACTATAGCGTCCTGCAAGTAGGAGCATGAGTAAAACACTAGTCGCCCCTGACGCTATAAATCATCTACAGTAGATGCAAAGGCCTGTTTACTGTTTATGCTCTGCTGACCCAACATAAAAAGGTGGGAAGAAAAAGAATTGGCAACTTCATTTGGAGATCCTTTTTTTTAAGTTCAGCAACCGCTTATCGCTTATCTTATGAACACACCCTATCCCTAACACCATAGATTATATCCACTACTATTGTATAGCCTTCGTATACCTAATTAGCTCTTGGGGTGGTAGATTGGTATGCCATGTTTCGAAATTTGAAATTCGATTGAAATTTTATGTTTATTGAAATGTTTATTGAAATATATGATTTGCATTTACGTGTGTTTATGAGTTACATGGTTTTTATTGCAAATGGAAATATTTTATTGCACTTGGTATGTTAATGCACAAAGATTAATAGCTAGTACATATATCCAATATTAAATCGCGTCTCCTAATATGTATGTATAAATGCTTTGAAAATAAATTACCTATAATCACTAATGCTAAAATGACAAGGAATTTTGTTTTATTTACCACGAAACAAACACACAAATTGATTTACAAATTGATATAAATCTTTCTTTCATTTTCATACCTGGGATTTTAATTTGGAAATTCGAACAATTCAATTTTCTTTTGTTTTATTAAGAAGGGGTCGTGCGAAAATTTGAGATGCGTTTTTAAAAATTCATAACTAAATAACTAAGTGACATTTTAAAAATCGCAAAAGGACTAATTGTAGACTATACATTTGAGATTAATTCGAATTTAAGTGTGTTAAAAAAATATACTATTTAACATGACATTCTATTTAACGCTTATGAAAATCGTATGTCAGCGTTAAATAGAATGTCATGTTAAACAGTATATTTTAGTCCTTTTGCGGTTTTTAAAATGTCACTTAGTTATTTAGTTATGAATTTTTTAAAAATAAATCTCAAATTTTCGCACGACCCGCTCTTAAGTTGCCGTTGCCGCGTGATGTTTGATTTTTCTTGGTAGGTGGGTAGTTATGACTATTAATCCAGACCTTTTGAAAATGGTTTCTATATTTTTTTAGATAAAAACGGTCTGTTTTGTGTTGAATAAAATAGTTTTCATACTTAGCTTGTGCATAATGTCCAGCATTTGCATGTTAAACTAAATTACTTAATTAAACTTAATTACAGAATATAAATAAGAAGGTATCTACTAAATCTGTTACTGTATGTTAAAATTGTAAGCCTTTTTATTTAGATTATCCAAGCTAGTGTGTAACTGCTGTAATAAAGTATTGTTTTCATTTCTCCTGTCGTTTCTATGCATTCAAAAAAGCTTAGTTCTATACCCAGTTGATATTGATAAGTATTTTATCAGAAATCCACACGAAACGAAGTTGCAAGCCTAAGAATTTATGCGGCCCAAATACTTCTTTGAGTTCTAGTTTACAATGTTTGCAAAAATATAGTTTGTGTTAAACCTACTTTATCAACGATCTTAAAAACTTTTTTGGTTTAACCTTATTACTTTGCCAGCATGCACGAAAAAAAAAACTTCACCTCATTCTACCACGGCACCTGATAATCAATTAACCGTAAAAATAAAAAAAAAGTAAACACAAAGTGCAACAATCTTGCGTTCCACACTTAAACTTCGCTAACTTGAAGTAATTTTACTTGTCATTGTTGATTTTAAACGGAAAAAAGTATTTGTATACTTTGTTAAGAAACCACACTCATTTTGAAATCCAATTCATTAGGCCAAGCGTGACGTATTTGGCATCTGTGGCGAATTATGTAAGGAGTTTTAAGAATCTATGGAAAACGGCTCTATTTGTGTGGGGTAAAGGTCTAGTTTGGCTAAATAAGGAATTATTTTGAAGTAATGAAGCAGGTAAGTAGTGTTGGGCAGCGAAAATATCACTACGGATTTTAATTCGTAGTTTTACGGATTACCAGAAATTGTTACAATACGTTTAGACCTACGATGATGCAAAGGAATTAAAAATCTCTATATTTCTTTATTTTATAAGTTGGTTTCGGCTAAGTGAACATTTTTTGTATTAGGAAATTATAAGGTATCACAAAAAATTACTTAATTTTGGGATGTTATTATAATTTTACTTACATACGATACTAGAAAAAGCTTTTTTAGTGACGTATGTAAGTAAAATATCCACTTGTTTTCTTAGAGTTTGGTTTAGACTTACCTAACTTTAAGATGTTTCAAAGTGATTATTGCGATAAAATTTATATTATTATTATTTATTCACTTGAATCTCGAGGATTTCAACTTTTACGCTTCAAATACGGAAAACTGAATTCTCTATTCTACGGACTTTTACAACATCCCATCACTACTCTACCCACTGCGTCACGAATCGCGCCAAAATATTGACGTTCGTTTTGACAGGTCACAGAACCGTCACCACACGTCACCCGGGCATAGACAATACCTTGTTTACAGCGTTGCGAATCTAACCTATTCGTAGGACGGCTTTGTTAAAACCTTTTTCCTCAGGTGAGAATAATTCTTATTGTGCTTTTAGAGACTTTATTTTGTGCTTTTGTTGGTGTACTACCGTGTTTGGACGTTACGCGTGCCTATTCAGAAAACCTTGAGGAATTGATTTTATAGTATTCTTAAATATCAAACTTCTTGTTGTCCCAATATTTTGACGACGCACGAGTATAAGAAATATCGGGAGTCAAAACGCACAAAATTAAATCATGGTAAATATCCTGTTGTTCATAAAAATCGATGTTAAAAACCATGATAACTTCAAAAGTTTCTTATTGTGGTGTCTCTAGTTTTTTCGAACCAGTGTGGTGAAAGTAAATTTTTATGTGTGTCCCAAAGTGGCTCCTTTTGTGCCATAAAATATATTAATAATAAAATTGGAAACATGTTTCTGTGTTGTTTGTCATGTTACAGAGCAGAGCGACTAAATACATTTCATTTCAGTATTTTTTTTTTTTTCGTAAACTACTATGATATTTTTAGGACATAAAAACAGCTGCACGGCTTTCTAGAAACCATAGCAAAAAAAAATACCATGAAACATGCAAGTGTTTTTTGAAAAAGTGTTGTTGACAACTTCATTTTGTTGTTCGTTATGTGTTAGACTAATAACACGTAACAAACAACGTCTTAGTTTTTGTATAAAATTAATCTAAGCAAGTTAAAAACCTTGCAATTGCATGCAGTTTTTACCAGCATTTTTTTTTTACTGGTCATATATTTTTTCTTGACCATAGACTATAAATGTTAGTTTTTTTAAGTTTCTCACATTTCTAACGTAACTCCAGTTGCTCGTACCATAAATCTATTCACCATAAAACAAGCATGTGGAATAACAAATAACAAAATTAATCGGAAAACGCAATTAAAGTGCGTTGCGCGGTTTTTTATGACCGGTTGCAAAGCGGACGTTTTTGACGCGGCGTTTATTTTACTTGTAATTTTAATAACAAAAAAATGACAACATTTATGGAACTTGAAGAAACGTTAAAGTTAGTCATGTGATGTCATTTTTCTCAATATTCTTGTTGAGTCACAAGTGCTTGCGAACTAGGTAGTATGTATGGTGAATTAATTTTAATTGCGCCTTAAGTCTTTTTCGTGCACTTGACACTTGTCATGTCATGTTGTCAAACTTTTCCCAATAAAAAGATGACATCACAAGAAGTGTTTGCTTATAAAACCCCAAAAATTATGAAAACCTAAGCCTTTAATTAATTTTTAATCGTATTTTGAAAAGACAAATGTATGATACAAGTGCATACAATTATGTTGTAAAGGCCTACGCACACCTAGGTCGCTGGCGATGGCGATCAGTGAAAAGCTGTCAAATTTGACAGGATTTCATTGATCGCCATCGCTAGTGACCTAGGTGTGCGCAGACCTTAAAACCAGAAAAGTAAAAAAAATAACAATTCCATATTTGAATTAAAATGTAATGTTCGAACTTGGAATACACTAACTAAATCTCTTTGATAACCGAGTCTAACCACAAATTTCAAAGCAGGTTCAAAATAAAACGCGCGTTAAAAAACCGCACTGCTTTCATTCCACAGAGTGCGTAATAAAATCGTTATCACCAACCGAAGCGCAGCTGTAAACCGAATAAAAATATGGCCGCAGAAACCAAAACAGTTTAATTATAAAAGCAAGCGGACCACACACGCAGACTCTGCTCATTATAACTGGATCCATAATAATTATATTCAGGCTTATAATTTCGCGCTCGCCTCGCAAGCGTAAAAAAACAAAAATTAAAACATTACTTTTAAGTTATTAATGTGTCAACAACTCAATTTATTGCAACGAGTCGGTGCCGCCTCCAGCGCGGGAAAATTCAACCAATCACGTGCGAGTTTATCATTACGCGCAGAACTAACAACTATATACTTGTCTCTTTCTATCTTTTGAATGTCCAGTTTAAAAAAAGCCTTTGAACTCCATCCCCTTTCCCGCGTTTTTCTTGGTTCTTGTATGAAGAGGGAGGCGGGAGAGGTCTTTGTTATTTGGCTTTTTTGGTGGTAATGAGCTTTAGAGAGGATGACATTATTAATTTATGCGTGGCCATAGACTGTTTTTTTTTTATCGAAACCTGCCCGTGATTACACACGTTTCAAGTCTGCCTGTACGTGATCGCGAATTATTGTTAGTTTATAAGCGTTTTGGTATGAATGATGATGAGAAATCACGCGTCGAAATCTTTCGTACTCATCTTAAAAATAACTCTTTGTATTTTGTTTTTTTTTACAGCTAAAAGCTCAGTGCATAATGTGTGTCTAATGAACGAATTGAGGCACACAGATGAAGCCTCACGTGCCAGTAATTTCACCGGCTCACCCTTCAATTCGAAATACAACAATGTCACCTATCATAGAACTAGAAATAAAATTGATATTTATTTTCGTAGATGCGCTACGCGTCGTAGGGATAGTGCTACGGCGTAGCAAGCTTTCTTGGCTAACATATTTTTTATTGCACAACTACTGAATCGATTTTTATAATTTTTTTGAGACCAATCTAAAATACAAATTATTTTTGCTAAATAAAATAATCTGGGCATTTTCAAGGCAAGAGTGAATAGGTGTTTTCTAGACCATCCTGTAGGTCTACCACAAGCTCTGTTTGGCTCTATCTCTGGCTCTGGTTTTGAGTGTTGATTAAATAAATCCTACGTCGAAACGTCAGAAACACAGTATAATACACTGGTGAGCACTCAAACAGACTCAAAACTAGAGCCAGAGACAGAGTCAGATAGAGCTTGTGGTAGGCGAACAGGTGAGCCTTTTTTGAAGTCTGCTCTAAAATACAAAAATGCCTTTTTAGGGTTCCGTAGCCAAATGGCAAAAACGAAACCCTTATAGATTCGTCATGTCTGTCTGTCTGTCTGTCTGTCTGTCCGTCCGTATGTCACAGCCACTTTTCTCCGAAACAATACAAGCTACACTGATGAAACTTGGTAAGTAGATGTATTCTGTGAACCACATTAAGATCTTTTCACAAACATAGAAAAAAAACAATAAATTTTGGGGGTCCCCATACTTAGAACTGAAATTCGAAAAACTTTTTTTCATCAAACCCAATACGTGTGGGATATCTATGAATAGGTCTTCAAAAATGATGTTGAGGTTTCTTATATCGTTTTTTTTTAACTTGATAGTTTGCGCGAGAGACACTTCCAAAGTGGTAAAAAGTTGGTCCCCCCCCCCTCTTTCTTCTAAAATAAGAAAATGATAAAACCAAAAAATATATATGATTTACATTACTATGTAAACTTTCAACGATATTTGGTTTGAACGAGATCTAGCCAGTAGTTTTTTTTTTTGCGTCATAAATCGTAAACCGCAATTTACCTTTCGACGAACTACAAGAACCTTTATATTATTTTACTTGATGCTACGGAACCCTTCATGGGCGAGTCCGACTCGCATTTGGCTGCTTTTTTTAAATATAGATTGCTAAGCATTTGGCTGCCATCACACCTAATGGAATGGTCATGGTAAGGATGCAGCCTAAGATGGAACAAGCTTAGCCATAATCTTATTTGGGACTAACTTCACCTAAATCACTATAGACAGTCCGCCTCCATAATTACGCGCCCAAAAAACTACATTTTAAGGCGCCATTTTGAAAGGTTTCCTTAATGTAGCCGGTGCGTTTAAAAACTTAATTTTCGATGGTCGTTTGTGAGGTAATATCAACAACAGAATTCATAAGAATTTATTTCTTGTAGTTTTTTTAGCAGGATGCAACCCGAAAAGTGGGCAAATATCGTCACTCCTTGGGTGCCTGAGGACGGGAGACGAACGGGGCCAGCCGAGAAGACGTTGGCGAGATGATCTCGACGGTCAAAGGAAAGATTGGTGGGGACCGCTAAGGATCGGGACGAGTGGAAGGTTTTGGGGGAGACCTTTGCCCAGCAGTGGGACAATGTAGGTTAGATAAAAAAAAAAAAATTTTTTTTTGTTTATTTATTTAAAACTTTCACGCAATTTAGTGCTAGGAGGACTTATCTAAAATTAACTTTTGTTACACAAACAAACGGTAGGAACCAAGGCGTAGTTTGTTGCCTGTTTTTGCGTCGGCTTGGTCGTGTGGAACTGGCACCTAGGCTCACCTAGCTTTAAGACGTTTCAAGTGATCTTTGTGATACCATTGAATAATAAAAAAGTAAGTTTTATTATTCAATGGTATTAAATAGTCAGTTTTTTAGTAAGTGAAAGGATAAAAGGGTGATAAAAAAACCCCGTGTAATATGTAGTTCTAAGGGCGCGTTCACATATAATGTCCGTTTTTACAGGATCCTTTTTAACGGATCCGTCGCTACTGGAGATAGTATTCACACAGCATTTACAGGATCTTTTTTAACGGATCCGTCGCTACTGGAGTTGTGTTGTATTGGTACTATCGTCGCCTGCGTTTGAGGAAGCCCCGGCGTTATTGGATACATCCATTAAATGGCCGCAAATGGCGGCTGTGTGCAGCACCCCACACCCCGCGCACCCCCGCGTGCCAAGCCTCGCGCGGTTTCGATCCGATAAACGGATCAGTATACTGGATCCGGAATACTATGGTGTGAACTGGCTCATACAACTACATACGCTAATAACACATACGTTTAAACGGACCTGTAAAACGGATTGTTGATTATTTTAACGGATCGATATTTTTTACTGGATCCGGAATACTGTATTCTGTGTGAACTCGCTCATACAACTACATACGCCAATAATACATACGTTTAAACGGACCTGTAAAACGGACGTTATATGTGAACGCGCCCTAATATGGTGTATGATCACGAAAGTTTAAAAATTACTAAGTATTGTAATTAAATAAATTGTGCATTGGGTATTTTGCACGGGGCTGTACTTGCAGTAATTGTCACAGAATGATGTGAGTGGTTCCGTCTTATTACAAGGTGTTCCTAATGAGAACACCTTCACTATAACTGATCATCATCATCAGTAGCCTGATTAAGTCCACTACTTAAATAAATAAATAAATATTTTTGGACAATCCATACAACACTATCTATATAGCCCCAAATTAATCATAGCTTGTGTTATGGGAACCAGATAGCTGATATACTACGTACGTACTTTTTTTTTGTAAATACATACTTAGAATACAATATAACACCCAGACAGAGAACAAACATCCGTGTTCACCACACAAATGTTTGTTCTCGGTGGGGATCGAACCCACGACCTAAGGCGCAGAAGGCAGAGCTACTACCAACTGCTTGATATTCTGTATTTAAATTTTAATGAACAATATTATATTATGCGAATAAGTTTAAAAAACTAGAGAATCTGACTTCATAACCAAACAGCTAAACCATTTTTGATAAAATTTCTATGGGACTAATCTGAATCTATTCTTCAGATATGATGAGTACACTGAAAAATCATGTCTCTACAAAAAGTAGTAAAATTTTAATCCATAATGTTTATTCTTACAGGGTCTTATTAATAATCCTGGCGTAGCGTTGGACTGGTTGATCCGTGTTTTGTCTCTTGCATTGACATGCAATTGTCAACTCGAACAAATGTGACAAAACACGGATTAACTAGTCCAACGCTACGCCAGGATTATTAATAAGGCCCACAGTGTTTATTTTAATCCATAGTTTCTATAACTTTGTAGTAGATAGGACCTATGATTTGGATTTAAGGTGCTGTCAACCCTCAAGTTATTTTTCTATCGTATATTTGAAGGTATAATAAATCTCTGAATACTTATGAAAACTAACCCAGTTTCACTTAAAAATATAAATGCCTAAAAACAAATTTTTGATATTTACTTATAGTCTAAGATCCCGCTATAGAAAGACCTTCACCGAGCTGGTTATTTAATGAAACGTATTTTATATTTAATTACTTTAATTTCTAATTACTATTAGAAAAGATTTCCTACGAAAAAAGTGTTATATTATTAAATCGAAATTGGGAGTCAGATATACGATTATTTACGCTATTTCCAACTTAACTGATGCTAAGGGTACAAATATCTACGAATTACAACGTATCACTGACATTTTAAACAAAATTCTTCTCAGAATTAAATCTCCATATTATTAAAAGGCATAAACATGTACCCGAAAATTATGAGCCGATTAATACATTTATTATAACGCTATCTCCTTTTAACTTGTAGCCCTGTCTCGCTCTAACAAGGGTCATTTTAGCTCCGCGTGAACGCATGAAATTAGTCTCGCTTTTTCATCTCCCGCCGCGGACGATTTGAATTTGGAATCGGGTTTAGGGGTCAGTGGGAAAAATGAAAAGTCTTATAATCCTGTACAAAATAAAATAAATAAATATTATAGACAATGCACAGAACATTATCTAGCCCCAAACTAAGCAGAGCTGGAAACCAGATAGCTGATATAATACATATCTATTTTTTGTAAATACATATACTTAGAATACAATATAACACCCAGATAGAGAACAAACATCTGTGTTCACCACATAAATATTTGTTCTTGGTGGGGATCGAACCCACGACCCACGGCTCAGAAGGTAGAGCTACTACCAACTGAGCTGAGAGGCCAGTCAAATTCAACAATAGACACTATTTTGATCAGAGCACGGCCAAACTAATGTCGATGACCTTGTCTCTTGCAAACTTTGATCTTTCGAAATAATCACTAAACTTATTAATGAACAATCGCGAGCAACTATTTTGTGTACCAATCCGATTGCACACACTAGCAAAAAACAATTTAAATCTAATAATTTTTAGCTAATAGTACGAAAACCAGATAAAAGCTAACTTTTTAGTAGAACGCGTTATAGGATCAAAATTATTGATTTGATTAATATCTTTCAAAAATTCAAAGTGTGCGTGAGAGAGGTTGTTTTACGGTGTCTATCGCCATAAGAAAATATCTGTAAAATGCACAAAAGGAGCCTCGTTGAGGCGCACTTAAAATCCTTTCACCACACTTGGTTCGAAAGAATCAGTGACACGATAAGAAGAAAAAGAATCGCCTAAAGGTTCTATTCCTGATGAAAAGTACAATTGCATTGTATACCCAGAACACATTGCATGAAAATATATATGTGAACTAAAAATAATGTAGTGAACCCTTCAAAAAGCGAGTACTTCTCACCCCTAATAACTTTTTATTTTTTACAAGCGACCCCGAAGGCCGTTGGGAGCCGCCATGTTGCCTGATTTTTTTTTAATTATCAGTGTTTCGGTCGGCACCGGTCGGCACATACTTAATGCCTTTAAAAAAGGTTTAATACATTTGGTGCCATTTGGAAAATGGCGATTTTATCAACGCTTCGGCTTCTGCTTTGTTAATCTATTGTAATAAATATGTCTGCTAGAGATTAAGAAGATTTGTTGGTAAGTAAATAAATTAAGTATTTTTCAGTGGAACATTTATATACAGATCAGACAGTTTATAGTTAGTTTTTTTTTTAGTTTTTCCGTCTGGCACTGATTTGGATCAGTTGAGCTATCTCTAGATCGTTTGTAACGATCTGCAGATAGCTCATCTGTTTCTTGTGTATTTTGTACATTTTGTAAATATTTGTTTAATTGTAAGTTTCTTTGTGTAAATAAATGACAGTTTATTAATTAGCTTATAAAATAAGCTTTAAACATAAATGTTTATTAAAACAGAAGTTTTAATAATTAAGTAGTAAAGCTCTTTGTGTGTGTCTCGTGGGGGTGCGTACTACCACCATGCCTATCCCTGCCGTGAAGCAACATCGCTGTGTTTCGGTTTGACTGGCAACTTTTTATTCTTTGCTCTATGAAAAAGTAAAACACTCCATTCCACGGGAACCATCCACTTTTCCGGGATAAAAAAAAGTCTGTATGCTATTCTAGACAATAAATCTAACTCTGTGTCAAATTTCATCCAGATCAGTATAAGCGTTCTGGCGTTATTGAGTAACAAAGATCCATCTATCCATACATCTTATATATGGAAATGTAAATTACTATTTACTATTAATTAGTGTAATTGGTCTCAAGACCGTTCTAATCTTATACCTTTAAACGAGAAAATCTTGTATATATATATATATTTAGGATCTCGGAAACTGCACCAACGATTTTCACGAAATTTAGTATACAGGGGTTTTCGGGGGCGATAAATTGATCTAGCTAGGATTCATTTTAAGAAAATGATTATTTCTTTCCGAGTTCAATAATTAAACATAAACTGAATATGTGACTGCTCCTGCCATTTATTGACGATTGTGAGCAACTAACTGCAAGCATGTCCACCAGATGGCGTTGTTCAGTAAGAATAAACCAGTAAAGATGATAATAACTATGACTCTTATGATTTCTTTAAAATACAAATTAACGAAAAAAATTCCGAGCGAAGCTCGGTTACCAACTAGTCTATATTAATAAAAGAAAGTCGTGTTAGTTACATTATTTATAACTCAAGAACGGCGGAACCGATTTGGCAGAAAATTAGTGGGGAGGTAGCTTAGAACCGGGAAAAGGACATAGGATACTTTTTATCCCGAAAAGCAACGGGAACGGGGTGTTACGGGAACGAGCGAAGCCGCGGGCGGCCACTAGTTTATAATATTAGTGGGATGGAATGAAAATCACTTCTCGCAAAATGTAGTTGTGCTAAATTCATTTTACTTATTGTAGGTAAAACCATTACGTTGAAAGTGATTATCATTCTACCATAATAATGGATGTGAAAAGCTGAGCCCATTATGATAAAACAAATCATAGAAACCTGGGATCTCGTGACCGCGCCCCCGAAAGTAGATTATGAGGAATGTTTGTTGGATTATAAAATATGATTCCACCATTTTAGGGTGCAGTAGGGTGACTGTGATGTTAGTAAGATTGGGATAAAACACAGGTCCTATAAAACATGTTATTTCATTTCATTTAAGGCCTGCGCACACCTATAGGCCGCTGGCGTCGGCGATCAGTGAAACGCTGTCAAATTTGACAACGATATTTGACAGCGTTTCACTGATCGCTACCGCCAGCGAACTAGGTGTACGCAGGCCTTTATTCATGAACAGTTTACATAAAATCGTGTTTGGAATTACATTATTAGACACCACAACACGTAGTACACAAAAACGGTAAAACTTATTAAATAATAAATACAATAAAAATATGTCAACAAGTAACAAGAGTAAGTAAGTGTTACAAAATACCCCGTAAAAAATATAAATTAAAAAGTTTTGTCAACCTTAGTAAGCTGACATGTCAGGGAACCGGATTATTTAACAGAAAGACCTATTTTACCTATTTCACCTAATAATTGTCAACTTTAATAGTTTTTTCTATTTGCATTCATACAATAATAATATTTTTTTATTCAATCTTGAATCGCCTGACAGCGCGCCAAATACTTTGACATTCCATGACATGACATATGACAGACGTCATACCTTGAGCACAGATAATAGAGTCATCACTAATGAAATATAACTATTATATTATATAACTATTGTTCATACATTCCTGCGAATAAATGATTATGATTATGATTAAAAATTGAGAACTAACGTTTCGATTTTTATATGGCAGCTCGTCCCTTTCTTTCTGTCAGCATTTTG
The DNA here is from genome assembly GCA_939531255.2 of Thera britannica. Classification (NCBI taxonomy): domain Eukaryota; kingdom Metazoa; phylum Arthropoda; class Insecta; order Lepidoptera; family Geometridae; genus Thera; species Thera britannica. The sequence continues at coordinate 5,459,502 of OW618052.2, forward strand.
CCATAAAAATTTAATAAAGGAATAGTAGGTACACTAGTTGTGATAGGATCAAAACAGACGCGCTATTGTATTGCCCACTAAACAAAAAAGGTGATTAAGCACAGCAGCGCCCTCCAATCCCACGACGGTTCTCTTTCTGAACAGACTACCTAAAGTCCTGGTCACCCTACCCACCATGAGAGAAGCCAGGTGTCCACAATAGCGACCCGCCCTCTACGCGCTTCGGCCCTTTGTGTGCTAATGCACCCTTATTTATGAACTGGAGGAAAATGTTACCTTGTTTACACTATAACATCGATTTACTTCAAGAAAGTAAATAAAAATATATGTATAAAATTTATGTATAATAGTGTTGGCCTCGTAGCTCAAAGACGCGCAATGAGCTATGGAGAGAGCTATGCTGGAAGTTTCACTACGTGATAGTATCAGAAATGAGGATATCCGTAGAAGAACCAAGGTCACCGACATAGCTCTTAGAATTAGTAAGTTGAAGTGGCAATGGGCAGGTCATATAGCTCGAAGAACCGACAACCGTTGGGGAATAAAGGTTCTTGAATGGCGACCACGAACCGGATGACGAAAAGTAGGGCGCCCACCCACCAGATGGACCGACGACATTGTTAAGATCGCGGGAAGTTGGTGGATGGAAAGAGCTAGGAATCGTTCTTCCTGGAAATGTGTAAGGGAGGCCTATGTCCAGCAGAGGCCTCCAGGCTGATGATGATGATGATGTCTAAGTTAATAAAATTGAGTGCACTAGCCACACTAGGGCACATCAGTAGGTCTACCACAAGCTCTGTCTGGCTCTGTCTCTGGTTTTGAGTCTGTGTGAGTGTGGACTAAATAAATCCTACGTCGGAACGTCACACACACAGTATAATACACTGGTGAGCAGTTACACAGACTCACAACCAGAGCCAGAGACAGAGTCGGACAGATCTTGTGGTAACAACAATTTGATAAAAACGTTGGTGACCTAAATACATATGATTTTATAAATTCACTTTTGAAAAAGGTTTTGTAGGAGTTGACTAGACTACAAACAAACTCCAGCAAAGTACACTAGAAAAATGGATCTTGACATAAATACTCTGAAAATGCAATTATTTTATTATTATAGTAGGTACCCAAGCGAGGGAAGCCACGAACAAAAGCTAGCACTGCAAATGACAAATCACAAAAGAGAATCTATGATGGGAACTAACAAGCGCGGGAAATCTGACAGCTGTCACTCTGACATGCAAAATGGCGGCGTGTTTTCGCGGCAACAAAGAGGTCAATTAGCTATCAAACCTATTTGCTGCTATTATTTTATAAGTAGTACCTCTTTGTGTGTGGTTCGTTCGGGGAAGTACTACCACCATGCCTATTTCTGCCGTCAAGCAGCGTTGCTGTGTTTCGGTTTGAAGGGTGTGGGTGACATTACAGGCTGAGGCTTGCATATAAGCTTCAAGTTGATGAGCACAGGGCTGCGCATCGGAGGGCACGTTTTTATCGTGATGACCTACGCGGCAGGGCTTTTGTTATAGGTGATAGTTACTTCAGAATTTATTCAAGAGATGTCAGTTAAATTGCTAAATAAATAGACGTGATTTGAAGATGAGACCAAAAATCCTAGATAGGCGTGGGTTCGAGCCTTACCGAGAACAAATATTTGTGTGGTGAACTCAGATGTTTGTTCTCTGTCTGGGTGTTATATTGTTTTCTATTTATGTATTTACAAAAAAAGTATATAAATACTAGTGGCCGCCCGCGGCTTCGCTCGCCTAACATATTTATTCACCCTTTAAACCTTCTCTGGACTTTCACAAATAATTCAAGACTAAAATTAGCCAAATCGGTCCAGCCGTTCTCGAGTTTTAGCGAGACTAACGAACAGCTTATACAAGGTGTATCTAAATATGTGTACTATGCGAAGGTGGGGGGTTTCAGACCACAATGGAGATCAGTTGTGGGGGGGAGAAAATTAAAAATTCCTATTTTCAGTTTCCCATACAAAAATATTTAATTTCATAATGCCTAAATAAATTGACAACCCTATCCTTGTAACCCCTTGACCCCTTGACCTACTACCTCTGTAGGTCTACTACTACTACCTACTACCTCTGTAGCTGAGTTTAGGGTTGTCACTTTGTATAAAGTCAGCTGTTCATGTTGAAACTTCGTTGCAGTTTTTTTCAGAGATACCAATCGAAGTTCGAAAAGTCGTTGAACAAAAGTTGTTCCCCGGGGGGTGGAAATTCACCCCCCTTCAGGATAGTACACATATTTTGATACACGTTGTATCAGCTAATATCTGGTTCCTTAGTACAAGCTCTGAGGCTAGATAGTGTTGCATGAGTTTTCTGTATTATTTATTATTATTTAAATTTCCATTTGTTTTTTCTCTCGCTAAGCAAGAAGTAGGTACTTTTACGTTTTTCGCAGGCTTTTGGCTAAACGAAAAATGGTTGACGATTTTATTGATTTATTGATAAAAACTTGCTAACGATTCGGCAAGTGTTTAGTATGACAGCTTTTTATTATTATTATTATATTATTGTCTGAATTATTAATTATTAAAGTGAGATAAGGGCAAGAAGAAGAAGTTGATTATTGTCTGAATTACTTAAACTTGATTTGAACCCACAACAATCAAGAGACGGGCCACCACTAGACCACTAACTCATACTTAAACTCTGCTATTATCGGCATAATAATTTTAGTTGTACTTAACGTAGAAACAAACAATAAGCATCTGTGTTATTATGTTAACTGTAGTGCATTTAAGTATTACCTTATGATTAGTAGTTAGGGACCTAAATTACCTGAAATACCTTAGTGGGATTTTACCACAAAGCAAAGTAAGTAAGCCATGTGGCCGGAAAAGTGTCGCCAAAATACATGAACATGTATGCTCTTTTCTCCATACAAATTCAACAGTTTTTTCGGGAGTCGTAAAGAGAATGCCTTGCAGCAGCGCAAGAATTACTTTCTGAACAAGTTAAGCGACAATATAAAACATAGAAATAATCATTCTCTCTCTCTCTTTGTCTGTCAGCCATGGCATTAAAAATGTAAGCATGTTATTAAACACATTTTTAATAAATATGTATATTTAAATACTTTTTGGACAATCCATAAAACACTCTAGCCCCAAACTAAGCACAGCTGCACAAGAATACAATTGCAAACGTATTAGCAACTATGTAAATGTGAACCCACGACTCCGTCCACTAAACCGCAGAAGCCACAAACTCGTTTTATAATATAAAATGTAAATTGAAGGTGCTCGGTAGCGCCGCAAGTACTACATTTGTGTTGCGTGTGCGCAGGGCTTAAGGCGAAGTGCGCGGGTTGGGTTACAGTGGCATTATATTTGCATAATAATTAATTTTGTTCATGCTTTATTTTATTAATCATAATTACTTTAATATTAGTTGTTGGCCTCTCAGCTCAGTTGGTAGTCTCCGTGGTTGGTGGTTGATTGGGTCTGCATTCTGAGCCAACTCGTAGGCTCTGCTTTCATCCAAAAAATCATTTACACAATGCTCTCAAACGGCGGCAAGGAAAACATCGTGAGCAAACCGGCATTATAAAATCTGAAAATTTTCGAAAATTATGTGTCAAGTGCACGAAGTGCTCTTTGAGGCGCAATTAAAATCCTTTCAACACATTTGTTTCTAAAGAATCAGTGACACTCAATACTCAATACTCAATACATTTATTGCTTTACACATGGTTTAATTTGTACATACATAGCTTTTAAGTGTAAGTAGGTATCACATGGACCCTGCATAGGGTATAGCAAACATGGAGGCAGGCCGAGGTTTTACGGTAAGTAGGTACATACGATAAAATTATATATAGTTATCTTGGATATTTAGGATTGTGATGCTCCTTATCTTGGTAGGTAGTTATCGTGCCGGTTATTGTCTAGTTGTTGTTGATGTCAAAATACACGTTAAGAAGAAGACAAAACAAAAATAATAGCAGTAGTAACTACTAGTTTCACCTCTCCTTAACGCGTAGATCGTAACTCGGACCACACACATCGCCTCAGAAATAGTTCTTCCGTTGCGACTTATAACTACATTCTATTTACTATCGATATACAATCGGGGAATCGATTCGTAGATTTTGACATGACATGTGTACTAAGAAGTCATAATTCGATTTCATTTAAATATTCTATTTGCTGTCATTTGATTAGCACTATTTGTCAAAAACGATGTCGATGTACAATCGGGGAATCGATTCGAAGATTTTGACATGCGTCCGTAATAAGAAGTCATAATTCGATTCCATTTAAATACCTACCCAATTTGCTGTTAATTAATTTAGCACTATTTATCAAAAACGATGTTGATGTAAAATCGGGGAGTCGATTCGTAAATTTTGATATGCGTACTAAGAAGTCATAATTCAATTCCATTTAAATACTCAATCTGCTGACGTTTGATTAGTCCTATTCGTCGAATAAAAAATGGCCGTCTTGTCTATTGACTATTGACTAAAAACTATTTTATTTATGTAAGATTACGATTTTTACTTTAATTCTACCTCGTGATATGTACTATATTTATATGGTAGGTAGGTATATATTCGTATATTTATTTATTTCTATTATCTTATTTTATATTTATATTGTTTTTTATAGGTAGGTATTTATTATTATTTTTTATATGTTGTACGTAGTTTATAGCGAGTAGGTATTAACATACCTACTCGCTAGTAGGTTTATCAAAACTGTTTTCCACTACATTTTATGCACGCCAACCTATTGTTTTTTCACCTGTCAAGGTTGGCTGGTAGAAAATGCTGTCTAGCATTAAGCTCTCCTATTGTCACGTATTTTTGGAGCAATAAAGAATTAAATAAAATAAGATTTTATGTAAGACTTGACATTAGCAAAATTGACCGAATGGAGAGATGCCATCAATCAAGGTGAAGAAGAATAAAAAAAACCCAGTCCTTGTTTTTGACAAGCCTTAAAAAAGAGTTACTTGGTATAATATATTTAAAAATAAAAACAGTTTATTTTGCAGTTCAACTTTAAATTAATATTTTCAGTTCAACTTAATTGTAATGATGGCAAAAAAGGTAAACCACTCAGCATTAGCTGCAAAGCAGGGTAGCCCTTGCAGCGCTGGTTTTTAGTGGTATCATCATAAAATAATAATATTTGACGCTAAAGATAATAATTATATTGTAAAATCCTAATAAATAAGAAAACTAATAAATATCTGAATAGCGCTATTAATAATACTAAATCCATTCCATGTTCCTCTTTTTCTTGATAGCTGAACAAGAGAACCTGAAGGAAAAAACTGCCCCTAAAATAGGTAAACCTACCTAATATAATCAAGAATAAAAGCTACCCGAGCTGTCAAAAATCTTATCGACTTTTAAAAATCAGTAGTGAAATTTGAATAAATAAAATGCACTGATATGAAACCTTTTGTAATCACACATAGACATGAAACAAGCCTAATCAGAGTTCATACCACAGACAAGACAATGACAGCCAAACAAGGAACCAACATGGCGGCTAACGAGAGTTTCCCGCCTAAATGCCTGTCAACTGTCAATCTGCTATTGTCGACGTGCCATTGTGTTTGAAATTTGTTTATTTGTCGCTCTATTTAGATAATAAAGTCGATTGAGGCGCCATGTTTGTTTATTTTGCAATTAGTTTAGACCAAAGGTTAATTCCAGCACTGGTACAAAAGTATTTGTGTATGACAATGGTCATAAAAATCGTCCGCTTTTCGATCCTAAGGTCGTGGATTCGAATCCAGTCGTAGACCAATGGGGTTTAGGGTCCAAAAATGTATGCGTATATGTGAAGGTAAACATCGTGAAGAAATCAGCATGTCGTAGAACTTAAAAGTACAAAAACATGTGTCAAGTGCAAGAAAGAGAGTTAAAATCCTTTCACCACACTTGGTTCGAAAGAACTTTTAATCTTCATATTCAACTTCTTCTTGTGTATCACTAAGTTCGTTCAAGCCGAGTTTTGAGAGGATTTTATAGGCTCCTTTCGTGCACTTGACACATGGCAAATTTCGGCAAATTTTATCATCCGCACTTGATGTGCGGGCAGGTATTTTCCGCAAGTAGGCCGCTGGCGGGCCCTTTTTGCGTGACCCTTGACAAGTGTTGCTCGAACTTTTTTAGGTTCTACGACACGCTGGTTTCCTTACGATGTTTTCCTTCACCGTTTTGAGAGTACTGGCATAGTGCACATAAATTTTTCGACAGAAAAACTCATTGGTACACGACTGGATTTGAACCCACGACCTTCGGATCAAAAGGCGGGGCCACTACCACTAGACCACCAGTGCTCTTTGTCAGTCTCTTGACACATGTTTCAGGATTTAACTGCTAAAAATACGAGTGTTTTTGTTTGTTAGTAAGTGTCAGTGAAATGTCACAAATACCGAAGTGTCAATGTAGGAGTTGTAACACTTTGACACTTGCACTACGCATAATGTACACCCATTGTTTGTATTGTATTATTATAAGTTAATTTTAAACTTGTCTCTTAGTTATTCGAAACAGAGGCGGGAGTTCATCAGAAAAAGTAGTAGTAGACCTCTTTGTGTGTGTCTCGTGGGGGTGCGTACTACCACCTTGCCTATTCCTGCCGTGAAGCAACATCGCTGTGTACCTACAGGTTTGAAGGGTGTGGGTGCCGGTGACATTACTGGCACGTGAGGCTGAACATCTGTATGCCTCAAGTTGATGGACGCAGGGAAGTGCATCGTAGGGCACGTTCCTGACGTGCGTGACCTACGAGGCAATGCTTTGTTATAGGCGATGGTTACCACTTAACATCAAGTGGGCCATTATGTTGTTCCTTCAGCTAATTAAACACATACAATACTATCTAGCCCTAAATTAAGCAGAGCTTGTAACTATTGAAACCAGTACCCCAAGTCCCAGTGCAATTACAACATTTCGTTACCAAATGTTGTTTTCGTTTCGCCTATTTGTCTCTGTCTATTGTATGGAGAAAAGATGAGACAACAACTCTAACTACGTAATGTATTTTTGCCGTCTCATATTTTCTCCATACAATAGATAGAGACAAATAGGCGAAACGAAAACAACATTTGGTAACGAAATGTGGTTGCCAAACTCCGACTTCGGGTACAGATAACTGACGTATTACGAGTAACACCTATTAAAAACATTTCATTTGTAAATAAATACTAGAATACGTTAAAGCACCCAGACAGAGAACAAACATCTGTGTTCACCACACAAATCTTGTTCTTGGTAGGGGTCAAACGACCTACGGCGCAGAAGGCAAAGCTACTGTTTTCCAACCCAGCTGAAAGGTCAGTCAAAAAAAAGTTTATTTTAGATCATACAAAAACAATCGGTAGGAACCAAGCCGTAATTTGTTGCCTGTTCTTGCGTCGGCTTGGTTGCGTGGAACTGGCACCTAGACTCACCTAGCTTTAAGACGTTTCAAAGTAATGCTTGTGATACTACTGAATAAATATACATTTGATTTGAATTTTATTTTTATTTACTAAAAAAAATATATATTTGTACTTGAAGATATAAAAACCTTCAAAGCAGCTTCGGGTAACTATACTTACTAGATAGACAGGACTTTATACTAGATAATCTAGTCTCTGTACAAGTTTGATTTGTAGAGATTATGTTTCCTAAATAACGGTGAATGTCTTTTAACGGTCATACTTTCAATCTGGGTCAAAGTGGGTTATACTGTCAGTAATTTATACTAGCAGCCGCCCGTGGCTTCGTTCGCCCCGTTCCCGGTACGCCCCGTTTGCGTTATTTTTGACGTGACAACGTCTTATAATTCGATGGAGCCAGCTGCACGCACAAAAACACATGACTCATGCGGCGTTACCTCGCTCTGAGGCGTTCCATTTAAGGCTTGAAGTGGAAGCGAGAGCGCGGAACGAGCGACAAAGAGGCACGCACGGCCTCCGCGTTCGGCAGCGTTCGACATCTGTCTCTCTCCTACTTGAGTGAGCGATGCGTCCGCGTGGACAGTATGACGTTGTCAGGTTCAACTATCGTCAGTAAACCGACTTTACAGACAACCGATTTTTTTTTTGTGAATACCGTTGCATGTTACTTTTGCTTCATACACGTTTCCAGTTTTACAAGAAATCAGCAAACTACCGGCATGGAATGAAGTTATAGATCAAATAGTTAGATTACTTCGCCTAGGTCTTGATATTTCCTTCCTCATTTCAATTGCGCCTCTTGGTCATAGATAAATCAAAATAAACGATATCAATCTTCATCTCATTCTTCTTCTTCTTCTTGAAAAGAGCTTTGCACTAGGTTTTGATGCATTTTTCTCCAATTATGTCTTTCTAATGCGGCCTCCTTGACGTCCTTATACGACATGACAGCGACCTTTTCGTTTAACTGGCTCATGTAACGTTCTTATCCTTCCTCTTCCCCGTTTTCCTTCAACCTTACCTTCAATGACGTTCTTAATGTAGCTGTCATGTCGTAGAAGATTCAACGAACATTCACCACACAAATATTTTTTCTCAGTGGGGTTCGAACCCACGACCGTCGGCGCAAAAGGCACAACTACTACCAACTGAACCGAGAGGCCAGTCATTCTAAAACTTTTCAATCAATTCGTAAAACATCAAAAAGCAACATAAAAACATTAAACGTCGTTTACATTAAAAATATCAATAACTTCAATAAAAATCATAATCAAACAAAAAACTGTGCCATTTTCAACACTATAGGTATTTATCTATAACATATCTTAATTATACGCAGTTATTATGTTATAATTTAATAAAAAACACGTTTCGATCAATAATTCATCAAGATGGCGGCTGTCTATCAATATAATAATTCTGTCAAACTTAAATTGAAATTCTGTAAACGTTCAAAGCAGTAGTATTGATACATTACGAGCCGCAAAAGAGCCATAGCAATTCACAGCTGAATAACAAATCCCTACACAGCCCACTAAATACACAATAAGCTAAATCAATTGCCGTACAACCCTCTCTTTCTGTCAAACAAAAGCGACACAAGTCGAAAAGAGACGGCGATCTATCCCCGACGCTGCGTGTGGTCCGATCCGCCCAAAAAAGAAGAAGGGAAGGGGAAAAATCTTGTTTGCACAGGGGCGTGTCGGGTGTCTCCATTCCACAGCAGTCACTCCGCAGCCGTCGCCGCGCGCAGTCACACGTCAGACGTCAAAACTGACATTTCAATCTGACAGCTGTGGACGCGAAAAGAACCGATAGCGACATTAAGAAATCATGTTATTAACTTGCAACGAATTGATCAATAAATATTAATGCAAGTCTACAGTGACATTCAAATAACCGTGTATCAAGAATTTAAATTACTGTTAAAGACATTTGTGTGGTGTTTCACGGCTGATTAAAACTACAATGGCGTTTGAAGATCGCTGTAGTCCGAACCAGGCGACCAGCCCCGGTCCTGTCTCGGGTAGAGTACCAGCTCCACATGGCTTAAACCAAGTATACCAGCCGCCAAGCCAATACACATGCACCACGATCGATAAAAGGTACGAAAGACCCAACATGACTATTGTAAAAGTCCAGCCTAATTCCCCCCCTCCCAGTCCTAGTGACTACCAAAATTACTATAGACCTGAAACACCTGACATCAAACCTCAAATTGAGCCCCGCTTTGAAGGAAAACAGCCGACGGCACCAATCGCTTTCTCAATCAGCAATATTTTACACCCAGAATTCGGTTCAAACGCCTTGCGAAAAACAAACAAAATCGAGGGGCCTAAATCCGTCGGGCCTAACCACAGTATATTGTATAAACCCTACGATTTATCGAAGCAGAATGACCCGAATCACCAGAAATACAACTTCGATTATCTAAAGACGAAAGAATCGAATGATTTTAACCCATTACCACCTTTGGGTGGCTTACGGCAGACTGTATCACAAATTGGGGAGAATAAGGAAAGCCAGCCTAAACCAGTTGAGGTGCAAAAGAGGCCAGATTCAGCTAGTTCCATGGTGTCTTCGACGTCAAGTGGAGCAGTCTCCAACTGTGGAAGTACAGACACGAACAGTCAGAGCGGGAATCCTTCCCTATGGCCTGCTTGGGTCTACTGCACGAGATACAGCGATCGACCGAGCTCAGGTAATTTTTATTCTTTTAACTCAGCACGCTATATTTTTAACCGACTTCAAAGGAGGTCGCTAATTTCGTCGTTTATGAACCGATTTTGATAATTCTTTTCTTGTTGGAAAGGAGATATTTCAAAGGTGGTCGCATGATAAGGAAATTAGGGTTTGATGACGTCAGACCAGAGAAAACGAGGCCTTTCGAAAATCGTAGGGGTGACTAGTGCGGTTGTAAGTTTTTCAATAAGTATTTTATATAAAATCAGTTCAGCAGTTTGGCCATGAAGTCAGTTTCTCAAGGTTTTTAAACTTCACTTATTTTATTGATTACACTTAAGGGAATCACAAATATTTTAACAAAAGCTCAAAAGCTTTTATCATTTGGGACGTTATAAAATTCTTTAAAGGATACGCACATCATCAACGCTGTCATATTTGACAGCATTTCACTAATCGCCGCCGTCGCCATCGCTTAGATGTGCGCAGACCTTTATTAATTGAAAAATAATACATTGTTGTAAGTGAGAATTGGTTACTGCGTGTCTTGTTAGAACTTCTTTTACCTTTTTTGTAATATGATTGATAATATTGCAAATTAAAACCGGATAAGTGCGAGATGGACTCGCCCACTAAGGGTTCCGTACAAATTAGTAAGTACACATTAAAAAGTAGGCACATATTATAAACAAAAAAGTTAGCGACAGCATAATTAATATGTCTTAACTATTGTATTTAAGTTACAAAAAATAATTCTTCTTCTTCTTCTTATCGTGTCACTGGTTCTTTTGAACCAAGTGTGGTGAAAGGATTTTAAGTGCGCCTCAAAGAGGCTTCTTTCGTGCACTTGACACATATTTTCAAACTATAATTTAAAAATATTTAGAAAAAATAATTTTGGAAAAATTTTGAAAAGTTTAAAATTGGGTCACTTTTCTAATGCTTTGTGATGCGATGGTTACTACTTAACATCAAGTGGGCCATATGCTTGTTTCGTCAGCTAGTTAAAAACTTTTCTATACACATTTTTTTATGTAAATTTATTCCTAATTCCTTTTGAAAAAAATCGGATGTCTGTAAAGTCGGTTTACTGACGATAGTTGAACGTGACAATATCATAAGAAAATACACAGATGTCGAACACTGCCGAACGCGGAGGCCGATTATGCCTCTTTGTCGCTCGTTCCACGCTCTCGCTTCCACTTCAAGCCTTAAATGGAACGCCTCAGAGCGAGGTAACGCCGCATGAGTCATGTTTTTTCGTGCGTGCAGCCGGCTCTATCGCTAGCCGGCGTTGTCACGTCAAAAACTTTTCCGTACATATTTTTTTATGTAAATGTATTCCTATTCCTGACAGTTCGAAAAATAATAAAGAAATAAAACAGACTAATGTTTAAAAACATTATCTTGTGTGAATAATGCTTTAATGTGAGTCCAATCGAATTTGAATAACTACGGGACCTAGCCGTGACCAAACGTAAATAAATGATTTATTTAAAATATATTCCGTTTGTATAATAAGTGTTGACATATACAACAGTTTTGTATTAAGGTTGTTTTACGATTCTATGTTATAGGGTTCCGAAGTTTGACAAGTAACCCTAAAGTATTTTTTTAATTCTGGGTAAATAATTTGTTTAAAAGTAGCGCCAGTGACAGAAAAAGTGAGGAGTAATAGGTTGGCGTGGTACGGGCATGTCATGAGGAGGGATGAAAGTCATGTGACTAGGAGAGTAATGAGTATGGATGTGCATGGATATCAGCAGAGGTGGACCAAAGAAACCCATTTACTGTCTTTATACCTCGGCCTACCTCCATGTTGCTTTACCCTATACACAGGGTCCATGTAATACTGACTAACACCTAAGAACTATGTATGTAACTAAACTAAACCATGTGTATGCAATAAATGTATTGAGTATTGAGTATTAAACATGGATGAACTGTGTGAAAGAAGACATGGATAAGAGATGAGTGAATGCAGTGATGACGGCTGACGGAGGAGAATTCTCTGTGTTCGCATTTACACTCAAGATAGTAAAACTTGCCATAATAACGTTAAGTCTTGCGCACATCAAAGCAATCTGCGATGGGGATTTGTGAAACGGTATAGTCCAATCCAAAGTAATGTCAGAAATATTTTATTTGACGGATAGCATTACTCGAATGCTACAACCTGCCTTCAGAAGATTACAAACGGGAACCTTCATGATGTGTGTTCCGACACGCCCTTGGCCAATTTATTTTGTTTCCTTTTGTTTTAAAACATGAGATCGAATACGTTGACTTATAAGAATGATTGTTATCTTTGTAGATTTTGATAAAGATATTATTCTGTACTAGCTCCTGCCCGCGGCTTAGTATGCTTTTGTCACATAAAGAAAGAAGGGAAATATATTTATTTGTGATAAATACAATTAGGTACACTGCCTCTACTAATATAACTAAAAAAAGTTCTTCTCCTAAATTTATGAGATAGAATAGAATAGAAAATTCTTTATTGCACACCCTAAACTAACGTAAAACAAGTAACAATAATAGCGAGGCGTAAATGTAAAGAAGCGATCTCTTCCAGACAACCTTATTAGAGATTAGCTCTCGTCAGGGTTTTGATGCTGTTTTTAAAAAAAAAACTTTAAAAAAAACTCAAATCAGCCCAAAAATTACGAAGTTATTTTGAGAACCTTTTTGGTTAAAAAAACTCTGCACAGAAAAGATAATTTTCGATATAACTTTTGAAACTATCATGGTTTTCAACACTATTTTTATGAAACAAATTTAATCATGGTAAATATCCCGTTGTTTCATAAAAATAGAGATGATTTTATTTGTTTACAAAAATCATCAGCAAAGCTGTTAGTTTAACTACAAGTGGCTAGGTTATTGAACTACATTGAACTAGGAAAGTATACCTACATAGTTTAACGTTATTTTTTACCTATATTGATTTATTTGTCTTTGTATGCAAATGGGGAGAAACAGACGATAGCAAGTAAAGACGCAATACCAACATCTGAGCACAAAAAGCGTTTATTCGCGTGCGTCACTTGTCACCATGTACGGTGATGGCCCTGCGATGACAGCTGTCAGTTTGACGTATAACTGACATGACACGATATAACAATTTTGTTGTTAATGCGCTATTTTCTAGAGTTTTCGTGTTTATTGTAATGAGTTTTTTTATGTTCGTGTTTGAACACTGAAATAATATTTTTTTAAACTTTGCGCAGATTGTTGCGTCCTCACAGAGTTGAACTTGTTTGCTGCGTTCCGCTTATCATCATCATCATCATCAGTCTGTTAAAGTCCACTGCTGGACATAGGCAACGTTACTACCCCCACTCAATATACGTTGACAGTTGGCCAATTGTTCATTTACAATTTGCTTTTTAAAGTGTTAAGCTACTTATATAGGAAAGTTTAAACTGTTTCGCCAGCTTTTTTAATCTTGCTTATTAATTTTACGAGTAAAATACTCACTTATAACTTATTACAATTTTTAAAGTACCTAAGTAAGTATTTGTCGGTTTTATGTAAACCTATATTTATTATGTTACAACTTGGCAGTAAAAATATAAATTAATATGGTATCTGATAAGAAACTTATAGATATAAATCTATAGGCTGTATATTATTCTTATAAGTGACATTCTGCAATTTCAAAAATAGTGTTATTTTCCAATAAAAAATTAATGACCAAAATTACCTTAACGAGAAAACCAGTCTTATAACAAGCCTACCAACCTACTAAAAATGCAATAAACTAAAAGAAAACTTGACAACATAATTACGGTACCAATTATGTAAAATTATCATTTTATCGTGTTAAACCTTACACACCTATAAATAAAACGCAAAATTGCATGGAGATCAGAATTAGTTTGACACTTGGTCATATGAATATTTCCTTTCAAGACCAGCTAGTTTCCTCACGCCATTCTGACCTTTATACAAAGGTGTTAAAGATCGTTTTAAGATAAAAAAATTCTATAGTAATTTGGAGATACAGTGGCAGGTGTTAATAATGAAACAATTTAGCTGTAATTGTTTCGCGCCAATTTTTTCAGCCGCCATCTTGTTGGTCATGTAATGGCGGTCTTTCCACTTAGGTCACAATGTATAATTATAAAATCTGCGGTTATAATTGGCGAAAGTGAAAAATATGACACGTGAATTAAAATAATAAGGTTCTTATAAGGCTCTACAGTTAGATAATACTCTTATTAGTATGTATAGGTCACATTCACATGAAAACGTGAAATAAAAAAATAAGTAGATATACCCAGTCACAAAGGCCTTCAATAAAAGTATCTACTACCTACTATAATACTACAACAGCCTTCAATTAGTTAGCCAAAAGTCTTTGATACTATGGATCATAAATACTTAAACGTTACTATTACACTAAAATCATAATTACCTGAACAGTTGGAGTGATAAGGGGTTTGGTGTCCAAAAACCAAACAGAAAAAAACTAGGTGTCACTACAAGACCATTAAGAACGAGTTGCATGAATATAAATAAAAAATACTTTTGAAATGAAAATTACATACCTTAGGCAGGCTAAATAAATAATAAATAAATATTACGGACAATCCACACAACACTATCTAGCCCCAAACTAAGCAGAGGTTATACTATGGGAACCAGAGGACTGATATAATACTTAAATACTTTTTTTTTTTGTAAATAAATACAAAGAATACAATATAACACCACATCTGCGTTCACCACACAAATATTTGTTCTCGGTGGGGATCGAACCCACGACCTACGGCGCAGAAGGCAGAGCTACTACCAACTGTTCCACCAACCACTCTTTTATTTGTGTTATCATTTTTTTGTGCTTATTTTAGTGTTAAGATTTCCAATATTCCGTTATGTGTATGTTATGTTAAATAAATACATTTTCTTTCTTTCTTTTCTTTTCTAAATTACTCACTTCTAGTGTGCTCGCGAGGTGTACACTTCAGAGCTACTAGTAACTAGTAACTAGTAACTAGTAACTAGTTTATAAATAAATAGTACCACTTTACCCGTTACTCAAACTTGGGCTATAAACATACCGTGTTTGGACATCCTTTGTGCGGATAGCTTGCAACATATTTAACCGGTTAGGGTTCCGTAAGGTTCTATACAATCTAATTAAAAAAAACATTTTATAGATAGATAGATAGATAGAAAATTCTTTATTGCACTAAAACAAAAAAAAATGCATTGTACATAGGCGAACTTAATGCTAGAGAGCATTCTCTTCCAGTTAACCTTTGTGTAATTCGGACATTCTTAGCGGGTAGTGCACATAAAATATATGAATACCTATATATAATATGAAAGGGAATTGTTTTCAAAATAATTATCTGAACAAAGCAAAAAGGTAAGACACAAACATATTTTAAAGTTGAATTTTCAATAAAAGCGTGTTTTTAAATTTTTAAACTATATGATATTTTAATTTTTTAAATTAATTTAATACATTTTTTTTAAGATAATCGGATATTTTTACGAATTATTGCAATGTCATCGGTCTTTGACAGGTAGACAATACATGTAGTATTATACTTAAGCTCCTGTAGAAAATTTGTGAAGTGTCACTTATAAGTGGTAAAATAATGTCGTTTAAGTGACGATATTAATGTTTTTTTTTCAATTTTTTTTTATTATTGTCATCTTTGTTTTATGCTGTTATTGTTGTGTTGCATAAAAATAAATAACTTTTGATTTGATTTGGATTTCCCGGCGTTTCAACCGTGCTACAACAGCCGTGGTCGCAGGCAGACTGGAGTTCATTGGAGTTACCGTCGTCTAAAAAAAAGATTCAAATGACACACTTTAAAATTATAAGGGTAATCGCGATAAATACCCGTTGCTTCCATAATTATGCTAAAAAAAATCGGTTGTCTGTAAAGTCGGTTTACTGACGATAGTTGAACGTGACAACGTCATAAAGCTGTCCACGCTGACGCATCGCTCACTCAAGTAGGAGAGAGACAGATGTCGAACGCTGCCGAGCGCGGAGGCCGTGCGTGCCTCTTTGTCGCTCGTTCCGCGCTCTCGCTTGCACTTCAAGCCTTAAATAGAACACCTCAGAGCAAGGAAACGCCGCATGAGTCATGTTTTTTCAAGCGTGCAGCCGGCTCCATCGAATTATAAGACGTTGTCACGTCAATATACAGAACCCAGTGTAGGCGTGTTGGCATCACACTTCTGGCCTCGTTGATCAGCCGGCAATGATACGATGTAACGATAGACTCGTTGTGGTAATGACGGTTCTGGGAACCGATAGTGATGTGCCATGCTATCCTTTTCAAGACTCGGTCTCGATTTCTGCAATTACAAGTCTTTTTAGCACTTTTAACGTGACAACGTCTTAAAATTCGATGGAGCCGGCTGCACGCACGAAAAAACATGAACCATGCGGCGTTACCTCGCTCTGAGGCGTTCCATTTAAGGCTTGAAGTACAAGCGAGAGCACGGAACGAGCGACAAAGAGGCACGCACGGCCTCCGCGTTCGGCAGCGTTCGACATCTGTCTCTCTCCTACTTGAGTGAGCGATGCGTCCGCGTGGACAGCTGTATGACGTTGTCACGTTCAACTATCGTCAGTAAGCCGACTTTACAGACAACCGATTTTTATTAAAAAATAAAGTCGTATTAATAAGTATTTGATCTGCTATCTGGTTCTACAGTACTGTTTTAGCAGTAGTAGAGCTCTTTGTGAAGGGCTCGTCCGGGGAAGTACTACCACCATGCCTATTTGTGCCGTGAAGCAGCATTGCTGTGTTTGGGTTTGAAGGGTGTGGGTGCCGGTGTAATTACTGGCACGTGAGGCTGAATATCTGTATGCCTACAGTTGATGGACGCAGGACAGTGCATCGTAGGGCACGTTCCTGATGTGCGTGACCTACGAGGCATTGCTTTGATGGTTACCACCTAACATCAGGTGGGCCATAGGCTTCCATCAGCTAGTTACATAAAAAAAATTAAAAGAAAATATTTATTTTGCCATGTTCCATCACTAGTTAGCAAAAAATGAACACAGTTTGTTTTTAATAACAAGTGTGTTAATTAAATGATTTTAGCTTAACGGTTGAATGATACTTTGTAATTAGACTTCACTTAGAGTTCTCACTATACTGGTTTACTTTGTCAATTGCTCGCAAACCGGTTTATATAGACCTTTAGAATTGTTGTTAAACTAAGTTGTCTTGAGGGTCTCGTTATGCTGGTTACTGAAGTGAAGTTTTAGAGAAACTAATTATACCAGAGCTTTTGATTTACTGGTTTTCGATATTAGTTTTTAGAGAAATCTTTTCTTCTTCTTAATTAGATGGCATCTGTCCATTCGGACAATTTTGCCAAATTTAAGAGAGGATATTATTACAGAAATAAAATAGCTTTTAGCCCAGTCAGTCATAGACAAGTCTGCTGTCATTGTCTTTGAAATAAAATGGCGGCCAATTTTTTTATCAAAATCATCGGAAACATTTTCGATCAAAACTGGATATCACATAATACACTTTCATTCCAACTGCTCACACTATGCTAAGACCTCAAGTAAATGTTGGTTAAAATACCACCGAAATTACACAAAAGAACTCAGAATAACACCAGAAATACAATTAAATAAATACTGTAGACAACTCACACAACACTTTGTAGCCCCAAACTAAGTAGAGCTTGGATATTGGGAACCAGATAGCAGAAATAAACCTTTTTTTGTGTAAATACATTAGAATACAATATAACACCCAGACAGAGATCAAACATTCTGTGTTCACCACACAAATATTTGTTCTCGGTTAGGATTGAACTCACGACCTACGGCGCAGTAGGCAGAGCTACTACCAACTGAGCTGTGAACGCTGCCAAAGAAAGAACCATTGTCGTGAAAGTCATAAAATGACGGTTGCTACGGTTCTTCTCAGATCCTATAATGTCGTCTGTTAGTGCATTCTGAAGACAGAGGACTAGTGATGAGATTAAGTATATCTCGCCTATCGATATCGATATCGATTTGACTGGCCTCACAGCTCACTTGGTAGTAGCTGTGCCTTCTGTGCCGTAGGTCGTGGGTTCGATACCCACCGAGAATAAATCTTTGTGTGGTGAACATATTTCTTTGTTCTCTGTGTTATAATGTATTCTAAGTATGTATTTACAAAAAAAAATTAGTTAAGTATTATATCAGCTATCTGGTTCCCATAGTACAAGCTCGGCTTAATTTGGGGCTAGATAGTGTTGTGCGGATATTTGTTACAATATTTGTTTATTTATTTTTATATACACTGGCGTGGTATGGGCATGTCATGAGGAGGGATGAAAGTCATGTGACTAGGAGAATGAGTATGGATGTGGATGGATGTTTGGGTAAAGGTAGGCCAAAGAAAAGATGGATGAACAGTGTGAAGGATGACATGGATAAGGAAGAAGTGAAGAGAGACGGCTGATAGAGGAGAATGGAAGAGAACTTTAATGTTGTGCTGACCCCACATAAAGTGGGATAAGAGCAGGAAGAAGAAGAAGAAGAAGACTCATCAACATTGTCTATGATATTCCATTTCGAATTGATTTTGTGATTTTCGAGATTTTGTTCATACTTTCATTTTGATCAATAAATAACTATAAACGGTTGTGTTTTATTATTATTAATAAACAACAAAAAATAAAGATTCTTGCTATACCTAGTTTTCTAAATAAATTATTTTCAGTTTTTGTAAAAATCAACAAGTTGTTGTCAGACAATGTTGATATGGTGTAATTGCGATATTACTAGCATTTGATTTACGTGCACAAAGCTAGTGCTCTTAAACGGTGAAGGAAAACATCGTGAGGTAACGAAACCCGCGGCTTAGTCAGTTGATGCACGTATTGACCAGTATTTCCTGTGGATTGGACCGACTAAACTAGTAGTAGTAGAGCTCTTTGTGTGTGTCTCGTGGGGGTGCGTACTACCACCATGCCTATTGCTGCCGTGAAGCAACATCGCTGTGTACAGGTTTGAAGAGTGTGGGTGCCGGTGACATTACTGGCACGTGAGGCTGAACATCCGTATGCCTCAAGTTGATGGACGCAGGGCATCAGTGTTTCGTAGGGCACGTTCTTGACATGCGTGACCTAGAAGCAATGCAATTATAAATACCACTTAAAATCCGGTGGGCCATATGCTTGTTCCATCAGCTAATTGTATTAAAAAAGTATTAATTAATATCCTTTCCATAAAATAAATGTTCATTTTTAATTACATTTCCTTAATCGATAAAAAGTATCGATGAATTATGTATCGATACGTCGTAACAACACTATTTACTGAGAAATGACCACCGAGTCTGAGTTTTTGCGTCAAAGAATGCGCTAATAACTTGATTTGGCTTCTTTTAACTGTTGTCAAATATTTTTAGTGCTTTGTACTTAGCCATACTCAGTGTCGTCACTTTTAATTACCTACTTTTTTAATGATTAAATTTCTTATTTTATAATTAACATGCACAGGTAAACTAAATTAGAAATTAATAAAACATACGAACACTCATTCAGTTAAAGATTTCTAGTATCTGTAATAAAAAACATTGTCTCGTAGGGCACGCAAGTCAGAAACGTGCCCTACAATGCACTGCTCTGCGTCTATCAACTTGGGGCATGCGCATGTTCAGCCTCACGTGTCAGTAATGTCACCGGCACCCACACCCGTCAAACCAAAACACAGCGATGTTGCTTCACGGCAGGAATAGGCATGGTGGTAGTACGCACCCCCACGAGACACACACAAAGAGCTCTACTACTACTAAAATGAGTAAATATGAGAAACTTCACGCACAGTGTTCCAAAAAAAAAACTTATAAATCAACTATCATTCGCAAATTGATACGAAGTAGAATGCTCAATCGGTCCGTCGCCATTACCGAAATTAAAAACAAAAAGTCTGTAGCAAATCATTCACCAAACGGTGATTACTTCCAGTTGAGACAACAATACAAATATAAAACAAGAGAGAAAGAGACAGACGATAGAAAACTCAACCACACCCTATAATTTTCGAACATAAACCTACCCACGAAAATCAAAGAAAATCAATTGTAATACTATCACACCATTAGCTTTTGCTATTCAAAAACAAACCTTATTTCACAGCTTTAGGTATCAAACTGTCTTGCTTGAAATTTAACAAAAATACAAAGGAAAAAAGATCTTATTACAAGAGATTTAAAGGTGATGTAGAATTTCGTTAAGGGAATTTAAGTACATGTATTGAATACGTAATGTTACTTTGATTTACGAATGAGTTTTGAAATGGATGTGGCATTTGTGCTCAGTTATAAAAATCGTAGGTGGTCTCTTGAAATTGATTTTTGTGGTTTTCTAACCACGGGGTGTAGTAGCGACAAGTTCATAGGGTTTTATTATTCTGTAGGTGATAAAAGAAAAAAGACCATTGAAAAAAAAATCAACTTGTAAACTGTAGAAATTGCATTTCTTCTCTTAAACGGTAGGTATACCTGTATTGCTTATCTGCCTACATAATATATGGTTAAATAAGTTATGAACTATTTGAAAACGGCTTGAATCTATTTATCTAAAATAAATTTTCCATCATTATCTGTAAGACATCAAAAGTAAAGACCTAAGCTTGTTTACTTTAAAAATGAACTCAAACTGCCTCCATCCGCCAATTTCCTGTCAATGACGCATCATTAGCATCTTTCTGCCATTATCCCGACAGTAGGGGTTGTCATCACATATTCTTCTCCCCTATTAAATGCCATTTTAGGACGCACTCCTGCCTTAAACACTCGCCTCTTACACCTTTCATTCATATTTTCTTAGGCTACTTCACCTTAGAGCATTAATTATCTAGTGGTAGCAACCCCGTCTTCCGATGCTAAGGTAACGGGTTGAAATCCAGCCGTGCACTCATGGATTTTTCTCTTTGAAAAATTGATATGTGCAGTGCAAGAACTCTCAAACGGTGAAGAAAACTATTGTGAGAAAACCTGCGGCGTAGTCAGCTACGCACATATTGACCAATACATTTCCTGTGGAATAGCTATTTAACTGACAGGACGGTTATAGGTGCTGAGCAAGCCTACTTCACCTAAAAATCCTTTCTCAGGCACTATAGCGTCCCATAAATAGGAGCATGAGAAAACAACAGCTGTCCCAGACGCTATCTAGATGATATACAGTGGACAAATGCTAGTTTACTTTTCATACCTAATACTCCTGTCACCGTCACAATAATTATTGTAACTGACAAACAGTAAGTAATACCTACTTTAACACCAGCAAAAAAACATTGCCCAAGAAGGCATTGCCAACCGAGAGATTTTAGATTGGATAGATAGCAATGTATGTTTAAAATAGTGATTATTTTTCCATAAATATAACATAAATTTATAGTAAATTGAATTCTCATGTAGATTACAGTCATGCGTGAGTCGACCTTTATTTTACATTTTCAAATTGAATGCTCAAACATCAGGTGATTAAGTGTCATATTCATACAACTGTAATGTAGTACGTGCCTTATAAAGTCACTGGGACTATTAAATGCCATATCCATCTTAAATAGAACATAAAATTTTATCACATCACATTTATAGAACACCGTCGGACGGCGACCACAAGAACCGCATAAGTCAAATAATTTTAAATTTATTAAGTAAAGAATATTGAATACGATTTGACACAATTCGCACTTCAGTTTTGCGGTTGTAATAATAGTTATACCATTTCGTAATATTGGTTTTACTGGTTGTTTTATTGGCATTGCCAGTATTTAACTAACCGACTTCAAATAAAAAAGAAGGATGTTCTCGATTAGGCTGTATTTTTTTTAATGTTTGTTATCGCATACCTTCGTCATTTATGAACCGATTTGATTTTTTAATGTCAAAATTTCATCAAAATCGGTTCAGTGTGTTTGATTATGAAGGCAGTTTCTCAAGTTTTTTTAAACTAACTCGATGACTTTATGAATTTTAAATGATAATAACTGTTCATTGCAAACTGTATTTTGTGTACATAATATTTAACGGTAACAGCTTTTTACCAGGTGGGCCTTTTTCTATTTGTTGTATAAAATACATATAATTCACAAATTTAGCTACAAACGTCTCAAAATATTCAACATTTACGTTAATGCTTTAATTCAAACTAATTTAATATTCATTAGAAAAAAAATATAGCCATAATAACCATTAGAAGTATCAAAATATAATTAAAACGTCATCTCTATAGTCAAAATATGCAAACGACCACACTAGTTGAAAAGATCTGCCGGTTTTGTAATATATGGCGTCTAAGATGACTGTAATAACTTAATTTTGATGCTGAGGTCGAAGATCTCGCAAATCGTAACTTATCTAAGGTCAAGCGATGTTGTTTTTGTCGGTAACTGGTTCCGTACCATATTCTATTGAATCATCAGCCTGAAGAAGTCTTCTTCTTCTTCCTGCCCTTATCCCACTTTATGTGTGGTGGGCACAACATGTCTTCTCCCTCCATTCCCCTCTGTCAGCCGTCATCTCTGCATTCACTCCTCTCCTTTCCATGCCATCAGCCTGAAGAAGTCTACTGCTAGATATTGAAAGATAGATAGATAGAAAATACTTTATTGCACACCATATAAAATTAACAAGGGAATACAGAAAAACATCGAAGTGGAATACAATTCCACTCTTATCACTAAGAGCGATCTCTTTCAGACAACCTTGGGATGGACTGGACTTGACAAGAACGGTAGAGGACGACGGTGTAGAAAAAACAATAAGTATAATGCATACACAATTACATTATATTATTATATTTACACAATATAGATAATACTAATACATACATATTACCATAATTATACCTAAATATAATATGTACAACATAGGCCTCCTCAACAATTATTGCAGTTTCAGTCCACAATAATAACATTTTTATGATTTTAACTCTGTGTGATGCTTCTAGTTAAAATATTTGCTTCGGTAATCTCCATTAAGGGTATTTATCTACTTTGTTGTAAGAAAAACGGTACTAAATACAAATACAAAATAATTTTATTGACATAACATGCCATGTTTTATTACATTGTTTTATCAGGGCCCAAGTCTACAGTTACCTTCTGTCAACTGGACATTGATAAAATGATCTTAATTCATCTCGACTACCTGTCACTTTGATAAGCATCCACCTTTTTATAGAGAACTCTAAAATCAGACAAGGAATCAGGTTTCAAACGATGACTACTTAATCACTTTTTTTTATAAACTTTATTCGTTTTTGCTCAGCTTTTTATGACACCTATTTTTTCCTGTCAAAATATTTCCTGTTTTTAATCAGTGATTGTTTTGAATGGTCACAACTTTGTTTGAGTCTTTTTTGTTCGATGATTGGTGTTGTTCCATGGATGGAAAAATCTATCCTTAGATTTAGTTGCAAGTAGCTATATTTTAAGTTTTAAGTTTTATTCCTTCAATTTCTGTTATTTTATATATTTGCTGTTGTCTGTCTCATTATTGAGAATGCTGTGCCTGCCTGGAATTGGTACACATTTTATAGAATTACTAGCTGTTGCCCGCGACTTCGTCCGCGTGGATATTTGAGTTTGTTTTTTTTATTTTGACATGACCAACTGTAGTTACCATAGTTTTGAGCTTGTACTTTAGAGTGTATTTGAATTTGAAGGCAAGTGCTGTTGTTTTATTTTTCAGTAGTGTTTAGTTTAACTATGATAGATGTTTCCCGCGATTTTGTCTTAGTGGTTATCATCGGTTTTTTTGTAAACCTTTGTGTGTATTCGAACCTGGTGACAGATGCTGCGGTAGCTGAAATTTTTTTAATGTTTTTTTTTGCGTATTTTGTAAAGCTCTTTTTCGTGATTTTGTTTAAGTGGCTAATTTGGCTAATTTGTTGGTGTATAATCGAATCTGGTTTTTTTAATTGGCATGACCAACTGCTATTTACCATAGTTTTGAGCTTGTACTTTAGGGTGTATTTGAATTTGAATGCTATTGTAGCTGATTTTTTTCAGCGGTGCTTAGCTTCGGTATGATAGGTGTTTTCCGCGATTTTGTCTTAGTGGTAATCATCGGTTTTTTTGTAAACCTTTGTGTGTATTCAAACCTGGTGACAGATGCTGCGGTAGCAAAAATTTTTTTAATATTTTTTTTTGCGTATTTCGTAAAACTCTTTTTCGTGATTTTATTTTAGTGGGTAATTTGGTCAATCGTATTCGTTGGTTGGTTCGTTGGTATCGTAATCGAATCTGGTTTTTTTAGTTTGACATGATCAAATGCTAGTTACCATAGTTTTGAGCTTGTACTTTAGAGTGTATTTGAATTTGAAGGCGAGTGCTGTTTTTTTCAGCGGTGTTTAGTTTAAGTATGATAGATGATTCCCGCAATTTTGTCTTAGTGGTTATCATCGGTTGTTTTGAAATTTTTTTGTGTATTTAAAGCTAGTGACAGATGCTGCGGTAGCTGGAAATTTTGTAATGTTTTTTTTTGCGTATTTTGTGAAGCTATTTTTTGTGATTTTATGTTATATTAGTGGCTAATTTGGAGTTTCATATGCGTGTTGGTGTATAATCGAATCAGATTTTTTTAATTTGACACGACCAGCTGGTAACTATAGTTTTGAGCATGTACTTTAGCCGTTTTTTGAAGCGGTGTTTAATTTCGGTATGATAGGTGTTTTCCGCGATTTTGTTTTAGTGGTTATGGTGGGTTTTAGCTGTTACCTGCGACTTCGTCCGCGTGGTAAAGTCATAGTTTTGAGTTCGTTTAAAAGAAACTATTTTATGGTGGAAGGCGGACAACTACTGATATGTTTTCACTGGTTTTTGCGTATTTTTTGAGAGTTCTTTTTCGTGAATTTGTCTTAGTGGCTAAGTCGGGTATTTGTTTGCGTTGGTTTTACATGACCAAGTTCTGGTTACCTTAGTTTTGAGTTTGCATTCAATACTATATAAAGTGTGTTCGAAAGATGGTAAATGCTGTAGTAGCCGATTTTTTTCAGCTGTGTTTAGTTTTGTTATGATAGGTGCCTCCCGCGATTTGGTCTTAGTGGTTATCATGGGGTTTTTTGTAAACCTTTGTGTGTATTCAAACCTGGTGACAGATGCTGCGGTAGCTGAATTTTTTTTTAAGATTTTGCGTGCGTATTTTGTAAAGCTTTGTTTCGTGATTTTGTTTTAGTGGGTAATTTGGGCTTTAAAGAGAGAGAAGTTTATTATAAAAGCAAGAACATCGGCTTTAGTATTCGTTGGTGTATAATTGAATCTGGTTTTTTTAGTTTGACATGATCAAATGCTAATTACCATATTTTTGAGCTTGTACTTTAGAGTGTATTTGAAGTTGAAGGCGAGTGCTGTTGTAGCCGATCTTTTTCAGCGGTGCTTAGTTTAAGTATGATAGATGATTCCCGCAATTTTGTCTTAGTGGTTATCATTGGTTTTTTTGTCAACCTTTGTGTGTATTCAAACCTGGTGACAGGTGCTGCGGTAGCTGAATTTTTTTTAATGTTTTTTTTTGCGTATTTTGTGAAGCTATTTTTTGTGATTTAATGTTATATTAGTGGTTAATTTTGGGTTTCGTATGCTTGTTGGTGTATAATCGAATCAGATTTTTTTAATTTGACACGTTCAGCTGGTTACCATAGTTTTGAGCATGTACTTTAGCCGTTTTTTGAAGCGGTGTTTAATTTCGTCATGATAGGTGTTTTCCGCGATTTTGTCTTAGTGATTATGGTGAGTTTTATATAAACTTTTGTGTGTATTCAAATTTGGTGACAGATGCTGCGGCAGCAGAATTTTTTTTACTGTTTTTGTTCGTATTTTGTAAAGCAATTTTTTGTGAATTTTCTTCAAACCTTTTTCCCCTTTTTCTTCTTTTAGGGAAAGAATTTTCCTATTTTCTTTCTTAGTGCACTTTTGCCCTATAAGAGTAACACATCTTCCAAGTTTCATGCTTCTAGGACTAATGGTTTAGGCTGTACGTTGATTTTTCTTTCAACCTTTTTGCCCCTTTTTCTCCTCTTCGGGAAAGAATTTTCCAATTTCCTTTCTTAATGCACCTCTACGTTATAAGAGGAACATACCCTCCAAGTTTCATGCTTCTAGGACTAACGGTCTAGGCTGTGCGTTGATTGTCAGTCAGTCAGTCAGTAACGAAAGAGTTTTATATATTTAGAAGAAGAAGAAGAAGAAGATCAGTGGCTCATTTGGTGTTTCGTGTGCGTGTTAATGTATAATCGAATCAGATTTTTTTGATTTGACATGACCAACTGCTGGTTACCATAGTTTTGAGCATGTACTTCAGAGTAGGTTGTGAAGGCGAGTGTTGTTGTGGTCGTTTTTTTAAACGGTGTTTAGTTTCGGTATGGTAGGTGTTTTCCGCGATTTTGTCTTAGTGGTTGTCGTGGGTTTTAAATAAACTTTTGTGTGTATTCAAATTTGATGACAGGTGCTGCGGTAGCTTAATTTTTTTTACTGTTTTTTTGCGTATTTTGTAAAGCTATTTTTTTGTGATTTTTGTTTAAATCATTTTCCTTTTTTTCTTCTTTTAGGCGAAGAATTTTCCTATTTTCTTCCTTAGTGCACCTCTGCTCTATTAGAGGAACACACCTTCTAAGTTTCATGTTTCTAGGGCTAACGGTTTAGGCTGTGCGTTGATTTTTCTTCAAACCATTTTTCCCCTTTTTCTCCTCTTCGGAAAATAATTTTCCATTTTCCTTTCTTAGCGGATGCCTACGTCATAACATCTACCTGCATGCCAAATTTCAGCCCGATCCGTCCAGTGGTTTGGGCTGTGCGTTGATAGATCACTATGTCAGTCAGTCACCTTTGAGTTATATATATTTAGATTTAAGTTTAAGTGATTAAAAAAACATGTTTACAATGTGTGCTGTCAGTATTGCCTAATAAATAAATAACAAAAATAAACTTGGTTTTATATCGGTAGACGCTTCTATTATAAAAAAACAAATAAAACACCTGTGTTAGGCCTGTTATACACCTAATTTAAATAATGATAGATATAAAAATGTAGATTCTATCACTTTTCAATATTTAGAAAACTATGAAATGAAATGGGATATTTCATATTGAGACTTTTTTTATAGTCACTATATCAATAACAAAAATCTAAATCAAAATTGTTTTTATTCAGTAGAATCTCAACGATCACTTTGAAACGTCTTAAAGCTAGGTAAGTCTAGGTGCCACTTCCACGTGACCAGGGCTAGAAAAACAGGCAACAAATTACTGCTTGGTTCTTACCGTTTTTTTTAATGATCCTTTTATAAATAAAAAATCATAATGATAGCAGTGAAGTTCACATACAAAAGCAAAAGTTTCAAACACAGCACACGCTACGCTTCAAAGTAATATCATGGACAAGAATTCGTATTACTCTCTGCTTATGAGTATTACGTAATCATAGGTCACAACTTTGTAATTTTTGTACATGTGTGTCACCATTACTTCATAATTACATTTCATATTCCGTATGTTAATAATTACATGTAACTACGTGTTGAAGTTGTCACGCAAAGGCACAATCACGGTTGGTACCTAATTATTGTGTCAAGAAAATGTTTTCAATATCGGGCGTTCACTTCGAATACAGTCGGGCTTAGTTGTACCATTGAATTGTAAAGTTCAACTGTATTCATGTTTTTGAATTGAGGTTTCAGATTGATTTTTAAACAATTGTTTGAATGTATAAACTTTGCTTTAGGAAAGTTTATTATTAATAGCTCGTAGAATTAGTACATTTAGTCGCAAAACAAAAAGTATGGTTCAATTTCATGAGATAATCGTAAAGAACGAAAATTAAAGTAATATAATAAGTTTGTTAAGTTGCTTAACTAAAAAAGTCTGCTTAATTAAATGCTTGTCGTTTAAACTCCAATATTTATCCAGCACTGGAATTCGTCTGACTGATGATGATGATGATGATAATATTATAAACACACGCACAGTTTTCAGTTTAAATATAAATTTGTGCTTCATTAATCATCCAGATAAGTTATGATTATTTACGTAAAATATGTAAACTAAAATAATTATTACGAGAAATGGGGGTATGTTTATTATCATACCTACCTACGATAGACGTGATGTACCTTTTCACCGATTTCAGAAAAAAAAGGAGGAGGTTCTCAATTCAGTTGTCAATATAGTTTTTTTTTTGTTTGTTGGCGCGTAAATTATTTATAGGCCGATTTGAAAAAAAAATATGATTCGATTTGAAAATATTTTTTTATGTTATTTCAAATAATACACACTTCTTCACATTTTAGTAAATCTATTTTTTGTGAATTTAATTGCTTACGTACACACTAACTACAAGTACCTACAACTTACAAAAATGCAACATAATATCAGCATCGCGTTTTAATGATTTCATCACTTACACCACTTCGGTCTCGTGCAGTCGATAATCTAATGAATTCATCTACGACAAGTATGAATAAATTATCATTCTCATTTGTCCAGGCCGTTAGGGTTGGCGAGGAATGTTAATGCGCCAAGTTAGGGGTGCCACTATCGAAGAATAATAGCTTAAATGGAGATAAACAAGTTTCACTTTGACTAGATGATATAAACATGTGTTTATTGTTGGATTTAGAGTTATTCGTTGTTGGATTGTTAGAACATTTTGTGCAAGATTGCGACTGGAACGTTTTTAGTAGCAGCTAAGACTAGCCTAGCCTCTTATTTCAGTTTGGTAGTAGCTTTGCCTTCTGCGCTATAGGTCGTGAAATCTCCCCACAGATAACAAAATATTTGTGCGGTGACCGCTTACCATCAGGTGGGCCGTAACCCCGTTTGTCTATCATTGCAAAAAAAAATCAAAGCAGGCCTTGTACTATGGGATCCAGATAGCTGATATAATAATTATATACTTTTTTTGTAAATAGTACATACTTACTATACAATATAACACTCAGAAAGAGAACAAACATCTGCGTGCACCACACTAATATTTTCTCGGTGGGGATCGAACCCATACCCTCCATCGCAGAAACTACCAACAGAGCTACCAACTGAAGTCAAAGTCAAATATATTTATTCAGTTGTACTTATCACAAGGATCACTTTAAAAACGTCTTAAAGCTAGGTGAGTCTAGGTGCCAGTTCACGCGAGCAAGCCAAGAATTGAGGACTGTCCAGTCTGTCAGTCAAGCCTGAGCTGTGAGGAGTCAAATGAATCTTAATCCATTACAATAGAGCTTATTTTCCTCAAACAGAGTTTTGTAGTGAAGATTGCTAGGGGCGCCATTGCAAAGTTATACCTTTTTAGTCGTTTATGTCTCTGTTTAATTTATAATGTTTGTTAATTGGCAAGTTTCGGTGATTATGCTGTTAGTCGGTCCATTTGGGGAGAATTACGACTGTTTTATACTTTATAAGTTGGTAAAGGCCGCAGCAATCAAATATATTAGTATATTAATAACAGTTGCTACCTATATAGTCACCTCTCTCTAGCGTCAAAGGTGCACTATGCAAGTTCTCTCAAACTGTCAACTTTATAATCTACACCCACCCACACACAAGCGAATTCACGGATAGAAAGCTAGTAAAAACAAAAGTTTGCCTACAGTTGCAATTGCATTGGAAATTACCACCTCCCATCAGGTAAGGTAAATACCAAGGTAACACTTTGAGTCGTGATGTGAAAATAGTAACACTTTAGCACGAACATGCTCGAAAGAACGCGGTCGTGCTTAAGCCATAAAAAAAGTTAACTCTTCTATAGAACGTGCGCATCCATCGCTTTATGGATTCATGTTCCGGTTTTGAAATTGGAAGCGAGTGATTTTGAATTTCAAATTCAATTAAAGAATTCTACGTTTTCTTTAAAATTTGTTCTTCAATTAATTGACGCTTTAAAAGAGGTGTGTTATAAGCTAAAATTATGTTGTTTTTGTGTTTTATTTTAATTTATACAAACTGTTTTATTTTTAAAACTTAATGCAGGTAACTCGCCATTGCGCATGCCATTACGACACGGCAGAATGCAGTCCACGATGCCATTAAGAAAACAACGTCAAGAAACTTTTTAAAATACCTTTTTAAAGGCGTTAAAGCGAAGTGATATATTTTCTTTTTTCCAGCGTTTTTTCAAGGCTCACCTCGTTACGGAAAATTCTCAAATTCTCTGGCAAACGTTTTGGTGCGACTCCTGTTTAATTAAAAACACGAATAAAAAGTAACCGGCCATTTTATCTGGTGATAAACGACCGTAGCCACAAAAAAACTAGCAGCAGGCTAATATAGTCCCTTTTGCGTGCAAGCTATGGTGCATTTTTCTTTGTAGCGCAAAGCAATTCGTTCCACATTTTTCAAACACCAAAAAGATCGCTCAAGCCGTTTCCTGTTCTATTCTGAAAGCGATAAAACTCAGAATTCATTGCTTTAAAAACAGTTTCAATTTAGAACGGTTTCCGCAATTTCTTCGCTTCGCCTTTGGAATAAAATTCAAAATTTGAAAAATCTCCTCTGTTTTCTACCATACTGTTGTAAGTCACAAAATACGTTTTCCTGATTTAGATTTTAATGTGTCAGCGGTAGAGTGTTAAATCGTTTGTAAGTACAGGAAGGTAGAGAAGTGTTTATTGTTATTTTCCTCTGTTGATAGCGGTCGATTTACGTTTTCAGTTGCACGCTAAACGTCAAGATCTCTCTGGAGCGATTGTGGTGATTTAATATTCACTATTTGTATAATTAAATACATTTTACAGTAGCCTATTTGAATTCAAAGCCCTATTAGCACTCTAATAAATTGGTTCTGCCACAAAGTACTTACCTACCTACTACGCATAATACATTACTTGCACCAAAATATAACATATTTCTACAGTGAGTTAGATAATTAGGTATTCAAAATAAACTACACAAACCAAAATAGATATTTTGAATAGAAATCCTCAAACCCTCTTCATTTTTACTTCAAGAATAAAAAATGGCGTCACCCACGTGCCAGCTTATAAAAAATGCCGTTTTAATCACTGTTGCTCTGTTAATTAGAGGGGGAGGGAACACACACGCGGTGGTGTGAAATAATAGTTTATTATTGCCTCTGTCTGTAATTTCATTGTTTTTGGGTTACGTGCTTTTTTAATTGAATCTCATTCGAATTCCAAACCACGAATTAAGTTGTTTTTTTTTTATGAGAAATATTAATTTTATTTCTATAACTAGTGGTTGGCTACAATCTTAAGTATCGCTGAAATCAATAGTTACCAATCTAACGAGTGATCCACGAAGTCATTAAAACTCTAGTACTAAAGAGTTCACGCTATACCGGTTGCGTCATATTTCAAAAATGAAAAAGCATTGATGTGCTATTGTATGTGTTATGTTAGTTTTAAGAAAATGGATCTTTTGACATCTGAATAAACAAATTTTTAATTTTAATTTAATTTTAATTAATAAACGGAAAGTAAAAAAATTGTTCATTTGAATGTATTTTCCAAACTAGCGGTTACCCAAGGCTTTGGCCGTTGGTAGTTTCGTTTTGAATGCATGTCCCTGTTAGTTTTTTAAATAAAAAGTAACCTAGTCCGGGCAACAAACTATATATTTGGTTCAAATTTGATTCAAATCGGTGCAGCAGTTAAAGCTTGATTGAGACACTTAGGTACATCGTAACTTCAAAATTTAATTTAATCTACAGTTTCAAAATTTAATTTAATTTTTAATTTATAAATTTGAATTCGGGTGTGCAGTTCGGTTAAAAGTCATTTTCTCAAGTTTATTTATACTTAATATTTATTTTATTATTTAAGTTACCAAATATATTTTTATCAATGTCTATGTGAAAATAATATATTATTAACAAAGTATTTCTTTGTCAACAGGGCCCAGAAGCAGACGGATGAAGAAAACAGGGCCCAGTGCTGAAGAGAAGAGACCTAGAACCGCTTTCAGCGCCGCTCAGCTTGGCAGACTGAAAGTAAGTAAATTAAATTCTCATTACTTTTACAGGCACGGTAGATATCCCATCAAATCTCTTAGCACACTTATATATAAGTCCATTCATCTTTATTATATATTATAAATCTCAAAAATTAATTTGAAAAGTTGAGCGAAAGGCTCAAGTAAAAATATGAATTTAAAATTGTGTGTCCGGAAAAACTTTTTATATTTATATTTTTGCCAAGATCGTGTTCAGTTCAGTGGCTTAGCCATAAAAATGTAATAAAATAGACTTATACACTTTCACATTTTTGTATTCGATACTCGTATCATCAAAAACGATTAGTAGTGCTACGACATATGCTACGCTAGGTGCTACGCGTGCTACGACAATTGCTACGGCTTTTTTCTATAATAATGTTGTTTAGTAGTAGACAAAAATATTGCACATTGGCTAATTTCGGCTTCATAGAGCGTAGTGTGCGTTAGAAAGAGATAGCGCTCTACGAAAACAGAAAAGATGATGTGCAATATTTATTGCCTACAACCGCACTAGAGTTGCGGAGCCCACTATTCTCAAATGGTGAAGGAAAACATCGTCCAGAAACCCGTATGTCATAGAGTCGAAAGAATTTCGAAAGAATGTGATGAGTGCAAAAACTACCCTCGTTGAAAGAACTAGTGGTACATATAACAACATAGGTAGGTAGGTAATTTTTATTCTGCTTTAGGTCTTGCATAAGTCTTTTTGGTATTTTATTTAAATAAAAAACTAACCTATCGTTTCTCTCCCCTAGCACGAGTTTGCGGAGAATCGCTACCTCACCGAGCGCCGCCGCCAGTCCCTCGCAGCTGAGCTAGGCCTTGCCGAAGCTCAAATCAAGATCTGGTTCCAGAACAAACGGGCTAAGATCAAGAAAGCGACAGGGCAGAGAAATCCTTTAGCTATGCAATTGATGGCACAGGGACTATACAACCATAGCACAGCCAATGATAGCGACGAGGAAGAAATTAATGTTACGTAGTAATATATAGAAAATACACCGTTTGAAAAAAAATACGAGTAAAAATAGTGATGACGAAGAAATAAATATTACGTGGTAATCTGTAGCATATACCGTTAACACACTTTTTAAAACTAAGGGTCTGAACCAAACAACATACAATACACGCAATTTGGTTCTGAACCCAAACTAGCTAAGATCAAGAAAACGACGAGACAGAAAAGTCCTCTGGCTGTGTAGTTAATAACGCAAGGGTGACAAGAGTGAAAGGCATAGCAAATGATGGTGTTGAGGAGGAAATAAATGTAACTTAACAATCTGTAGGTGTTTAAAATTGTAGGTTTCAACCAAAAAAACATACATTCATACCTACAGTGCCCACACCTGTACCCGAAGTCGGAGTTTCGCTACCACATTTCGCCTACCAAATGTTGTTTTCGTGTGAGCACGTGTCTCTCTCTTTTGTATGGAAAATTGATGAGACAACAACTCTCTTTGATCGTTTCTATGTAACGTTTTGTGCTGTCTTATACAATACAATAGAGAGAGACAAATAGGCGAAACGAAAACAACATTAGGTAGACGAAATGTGGTTGAAAAACTTCGGGTATCTTAGAGCTAGGCACTAGAAACGTTTGCGTATGAATTTGTGCAGAAATATGTCAAATGGTTACTTCAGGTGCTAGTATAGTGCATGCAATGCTAGTCACCTCTTGCGGTATGCGAGTGGCGAAGGGGGAACCATGGACCCGATACGCCAATGGCAGCATTGACAGTTGCGGTGGCAACTTGAGAATCGTCCGCTTCTCGCCGCTCACATACCTCAGGTGGTGACTAGCACTAGGGTGTATACTATACATCAAATTACGCCTGTTTCTTACATTGGATATGGCTAGAGGAGACGCTACTGTTATAAAGAAATTAGATCTTTAAATAGTTTTTTTTAATAAAATAATAGTTGTAAATATTAGGAACTGGCTCTAACTACCCACTTATCCGACAGCAATTTGGCTTCTCTATAGGAAATATGATAAATCCTATGATAGTTTTAAGAAGAATGTTCCTGATTTGTAAATAGTTAAAACACACGCCGATAACGAAATAAAAAAAATAACGCGCTAGAAGTTAGAACACTTGTAGTCTAATAGTAGTACCGGCTCCGTTTCTAAAGGTAGTGGGTTCAAATACAGCCTTACAAAAATGAGTTTTCTGTACAAAAATGTATCTCAAACGGTGAAAGAAAACATCAAATAAGTAAATGACAACGCATGAAGAACGCATGAGAGTTTTGCTACCACATTTCGTCTACGAAATGTTGTTAACGTTGTTTCGTCGCCCTTTGTCTTAATTTCTATTGTATGGAGAAAAGATGAGACAGCAAAAATACGTTACATAGTTATAGTTGTTGTCTCTTCAATTTTTCATACAAAAGAGAGAGACACGTGCACACACGAAAACAACACGTAGACGAAATGTGGTAGCGAAACTTCGACTTCGGGTACTGATGAGTGACAAAACACAGCAACTGCGACTCACCGTCATTATAGAAGTTTGATAATTTCCTTTATTGGCAAAGAGAGACACGTGCACACACGAAAACAACACGTAGACGAAATGTGGTAGCGAAACTTTGACTTCGGGTACTGATGAGTGACAAAACACAGCAACTGCGACTCACCGTCATTATAGAAGTTTGATAATTTCCTTTATTGCAAAGGTATATTCTCAATATACCTATAATTAACCACTCACTCTAATTATAGTTATTTATTTATATTGTAAAATAGTTTAATGAGGCATACCTGCTGGTATTTTCAGACATGAGTAAAAAACAAAACCCCTTTCGCATATTTTTATAACGGACTATAGCGTATGTTCCGATCTTTATTAAAAATGTTTTTGGATATAATTAAAAAGTATAAATATTCTATCAGCTTTCATAGCACAAGATTTGCTTAGTTTGGAGCTACATGGCGCTGTACAGTGCTTATCAATAATAGTTTTGATGTTTTTTACTCGTGTCAAAATTCCAGCTTAGATTTAAGTTTTGTAAAAAATTAGGGTAGATTCAAAAATAATGCTTGTAATTTCATGGCAACTTTAATTAATACCTACGATGCGATAATAACCAAACTAGTACTTATGTTATTTATAAGTACAATTATTTAAATACATAGTACATGTTTCAAAATATAAATTCTCACTGTAAATATTTAAAAAATTGTACGAATCTAAATATTAAAAAAAAAAATTGTGTCGAGTACACGAAAGGAGCCCCTCCAAGCACTTAAAATCCTATCACCACACTGGAAAAACCAGTGACACGATAAGAAGAAGAACTGTACATATTTTATAGAATTTTTGAACTTATGTAAATATTTCAAAATTAAATTTTCAGTTGATTTTGTGTAAAAATCTTTTTTCAAAATTAAATTGTCAGTTGACTTTGTGTCTATGTGAAATATTTTTTATGTTTTTTGTATTTATTTTTAAAAGCTATGTGTTTTAAAGATAATGTGACGTGTGTAAATTATTAGTCATTTTATTTCTTCCATTTTATTTTAATGTTTTGTAAGTGTAAATATAATTATAACAATAGACTAGCAGATATCTAGTTTTAGATTACAGAAGAAATATATTATAATAATTGTTTAAATGTATTTTTTATTTTACCTGTTTTTTAATTTACCCAAGCTGTTTAAAGCCCACCCTGTTTAAAGCACGATATTAATTATAGGGCATCTAAATTCTCCTTTTGACAACTTGGAGTTCATAGATGAACAGTAGGCCTACCATAAGCTCTGTCTGGCTCTGTCTATGACTCTGGTTTTGAGTCTCAAAACCAGAGCCAGACAGAGCTTGTGGTAAGCATACAGTTCCAAGGATTGAAAGCTAAATCAAAAGCTGTCAAAATAAATTAATAGAGAACCATTTAGCGTGTGATTTAATGCCTGCTAAGCACATATTTAGATTATGAGGGAATCACACAGGCGGCTCTCCATACAAACGTAGTCCCCTATTTCCTCCCTGGTTATTGCCTCTAGTGTAACCATTTTGTCTCATAAAATCCAGATCTGCTAAAAAAAAAAATCTCCTCCAATTCATATTTCATATAAATCATATGAGGGTCATATTTTCTTTATCACTAGGTTTCTGAAAAAAAGGAAAACATACAATCACGTATAAGCAGATCTGGATTTTATGGTTACTCTAGAGCCATTATCCAGGGAGGAAATAGGGGACTACGTTTGTATGGAGAGTCGCCTGTGTGTTTCCCTCTTAACATACTAAAAAAGTCATTTATTTACACTGAGGCCCGTATTCCGAAACAGTGCTTAAGTCTGAGTCGAGCTTAAGCACAGAATTTTGACAGTTCTCTATTGAAAAATGTCTAAAATCTGTGTTTGAGGCTTGACTCACACTCAAGCACTTTTTCGAAATACCTACCTTTTTCGAAGGGCCTATGAAACTTACAGTTAAAGAAATATTTACAAGTACAATATGTCGGAACCAAGCCTTAGTTTGCTGCCTGTTCTTCTAGACTTGGTCGCGTGGAACTAGCACCTAGACCTAGCTCTTTTATGCATATATTTGATTACGCGTTTCTATACATACAGCTAATTTAATAATGTTGCTAAACAACTTATATCCAACTATATGGTCCTTTGAAAATATAGGAAAGATGTCTAGCCTTCTGCAAACATTGGTATATAACCTTTTCGTTTGTTCAAGACTGAAGTTTCCTAAATCGGAATCAAGATCGGAATACAGATTTCCGTCTTCCTCAACTATGTATGATAAGTGACTGTTTTCTATACAGCAATGACAGTTGCATAAATGTTTGCTTGCTTGGTAGAGGCGCATTGCCCGCAAACAGTGTGCTTTGCTTGTTTGGACAAACACTTCATCGTAGGGATGATTTCTGAAACAAAAAACAGAAGTAATCTTTCATTCTGTTGTGCAATAAATTTATATTCTATTCCATTTCAGCTCACCGGGTGGAAAGTGGCAACTTTCGGCCCGCTGCATGAACCAAAGTTGCCTCTTTCCGCCGTCGTCGAGCAGAAAAATCGTATACACACCACGGGAAGTAAAAAAGAATCACAGGTTTGTCAACCACGGCTTCACCTCGGTAAACAATTACATGTGATCTGAGACATTACTTATTTTACTTCCCTGGGTATGTAATATACTATTCTACTCTTAAAGGTTGGGGAAAGTTACGATGGATGTTTGTGGCTCAATCACAACATAAAGACTGATCGATTTGGATAAAAGTTTAACCAAATTTAAGTTATCTTTTTTGACGTGACAACGTCTTTTAAATGATGAAGCCGGCAGCACGCACGAAAAAACAAAAAAAAAATATACAGGGTGGATATACGACAGATAGCATTTCCTTTTGTCCGTTTTTGATCCGTTTGAACACGATGTATCTTTCCTAACAGCTGATTATATGTCTATACGCATAGGTGAGCATAACTTAAATCAGTAGGCCTACCACAAGCTCTGTCTGGCTCTGTCTCTGGCTCTGGTTTTGAGTCTGTATGCCATGACGTCATGCGGCGCTACCTCGCTCTGAGGCGTTCCATTTAAGACTTTAAGCGCAAGCGAGAGCGCGGAACGAGCGACAAACAATCGGCCTCCGCGTTCGGCAGCGTTCGACACCTGTCTCTTTCCTATTTGAGTGAGCGATGCGTCCACGTGGACAGCTGTATGACGTTGTTACGTTCAACTATCGTCAGTAAACCGACTTTACAGACAACCGTTTTTTTTGTCCCAGGCTAAGGCAGAGCGAGGCCCGTCAAATAAGAAGGAAGTTAATAGGAATCAATGAGAAGAAAGAGCTTATACTTACATGTATGAGATGGTTAGTTCCTCGTCTTTCTTGATAGTCCTCAAGGCCACCAACGCGACTGAGTCGTTCAAAGCCACCACCATTAGATTGGGCTCGCAAGAATGCTTCAATTTGCTGGTCATTGAGAACCATCCATAGTTGACTCTACACTTTGCTTCAAACCTTTTACTGAAAAAAATATGGAGTTAAAGATCGGCTACACTCGCCCATAGCACACCTCCACTGAGGAACCGTTAAGAGGGAATCACACAGGCGACTCTCCATACAAACGTAGTCCCCTATTTCCTCCCTGGATAATGCCTCTAGGGTAACCATTTTGTCTCATAAAATCCAGATCTGCTATATACGTGCTCGTATGTTTTCCTTTTTTTCAGAAACTTATTGATAAAGAACATATGACCCTCATAATTATGTTTTATATGAAATATGAATTGGAGGTGATAAATTGCTGCGGTACCGCTGTAACGGTTGACTTAATTTTTTTATTGTGCAGGTTTAAAATTGTAAGTTCCTTTGTTTAAATAAAAAGCTGATCTATCTATACAGGGTTATTGGTAATTATATAAGAAACCAGTTAAGGGCTCCTTCTTTACATCTTAACAAACAATATTTGTTCTACGACTTTTGCCAAAAATCAATACACTTCCCAAAAAAAATATTTTATGTTTTTGTAACACTTTTTAGCTTTGTACAGCGTAGACGTTTCATGGTAATGACGGGTGACCGGAGTAGCATCGCGACCCCGCACTGCACGCCCCTGTCATTGAGATTGCCGCGCGCCGCGCCACGGGGTATAGTTATAATTATTTAGAGTGATAAGTTTGTTATTTTTAGTTTTGTATGGAAAAAAAAGTCGTAGAACAAAAGTTGTTTGTTATGATGTACAGAAGGAGCTCTTAACTGGTTTGTTATACACCACTACTTTTTAATTACCAGAAAAAAAATAGGGTAATGTAGTAGGGATAGAACATTATGAATGTGCAATCAGAATTTTTAGTTTCGATAAAATGACAAAGTTATTAAATGTTAAAATTTTCAGAAATCCTGCATAAAATTATGGACATATTAGTTACGTAGTACTAGAGAGAAAAAAAATTACGCTGTTCGGTTCCGCTTGGTATTTAGCGTTTATGAATGAAATGATTTTTGCTTGTTGAATCATTTCTCAATATTTGACTAAAAATTGTGGTTATTTAAAAAGTTTTTTTTGTCTCAAAA
The DNA here is from genome assembly GCA_939531255.2 of Thera britannica. Taxonomy (NCBI): domain Eukaryota; kingdom Metazoa; phylum Arthropoda; class Insecta; order Lepidoptera; family Geometridae; genus Thera; species Thera britannica. The sequence goes on from OW618052.2 coordinate 5,498,607, forward strand.
AAAATTTTTTTTTTCGTGGATGTGTTCAGTATCGGCAGCCAATATCGGCATTTTTTTTTTGGTAATTTAAAAGTAGGGGTGTATAATTACCAATAACCCTGTATAGATATCATAATAGTATATTAAGGTACCTGCGGAAGTTGTATGCCGGACTCTGTATGCTTATCTTGTTTGTAAAAGTTACGTATAGGTGCATCATTATTCGCGACATTGCTTCCTTTGCTGCAACCCGTTTGGGTTCTGAAAGATAAATAGTACATTGTTACCCGGGATTGAAAGTCACGAATTTAAGTCCCGAGACGGGTTTAGCGCCCGAGCGTAGCAAGGGCGCCAATGGAGCTCGAGGGAATTAAGTCTTTCACCCGAGGTAAACACTGTGCTTTTCATTACGAATACAAAGAAAGTAAAAATAAAAACATGATTGAAAAATGAGTGAATTAATAGCACTAAAATAATAGCAGTGAAGTTCCAGTGTGGTGCCACTTCAATTAAATAAATAAAAATAAATAAATATTAATTTATTTCAGATAACTTGATCCACAGTTGTTAGTAGGTACAAACTTAAAAACTATGTTAGGTAGGCTCAAAAAAAAAAAATTGTGAGATGTAGGCAATAGTACAAAAGCAAAAGTTTCAAAGATAGCACACGCTACGCTTCAAAGTAATAATAAAGTGTACACAGCAAATAAGATACGAAAATAGCAAAGCTTTGGAGAGCACTAGGGGTCTAGTGATAGCGGCCCCGCCTTCCAATCCTAAGGTCGTGGGTTCAAATATGGTCGTGAACCAATAGTTTTTCTGTCAAAAAAAATATGTACACAATGCTAGTGCTCTCAAACGGTGAAGGAAATCCGCGGCTGCACGTATTGACCATGTCTTTCCTGTGGATTAGGCCGACTAAGCTGGCAGGATGGTACAGGTACTGGGCAAGCCTATCTAAATATATAAAACTCTTTCGTTACTGACTGACTGACTCACTGACTGACTGACAATCAACGCACAGCCTAAACCGTTAGTCCTAGAAGCATGAAACTTGGAGGGTATGTTCCTCTTATAGCGTAAAGGTGTACTAAGAAAGGAAATTGGAAAATTCTTTCCCGAAGAGGAGAAAAAGGGGAAAAAAGGTTTAAAGAAAAATCAACACACAGCCTAAACCATTAGTCCTAGAAGCATGAAACTTGGAAAATGTGTTCCTCTTATAGAGGAAAGGTGCACTAAGAAAGAAAATAGGAAAATTATTTCCCTAAAAGAAGAAAAAAGGGAAAAATAGTTTAAAGAAAAATCACAAAAAATTGCTTTACAAAATACGCAAAAAAACAGTAAAAAAAATCTGCTACCGCAGCTTCTGTCACCAAATTTGAATACACACAAAAGTTTACATAAACCCCACCGTAACCACTAAGACAAAATCGCGGAAAACACCTATCATACCGAAACTAAACACCGCACCGCTTCAAAAAATGGCTAAAGAACATGCTCAAAACTATGGTAACCAGCTGGTCATGTCAAATTAAAAAAATCTGATTCGAAACCCTAAATTAGCCACTAATACAACATAAAATCACAAAAAATTGCTTTACAAAATACGCAAAAAAAACCATTAAAAAATTTTCAGCTACCGCAGCATCTGTCACCAGGTTTGAATACACACAAAGGTTTACAAAAAAAACAATGATAATCACTTAGACAAAATTGCGGGAATCATCTATCATACTTAAGCTAAACACCGCTGAAAAAAATCGGCTACAACAGCACTCGCCTTCAAATTCAAATAAACTCTAAAGTACATGCTCAAAACTATGGTAACCAGCAGTTGGTCACGTCAAATTAAAAAAATTGATTCGATTATACACCAACACGCATACGAAACCCAAAATTAGCCACTAATATAACATAAAATCACAAAAAATAGCTTTACAAAATACGCAAAAAAAAACGTTAAAAAAAATTCTGCTACCGCAGCATTTGTCACCAGGTTTTAATACACACAAATGTTTACAAAAAAACCGATGATAACCACCAAGACAAAATTGCGGGAATCATCTATCATACTTAAACTAAACACCGCTGAAAAAAAACAGCTACAACAGAACTCGCCTTCAAATTCAAATACACTCTAAAGTACAAGCTCAAAACTATGGTAACTTGCATTTGATCATGTCAAACTAAAAAAACCAGATTTGATCATACACCAACGAATACGATAGCCCAAATTAGCCACTAATATAACATAAAATCACAAAAAATAGCTTTACAAAATACGCAAAAAAAAACATTAAAAAATTTTCAGCTACCGCAGCATTTGTCACCAGGTTTTAATACACACAAATGTTTACAAAAAAACCGATGATAACCACCAAGACAAAATCGCGGGAATCGTCTATCATACTTAAACTAAACACCGCTGAAAAAAAACGGCTACAACAGCACTCGCCTTCAAATTCAAATACACTCTAAAGTACAAGCTCAAAACGATGGTAACTTGCATTTGATCATGTCAAACTAAAAAAACAAGATTCAATTATACACCAACGAATACGATAGCCCAAATTAGCCACTAAAACAAAATCACGAAAAAGAGCTTTACAAAATACGCAAAAAAACATAAAAAAAAAATCTGCTACCGCAGCATCTGTCACCAGGTTTGAATACCGCAAAGGTTTACAAAAAACCCCATGATAACCACTAAGACAAAATCGCGGGAAGCACCTATCATACCAAAACTAAACACAGCTGAAAAAAATCAGCTACAAGAGCATTTACCATCTTTCGAACACACTTTATATAGTTTTGAATGCAAACTCAAAACTAAGGTAACCAGCACTTGGTCATGTAAAACCAACGCATACATAACCCAACTTAGCCACTAAGGCAAATTCACGAAAAATAACTCTCAAAAAATACGCAAAAAACAGTGAAAACATATCAATAGTTGTCCGCTTTCCACCATAAAATAGTTTCTTTTAAACGAACTCAAATTATGACTTTATACTAACCACGCGGACGAAGTCGCGGGTGACAGCTAGTTCCATATAAAATCCTGTCCCAGGCACTATAGCGTCCCGCAAGTAGGGCTTGAGTAATCACCAGTTGACCCTGACGCTATATAAATTATCCACAATAGATACAAAAGGTTTACTTTTACACAGCATATAAAAATAAGATACGATAATTATAAGTTTAAAAAACTAGAGAAACCGACTTCATTTCCAAACGGCTAAACCGGTTTTAATGAAATTTGTTTGGGGCAATCTGGACGTAAGAATAACCTTCCAAATAAAAAAAATATTTTCTATATCGGTTCATAAATGATGGAGGCATGTTGTTACAAACATTAAAAAAAATGGCAAAACCAATTTTAATAAAATTAAAATGGGACCAATCTGGAAGCAGTACCTTTCAGATAAAAAAATAACTTTTCAAATCGGCTCACAAATCACGAAGTTATGCGGTAATTTGGAAGGTTATTCTTACGTCCAGATTGTCCCAAACAAATTTGATTAATATCGGTTTAGCCGTTTGACAATGAAGTCGGTTTCTCATGTTTTTTAAACTTATAATTATTGATTGGAAGTCGGTTAAAAATAGGAAAGCTTACCTTTGGGGAAGTAATCAGGCACAGTATCGAGACAGTGAAGCGCGTTAGCACAGAAAATACTCCCGTTGAACAGTCTTCCTTCCAAAATGAGTTTGTCGTCATCATCGTAACTCAAAATTGACAACGGTTCATCGGAGTTGTAAGTTTGCCTGACTGTACCAGTCTTCATTCTAGTAGACCCTATGTCTTCAGATGCTGTTATCAATGCATCCCAACCCATTTGGAGTGACAACTTGATGGCTGATCTTAACACTAGTAGTGGCTCTCCGTGTGAATCTTTGTTTATAGAAATGAGAAGTTCTATGATTTGACATTCAATTCGATGGTATTCGCTCATGCATTTCTCTTGGCACCTATCGCTGCAGAATAAGGCAAGGGTACAGACTTTGCAAGGATGCAAATTCGGACTTAACTTGTGACAGAAATAGCATGATGTGTATACGGTTCTAGGTGCAACAGAGACGAATGCTCTCTCAATAGCCACGATCTCGCCAACGCTGATAACTTTGTTGGCTGCAGCTCGCTTCAATCCATCCTGACTAAGAAATGTTACGTCTGGTGATGCGCAAAGTACGTCTGCGTTTCGTTTGCTATTGAATTTAAACTTATTCCAGAAGTAATCACTGAAAAAGCTATTATAAGAGATCCGATCGAAGTGTTCTTTCAAGAATTCGAAAGCATTCGCCCTCCTTGTTCCCAATTTCTTAGCTAGACGTGCCGAGCAGCCGTTGGAAATACAGTGATCGATATCTATCTGGCACGCTATATTTCTCATGCTGAACAAAACTGCTGATCTGTTGACGTATGCAAACAGTTTTTCATCGGAGTCATTCGGGGCGTGTGCAAGGGCCACATTGTATTGGATTAGTGCTTCTTCATATTGACTTTCTTTGTAATATTCATTGCCTAGGCTTCGAAGTTCTTGAGATTTCGATTTGAGGTTACTATGAGTTTTAGTTGCTATAAAGTTTTGAAATCCGGTTTGTATGCACTGAGCTTTGAGCAGGGCATGCTCGGCGGCTCTAACTAACACAACCATGTCATTTGTGTCAATCGCATCATATATTTCACTGATACTTCTAGACTGCTGAAGCATTTTTCGGATTACAATGAAATCTGACGACTGCCTCTAGCTCAGTTGGTAGTAGCTCTGCCTTCTGCGCCGTAGGTCGTGGGTTCGATCCCCACCGAGAACAAATATTTGTGTGGTGAACATAAATGTTTGTTCTCTGTCTGGGTGTTATATTGTATTCTAAGTATGTATTTACAAAAAAAAAAATGTATTCAAGTATTATATCAGTTATCTGGTTCCCATATTACAAGCTCTGCTTAGTTTAGGGCTGGGTAGTGTTGTGTGAATTGTCCACAATATTTATTATTATTATTTATTATATAAAAGAAAGTCGTGTTAGTTACACCACTTATAACTCAAGAACGGCAAAACAGATTTGGGTGAAAATTGGTATGGAGGTAGCTTAGAACCGGGAGAAAGACATAGGACTTTTTATCCCGAAAAAGCAACGGGAACGGGGTGTTACGGGAACGGGCGAGCGAAGCCGCGGGCGGCCACTAGTAAATAATAAATAAATATTGTAGACAATCCACACAACACTATCTAGCCCCAAATTAGGCCGAGCTTGTACTATGGGAACCAGGTAGCTGATATAATACATAAATACATTTTTTTTTGTAAATACATACTTAGAATACAATATAACACCCAGACAGAGAACAAACATCTGCGTTCACCACACAAATATTGGTTCTCGGTGGGGAGCGAACCCACGACCTACGGCTCAGAAGGCAGAGCTACTACCAACTGAGCTGAGAGGCCAGTCGAGACGTTTCAAAGTGATCCTTATGATACGAAAGAATAAATTGATTTGCTTTCGAGGTGAACTGTAACTATTGTTATAAACTCACCAGATAATCTTCTTGCGGTCTCCTTCTTCCTAATGGTCAGATTTTCTTCAGGAGAGAAAGTGACATATTTTAAAAAGTGATAAAGGTCCCACCAAGCGGAAGACCTACTCCGGAAGGAAAAGGATAACTACGTTTTTATTTGTTTGATCGGATTGAAATCGTTTTAGCAAATACACTATTAAATACCTGTTTATTACAGAAACACAGACACAGTGAATTTAATACTCTTGATAAATAATTTTGCAAACTGTTTTGGTAAAACTAACTAACTTATAGCAAAGAATGTCACAAATGTCGATTTAATACTAAAATAGTACTAATAATTTTCACATGTATATATTGGTCTAAATACTAATGAGATCTTAAGTAGATCTACTTAACTAATTAGATTATAATATGATACTATACTATTATTATCATTATACAGGGTGTCCGGTAATTAATGGATAACTACGCAGGTACTTGTGGGAGAGGGGCAAGGGGCAACTCAGAAAAAAAAACAGTTGTCTGTAAAGTCGGTTTACTGACGATAGTTGAACGTGCCAACGTCATACAGCTGTCCACGCGGACGCATCGCTCACTCAAGTAGGAGAGAGACAGATGTCGAACGCTGCCGAACGCGGAGGCCGTGCGTGCCTCTTTGTCGCTCGTTCCGCGCTCTCGCTTGCACTTCAAGCTTTAAATGGAACGCCTCAGAGCGAGGTAACGCCACACGAGTCATGTTTTTTCGTGCGTGCAGCCGGCTCCATTGTATTATAAGACATTGTCACGTCATAAACATGCCTACTTCATTTTGTTTCTTAAATGGCTAAATTCGTCACTGTAATTTCTCCAAAGGGTTGAATTCGTTTCATAAATAAAATACTCTCTATAAATATCGCTATGTTAACGTATAGACAGATTTACTTCACTCATGTCAACACGTACTTATATGGATGCACTAGTAGTACCTGTGGATTCACTTGGAGGAAGTATCAAATCAAAAATGCCTGACGACAAGTTCTTCTTCTTAACGTGTCACTGGCTCTTTTGGACCAAGTGTGGTGAAAGGGTTAAGTGCGCCTCAAAGAGGCTCCTTTCGTGCATTTGACACATATTGTACTATTGTTAAGAGGCAGACAACCGTCAAACAACTTGTTAAACATTTCAACATTTTACAAGTAAACTCTACAAAGTCATATTACATACCCTTAATTATCATTTACCTTGAACCTATAATATATTGTTTTTTTTATTTTAAGTATTTAATCAGTTTTTTAAAGAATTAAATTTTTAACTTTAACCTATTAACAAAAAATTCATAAAAAAAACGAAAACTAATTAAAACTAAACCTTAAAAATCTAACAAAAGTGGGTATCCATGAAGCATGGTGCCAAGAACGCTGGCTGAATTCCCACAAAAAAAATAATAAGAAAAAAAATATATCTATACTAATATTATAAAGAGGAAAGATTTGTAGTACCTATTTTTGTATGTTGGTAATGAATAGGCTCAAAAAGAACTGGGCCGATTTAAAAAATTCTTTCACCAATAGAATGCTACATTCTTCCAATTTGACATAGGCTACATTTCATTTTGAATAAAAATTAGGGATCCTTGGTAAAATTTGAACAAAGTAACCGAAGGTGTAGAAAAATGAGTCTTAAAATGTCTTTCGTCGAATGCGCTGCCGAAGCTATTAGCGATAGAACAAAATAATGTACAACAATATTGTCTACCCCGTGCGAAGCCGGGACGGGCTGCTAGTACATAATAATATTATAAAATAATCTGTTTTTTAATGTTATTTGTTTTTTTAATGTCCTTACAAAGTTAAAGTTGATGGTTGCCACTTAATATCAGGCTTAATATGCCTGTCCCCTAAGTTAGTTGTATAAAAAAATCCCTCGCCACTCGCATACCACAGGAGGTGACTAACAGTTGCAAGTAAACTATAGTTTCAGTTTAATACTTTCAGACAGACTGCAACATTTCTCATAAAGAATTTTACGCTTTTATAATGACTCCACAGTATCTATCAACGCACCCCATAAGCTTTGATTTACACCCGTGTTTGCTTGCTAATTCACTGTGTTGATGTGTTGAGTGCCTCATTGAAAGGGTGGTGTTTGACTTCTAAAGATAATCTGAAGGCCTGCCACAAGCTCTGTCTGGCTCTGGCTCTGGCTCTGGTTTTGAGTCTGTGTGAGTGCTCACCAGTATATTATACTGTGCGTGTGACGTTTCGACGTAAGATTTATTTTGACAGCACTCACACAGACTCAAAGCTAGAGCCATAGACAGAGCCAGACAGAGCTTGTGGTAGGCCTACTGGTAGATCCATAGGTCGTGGGTTCGATCAACACGGAGAACAAATATTTGTGTGGTGAACGCAGATGTTTGTTCTCTGTCTGGGTGCTATATTGCATTCTAAATAAATAATACAAATAAATATTATAGACTGGATGTCTATACTACAACACTATCTAGCCCCAAACTAAGCAGAGCTTGTACTATGGGAACCAGATAGCTGATATAATACTTATATACATTTTTTTTTGTAAATACAGATGCAGAGCTACTGACTGACTAACTGACTGAATCTAGAATTTGGACTTTGGACTCTGGACTTTGGACTTTGGACAGTCCAAATTCTAGATATTTATTGACGGGACAACGTCTTATAATTCGAAGGAGCCGGCTGCACGCACGAAACATGACGTCATGCGGCGTTACCACGCTCTGAGGCGTTCCATTTAAGGCATGAAGTGCAAGAGCGCGGAACGAGCGACAAAGAGGCACGCACGGCCTCCGCGTTCGGCAGCGTTCGACATCTGTCTCTCTCCTACTTGAGTGAGCGATGCGTCCGCGTGGACAGCTGTATGACGTTGGCACGTTCAACAATCGTCAGTAAACCGACTTTACAGACAACCGATTTTTTTACAAAAGAAATGTATCTAAGTATTATATTAGCTTTCTGATGCCCATAGTACAAGCTCTGCTTAATTTGGGGCTAGATAGTTTTGTGGGGATTGTCCACTCCAAGCTCTGTCTAGCTAGCTCTGTCTCTGCCTCTGGTTTTGAGTCTGTGTGAGTGTTTACCAAATAAATCCTACGTCGAAACGTCACGCACACAGTAAAATACACTGGTGAGAACTCAAACAGACTCAGACTGAACCGAGCCGTAGTTTGTTGCCTGTTCTTCTAGGCTTGGTCGCGTGGAACTGCCACCTAGCTTTAAGACGTTTCAAAGTGATCCTTGTGATACTACTGATTAAAGACTATTTTGATTTTGATTTTTTGACTCAAAACCCCAGACAGAGCTTGTGGCTCCTATTTAATAAAGCTGACAATTCGACATACATGTCAAAAAGTGACAAAATTGTGGAATTGTCGCGCTTTTGTGACATATTTGTCACTTTTATAAATAGCTTAAGCGCGACAATTCCACAATTTTGTCGCTTTGTGACATATATGTCAAATTGACAGCTTTATTAAACAGGGCCCAGGATGCCAATGAGCACTGGAATCTTTAAGCAGAAGATCGTAGTGCCTGGCAAAAATAGGGGGAGGTATTTGCTTAAAATACTTTCACCACATAGTGCATTAGTTTGAAACTATAAGAAGAAGACGAAGACTTTGTGCCATCTGTCAGTCGCCATGACAGCTCTAATTGGCCACTAATTAGTCCCGTTATAATATATCAAAGGTAGTTTAGTAGAAATGAAGCATGGATGTTCTGGAATGCTTAGTTTATTTTGGGTACGTATTCGTCAACTGAAAATCTGTAATAAATTTTAGCTAATTATTACCCGTGCAAATAAAGAAACTAATACCGAGCGCTCAATCTTTTTTTTCTTCTGTCTGGGTGTTATATTGTATTCTAATTAAATATTCACAAAAAAAAAATGTATTTACGTATTATATCAGCTATCTGGTTCCCATACACATAGTACAAGCTCTGCTTACTTTGGGGCTAGATATTGTTGTGTGGATTGTCTATAATATTTATTTGTTTATTTTCATTCGTATCAGTAAGTTTTTTCGAAAAGGTGCAGCGTCAAAATCAAAAATCAAAAGTGTATTTCGTCGTTGTGGTGCGAGAAGTAACTAAGTGCAAAAAGCTAGTCTCGAGATAATCGCGTTTTAAAGTTTTTTTTTTCTTAAAATGAGTGTAACTTATCAACACTTAGGTATAGTTACAAAAGAGGTTTCTTCATATAAAATATAGATAATTTTACCTTACACACTAACTTTCAACAAATTAATGTAAGTAGTTATATGGTTACTGAGATACATAACAAAAAGTAAGTTAATTAATTCTGGCATACGCATTTCCGTAATACCTTGTTTAAATATTACTTAATATGATCGGTTGATGACTCTTACCGGACAACAGAATTTCATTTCATTCAATAGCTTTTTACCTGCAAGAAATCACTAAGTGACTTTAGTGAGCAGTGCAACCCCAAGACTTGAAGAATATTGTAAGTAAAGTGATTGAATTAAACTACTTAAGAACCCTTAGGTGATTTTTGTAGACAGATTTTTGCCTCTACGGGTAGTTATGCACTTCTGACATTCTTGTATTATCTATAATTTTAGTAAAACCTACTCTTTTACATTCTGAGAAGGTACATAATGGGTTTCAAAACACTTTGGCATCAATAACTCATTTTGGCAAAAAATGTCACTTAGTGACTTCTCGCACCACAACGACGATTTATTCAGTTGAATTGCAAGAATCACTTTGACACTAGGTGAGTCTAGGTGCCAGTTCCACGCGACCAAGCCTAGAAGAACAGGCAACAAACTACGGCTCGGTTCCTACCGTTTTTGTGTGTGGTGATAGGATATTAAGTGCGCCTCAAAGAGTGTGGAATGTCTAATAATTCATTTATTACGGCGGCTTCAAAACTCCACTACAAACAAACCTACTTTTAATTAAATTCTTCCTTCATATTAGACTCCTCACGATGTTTTCCCTCACCGTTCTAAGATATATCTCCAATATTGGTGTTCCATCTTAAAGGGATCATGATCGGCAAACATTGAACATTGAAGTGATTATTGGTCCTAATTCCAAAACTGTACCAGTTCTGTTTGAGTTTTCTATGATTATTAACTCAAACAACTCAAAAAACTAAGCATAGTGGCGGTATGGAAATGTTCGTCAATTTTCAACTTGATTTGTTCAACGTATCACGATCACATACTACCTTTTGAAACTGAAAGGTTGTTCGATTCCGATACAAACTGAATTTACACAACTATGGGCAAACAAAGTATACCTAAATGTACACTGAAATAGCTGTAATAGAATTTTACAGTGGTCTTTATTGCCGGCCAGTTATACAGGGTTATTCATTATTAGCTGCAAATACTCAGGAATTAGGTTCAACAAATAAAATAAAAAATATTTATGAATTGATTTTTTTTAAGTTTTGTTATGAAAATCCCGAGAAAATCGGTAAAGAAATCATTGTCGCCTGACCTATTTTGACCTTTGATCCGCGCCCGCGCGCCGTGAGTGACACTCTGCGTTCAGTCACCGCCTGGGTGGGTCATCGTCCAGTTCTCCAAGGCAATCATTATGCAATAGCCGTAAAGAAATTAATAAAAAAAAAAATTGATACAAAAACTTAAATCAAAATTTAAAAAAAATCATTACATAAATATTTTTTATATTATTTGTTGAACCTAATTCCTGAGTATTTGCAGCTAATAATGAATAACCCTGTATAAAGTTGGAGAAAACTGTAGGATAACAGAAATATTAATAAAAAACCAAAAAAGTAATTTTTTCGTCATTCTTTCTAACGGGTACTAGCTTTTAGCATAGAGTCAATTTTGTACATCACTGTTTCAAAATAGACGTAAAAGTCTGTTAGTTCTTTTTCTGAAGCCCCGACTGCCACGACCAACGGCTGACACTCCAACTTTATATAACTGGCCGGTAATAAGGACCACTGTAAAAGCCTATTACAGCTATTTCAGTGTACATTAATACTTTATTCGCCCATAGTTGTGTAAATTAAGTTTGTATGGAAAACGTACCCCCATAACGTTTTAAAAAAAATGTTTTGATACAAAAAAAATATTTTTAAATAACCAAAATTTTTAGTCAAATTTTGAGAAATGATTCAACAAGCAAAAATCATTTCATTCATAAATGCTAAATACCAAGCGGAACCGAACAGCGTAATTTTTTTTCTCTCTAGTACTACGTAACTAATGTTCATAATTTTATGCAGGATTTCTGAAAATTTTAACATTTAATAACTTTGTCATTTTATCGAAACTAAAAATTCTGATCGAAGCGACGCGTGACCCAAGAGCTGGTGGGTATCTGGCGCAGCGTATTATAAGCATTGCTATTCAGCGTGGCAATGCCGCCAGCGTCTTGGGGACGCTTCCGTCTGGCACTGATTTGGATCAGTTGAGCTATCTCTCAACTTCTTGAGTATTTTGTACATTTTCTAAATATTTTGTTTAATTGTAAGTTTCTTTGTGTAAATAAATTATCGTTATAAAAAAAAAATCTGATTGCACATTCATAATGTTCTACCCCTACTACATTACCCTTTTTTTTTTCGGTAGTTACAAAAGAGTGGTGTTTAAATCATCTACAATAGAAAAGCCTAGAAAAGCCCAGGCAAAGGCCTGTTTACTTTTACATATTTGGGTATTGTACACCCAATTATAACTATAAGTGCGCTTATAGGATGTTTGTAAATCTAATAAACAAACTTATAATAAGTGAGGAAGTACAGTTAACGATCATTTTCGGTACTTTTCAAAGCGATCTTTGATATACCAAGTGTAAACATACCTGGGAGAAACAAGCACTTACGCATATGGCTTTGGATCAGTTGAGCTATCTCTAAATCGTTTCCAACGATCTGCAGATAGTTCATAGCTCTTGTACATTTTGTAAATACTTGTTCTTATGAATAAAGTTTCTTAGTGTATACAAAAAAAGCTATTTCAGAAATATTTAAAAAATATTACATTGATGATTGAAGAACACTAGTGGTCTAGTGGTAGCGGCTCTGCTTCTGATCCTAAGGTCGTGGGTTCAAATCCAGTCGTGCATCAATGAGGTTTTCTATCTGAAAATGTATGTGCACTATGCCAGTTCTCTCAAACGGTGAAGGAAAACATCGAGAGGAAAAGTTTTTCCTGACCACTACAATCTGGGTCTCTTCAAGGCAAAAGTGAATAGGGTGTCTTCTAGATCATCCTGCTTCATCGTCGCTTACCATCAGGTGAGATTGTAGCCAAAGAGTGGTCTATAATGTCAAAAAGGTAGAGGCAGGAAAAGGCAGAAAAAGGCAGAAACAGGCAGGTATTCGATGAACTGTCGCCTATCGCAGTATTATTGTTATAAATATCGCTCGTTTATTGCTTCTGGGCGATTATAGCGGCAGAATGCGGTTGCCTAGTGTGGATACGACTACAACTAATATCATTTTTAGGGTTCCGTATTTATGTAAAAATCTTTAATCACACAAAGTAACTTACAATTACCTATTACAAATATGCCGAAATATCGGGAATCAAAAGACACAAAGTTATATAAAGTTCAATATTCACTTTAAAAATAAATAATTCAATAAAATAAAACATTTTTTTTATTGCTCCGATAAACCTGAATTTATGCCGTTTTTACCTCTTAGCTGAGTGGTACTTTTAGCCCACAAGGTGTCAGGCATTTGGCAGACGTGTCCAGCCCAGAAGAAATATAATACTTAATTATATAATATAATTATATAATATAATTATATAATACTTAATTATATATTTTGTAAATACATACTTCTTCTTCTTCTTATCGTGTCACTGATTCTTTCGAACCAAGTGTGGTGAAAGGATTTTAAGTGCGCCTCAAAGAGGCTCCTTTCGTACACTTGACACATATTTTCGAACTTTTTATGTTCTACGATATGCCGGTTTCCTCACGATGTTTTTCTTCACCGTTTGAGAGCACTGGCATAGTGTAAATACATTTTTGGGCAGAAAACTCATTGGTACACGACTGGATTTGAACCCACGACCTTAGAATCGGAAGAATCGGAAGGCGGGGCCGCCAGCACTCTAATACAAATTATACATACTTTGAATACAATATAACATCCAGCCAGAGAACAAACATCTGTGTTTCAGGATGGGATCCAGCGCAGAAGGCTGAGCTACTACCAACTGAGCTGAGAGGCCAAGCTGAGAGGTCACAAATAAATAAATAATAAATAAATAAATAATGCGGACAATCCACACAACACTATCTAACCCCAAACTAAGCAGAGCTTGTACTATGGGAACCAGATAGCTGATATATTACTCGAATACTTTTTTTTTGTAAATACATACATAGAATACAATATAACACCCAGACAGAGAACAAACATCTGCGTTCACCACACAAATATTTGTTCTCGGTGGGGATCGAACCCACGCCCTCCAGCGCAGAAGGCAGAGCTTCTACCAACTGAGCTGTGAAGGCAGTCAAGTGGCAGACAAATGAATGAAGGCAGACAAATGAATATGAATATCAGTGAATATCCACACTAAGCTGTCGTTTCTCCGGCGCATGCCTTGCGACGTGTGTGGTCTCGTAATGCAGTATGCTCTACTAGTTATACCATGTTCTGGTTACTGGGCCCTGTATCCAACACAGTATAGTACTAGCTACAAGTTATATTTAGATAGAATATATAATTAATTTTTATGAACTTCCAAATAAAATATGGAAAAAAAATATTTACGTGTTCTTGTTACTGGGCCCTGTATCCAACACGGTATACAGTACTAGGGATACGTTATATTCAGACAAAATATTTAATTATTTTAAAACAGATTTCCAAATAAAATACGGAAAAAATACAAAAAAAAATTGAAAAAAAATAGGTTTTTTTTAGGAATGAATATCTTTTAACTAATTTAAATAAAATATGGAAAAAAATGCTTAAAAATTTAGAAGAAAATAACAATTTATTTTAGGAAAAAATATATATAATTCTTCTAATTGATAATTAAAAAAAATAACTCTGGGCCATTCAAAAATGTTCGCATAATTAATGTTTTTTTTTTACCACAAGCTAAAAAAAACTCTAAAAATGCAATGTTAAGGAAACTGTAGACCTACCATGAGCTTTGTTTGGCTCTGTCTCTGGCTCAGGTTTTGAGTATGTGTGAGTGCTCACCAGTGTATTATACTGTGTGTGGCTCTGCCTCTGGCTCTGGTTTTGACACTCACACAGACTCAAAACCAGAGCCAGAGACAGAGCCAGACAGAGCTTGTGGTAGGTAGGTACTGCGTAATAATATTTTTTTTCACAATAGAACAGCTAACTTTATATTTATTTTTTCAAACTTCGGTCCTCTGTATTCTAAATATTGCTATGCCCTAAACTTATTATGTATTCACCATTTTGAACTCCAAAAAGACATGTTACATAATAATTATTGCAATAAATAATATTTAAATCATTTTATTTCACGATGTAAAAAACGTATTGATTTGAAAATAAAAAAAAAGCAGCCAAGTGCGAGTCGGACTCGCCCATGAAGGGTTCCGTAGCATCAAATAACATAATATAAAGGTTCTTGTAGTTCGTCGAAAGGTAAATTGCGGTTTACCTTTTATGACGTATAAAAAAAAAACTACTCTAAAACTCTAAAACAAACTACTAGATCTCGTTCAAAATCGTTGGAAGTTTGCATAGTAATGTACAGCATATATTTTTTTTAGTTTTATCATGCTCTTATTTTAGAAGTTAGAGGGGGGGGGGGACCAACTTTTTTCCACTTTGGAAGTGTCTCTCGCGCAAACTATTCAGTTTAGAAAAAAACGATGTTAGAAACCTCAACATCATTTTTGAAGACCTATCCATAGATACCCCACACGTATGGGTTTGATGAAATTTTTTTTTTTGAGTTTCAGTTTCAAGTATTAATTATTATACCCCCAAAATTTATAGTTATTTTCTATTTTTGTGTAAAAACCTTAATGCGGTTCACAGAATACATTTACTCACCAAGTTTCATCAGTCTAGCTCTTATGGTTTCGGAGAAAAATGGCTGTGACACGGCCGGACAGACAGACAGACAGACATGACGAATCTATAAGGGTTCCGTTTTTGCCATTTGGCTACGGAACCCAAAAATGAATAAAAAATTAAAAAAATATAGAATTAAAAATAAAATAAATAAATATTGTCATTATCACTCAGCGCTTCTATTTATTATCATTTTCATTGGTTTTTTCATGCCTGTGTGGTGAAAGGAAAAAGGCCCTTTTCGTGCACGTCATTTTTAGGTTCGACATGCCGGTTTCCTCACGATGTTTCCTCCACCGTTTAGGAGAGTATTGCATAAGAACCAGGTAAATCAAATAAAAACAAAATTTTCTCACATCATCATCATCATCATCAACCTGAAGAAGTCCACTGCTGGACATAGGCCTCCCCTACACATTTCCAGGAAGAACGATTCTGAGCCCTTTCCATTTATCGACTTCCCGCGATCTTAACAATGTCGTCAGTCCATCTGGTGGGTGGACGCCCTACGCTTCGTCTTCCGGTTCTTGGTCGCCATTCGAGAACCTTTATTCCCCAACGGTTGTCAGTTCTTCGAGCTATATGACCTGCCCATTGCCACTTCAACTTACTTACTCTACGAGCTATGTCGGTGACCTTGGTTCTTCTACGGATATCCTCATTCCTGATTCTATCACGCTGTGAAACTCCCAGCATAGCTCTCTCCATAGCTCGTTGCGCGACTTTGAGCTTGTGCACGAAGCCAATAGTTAGCGACCACTTGCTCTACATGCCCTACATGCCCTACATGCTCTAAATATCATGCACTGCTACTCAACTACATCAAAGCTCCAAAACGGAAGTGTATTCTAAACAAAACTTAACTCACATCAATCAAATTATAGAAAAGTTAGTAAGCATAAGTAAGTAAGTAAGTATACTTTCCTGTGTAGTAAGTGCTCGCTATGAAAGTGATTAAGGTGAGGTGTTGTGCAAACATTGGGACGGAAACATACGGACACAGTTTCGAACGTTACCGTTAGCGTTTTTCGGTTGCAATTTTTTTATTTTTTTATACAACTTGCTGACGGAACACCAACAACATACATATAACCAACATACGTATTGGGGTACTTAAATGTCGTCGATTCTTTGGGGTACTAAACTGTCGTCGGTTCTTTGGGGTACTAAACTGTCGTGGATTCTTGTTTATTTATATTTCTTGTTCTGAAAATGTGAATCCGATATTGGCTGTATGTTGGAAATTTAAGTATTTACATAGTATAAAGTTAATTAAGTTAATTAAGAGTTGTGGATTTTGTTCTAAAATAAAACACATAAGGCCCAACTGATGTTAAGTGGTAACCATCGCCTATATAAAAATAAGCATTGCCTCGTAGGTCACGCACGTCAGGAACGTGCCTTATTCCACTTCCCTGCGCCCATCAACTTGAGGCATACAGATGTTCTGAATCACGTGCCTGTTATTTCACTGGTACCCTTCAAACCGAAACACAGCAATCCTGCTGAAAATCGGTTCAGCCGTTCCTGGAGTTGTAAATAATGATTTATTTTATATATTGATCCTCACTTGACATTGGAAAAATTGACCAAATCGACAGATGCCATCCGCTAGCTACATTGCGCTAATTTGTAACACATTCCCGTGTGTTTTCTAAACCAAATCGTCAGTGTACAAGTACAATCATTGGTTCAGATCAAAAAATGTATTGGCACAAACTCTCCGACTCTTAAACAACCTGTGTACTGCGACTAACACTCTTGATACTTGACAATAAGTACCTAATTGACCTTTAACTAACCTTCTTTATTTCGACTGGCCTCAGGAGCCTAATTCTCGGCTCATCTCGGATCATTTTGAAATTTTATTTTATGCTTCTTTTCGAAGAGAGAATGGCAGATTTCCTTGAGTAATTCATCGACGACCTCATCGTAGAAGCCTTGACAGCTACGATATACGGAAAACGTAGAAAAAGTTCGGGGTTGTGCAATACCAATGTGTATTTAAGGGACATTGTAAATCTCGATCGGCCCGAGATTGATGCTCCAGAAAGGAGTGAGCACTGAGATGACGAATGATAGAGGTGAGTGGAAGAAGAAAACCTGTTGTAACCGACCCCATGCAGCGGGGGATAAGGGTAGGAAGATGATGATGAGTAATATAATAATGTTATATAATAATGGAAAGATTTGTGTGGTAGATGGAAAGAGCTCAGAATCGTTCTTCCTGGAAATGTGTAGGGGAGGCCTATGTCCAGCAGTGGACTTCTTCAGGCTGATGATGA
Source organism: Thera britannica (assembly GCA_939531255.2). Lineage (NCBI taxonomy): Eukaryota > Metazoa > Arthropoda > Insecta > Lepidoptera > Geometridae > Thera > Thera britannica. The sequence continues at coordinate 5,516,451 of OW618052.2, forward strand.
TGATGATGGAACGTGTTCACAAAAAGGAGACGCACTTAAAATCCTTTCACCACACTTGACTCAAAAAAACCAGGGACACGTTATGAAGAAAATAATGGTAAGTTGCCTTTACATTATTTCTAATTTTATTGCTTAAAAATAATAAAATAAAACAACCCACTACGTTTTTCACGGTTTACGGATTTTTATTGAACTAATGGGCTTATTTTATAAGGCATTTTGATTTCAAAGACTATTGCATATTATCCATCTGGAGGTTTAAAAACAAATACCTGCCTGAACCGTTTATAAACAAAACAAATTTAAACAAAATGAGTTTTAGCTGGCAAACACACTATTTAGTTCCAAAATAAGCATAGCTTGTACTATAGGAATTAAAGATTTAATATTTTTATACCCTAAGAAGTTTATTATGTGTAAGAATTAAACCCACAACCTACACCGCAGTAATCAAAGCTACACTAAGCTTAAGCTCCAGTCATTCGCTAAAATTATAAAACTTTACATAATTAGCAAATCCACTTAGAATAAACATAATAATTAACATAATAACAAAAAGCAACAATAAAAACCAGTCGCGAACATAATAATTACTAAAAAATACTCAACAACCAAATATCAAGACATTTTACACCGTTTAAATGGCATACTACAAATGCCTGAACAACTTGGGTGGTCCACCAGCGTCGTGCTATCTCTCTCGCACACGCTGCGTTCGGTTATAGCCGTCTCGTTCTCAGGTCATAGAGTATTGAGTGTAGACATGACAAAGTAATTTGATTAGATTTGAACGATAAAAAAGAAAGTTAGTTTAGAGGCGTGACGTATTCCAGTTTTTGGGTTTAATTTTTATTATATAATATTGCCCATTGCAGGACAATAATCATCATTAGGGCCAAGGTGTTATATTGTATTTTTAGATAAGGTTCTAAATAAAAATTTATAAAAAGAATAAAAAAATTATATATTAGCGAGTTTAACATCACAAGCGCTGTCTGGCTCTGTCTCAGGCTCTGGTTTTGAGTCTGTGTGAGTGCTGTCTAAATAAATCCTACTTCGAAACGTCACACACAGTACACTGGTGAGCACTCAGATAGACTCAAAACCAGAGCCTGTGACAGAGCCAGACAGAGTTTGTGGTAGGTTTACAGGTGGGTCATATACTTGTTCCATCACTAGTTGTGTGACAGTGTCAGTAATGTCACCGGCACCCACACCCTTCAAACCGAAACACAGCGATGCTGCTTCACGGCAGGAATGGTCGTAGTACGCAGCCCCACGAGACACACACAGAGAGTAGAAATACTACGTACATGGAGATTGCCAATTCTAAAAACACCTATATGTAAAACATAATTAGAGCAGTCATAGATTTTAAGGCAAATTTAGCAGCAAGAAAAACAGACGACTCTATGAGACTTACTCCACAGCCTCCTCATTCAGTGTGGGCAAACGGCTAACGATAGAGCTATATAGTAAACGCAAGACTTTAAAGCATAATTAGAGCACCCAGCATAAAAAAAATCAAGCCTCTAGCTTGTAAACTCTTTGAGGCCATATAGCTCGAAGAAAGAAAGAAAGAAAGAAAAGAAAATATATTTATTTAACATAACATACACAGAACGGAACACTGACAAACATAATATACATAATAATGAGTGGATACAAAAAAAAGAAAATAAAATAAAATACAATCCAACACAAATAATCGCGCTGTAGGTATGTTCCGTGATGTCATGCCAAATAGGCCCTGACTCAGCTTTTGCTACTTAGCGGCATAGGTATGAACCTACCACGCCAAGCAGCACTGGTTTTCAGGCAGAGCCTAGGTGACGCCACTGGGCAGACAAAAACAATTAATAAATTACATTAACGCAGTATACATACATAAAAAGAAAAGAAAATTAAAAATACAATAAAAGAAAAGAATTTACAAACAAAAATGAACCAGAATTTAGGCAGAATCATAGCATAAGGATTAATAATATAATACGTACCTACATACACAAAATAAGAAGCAGAGAGAAAATAGTGTCAAGCATGTGTCAAGCTAGCAACATTGGTCCGCAGCGCCATCTATGTGAAATCGAAAAATCTCTGTCGACCTGACAACCGTTGGGGAATAAAGGTTCTCGAATGGCGACCACGAACCGGAAGACTAAGCGTAGGGCGCCCACCCACCAGATGGACCGACGACATGGTTAGGATCGCGGGAAGTCGATGGATGGAAAGGGCTCAGAATTGTTCTTCCTGGACATGTGTAGGGGAGGCCTATGTCCAGCAGTGGACTTCCTCAGGCTGATAATGATGATGATGATGATGATGAAACTCTTTGAACTATAAGACTTCATCAACGTGTTTACTGGGCAGCTATTTCTCCAGCGAGTCGGACTCGCCCATGAAGGGTTCCGTAGCAACAAGTAACATAATATAAAGTTCTTGTAGTTCGTCGAGAGGTAAATTGCGGTTTACGATTTATGACGTATAAAAAAAAACTACTCACTACAACGCGTTCAAACCAAATTTCGTTGGAAGTTTGCATAGTAATGTACGCATATATTTTTTTTAGTTTTATTATTCTCTTATTTTAGAAGTACCAACATTTTAGAGGGGGGGACCAACTTTTTACCACTTTGGAAGTGTCTCTCGCGCAAACTATTCAGTTTAGAAAAAAACGATATTAAAAACCTCAACATCATTTTTGAAGACCTATTCATAGATACCCCACACGTATGGGTTTGATGAAAAAAAAACTTTTAAGTTTCAGTTTCAAGTATGGGGACCCCCCAATTTTTTTGATTTTTTTCTACTTTTGTATTAAAATCTTAATGCGGTTCACAGAATACATCTACTCGCCAAGTTTCATCAGTCTAGCTCTTATAGTTTCGGAGAAAAATGGCTGTGACATACGGACGGACAGTCAGACAGACAGACATGACGAATCTATAAGGGTTTCGTTTTTGCCATTTGGCTACGGAACCCTAAAAGCCAAAAAATTTAAAAACATAATATGTCGAGTGCTTTTTGAGGCCCAATTAAAAATCCTTTCACCTCATTTCCTCATCCTTTTTAAGTTTGAAATAACTATTGTGTTTCGGTTTGATGGGTGTGGGTGCCGGTGACATTACTGGCACGTGAGGCTGAAAATTTGTATGCCTCAAGTTGATGGACGCAGGGCAGTGCATCGTAGGGCACGTCCCTTCTACTTTTGTATTAAAATCTTAATGCGGTTCACAGAATACATCTACTCGCCAAGTTTCATCAGTCTAGCTCTTATAGTTTCGGAGAAAAATGGCTGTGACATACGGACGGACAGTCAGACAGACAGACATGACGAATCTATAAGGGTTTCGTTTTTGCCATTTGGCTACGGAACCCTAAAAACCAAAAAATTGAAAAACATAATATGTCGAGTGCTTTTTGAGGCCCAATTAAAAATCCTTTCACCCCATTTCCTCATCCTTTTTAAGTTTGAAATAACTATTGTGTTTCGGTTTGAAGGGTGTGGGTGCCGGTGACATTACTGGCACGTGAGGCTGAACATCTGTATGCCTCAAGTTGATGGACGCAGGGAAGTGCATCGTAGGGCACGTTCTTGACGTGCGTGTCCTACGAGGCAATGCTTTGTTATAGGCGATGGTTACCAATTAACTTCAGGTGGGCTATAAGCAAGTTCTATCAGTTAATTGAATAAAAATCCGTCTTACACTTGTTTTAACCGACTTCAAATAAAAAAGAAAGAGGCTCTCAAATTGTAACTTTTTTTAATTTTTGAGCCGAATAAAAAAAAAATTATCTAAAAGATAATAATCAATTCAAATTGGTCCCATAAAAATTTCATGAAAATAGGTTTTGCCATGAAGTTTTTTAATTCATATTTTCGTTGATATTCTACTACACACTAGACGAGTTCTATAACGATTAACGACGAACGAAAAGAATAACGTTAATTATAAATAACCCTTTTATCATTCTATACTAAACCTGCTTACAATCTGCGTGATTATAATAATATCGGCCCGCTTCTCCAGTATTGCAACACCCTTACAGGGTAAATTATTTAAATATATTAATATATTATTATTATTTAAATATGTATAAAATAAAAATAAATATAATTCATAAAACAAATCTAAACAAATAAATTTTAAAATTATTTAATTAAAAAAAAAAAAAATGTATTGATTAAAAAACTAGTTTCAAAATCTGACACTGTTAAAAAAAACTAGTTATAAGATATTCATAAAAAATAAAAACCTCTCAAAATAATTTATGATAAAACCCGTCATCGATAACATCATTCTGAGTCTATTTTGACATTGACTGTTGTGACAGTATTGACAGTTTGTGTGTCAGAATTGACAGTTCGTGACAGTTAAGCGAAAGCTTTCAAAACAAACCTTCAAGATTTTAATCCTCAGGCACAGTTGATATCGTCTCACGAATTCGGTTTTTGAGGATATTTAAGAGGAGTAGTCAGAGGTAGGATAGTTTTGTTTAGAAGGCTCTTTAGGCCTACTATGAGCTCTGACTGGCTCTGGCTCATTATACTGTGTGTGTGACGTTTTGACGTAGGATTTATTTAGTCAACACTCACACAGACTCAAAACCAGAGCCAGAGACAGAGCCAGACAGAGCTCATGGTAGGCCTACTATATGCCTGAAGTAATTATTGCTATTATTTATAAGGCATAACCAACAACACACTTAGTAAACATATTTTTACTAATACGTAGTTGAATAATTTTATAAAATGTGTGCCTATTACAGGCATGCATAGCATTGATAGTAAGTTGATGGATATAGAGCAGTGCATCGTAGGACACGTTCTTAACACGCGTGGCCTACGAGGCAATGCTTTATTATAGCGATGGTAACCATTTACCATCAGGTGGACCATATGCTTGTTCCACCAGCAGTTAAAAATCCCGAAGAAAATCCTGTTTTTAATGAAATTATTTATTTTCAAAAATCATGACAGGCCACCTGATGTTAAGTGGTAACTATCGTCTATAACAAAGCATTGCCTTGCACGTCACAAACGTGCCCTACGATATACTGCCCTGCGTCCATTAACTTAGACGTACAGATGTTAAACCTCGCGTGCCAGTAATTTCATAGTTTCCAAAGTTAAGCTTACTTGCTTGAAATAAGGCGAGTCACACACGATTATAAAGCGAGTTACACATGATTACGATCTAAGTAAATTGATATATTATCGGCCACCCACGCGGCAGCGGTTTTATTTTGTTTGGACGCGTGTGATAGATAGACGCGCTGGTCGCTGATTGGACGTAGAGTTAGGGTTGGCACTTGAAAATTAAAATAACATGTCTTTATTTTACTACAACCTTATACAGAACCTTGAAATTCTGGAGAAGGATTGGTGGGAAGTCGCCAAAGATCGTGATAGCTTGATGATTTTGGTAGTGACTTTTGCTTAACAGGATAGTGCGTTTAAAAAAAACCTGAACCAAGTCATATAAGTAATACTTACCGCTGTTGGCTAGGTTGCTGATTTGCAAAGGACAAGCTCTGCTTTGGGGCTAAATAGTGTTGTGGCTTGTCAACAATATTTTAAAACTAAAACTCAAAAGGGCAAGATGGTTTGGTTTCTAACGTTTTAAGCTGTTAAAGTAAATATTCCGGACAATCCACACAACACTATCGAGCTCTTAAGGTACGGACAGACGTGCTCATTACTAGCACAAAAGCATGCTTTTATTGAGCAATTGCTCATTAGTAGCACGTGTGTAATGTAATGAGCATGCTTATTTAGAGCGTGCTCAAAAATCAAACGACGTTTGATTTTCGAGCATGCTAGGCGCGGGTAGGGGGGGGCGTGATCCGAGCACGTCTGAACATGTTTGTTTATCATTATGTTTGCCTATTTAGAACTATGCTTTAAAACAAACATGCTTATTTCTGGCAAATGTTAAAAGTTTGCAGAGCATGCTAATTTTAGGCAAGCTTATTAGCATGCTTTTTTTGAGCACGTCTGTCAGTACCTTTAACTGAGCAGAGCTTGAACTGTGGGACACAATCACCCCTCGTAAGTAAAATCAGTCGCATCCTTTCTGTTTTCTGTCTATCTGTGTGTTTCGGTTGTCTGGTTGTCTGGACCGCTGTTCATCGATAAGTCCGTCTATTTTTCTACAAATATGTAGTTTCTAAGTTATTTATTTATGTCTGTTTTTCAGTTTTTGTGAGCAATAAAGTAATTTCTATCTATCTATCCTAAGGAACCAGAAAGCTGAAATAATATTCAGAAATATATATATTTTTTATAAATACAAATATTTAGAATTTAGAATTTAATATAAAACCCATACAGAAAACAAATATTCACCATACAAATATTTGATCTTGGTGAGGATTGAACCTATCCCTCCAGCGCAGAAGGCAGAGCTACTACCAACTGAGCTGTAAAGGCCTTAGGAAGAATCCTTGCGTGGCAACCCTATAAGCTGATTGGCTGGCGCCTCGTGCATTCTATTTTCAAATTCCTTCTCGTATTGATCTGGATCGATCGCTTTATACAAATAAACATAATTATTGTAACTTGCGTCTTTTTCCTTACATCGCTCATCATCAGCCTGAAGAAGCTCAAAAAAATAAGTCTTCTTCTTCTTATCTTCTGGTCTCTCAGCTCAGCAGGGCTACCACGAGCTCCATATGGTTATGGCTATGGCTGTCAAATTGTGTATAGATCGGCTGACCCGCACATTCATTTTCTTCTTGGGTTTGAATGTGTTGACACTGTTGACACAATTTTGACAGCCATAACCATAACCATATGGAGCTCGTGGTAGCCCTGCAGTTGGTAGTAGCTCTGCCTTCTGCGCCGTAGGTCGTGGGTTCGATCCCCACCGAGAACAAATATTTGTGTAGTGAACGCAGATGTTTGTTCTCTGTCTGGGTGTGTTATATTGTATTCTTAGGATGTATTTGCAAATTAATACAAGTATTATATCAGCTATCTGGTTCCCATATTACAAGCTCTGCTTAGTTTGGGGCTGGGTAGTGTTGTGTGAATTGTCCACAATATTTATTTATTTATTTATGTATTTATGTTCTCGGTGGGGATCGAACCCACGACCAACAGCGAAGAAGGCAGAGCTAATACCAACTGAGCTGAGAGGCCAGTAAGAACCATTTGTAATGTGTCTTTTTTATTACTTTTGTATTAATTTATCTATGGGTCGAGTGCACGAAAGAAGTGTCGATGTCTCCGAAGCACACTTTACATCCTTTCAACACACTAGTTTGAAGAAACCAATGACACAATAAAACTTCCCAGTTAGCGTAATATTTTCATCAACTTCACATGTCGACTTCATTTTTAGGGTTCCGTAGCCAAATGGCAAAAACGGAACCCTTATAGATTCGTCATGTCTGTCTGTCTGTCTGTCTGTCTGTCTGTCTGTCTGTCCGTCCGTCCGTATGTCACAGCCATTTTTCTCCGAAACCGTAAGAGCTAGACTGATGAAACTTGGCTAGTAGATGTATTCTGTGAACCGCATTAAGATTTTTACAAAAAAATAAAAAAATAACTATAAATTTCGGGGGTCCCCATACTTGAAACTGAAACTCAAAATTTTTTTTTCATCAAACCCATACGTGTGGGGTATCTATGAATAGGTCTTCAAAAATGATGTTGAGGTTTCTAATATAGTTTTTTTCTAAACTGAATAGTTTGCGCGAGAGACACTTCCAAAGTGAAAAAAAGTTGGTCCCCCCCCCTCTAACTTCTAAAGTAAGAGAATTATAATACTAAAAAAAATATATGTTGTACATTACTATGTAAACTTTCAACGATATTTGGTTTGAACGAGATCTAGTCAGTAGTTTTTTTTTTATACGTCATAAACCGTAAACCGCAATTTACCTTTCGACGAACTACAAGAACCTTATTATGTTACATCAAGTAACATATATAAAGGTTCTTGTAGTTCGTCGTGCTACGGAACCCTTCATGGGCGAGTCCGACTCGCACTTGGCTGCTTTTTATTATTATTTTTGTATAGAATAACTTTTGATTTGACATGCCTACAATTATATTTTTGTCAGTTTTAATATTATAATAATGTAGGTAAAAAAGTAACTTCTCTAAATTAGAATTTTTGTACACCGATATGGTAAAAATATGTGATACATTTTAAACACTACATCTATGTACTTTCCCATACCATGTTTTTAAGCAAATAAACGAAGAAAAGAGCTACTATATATTACAACGCGAAATTAAGAATCCTTTGGCTATGCTCGCTTCGTGGGTGGTCCCGTCAAAAGGTCATTCACCTCTTTTGTCACACTTTTGTTTTTATGTCTCTCAGTTTCTTGTTAAGGTGATTGATAGATCAACTTTTTATGGTCAATAGGATTTCATCGGAGTGTGTCAAATAGTTTTTTTGGCCACTTGATGTAGTTAAGTACCTAAATACCTTCTTAATTAAGTATTTTTGACTGGCCTCTCAGTTCAGTTGGTAGTAGCTCTGCCTTCTGCGCCGTAGGCCGTGGGTTCGATCCCCACCGAGAACAAATATTTGTGTGGTGAACACAGATGTTTGTTCTGTCTGGGTGTTATATTGTATTCTAAGTATGTATTTACAAAAATAATATTTATTAATTATCAGCTATCTGGTTCCCATAGTACAAGCTCTGCTTAGTTTGGGGCTAGATAGGATTGTGTGAAGAGTCCACAATATTTATTTTATATACAGGGTGTCCCATAAGTCAACGTCCAGCCGAAAACGGGTGATGCGCCAAGTCATGACAGTTATCAGAAAAATATAAGAAAAAATATTTACTAAGTAACTTTTGAGTTATGAGTATTTTAAAAAAACAGGAAAAACTGACATCCTGTGATGATCTTTTAAGTCCTGTGACGACAAATATTAACTTTTCATAAAACTTTTTTCTGCAACGTAAGCATGAATAACCCTTCTGTAAATTACAGTTCAAAATTAAGCCATAACTGCCTCAGTTTTCAATGAAATCGTGGAGTTTTGGCCAACGTTTCATTTCAGATAATTACATCACCCAACTTTAACCGCCTGTACCGCAAAAAAAATGTACTACACTATCATGGCATGTAACTTTAAAAATTGGCGCATTTATCCAGGATTCCAAAATGGTATAATACTTGCTAGAGTACTTCTTCGTTTAGGAAATAAAAAATGTTTTATCAACTAAACCGGATTTCCAATCAATTTTATTTCAATAGATAAAATGTTTGTACCCTTTAAATGATGGACTTAAAATGCCTACGCTGTGTTTTTAAGTGACTCACAATTCACAGGTACAAGTAAATACCATTTCGACAATGCAAGTAAACAGATAGATCCACCATCTTGTCGAAAGAGTAATAACCATGGGTTTTCTAGTAATTTGTTAGGTTTAGGTAAAAGTTTGAAATAAAATTCAATCATAGGATGTCTTCAATCGTGATTTTAATTTAACTACATCAAGGATTTACAGCAAATGTTCAAACTGTTAGCCTTCAGCAGTAATGCAAGCTCTACATTTCCTTAAAAAAAATCAGCTGTCTGTAAAGTCAGTTAACTGACGACAGTTGAACGTGACAACGTCATACAGCTGTCCACGCGGTCGCATCGCTCACTCAAGTAGGAGAGAGACCGATGTCGAACGCTGCCGAACGCGGAGGCCGATTGTGCCTCTTTGTCGCTCGTTCCGCGCTCTCACTTGCACTTCAAGTATTAAATGGAACGCCTCAGAGCGAGGTAACACCGCATGAGTCATGTTTTTTCGTACGAGCAGCCGGCTCCATCGAATTATAAGACGTTGTCACGTTAAAAACCATGTAATAAGACCGGCGAAGGGCGAAGGCAAACTTTAGATTAAAATCACGATTGAAGTAATCCTATGATTGAATTTTATTTCAAACTTTTACCTAAAACTAACAAATTACTTGAAAACCTTACGTGGAATTCCTTGCCGGTGTCTGTTTTTCCGGACACTTATAACTTGGATATTTTTAAGAGTAGAGTGAACAGGTATCTTCTAGGTAAGCGTGCTACACCGTCGACCGCATCATCACTTAACAGCAGGTGAGATTGCGGTCAAACGCAAGCCTATAATATGTAAAAAAAAAAAAAAAAAAAAAAAAAGCCATGGTTATTACTCTTTCGACAAGATGGTGGATCAATCTGTTTACTTGCATTGTCAAAATGGTATTTACTTGTACTTGTGAATTGTGAGTCACTTAAAAACACAGCGTAGGCATTTTAAGTCCATCATTTAAAGGGTACAAACATTTTATCTATTGAAATAAAATTGATTGGAAATCCGGTTTAGTTGAAAAAACATTTTTTATTTCCAAAACTAAGGAGTACTCTAGCAAGTATTATACCATTTTGGAATTCTGGATAAATGCGCCAATTTTTAAAGTTACATGCCATGATAGTGTAGTACATTTTTTTTGCGGTACAGGTGGTTAAAGTTGGGTGATGTAATTATCTGAAATGAAACTTTGGCCAAAACTCCACGATTTCATTAAAAACTGAGGCAGTTATGGCTTAATTTTGAATTGTAATTTACAGAAGGGTTATTCATGCTTACGTTGCAGAAAAAAGTTTCATGAAAAGTTAATATTTGTAGTCACAGGACTTAAAAGATCATCACAGGGTGTCAGTTTTTTCTGTTTTTTTTAAATACTCATAACTCGAAAGTTACATAACAAATAATTTTTTTTATATTTTTCTGTTAACTGTCATGACTTGGCGCATCGCCAGTTTTCGGTTGGACGTTGACTTATGGGACACCCTGTATATATATTTTTTTACCTGACATCTTATAATTCGATGAAGCCGGCTGCACGTACGAAAAAACAAGACTCATGCGGCGTTACCTCGCTCTGATGCGTTCCATTTAAGGCTTGAAGTGCAAGCGAGAGCGCGGGACGAGCGACAAAGAGGCACGCACGGCCTCCGCGTTCGGCAGCGTTCGACATCTGTCTCTCTCCTACTTGAGTGAGCGATGCGTCCGCGTCTTGTCCGCGTGGACAGCTGTATAAAGAAAGAAAGAAAGAAAATATATTTATTTAACACAACATACACAGAACGGAACTTTGACAAACATAATATACATAATAACGAGTGGGCACAAAAAAAAAAAGAAAATAAAATAAAATACAATCCAACACAAATAATCGCGCTGTAGGTATGTTCCGTGATGTCATGCCAAATAGGCCCTTAATGTATGACGTTGTCACGTCCAACTATCATAAAAAATCTTTGATTTTTGAAGTGAAAACTTCTTTAGCGGCGTTGAGCACTTTCTGTAATGGGTATAAAATCTTAAAATCGCGTCAGGATCACGTGACCTGATCGAAAAAGCGTAAGACGCTACAGATACGCTAGTAGTTACTATGACACGGTAACGTCACAGAATAGATAATAGTTAGTAGCAAGCATACCAAGGCGTTTTTCGTGACTGTAGTAGGTATAGGTACATACCTATTATAGATTTTATGAACTAGCGGCCGCCCGCGGCAGGTAGTAGTGGTCATTGGTACATGATTTTATAGATCTACTGTATTTATTTAGGTATTATGAATAAGGTAGGTAATTGTAATAGTTTTAAAGTGTTAAATTTTTAATGTAATATAAATTGTCATGTTTGTTTACGATAGCGCAATAAATGAATATTGTATTCTACCACATAAATGATAGTACTTTTATACTGATAAAGCAATTGGTGCAAAATTATTCCCTAACCATTCCAAAATATCAAACATGCTCAACGTTAATAATCAAGTTTTCACTTCTGCCGGCACTCCCGGAGTGCAACCCGTCTTTTTTTTAATAATAAATATGACCACTGTCTAATGTACTGTTTACAATGTTAGGGGTAGATAACCAAATAACATCAAATCGATAACGCAATAAAACCACCCCATTTTATTCAACTGTAAAAATAACACCTACGATTGCTCTCGCCAAGGAATTCGGAGCACCCCTTGTCAGCATCGGGTGGGGTTACATTGGGATAAAAATATTACGTATTTTGTGTGTTTATCCTTGTTCACATGTGAACAAGGGAAAGGTTGGGGGTTCAAATCCTGCTCGGCTCTTAACTTTAGGGACATTATAAAAATCTTTGTGATTTCCTTAAGTGTAGTTAACACTATAAAATCAATAAAAAGTATTTTTTTTATAACATTTAGCCTAAGGTAAAAGTATATGCCCCCCTGATGTTAAGTGGTAACCATTGCCTATAACAAAGCATTGCCTCTTGTTCACGCACTTCAGGAACGCGCTCTGCGATGCGAACGAAAAGCAACTTGAGTCATACAGATGTTCAGCCTCACGTGCCAGTAATGTCACCGGCACCCACACCCTTCAAACCGAAACACAGCGATGCTGCTTCACGGCAGGAATAGGCATGGTGGTAGTATGCACCCCCACAAGACACACACAAAGAGCTTTTCATTACTCATACTCTGAAAGTAGGTCTGAAGTTGCCTGAGGGGCCTAATTGAAAGTAAAACTTTCAGCCCTAGGGAGAATCGCTTTCTACTGACAGCTGTCAAATTATAAAAAAAAACAAGTTCTATTTTATTCAACTATGTTCCAACTTTCTAAAGTCTTTCTAACTGCAAGAAGGTTGTTAAACCAAATTCCAACTTTTTATTCAGCAAGTAGGTTGGAAACCCATTACAACGGTAAGAAGTTTAAAAAGTCTAATTATATTAGAGCGCAATGTAAAATTTAAATTTTAATAACATAAAGATAGTATTAAATAAATAATATATCTTCTAAATTACTTGATTAATATATAGCTTCAACTATTTATTAAAAATAACATAGATTTGAGCAAACAATTTACCATTTTTTAAATTATGAAAATGAAAATAATGGCTGAATAATTCTGGCGAGCCGTAGCCGAAGGCCCGCCAGAGAAAAAGAAAAAATAAACCAGGAAGGCGGCTATTCAATCTTCATTTTCACTAATTTTTCTTTCATGTTTTTATTTTTATTATCCTTGTATTCGTAATGAAAAGCACAGTGTTTACCTCGGGTGAAAGTCTTTTAAGTCCCTCAAGCTCCATTAAATTTGAATTTGTCAGTTAAATTCCAAGTTGTGCCATACAGCCGTGTATTAAACACCCTCCCCACTTTTTTAGTCACAAGGATCATTTTGAAACGTCAAGAAAATGTGGGCTTGAGTTAGTGGCTATAGTTACGTGGTATTCTGAAACAGTGCTTGAGTCTCAGTCGAGCCTCAAACACTCTCAAGCATAGATTTTTTGACAGTTCTCCATTGAAAAGTATCAAAAATTTATGCTTGAGGCTTGACTCAGACTCAGCACTGTTTCTGAATCATCTAGAGATCTAGACGCATGGACAAGTACCACTCCTTCATGATAGATATTCCACATTCTCGTACAAGCAAAGCGCTTTGACTCCACTTTTATAGCACGAACTGCCAAGGAGTGAAACTCTCTTCCAACGTCAGTATTTCCGGAACGTTACAATTTAGGAACTTTTAAGACAATAGTGAACAGGTGGATTATGGCTAAACATGCTGCATCCTTACTTTCCATCAGGTTTGATGGCAGCCAAATGCTTAGCTACTTAAATAAAAAAAATACGGGCCTTAGACCGCTGCATTTCAACTTACCTTTCCAAATTGTACAAACCTTTCCAGCGCCATGTAAGCCGTCCCCTATCTTCCGGAATCTGAAGCACGCGTCCAACATTTTAAATTAACTATTTTTTACTTCACTCGTTCGATTCGATACAGGGGGGAAAGGGATTTCTCTTGATGTTGTTTTCTAGCGAAAAACGTTTTATCAAAGTCAATAGACTGTCTTTTTTCATATTAAATGGCTCTGTGTGGGGATCGAACCCACGGCCTACAATGCTAAAGGCAGAGCTACTAACATTTTCATTCCTCCATCTCAGAAAGTTTATTTTTGCTTTTCGATATTCTGAGTGCAAAAGCCGTATAAATTCGCTAGAGGATAAAGTAAAATTGAATTTAGAACATCGTTTGCACTAAGTTTGAGAATTCAAAACCTAATTAAACCAAATTACTTCTACCTCTATGGTGCCAAATTTATCATACAACCTTTTTCAATTTGTTAAAAACTCAGACTCGGAACCTTCTTGGTGTGTTACTTTTATTTTAATTTGCTATACGCGCGCCATTTTCTTTTTTGCATTTAGTCATTTCCTTGCTGAGGTGGGATGAAAAGTTACGTGTTGCACTCGAGTGCAAAGATTTTTCACCTCGTGCTCATTTAATTCCTTCGCTAACGCTGAGGATATTAAAATAGTTCAAAAAAGTCCCCTTCACAAGTCACCCCTTAAAACAAAGTGTCAAAAAACTAAATTAAAAATACTCGCAAATCGATCTGGATTCCCAATTTGAGACGCTACGTTTTAATATAAGCCCCTAAGATTAACAGGGTATAGTATAAACTTGTCTTTTTAGGGTTCCGTAGCCAAATGGCAAAAACGGAACCCGTACCCTGTAACTTCTAAAATAAGAGAATGATGAAACTAAAAAAAAATATGCGATGATTACTATGCAAACTTACACCGAAATTTGATTTGAATACGAGAGAGAAGAGAGTAAGTAGTTTTTTTTTTAGTACGCCATAAATCGTAAGCCGCAATTTACCTTTCGACGAACTACAATAACTTTTATATTATGTTACTTGTTGCTACGGAACCCTTCATGAGCGAGTCCGACTCGCACTTGGCCGCTTTTTTTATACAGTTACACTCTGGGTCCGTGGCCTTAAGAGTCTTCAAACGTAGGATTTATTTAGTCAACTCTCACCAGACTCAAATCCAGAGCCAGACAGAGCTTGTGGCCTACAGGGGTAGTTTTCCTTTCAAGATACAAGGTGACTTAAGGATGTTTTAGAAAAAAACAAGAAAAATATTGACACAATTTTTTTTAATCAAATCTCTCTATTAACCGCTACTTTTATAAAATTGACAACAAATTGAATAATTATGACTTTACTTTTTACTTTTCTGTACAAACAATATTCGATTGTTGATGGCACCTTAACGCTGATGAAAGGTTACTTTTAAGACGCTGAACACCTTAAATAACTTCTACCTCGCACACTTTAACCTCTTGAAAGATGTAAAATCTTCATCTTCGTATAAGAGGAATGCTCTTGTAGGCGTAATGTATGCATTTTAATCCAAGTATTTATTTTGAGGACATACATGCTTAATATGTAACACAACATCACAACACATCATACATAACGGTGATATTATTTGCTTTTATTTGGCTCATGTATGTCATTTCCTTGGTTTTTTTTCCCGTTCCTCTCCTTGCTAGAAAGAGAAAGGTAGACTTTTCCTTCGATGATATTTCTGTTAGAGCTGTCATGTGAAAATTGCTAGATTTCGAGATATTTGTATCTTTTACTAAAAACAATTAGTCAAATTTTTAAGTCAGAAA
Source organism: Thera britannica (assembly GCA_939531255.2). Classification (NCBI taxonomy): domain Eukaryota; kingdom Metazoa; phylum Arthropoda; class Insecta; order Lepidoptera; family Geometridae; genus Thera; species Thera britannica. The sequence goes on from OW618052.2 coordinate 5,531,904, forward strand.
ACGTGTTAACATCCAAATTGTTATTTTGCTTACGATTTTCGTAAGCAAAAAGTAGTAGTAGTATTTTTGATAAGTTCAGTGATTTTATATCTTTCTCAAAGGGTCAAAATTCGCGAGCGTGACAACGACGGTGGTTTTCGCCTTAACAACTTTTTACACATTACTTACATTGCATCATTTTAAAGGAGGCACGGTATAGACATACTATCAGATGACTTGATCCATGAGGATATTTGAAGGTAGTTAGAGACATTTTCACAGGTATTGTTATTTGTCATCAATTTTTAATTTACTAATACTGCTACCATTGCACAATAAATAACTTAAATATTAAATTATTAATTAAATATTAATTTTATTTCTAATATTTACAAACTTGTTTAAAGTTACAATACAAACTATTTAAGTGGAACTTTGTAATTTTTACAATTATATTTGCAAATAATTTTGTTATAAACATATTTGTTTTTACAATGGCTTAATAATCGATGGATTAATTTTATAATTTACAAAGTCAACATAATTATTTATTTTTAATAGTCATATTTACAAAGCGTCTTAATTATTATTTTAACAATAATAAAAATATAGTGTGATTTACCAAAATCAAATGATTCGCAACAGAATGAGTAATGTTTTTTACTTTTGCTGATATTTTTGCGTCGAAATCAAAGAACTCTTATAATTTCTAAGCCAATGCTTGTAAAAACCACTTATGAGTCACTACTTATAACATTTTGTACACAAATTACTTCATAAAATAACCTTTATTCTTATTTAAGAGCAATGCTCTTATGGGCTTAATGTATGCTTTTTACTCCCTTTATTTATTTTGAGGGCAACCTTCATGACCTCCTTACACGGTTATATTTTGGTTTTGAGGAGGGTAAACGATAGGAACCAAGCCTTAATTTGCTGCCTGTTCTTCTAGGCTTAGTCGCGTGGGACTGGCACCTAGACTCACCTAGCTTTAAGACGTTTTAAAGTTACCCTTCTGAATTTTTTTTAGAATTTGTGATCATCCAATCTCTTGTGTATTTCTTCTGTCAGTGATGACCTATGCTCTGCTCTGTGCTTCTCTCTCCCTAGCCTTCATCTCCAGTTCTTCTTCTTCCTTAGTCAGAGGAACAGTGCTATGGTTGTAAAGTCCTTGGGCCATTAACTGTAGTGCCAGAGGGTTCCTCTGTCCTGATGCCTTCTTAATCTTCGCGCGTTTGTTCTGGAACCAGATCTTGATCTGGGCTTCTGCTAGACCTGTGGGATAGAATAAAAAAAAAAATATTGTGGACAATCTACACAGCACTATCTAGCCCCAAATTAAGCAGAGCTTGTACTATGGGAACCAGATAGCTGATATACATATATTTTTTGTAAATTCTACTTAGAATACAATATTACACCCAGAACACACTTCTGTGTTCACCACACAAAATATTTACTCTCGGTGGGGATTGAACCCGCGACCTACGGCGCAGAAGGGAGAGCTACTACCAACTGAGAAGTCAATCCTCAGCTGGGAGGGAGAAGGGAGAGGCTTGTGAGAGTATGGAGTATTGAGGGTATTTGAAGGCTTTGGTCATGGCTTAAACGGGAAGAGCTGGGACCTACAAATAAACACTCTCTCCAAAAGTCCACTTTCTCTCGTTCTCTCTCTCTCTTGCTTGTGCTTCGGACTAAATGGTAAAGATTGAAACGCTGGAAATTTTGTATGATCCAGTGTGGTGAAAGGGTTTTAAGTGCGCCTCAAGAAGGCCTCCTTTCGTGCATCTGAGGCATGGCAAAGGTTTGAGCCTGTTAGATTTTACAGCATTCCCCACGACGTTTTCCTTCACTGTTTGAGAGTACTGGCATAATGCTCATACATTTTTGGACATGATTAGCCATTGGTGCGTGACTGGTCTTGAACCCAAGACCTAAAAATCGCAGGTAAGACTACCACTAGACCACCAGTGCTCTAGATCCACCATCTTTTTTTATGGACAATAAACATATTTCCTTTCTTTCTTTCTTTTCTTTCTTTCTTTCACCAGTTTAACTGGTGGAAACTATCAATCAATCGATAGATGGCACTTTTTCTCACAAAATTGACACATAGCTAAAACTGCTTCCCATCGCACTGATAACTTTTTAATTTTTGTTTTCTTTATAATAATGTTAGCACTACTTAGTCTTAGCTCACTTCTCTTATTTTTATTTTTTGTATACTTACTATTTAATTTTTTTATTAACTACATCGTCCGTGACATTACTCGCCCTAGGCCCGGCAGAATACCAGTGTTGCACTGAGTGGGGTGACCTACACAGTGCAACAAATACTGAGCCGGGGCCTAATTGACCTGTAGTGTCTAAAGACAGCTGCCTACCTGCCTATCCTTTAATGATTATTTTTTTTTTATAATTTTTTATGTGATTTAATTTTTTATTTTTTAAGTAGGTTCTACCTACTTAAAAAATAAAAAATTAAAATCACATATTCCTGTGTATATGAGTAGGTCAATAAAATGCTTTTCTTTCATTCTTTCTTTCAGTTTAAGATGATACCCTTCATGATGGTACCTACCTAACTCAGCAGCTAGAGCCTGCCGTCTTCTTTCAGTCAGGTAGCGGTTCTCAGCAAACTCGTGCTGAGGACAAAAAAACACCATTATTCATTAAAAACACCAAAAAGCTGGAAGGATAAATTTTGAACTTATGTCCACGTCTTCGGTCGATTGGTTCCTGAACAAAAATCAACTTGGGTGCTGTTCTGTGTCAAGAGTTATTTTTGATTCGAGTTTCATTTAGATAAGTCCAGCTGTTACGGTGCGGTAGTGAGTTCTCTGCATCCAAAAAATCTAAAATTTCAGCATTATATTTAATTAACTTTCATGTTTTTTTACACAATTTTTATGAAACAACGGGATATTTACCATGATTAAATTTTTGAGTTGACTTCCGATATTGCGGCACAGTTGCATGCACCATGATCACGGTTGAACTGAGAGTTCAAATTTAATCATGTGTATCCCGTTGTTTCATAAAAATAATATATTTATTTATTTTATTTATTCATATTTTTAGACTTAGCGTGGGATAAGGGCAGGAAGATGATGTTTTTTTTCATTTATTCATTTTTTTTGACGCATTAAGAAATACGTAGCTCTAAGCGTAGCATTCGTAGCTTTTACCGTAGCATTTGTAGCACTTTGCGTAGCACTCAGCTTTTTACCTTTAATCTCGCAAGCTGAGGTCCAGAAAAGGCAGTTCGGGGTCGTTTCTCGTCGTTAGGGTTGGTCTCCCCTGGAGGCTTCTTAGGTCGTCTTGTTCGAGGACCTAGAACACAAAAGTATGGAAAAACACCCATAAAAACAATTAAAGTTACATGGATTAAAAACATTCTCAAACGGTGACGGAAAACATCATGCAAATGTCGTAGCTTCGTTGGCTCCGTATGAATAATTCAGGTTAATTATGTACACCCTCAAACGGTGACGGAAAACATCATGCAAACGTCGTAGCTTCGTTGGCTAAGTATAAATAATTCAGGTTAAATAAATACACTCTCAAACGGTGACGGAAAACATCATGCAAACGTCGTCGCTTAGATGGCTCCGTGTGTTACCTTTATTTCTGGTGTATAAAACCGAATTCCAACATACTAATACACCTGTATGTTCTAAAGCGGTGAAAGAAAACATCAGCAGGAGACGTGTTTTCGTCAGCTCATTGATATCTTTACTGTGAATGTGGGTGAGAAACGGTGAAAAACAGAAAACATTGAAGGTAAACGCAGCCCAGTTTCAGTTGAAGTCAAGAAGGCATTTTAAAGACTCAATTGGAGAAAACTGTATCAAAACCCCGACAAAAGCTAAAAGGCCAGAGAAGGGTTAATTTTCATACAAACGTAATACCAAAATTATTAATAGTTTATGCAGATTTTCACTATATTATTGTAATAACTGTATTCTTATAGTATTTATCTAGGTTCCTGAACAATTTTTATTTTAAATTACTTACCTCAAATGAAATAAACACCAATTGCATTTTACACATTTTTTTCATTGCAAAATGTGATTGGCGTTAGTTTCATTTGAGGTAAGTAATTTAAAATAAAAACTGTTCAGGAACCTAGATAAATACTATACAAATACAATAATTACAATGATATAGTGAAAATCTGCTTAAATTAGTAATCATTTTGGTATTATATTTGTATGAAAATTCGTCCTCCGCGGGCCCCTTGTACAAAAACATGTATGTATTTTATCAGCTATCTAATTCCCATTAGCTCCCATAAAGTACAAGCTCTGCTTAATTTGCAGCTAGATAGTGTTGAAATATGAAATTGTTGCAACATCAAAAAGCTTAATCTTAAATATCAAAATCAAATCAAAAGTTAATATTATGCCACATAAAAAACTAAGTACAACTCACGCCAATAAAAAAACCACAAATGCGCTAATATTAAGAAAGAATCTACTTCTAACTCATACATTGTTATTGACAATCATTATTTACGTTGGTTTAGAGTTACTCCTTTCACCACACTGTAGGCCTACCATGAGCTCTGTCTGGCTCTGTATCTGGCTCTGGTTTTGAGTCTGTATCAGTGTTGACTAAATAAATCCTATACGTCGAAACGTCACACACACAGTATAATGCACTGGTGAGCACTAACACAGACTCAAAACCAGAGCCAGACAGAGCTTGTGGTAAGCCTACTGGTTCGAAAGAATAAAAAAATACCGACGCTAAATTTTTTTATTGGCGTGGGGTTTATTTTAAAAAACACACAACACGTAACACATTACAAACAAGCACAAAAACAAAAACAAACACACAAAATGTAACAAAAAAGAGTATAAACAGTTATGCAATAAGATGGTAACACAAATTAGTTAAAAAAGCAGATTTTACATCGATCGCGTAAATTAAATAAATATAAAATTTGTTTTTTAAATTGCATTTTACACCAATAATGATAATATCAAAATACATTTTTTTTATACCATATAATAGGAGCCTCTTTGAGGCGCACTTAAAATCCTTTCACCACATTTGGTTCGAAAGAATCAGTGACACGATAAGAAGAAGAAGAAGAAGACCATATAATAAGAGTAGTATAAAACAAGGATAAGCGATATTAAAAGCGTAAGCAATATTGAGCAATTTAATGTTTTTTAATGACGTCAGGCTCGTAGACTTGCCCACGCGATCGAACGATGCAATATCTTAACCAATTCACAATATTGTATAAAATTGGTCAAAACATTGCACCGACCGCTCGGTGGGTGACCGCTTGCAGAAGACCCCTGGTGCTCCTTAAGGCTGTAGGTAATTGTACACCTACTACAGGTCAGCTCTAACTGGTGATTAGACAGTACTGCTTGAAGAAGACCCCTGGTGCTCTTTAAGGCTGTAGATAATTGTAAACCTACTACAGGTCAGCTGTAACTGGTGGAAATGGCCGCTTGAAGAAGACCCCTGGTGCTGCTTAAGACTGTAGGTAATTGTACATCTACTACGGGTCAGCGTAAACTGGTGGTTAGGCAGAACTGCTTGAAGAAGACCCCTGGTGTTCCATAGGAATGTAGCGATTTGTATATCTATTATGGGCCCAGCGTAAACTGGCATTGCTAAATTTGCAAAATATTGGTAATTCCACTTACTTTTGTGTAATATGGTATTTCATTCTAATATTATTTTTTTATTATTTTGTTAATCTTAAGCTGTCTTTCTGGTGTTATTTTGTAATATAAATTTATTTAATAATAATTAATAAATGTTGTCATGAAAAGTGGCAAAGAATTAAGTTTTGGAGAGACTATTTTCGAATATGTTTCAATAAACGAGTAGATATTTTGATGGTTGCCTGCACCTTAAGTATGTCATGCAATTATTGAACAACGTGCACAAAAAAAAAACAAAAAACACACAAGCTCTTAACTCATAAAATTACAAACAAAATTAAAACCTAAAGCTCTATTTCATAAATGACATACAAAATAAAAACTATAATTACATTTCTTACAAACTACAAAACAATCTGAATGTTAATGCTGCAACAGTTTCAATTATAAAATAGAGAAATAAACTTTTAGCTCTCATTCTTAGTCCTATTACCTAACAGCACTCAACTAGCTTAGCAGATCACTGCGGTAAAACTGTCAAACCATGAGCTTCATATGGTTATTGTTATGACTGTCCAAATTGTGTCAACAGTGTCAACACATTCAAACCCAAACAGAAAATGAATGTGTGGGTCAGCCTATCTATACACAATTTGACAGCCATAGCCATAACCATACTGGAGCTCGTGGTAGCCCTGCAGCACTAGGTATAAAAAGTCAACCACTATTGAACATTTTTGTACAACGTACTTGTTTATAAATTTGTGATTTTTGCATTTTAGTAGTAATCTTCATTATTTACCGCATTTTTCATACAAGTGTACATTACCAAGCGCATTATGAAATATATCTTTTGTAAAAATAACAAAATGACGAAAAAAAATGGATTTATCTCACGTGTCTGCCGTGAGCGCGTCCCGTACTTACTTCTTCCTAAAACAATAGAAAAATACATTTAGAACACATTCAACAAAAGAAATACATGTTTCATAACATAACACTAGAACACAGGAATAAATAAATTTAACACTAAAAGTTGACGGGACGATCTGGACACCTTCAAAAGGGGATGGTGGGAGAGGCTCAGAACATAGGGAACTAGAAATCTTTGGGCTTTTGCCCAGCAGTGGGACGATATAAGCTAGTAAAAAAACCCCTAAAGAAGAACAAACAGTGAACAAAACACATTATCGTCAATTTTACAAGAACGAAGAGTAAACAAACCCCATTATTGTCGATTTTACAAATAAGGCTTTAGGGTTAATATTTTTTAAATTTAAAACAACATAAGTGGAAAAAATACAAAAATGTATGTAAAGAAACGTTTTAAAATAAATCTGTTAAAAACAAATAATATGAAAATATTTTATTATGATTTATTCATTACCATCATTAGTTAGATAAAAGTTTGATTTAAGTATAATGATTTCAAATTCTATAGGTGACAAATTTTATTTTAATGTTTTTTATTACACACAATAACCATATTTTTTAACATAATTCTGTAAAATAAAATATAAAAATATCCGTAATCTTCTTCTTCTATCTTCTAACTTCTTCTTTACATATAAAAATGTTACGTTGGTTTGTGTACTCTTCAAAAAGTCAAAAAGTTCTGCACCGATCGAGCTGAAATTTTAGCTTAATACCAAGGAAAATATCCTTGCTTAATACAATCCGCATCAAGGATTGTTTTTGACGTGACAGCGTCTTATAACTCGATGAAGCCGGCTGCACGCACGAAAAAACATGACTAATGCGGCGTTACCTCGCTCTGAGGCGTTCCATTTAAGGCTTGAAGTGCAAGCGAGAGCGCGGAACGAACGACAAAGAGGCACGCACTCCTCCGCGTTCGGCAGCGTTCGACATCTGTCTCTCTCCTACTTGAGTGAGCGATGCGTCCGCGTGGACAGCTGTATGACGTTGTCACGTTCAACTATCGTCAGTAAACCGACTTTACAGACAACCGATTTTTATCTATTTTTTGGATCAGTTACATTATGTGCCACAGCGACGCGTGGCGGGGAACAGCTCTAGTATTATATAAAAATGAATTGCTATTCGTTAGTATCGCTAAAACTCGAGAACGACTGGAACCGGTTTGGCTAATTTTGGTCTTAAATTATTTGTGGAAGTCCAGAGAAGGTTTAAAATGCTAGTAGAAAATGCTGGCTAGCATTAAGCTCTCCTATTGTTACTTATTTTTGGTGCAATAAAGAATTAAACAAAAGGTGAATATTATGAAAATGAACGGGAACGAAGCCGAAGCCGCGGGCGGCTGCTAGTAGGTATTTAAATATATTTTTGACAATCCACACAACACTATATATGAGAACTGAGAGCTGTAGGTCTACCCCAAGCTCTTTCTGGCTCTGTCTCTGGCTCTGGTTTTAAGTCTGTCTGAGTGCTCACTAGCAGTTCAACTGTGTGTGTGACGTTTCGAAGTAGGATTTATTGAGTCAACACTCACACAGACACAAAACCAGAGCCAGACAGAGCTTGTTGTAGGCCTTCTGATATAATACTTATATACATTTTTTATGACTATAAGTCGCAAATAACTCCATTATATTACTTTTATTCGCCCATTAAACCAAGTAATGTGAACTTCAAATTGAATAAATAATTCAGCATATTTAATACCGTCTTAGGTATAACAATCCATCAAGCCGCTGTAATCGCTATGAGTCATCCACGCATACCGATGGGTGCCTTTTAAAAGAGCCGTGAACGGGACCGGACCGTGTACTTTTGTATGAAAATTATAAGTTTAAAAAAAAGCAGCCAAGTGCGAGTCGGACTCGCCCATGAAGGGTTCCGTAGCATCAAGTAACATAATATAAAGGTTCTTGTAGTTCGTCGAAAGGTAAATTGCGGTTTACGATTTATGACGTATAAAAAAAAAACTACTGGCTAGATCTCGTTCAAACCAAATATCGTTGAAAGTTTGCATAGTAATGTACAACATATATTTTTTTTAGTTTTATCATTCTCTTATTTTAGAAGTTAGAGGGGGGGGGACCAACTTTTTTCCACTTTGGAAGTGTCTCTCGCGTAAACTATCCAGTTTAGAAAAAAACGATATTAGAAACCTCAACATCATTTTTGAAGACCTATTCATAGATACCCCACACATATGGGTTTGATGAAAAAAAAAATTTTGAGTTTCAGTTTCAAGTATGGGGACCCCCAAAATTTATAGTTTTTTTTCTATTTTTGTGTAAAAATCCTAATGCGGTTTACAGAATACATCTACTCACCAAGTTTCATCAGTCTAGCACTTACGGTTTCGGAGAAAAATGGCTGTGCCATACGGACGGACAGACAGACAGACAGACAGACAGACAGACATGACGAATCTATAAGGGTTCCGTTTTTGCCATTTGGCTACGGAACCCTAAAAACTAAAGAAACCAACTTCATTGCCAAACGGCTTAACCTATTTTAATAAAATTAAAATGAGACCAATCTGGAAGCAGTACCTTTCAGATAAAAAAATATTTTTTCAAATCGGCTCACAAATGATGAAGTTATGTGGTAACTAACATTTAAAAAAAAATACAACCGAATTGAGAACCTCTTCCTTTTTGATTGGAAGTCGGTTAAAAAAGAGAATAAGCTAGTTTTACAGTATTTTTTTTTATATAGAGTATTTTTCTTTGACATACATTCTCTTTTAAATATTCCCCGATCATCTTATTTTACATTTGGTGACCCCGACATGATTATTATTATTATTTCCTGCTTTTTCCGCAAGACGTCAGTCGTGGCGCAACCTCTATCCAACCCATTGGTCAAAATCAAAATCAAAAGTGTATTTATTTTGTAGGATTACAAGAATCACTTCGAAACGACTTACTCGTATAAAGCTAGATGAGTCTAGGTGCCAGTTCCACGCGACCAAGCCTAGAAGAACAGGCAACAAACTACGGCTCGGTTCCTACCGTTTTTTTTTATATGATCCTTATACAAAATCTAAAATCTATAATAAAATTCCAAAAGTTATTCGAGAGCTGCTTATGTGGTACTTAGGCAGTTCTAAACGAAACTTTATTCATGGTTTTTGGAAAAATGTTTTTACAGCGTTAAGAATTTCGTTTGAATTATGTTATAATTATTGTAATTATGTTGTTATGTTCTATGATTATTATTTTTTTAATTAATTAACTTTTTTTTAAAATAATTATTATTCTGACGTACAGTTTTTTTTTTATTTAACATAATATCTATATTATGAATTTTGTATGTCGGTCTCCGACGAAGTATGCGAGACACTTTTTCTTACATGACGATCGAACTGTACCATGCTTCTTGCAAAAAATTACTTCATTTCATTTCATTCATTTCAAAATAATAGCAGTGAAGTTCCAGTGTGGTGCCACTTCACTTAGAGAGACGTTTTATCGTAGTGGTCATTGGTGGTTAAATTTATATATTCCTCGTCCCGTCTTTATGTAAGTGCATGCGAACCGCCTATAGATCGAGAGATTGCCTTTGTAATTACCCCTTAATATCTTAATTAGTCGGTTTGTGGGTGGTCTGACGTCATCGGACATAAAGAGATCTTTTCGAGTTTGCAAATATTGTAGACTTGTGGGAGTCAAAGTTGCTAAACTGATTTTTTTTGACGTGACGTCTTATAATTCGAAAGAGACGGCTGCACGCACAAAAAACATGACTCAAGCGGCGTTACTTCGCTCTGATGCGTTCCATTTAAGGCTTGAAGTGCAAGCGAGAGCGCGGAACGAGCGACAAAGAGGCACGCACGGCCTCCGCGTTTGGCAGCGTTCGACATCTGTCTCTCTCCTACTTGAGTGAGCGATGCGTCTGCGTGGACAGCTGCAGCTGTATGACGTTGTCACGTTCAACTATCGTCAGTAAACTAACTTTACAGACAACTGTTTTAGTCGCAACAAAGGTTTTTAGGTCTAGCTTTCATACGGTCTACATAAATACTAGGTATTTTTGTAAAAACAGACTTAGAATACAACCCAGACAGAGAACAAGAATTTTTAGAGACTAGTAACTAATATGACCATAATTATTTGCAGGATTTCTGAAAATTTTAACATTTAATAACTTTGTCATTTTATCGAAACTAAAAATTCTGATTGCACATTCATAATGTTCTACCCCTACTACATTACCCTATTTTTTTTGGTAGTTACAAAATAGTGGTGTTTACAGAAATATTTGATTTTATTTGATCGAATAATAATATAAATATGAAATAAAAATGAAAAAGGCCACACAAGTTGATTGCATAATTTTAATAAAAAAAATTAGAAGAATCTTCAGTATCAAGATATTAATGATCGCTATAATTTTAAGTTGACACAATTATGATGATCAAATTCATAGATTATTTCCTACTTCCTGTGTAAAATACACTCGGATGAAAAAGTCTGCCAACTTTTAAAAACTAATTGCTGAATATTTTTGTTATGATAATTTTCGTTTTATGAGTTAATTACACTAATGCAAAATTAAAAAATAAAGAGCAAATATTTACAAAATAAACAAGAAACAGTTGAGCTATCGGCAGACCGTTACAAACGATCTAGAGATAGCTCCAAACTGATCCAAATCAGTGCCAGGAAGTGTCCCCAAGACGCTGGCAGTATTGAAGTGCTGAAAAAAAATTTTGCTGTTGCTGTCAGTTCAACTTTAATTATTTTTTTCATATGACTGCCTTCATTTATGGCCCGAACACACCTAGTTCGCTGGCGGTAGCGATCAGTGAACCTCCGCGACTTTGTTCTATCGCAATAATTCCCTAAATATAGGTAGGGAATTTAATTAATTTTAAGTCTTCTTTATCACTAAGCTTACAAAATTGCCTTTCAAATAATAGCACAATAGAAGTACGCTGCATAGAAATTGTGTAAACTTATTCTTGAACAACCCGCCATGTAGTAATTCCAGTTTAAAGCTCGCAAGTTGTAATATAAAGACATAGCAATAGATAGATAGAGAGAACATTATTTATTGCACTAAAACAAAAATTGCATCGTACATAGGAGAACAAATAAATTATTAATCTCGACATTATTAAGAGAATAAATACATATTTCAAAATCTTTAAATCCTTTTTCATTAGATCAGATTTATATTTTGGCGAAACTTGATTACTGTCTTCATGCCTGTTAAAGTAAAACAGAGTTGTAGCTATAATCACTGAAGATTTTTCGTCGTAACAATACCTACCTAGCTAACGTGATAAGGGATAAAGTGTCGGTTGAAAAATACTTCCGATTTTTTACGATAAGTGCTCATCAGAATAAAAACACGTGTGTCACAAAGTCACAGCCGTAAAAAACACATAAAATACTTTTAAAGTATCACAAAATACCGCATTATGCAAATTTTGAACAACAATAAATAACAAAATTAGCCGTAAATCAACAAGTTCGACATTCATAGCTTTATTAAAGAGCGCTAATGAGCCGCCATGTTGCTTTTTTGACAGGTGGTTGTTTTTTTTAAATTAAAATTTGGTTAAAGCATGCATTTATTCAATCTACTTTTCGATCGTTTTTTGTCGTGAGACTTTTAGGTGACACTCTTTTTATAAAACACGTTTTTAGGGATCCGTAGCCAAATGGCAAAAACGGAACCCTTATAGATTCGTCATGTCTGTCTGTCTGTCTGTCCGTCCGTATGTCACAGCCATTTTTCTCCGAAACTATAAGAGCTAGACCAGCGGCGTCTTTACCTATTGTGCAGGGTGTGCGGTGCACACGGGCGCAGCGTCCTAGGGGGCGCCGAGCACTGCGCTCGGCGCCCCCTAGGACGCTGCGACCACCCTATGACCACCACGGGGCCCCATTCGTCAGGCGCGTTGGCCAGGCGCCGCACTTTCAATGACCATCGTAAAAAGCGCTACGCTCTGCATAGATTTTGAGTAGCATCTTGAGCTCTACTAATATTTTATGAATAACATCAAAGCGGGCGAGCGCCGTGGCGCTCAAAAGGGGGGCGCCGAGCGCCGTGGCCTTTGGCGCCCCCCTTCCTCTAAGGGAAATAATTTTCGAATCTTCTTTCTAAATGCATTTCAAAGCTATAAAATAAACACACCCTTCAAGTTTCATGCTTCTAGAACTATCGGCTTAGGCTGTGCGTTGATTTTTCTTAAAACCATTTTCCCCCTTTTTCTCCTCATAAGGAAATAATTTTCCGATTTCCTTTCTTAATGCACCTCTACGCTATAAAAGGAACACACCATCCAAGTTTCATGCTTCTAGGACTAACTTAGGCTGTGCGTTGATTGTCAGTCAGTCAGTCAGTAACGTAAGAGTTTTATTTATTTAGAAGAAAGAAGAAGATAGTCATGTCAATATCATAATCATGGATACGTTTTGGCTTGTTATAGAAAACTCCAGAACACCTTGTATAATTCTAAATACATTCAACAGCACATTGTGGTAACCAAACTGAATTACTTCTTAAAAATCTCAAAACAAGTTTATTACCCATTGGGGAAATTTGTCAGTTTGTGGTAACTTGATGTGCTGTTACTTGTACTTTGTATCTATTCCATTTTGAACGCGCGCTTACTAGGGGGCGCTTGGGTAATGTTTGCACACGGGCGCTACATGGGCTAGAGACGCCTCTGAGCTAGACTGATGAAACTTTGCGAGTAGATGTATTCTGTGAACCGCTTTAAGATTTTTACACAAAAATAGAAAAAAAACTATTAATTTTGGGGGTACCCATACTTGAAACTGAAACTCTAAAAATTTATTTTCATTGAACCCATACCCTCTAACTTCTAAAATAAGAGAATGATAAAACTAAAAAAAATATATGTTGTACATTACTATGCAAACTTTCAACGATATTTGGTTTGAACGAGGTCTAGCCCGTAGTTTTTTTTTATACGTCATAAATCGTAAACCGCAATTTACCTTTCGACGAACTACAAGAACCTTTATATTAAGTTAGTTGATGCTACGGAACCCTTCATGGGCGAGTCCGACTCGCACTTGGCTGCTTTTTTATTTACTAATTAGTAAAAACACTGTTTTTTAGCTTGAGGCAAATTATTTTGAAATTACTGTCAAATATAGACTTAAGTACAATCCCAAAAATGTATGAATTGTTTGCTAAATCTTGTCCTAATTGTTTCCAAAAACTTAATAAAGAAATATTTTTACTTAGAAAACAAATAAACTTTGCCAGCGACAATTAAAAATGACTAAAGAACAAACATTCTTGGTTCTTTAACAAGTCGGCGCCACCAACGAAGTCTAATGAAGACATTTTGCGTCGAACAATCTTGCATTACTACTACACTCGATAAAGAATCTTATTTCGCGACACTGCAAATTAAACCATAACTTGTGACACAGAAGGTTCAACATAATTATAACATTAAATTTTATAATTCGACGCACGATTCGAATTCCTTTTTCGAAAATTTTAAATCTCATTCGATTCCAAATTCAATTTTCTTTGATATAAAGTGTACATTGTTTCAAAATTCGAACCAGTTATTGACCCAATCTATTTCAACCTTTATTCCATTGATGTAAGGTCTAATTTCGTGAATGTTTAATTAAAGGAGTAATTAATAAGAAAATAAAAGTTGTAAGCATTTAGGGCTGTTCATTTAAGGTTATGGGCCCAGTTTATAGTGCGGCTTTTCAAAAGAGTTCCGATTCATTACGGAAGCTACAAAGTAACCAACGTCTAAGTTCCGGTTAATTTTATAGTTATAAATGGTTTTAAGTCTGTTACATGAAATAAACCGCGTAGCTATAGTCTGTGGTCAAGTAGACTTTTATGTGGTAATACATATTATAGCTAAAGTTTTAGTTATGACTGTGTGGTTTTGAGTACTATCTATTATTATCTGGCCTCTCAGCTCAGTTGGTAGTAGCTCTGCCTTCTGCGCTGTAGGTCGTAGGTTTGATCTCCACCGAGAACAATATTTGTGTGATGCACACAGATGTTTGTTCTCTGTCTGTGTGTTATATTGTATTCTAAGTTAGTACCACTGAATAAAAATTAAATGGGCAGTAGGTAAATAATCAACTCCAGTCAAGTTTGGTCAAGTTAACAAAAGCATAGACAGCTCCTGATTCCAACCAATCAGCTTCAAACCTTTTTCAAAGCTGGCATTCGTGTGGTTTGAATCAGCTACTGTCTATGCTCGGTGAACTTCACTAAAATTGGCGGCAAGACTGCAGGTCTTTAACAGCTTGTTCGGCTAGGGTATGGGCTTCTAGCTGGTACTCATACCCTAGCTTTAACTTTTGAAGACTCAAGACTTCTAGGACAAAGGAGTTATTTTCTAGTGTTAAGAAAGGTATTAGGTTTTGGGGATGCCATATGGGTGCTCCTCCAGCGTTAGTTGGAAACAAGTTATGGGCCCAGACCAACTTTAAAATAATGTGATATAAAATGAATTAAATACGTGATCTGCGAGGTAATGCTTTGTTAGAGGTACCAGTTGACATCAGGTTATTGTTCCATCAGCAATTTAAAAAAAAAAAAAACTCGAGACTAAATATGTTCTAAACACTGGAAACAATTCCTCAAAGTATCTTACAATTTTTATTGTTGACTTGACAAAATTTCATAGTGAATCATACCTGTCATACGATTAAATAAATAAATAGTGAATCATTTCATAGCATTTCTGTTTGTGATTCAAATTCAAAATTCTCTGACTCAAGAGTTTTTCGAAGTTTTATGAGATAATCGCTTTAAGTCAATTAATCGCTTAGAGTTACTACTCTAAGCGATTAATTGACTTAAAGCGATTATCGCACCCCCACGAGACACACACAAAGAGCTCTACTACTGTAGAGCTCTTTGTGTGTGTCTCGTGGGGGTGCGTACTACCACCATGCCTATTCCTGCCGTGAAGCAACATCGCTGTGTACAGGTTTGAAGGGTGTGGGTGCCGGTGTCATTACTGGCACGTGAGGATCATCTGTAAGCAAGGCAGTGCATCTTAGGGCACGTTCCTGACTTGTGTGACCTACGACACAATGCTTTGTTAAAGGCGATTATTACCATCAATATCAGGTGGGCTAATATGACTGGTCCCATAAGCAAGTTGTATAAAAAAAGCCTTGCGCACATCAAGGTGATCTGCGATGGCGATCAGTTTCAGCATAGAGTTCTGCATTTATCCACACACACTGCCGTGAATTTTGACAGAGCGATGTTTGACAGCAATACACTGATCGCCACTGCAGGCTATCTGGGTGTGCACAGGGATTCGTTTTCTGACATTTTGGGAAGCCGTATAGCTTTTTCATTTGAATGGTTTTTCTGGTGCTATTTTGAGTTCTTTTGTGTAATTTCGGTGGTATTTTAACTAACATCATTTGAGGTCTTAACACCTAGTGTGAAAAGTTGAAATAAATTGTAATATGTGATATCCAGATTTTAACAAAAATGTCTCCGATGGTTTGAACAAAATGTCCTTCATTTTATTCAAGGCCAACGACGGCCGACTTGGCCATTGACTAAAAACTATTTTATTTATGTAATACACTTGACATTGGCAAAATTGACCGAATGGACAGATGCCATTAATTAAGAAGAAGAAGTAGATGTGTGCTTGACATAAGATGATGTTGAAATAGGTCTTGATGATGATGATACGAGTACAAGGAAAGTGTAAAGCCCACATAGAATTAGGATATGGGCCCAGACTGAGCTAATTCGGAGCGCGCGCGCAGATGGTAGGAAAGGCATGGGTGGTCCGGCCACCCAGTACGGGTTAAATCTATGGAGATTCCGTGCTTTTATATTAGAAAACTGCTTTTCACTCCTTTCGCTAGACCGTCATTCTGGCGTACCAGGGCATCGATTCCAGCAACACAAATCACACAAGCGATCGCGTAAATCGATGTGAGTTGTCAGTTTTTGTTTGAAAAATTTGAAAAAGGAACGCGGATTCAGCGATCACTCGACGATCACTCAATCGAACCGTGTTGCTGGAATTGACGCCAGTACCCGAAGTCGGAGTTTTGCTACCACATTTCGTCTACGAAATGTTTTCGTTTCGCCTATTTGTCTCTCTCTATTATATGGAGGAAAGATGAGACAGCAAAATACGTGATGTAGAAACGAGTTTTTATATCATCAATTTTCCATGCAAAAGAGCAGCAATTCCATGCATGTGGTAGACAAAATGTGGTAGCAAAACTCCGACTTCGGGTACTGAGCGAAGAAAAAATAGCAGTTCTTTCTTTAGGGGAAGAAAATTTATCTGTCAAATGACAATGAGCCTACAACAACGATAAAGTCTTTAGTCATAAGTAGAATAATCATGATAATAACTCTTACTGTTTCATAAAAGAGCAACATTTTCTTTTTGAAAATGGAACTAAAAACAGCGATCTCTTTGGTATTGTATAGAATGCATGCAATGCGTTGTGGCCACCTTAAGAAATTAAATCAATAATAAGTTTGTATAAATTTAGATTAAGTTAAGTTTTATTTGTTGTGTTATTATAGGGCAGTGTGGTCGCATTGCGACAAAGCCCTTTAAATAAATTATAAAAAAAAAAAAAAAATCTTCGATTTCTTGTACTGTCATTTATAATTATGGACAACCTCGTTTTGTTCTTTTACATTAATAAATAAGCATATTATTATGTAATAGATTCCACTTTTCACCTTTTATTGGTTGATTCGATTTTTTGAAAATATCCGCGGTGAAATCAATCTGACAGCTCACATCACATAGCATCAAAGTTTATGTTTAAAAATAATAGCATGTAATTTCTTTTGGGGATACCAGTTAAATTAATTGGCAGAGTTAGCTTGGACGCACTCTAGTAAAAGTGATCTAAAGGCATGTGTACAATGAATGAGGTTTGTAGCCTCTTCAATTTTATTCAAATACTTTTATAACGAATCTTATAGGTTATCTCCACACATTTCTTTTCCGTTTTGCTTGCTTGTCACCAAAACATTTTCAAGCTTGACTGCCCTGTAACTCGTCCTACATTCACACTTACTAAACTGCACTTTATAGTACTGTGATAAGGATCAAATTGGCTAAGCAAATTGCGTATTGAGTTATTATTGTAAGTGAAATTTTACTTTATTATCGAGTAGGTAGAGCATGTTTTAAATTGAAACTGGTTTGAGACGAAATTTACTAAGGAATGGTTGTAAGACTGTAGACTTTATGGCAGATAGGTTTAGAGGTGTTTTTTGCTTGTTTATTTAGTTTCTATTTGTAGTTTTGACCTATGTGAACTAATTGAGTCGTCTTCCGTTTTGTTATGTTGTCGTTTTGTCTGTCTGTGCGCTATTGAATGTTGGTATTAATGATTATTTTTAATCTGTGGTTTTTTATTTTTAATCTGTGTTTTTTATTTATAATCTGTATTTTTTATGAAGTTTATTTCGTGTTTATTGAGCTTGGATATCAAAGGATGGCTTTATTTATTTTTTTACTGCGAAGTTTGAAGATCTGTTTACGTAATTTGGTTTTTTGTTAGTTTATTTTCTACCTTACTAAAATACTAACACGTACGTCTATGAACTACCAGTGGTGCTTTGTTATAGGCGATGGTTTGGTTACCACTTTACATCAGGTAGGCTGTTATATTTGTTCCATCAGCTATAGCATTAAAATACGGTCGTACTGGCCAACTAGTCATCCAATTTTAAAGTCGCAGGTTCAAATCTGGTAGATTATTTAATACCTACCAATTCTGTACCTACCTATTCTAAATATATTTGAAAAAGAGTTGAAAATGTAAAGACACTGCCTTTGAATTTTCTAAAAAATTAACTAACTAAAATTTGAGTAACCACTCAACATCAGGTGGACCATATGGTCGTCCCATTAGCAAAATATAAAACAAGATATAGGGATATCTATAACTAAGAAATTATTTTAGATTAAAAATATTCGAAATAATATTTTTTACACATATTTTAGAAAATTTTAACATAATAACGGACCAATTGTCTCAAGACTATCCCGAAGGCACGTGCCCTATGATGCATTTGCCACTAAACAAGGTCACCACGATAGAGTTCCTACCAGCATCACTATTTAAAAAAAAACTCCCAAAAAGGCGGGTAGTCCTAAGGGTTTGTGTACACTCAAAAGTCCAAACAATTTTTTCACTACCTACCCACTTGACCGGCAAGAAATGACAAGCAAACTAAAAGTTAACACTCTTACCACATTCAAAAAAAGAACGGTTTTTTCTTAATCTTGTCTCTGGCTACCCATAGCGGCCCAGTGAATCACAATACCACCCAACGAGAAAAGTATCCCTATCTCTGTCGGCTGTATAGGTGTGTCTCGCTCGCACGACGGTTTTTTTACCTCCATTGAAGAGTTTGCTGTCAAAATAAGGATTATAAAAGCGTTTGGATGGGATTATGCAATAGTGGTAATCCTTTTCAAGCAAAAAATGTTTTGTTCGCTATGAAGAGAAAATGCGATCGGAAGTACGAACTTAAACAAGCGAACAGTTGCAAAAAGTACAATTGTATCGATAATACAGAGTAAATATTTACGGATGTGGTCTGTTTTTTGTGATTATAATAAATTCATAAAGTTGCATTGCCTTTATAATCCTTTTTTGATGGTTTTGTGCACGTTGCATAATAGCTCAATTGTGTGTGTGAAAAATTGACGATTTATCCTTCTGCTGCTTTATTTTTTAATTGATGAGTAGGTATCAATGAACCATAATGATCTCTACTATGTCATAATAAATACAATTTTGTATTTATTATGACATAGTTTGAGTTTGAGACATATTTTAACGACCTGAGACATATTAAGACATATTTTATAAAAAGCAGCCAAGTGCGAGTCGGACTCGCCCATGAAGGGTTCCGTAGCACGACGAACTACAAGAACCTTTATATTATGTTACTTGATGTAACATAATAAGGTTCTTGTAGTTCGTCGAAAGGTAAATTGCGGTTTACGGTTTATGACGTATAAAAAAAAAACTACTGACTAGATCTCATTCAAACCAAAAATCGTTGGAAGTTTACATAGTAATGTACAACATATATTTTTTTTAGTATTATCATTCTCTTACTTTAGAAGTTAGAGGGGGGGGGACCAACTTTTTTCCACTTTGGAAGTGTCTCTCGCGCAAACTATTAAGTTTAGAAAAAAACGATATTAAAAACCTCAACATCATTTTTGAAGACCTATTCATAGATACCCCACACGTATGGGTTCGATGAAAAAAAAAATTTTGAGTTTCAGTTTCAAGTATGGGGACCCCTGAAATTTATAGTTTTTTTTTTATTTTTATGTTAAATTCTTAATGCGGTTCACAGAATACATCTACTCACCAAGTTTCATCAGTCTAGCTCTTACAGTTTCGGAGAAAAATGGCTGTGACATACGGACGGACGGACAGACAGACAGACAGACAGACAGACAGACAGACAGACATGACGAATCTATAAGGGTTCCGTTTTTGCCATTTGGCTACGGAACCCTAAAAAAGACAGCATAGTTTAGTAGTAGATAGAACTCTTTGTGTGTGTCTCGTGGGGGTCGTACCACCATACTGCCTATTTCTACCGTGAAGCAGCATCACTGTGTTTCGGATTGAAGGGTGTGGGTGCTAATGTAGCTATACTGCGTTTTTTATTAATTATTGTTAGATAAATATAGCTTTTTATGCATTAGATTCTAGATTTGCTATGAATTTAATTTTAATTATTCCTCAGAGCATCCTGCATACCGCCATCCAGCCTGGCATTTAAAAAGGAACTAAAACGATCTTGTGAGTGATGACTTAATTTTTAGAACCACCACGACGTAACCGGACACTGAGTATGAGTCTGGTGATAGTGGATTGTGGAACATCGAATGTGGCACTTTGGGTTTCGCGACAGAAGTGCAAAATATGAACATATCTGGTTCCCATTGTACAAGCTCTTCTTAGTTTGGGGCTAGACAGTTGTGTGGATTGTCCACAATATCTATTTAAACCTAGGATTCTTAAAAAATTGATTTCTTTTGGCTTAAAAGGGCAGACCGATCAGCATTGGCGCTTTCGAAATGTGGTGCTGGCGGAAATTGCTCCAAATCCCATGGACAGCACATCACACCAACGCATCAATCCTAGAGCTCAACATAGAAACAAGACTATCTACCACCTGTCTTAGCAGAATTCTCGAATATTTCGGCCACATTGCCAGGAGGGAAGGAAATAACCTTGAAAAGCTGGTGGTCACTGCCAAAGTGGAAGGAAAGAGGCCGCGAGGACGGAGCCCAATGCGTTGGAGCGATCAGGTGCGCTCAGCAACTGATTCCTCCGTGAGCATGCCGCTGAGGATAGTTCAGTTCAGTTCAGTTCATTTATTTACCACATTATCACAATTGACTGTAATACTAGGCATGTCAGTTTTATACAATATTATTAGTTACTAAAATCGATAGAACTCGTTAGAGAAATATCGTGCAGACCCAGGGTCCTGCATGAAGATCGCGACCCTCAACAGTGAGGTTATCGACACAAGGAGGAGAGAAACAAGGATTCCCACCTGGCGAAAATGAGGAGTCTTTGCCAAACAGTCAATACCGTCTTTACCATAAGGGTACACGGGGCCCGTGCCCAGGGCCCCCATTCTCTGGGGGCTCCGAAGGACCGACAATTTCTCTAACACATTTATTCTCAAAAAACATTTGTCGGGCACACTACATTTTTTTCACAATACAAGGCATATACTACGCCATTATATCCTACTGTATTTGATTACCTATAAATGGTAAAGTATAACACTTAGAAAATAAATGTTATATTTGCTGTTATTACTTTCCAAAAGGGCCCAAAATTCTTGTGTGCCCAAGGGCCCCAGCCTACTTGCAAACAGTGTGACGCTATGTGGGCAAGTAGTAATACTATGTAGTAAGATTACCTGAGAGGTAAGTCTCGACAACATCGCCTGTGCGCGCACAGTCCTGTTATTGAATACATCCGTGATATACGAGATGGCACGCAGCTCTGTATTAGCTTACTTATTCATTACACTGTGACATTCAGAACATTAGCCTCTAGGTACGTTACCTACTTTAATGATTGAATTTGACAATATGTAGTCACTAAAGAATAAACAAAACGATACAGCTAAATAATTTACGTTAAGTATATTGAATTTATTTACACAAAGAAACTTACAATTAAACAAATATTTACAAAATGTACAAAATACACAAGAAACAGTTGAGCTATCTGCAGATCGTTACAAACGATCTAGAGATAGCTCAACTGATCCAAATCAGTGCCAGACGGAAGCGTCACCAAGACGCTGGCGGCATTGCCACGCTGAATAGCAATGCTTATACGCTGCGCCAGATACCCACCAGCTCTTGGGTCACGCGTCGCTTCGATCAGTCGCCTAGACAAAATTTTGAAGACCCGTGAGGCCTCGGTTCCCCACGGACCCAGAGTCTAGAATAAATATGATAGGCTACACTTTGTGTATGTACCTTTTTTTACATGACCATCTTTTGGCTACAATCTCACCTCATGGTAAGCGACAATGTAGCCGATGGGGCAGGATTTTTACCTCATTGTTTTTTTTTCCACCTCAAATATGTCTAAGCCCGCCTAGAGAAATTTCCACTTCAGAAATCGTGGATCGGAATTTGAAAATATTATTTCTAAAATAAAAATGTGGACTTCTAGGGTGTTATTAATAATCCTGGCGCAACGCTGGACTAGTTAATCCGTGTTTTGTCTCTTGCATTGACATGCAATTGTCAACTCGAACGAATGTGACAAAACACGATTTAAATACTCCAGCGTTGCGCCAGGATTATTAATAAAACCCCTAAAGACTAAGTATTGGTATACCTAATTGAAAATTCAAAATGATCTTTATTCATAAACAATTTTCCCATCTAACTGATAGGCCCACTACCACCAATACCAATAAAACACTTATCCCATCCCTATTGTTGTTCAGATAACCTCCACCGCGCTTGACATTAATTTGACAGCTGTCAAAGCATCGCGGTGATGGATGGTGCGATAGGTATTTGCTTTTACAGGTGAACTGTTGTAGTTAGCATTTGTATGTTTGTATTGTGTTTTATCGAGTGTTTTGGTGGTCTAGTGGTGTTACCGCCGTTCGTGGGTTCGATTGAGAAAGTTATTTGTTATCTAATTGAGAAAAGAACTGCTCATTTTAACTACGATTTTCTATATTACAACAATAACTAAGTATACGAAAAAAACTACGATCATTAAAACATAAAAACTTAGCTGTACCTAATAACCTTACCTACCTATTTATGAATGAGTACCCTACTTTCACCAACTCCCAAAATTACTTCAACATTAACTCTCATTATTTAATTATCCCAGAAGCAAACATTCGTTTGTTCCAAACATGTAATTTGATGACAGAACAAATAACCAATTAACCCAAGAAAACTTTTGAAAGACAATAATTACTCAACGCTTTCAATGAAACGAAACGTCACACCTCAAATGTGCCTCAAATATAGCTTTTATCGCTCTGTAATTGAGTCAAAAATAGACCACCGACAGCTTAAGCACATATCGCTTGCATAAACACGTCCACAAGAACATTACGAAGCACTAATCATGTATTAAATGCTTCCAAAATTATCTTGGAATATGTGACGCGTGAAATGGAACGGTTTGACAGCCCGCCCGTTGGCGCCAAATCCGCTGTCAGTGTGACAGCTTATGATTTACGCGGCAGAATATAAATATGTCGAGATTGGACAAATAAAGTATGTGGTGAATTAATAAAATTTAATACGCGTGGCCACACATCGCGTCTTGTATTGAGTGAAGTCTTTTATGAAGTTTGTTTTTTATAGCGTCTCTTAATAGAAGGCTAATTGGTGACGAATTTAATAGGAGATAGAAATAAAAATGCATTTGAACACACACTGTGTTTATTTAAGAGCTTTTTCATAGAAGCATTTGCTTCAAATTATTTCTTTTGTTTTGAACCAACCTATTTTAAGTTCATTTTTATAGTGTTGTGATTGTGCTCACATCAATTTTTATTTAATTTTGATTGTGAATGTTCTTTTATTTAATAAACCTATGAATGTCTAGTGTGTAATAATTTCAGAGTGTGAATTTTATTGACAGTATTTTATGTTATTTGATAACAATTATGTTAATTTTAAATAAAAGTTATTTTTAACTTTATACCCGACTTTTTAATACTCCTTCCATGTTCGAAATGTCAGCTCTCATGGTTCGATATTTAAAAACATCATCACCTTCAATTATGAAACAAACAAGGCAACGGTTAGTTTGACAGCCAGCAACCAAAGACAAATCGTCATTTTTCAAAACACTTTACCTACGTCAATCGATAGATAAGCAAACTTTTTACTTTTTAAAACTTGACGGATAGACCCTAATAGCGCTATTAATCCCGGTCTAAGTCAGATAAATCAGTGCTTTAGGGATAGTTTATCAACAGATTAACCGGTGGTTAAACGGATGATTGGTAAAACAGTATTTAATCTATTATAATATTGAATCCCTATTTCCCTTGGTGGACCGATTTGGCTGAAATCAGTGGGGAGGTAGCTTAGAACCAGTAGAAAGACATAGGATACTTTTTATACCGAAAAAAAATCAGTTGTCTGTAAAGTTGGTTTACTGACGATAGTTGTACGTGACAACGTCATACAGCGGTCCACGCGGACGCATCGCTCACTCAAGTAGGAGAGAGACAGATGTCGAAAGCTGCCGAACGCGAAGGCCGATTGTGCCTCTTTGTCGCTCGTTCCGCGCTCTCGCTTGCACTTCAAGCCTTAAATGGAACGCCTCAGAGTGAGGTAACGCCGCATGAGTCATGTTTTTTCGTGCGTGCAGCCGGCTCCATCGAATTATAAGACGTTGTCACGTCAAAAGTAATGGGAACGCGGCACAACGGGAACGGAGCGAGCGAAGCCGAGGGCGGCCGCTAGTTTAACATAATATTATATGCATTTTTTTTTGGGTTTTGGATACTTATGTGAAGATATGTCAGCGAAAGAAGTAAATTAACAACTTAAATAATTAAATTGCTATTTTTCTCTAAATTTTGTACAGAAATTATAACTTTAATTTCCTAATAATTTTGAGTTGTAGATCTACATGTTACAAGAATAAAAAACCATTGTGCAGTCATCTAAGTTTAGATTTGGATACAATATTAAACCAGCGTTCTTGGCACCATGCCTCATGGACACCTACTTTTGCTAGATTTCTATGGTTTAGTTTGAATTCGTTTTAGTATTTTATTAATTTTATGTTTTTTTTTGTTATTTAAATTATAGTTCAATAAAAAGTTTCAATACATATACATTACATTACTATACAAAGTAGGTTTGTGGTTAAAATGTAAAAACATCATCCATGTTTGATTATTAGATATCTCTGGTTAAAGCTTCGGTGAACATTAGCCTTGTTTTAAAACGTTTTAAAAGTTATCGTACTTATTGTTAGAGAATTCATCACTCAGCGAGACAAACAAAAAACAAAACAAAACGTAAACAAAACAAAACCAAAAACAAAACGTATTATAATAATTAATTAGCGTAAATTATTATCATACGAATTTAGTAAAATTGAACGATATAAATTTAAAACTTGAGAAACCGACTTCATAGCCAAAATGTTAAAATGATCTTGGATCTTCCAGATATTTTTTTTAATTGGCTCATAATAAATATGACGATATTACAACAATACAAACATTACAACATTACAACGATAACAAACAAATGCAGCCGAATTGAGAACCTCTTTTTTTTTAGGTCGGCTAAAATTATATGTCTGAACTTCTTCAACTTTTTTGCAAAAACAGTTCAGAAACTTTGAATATTACGCAAATTTTGCTAAAAAACCAAACCTTATTTCGACTACAATGCCAGTGAGTTACTTAGGTAGGTACTCGTCGAAATTGAAAGTGTGTACTCAGTTATTTTTATAACGGCATCCCGCCCAAGTGGCCACTCATATTTGTCATGCAGCTAGCTAGTAGTCCCGCCCGGCTACGCATGCTAATCGCAGTCACTGTCAAAATTACAGTACAGACTCGGAATCCCTTGACCTGGAAGTATTAGTTATCAGAGTTGAAGCTAGGGTAAATAGCGCCAGCTAGAGGCCCTCACCCACAGCTGCTATTGATTGACAGACTCGGAATCGCTGGCACTATCAAAATGACAGTCATAAGTCATTGCAGACTCGGAATGCCGTGACCTGGAAGTATTCGCTATAAGAGTTGAAGCTAGGGTAAAAAGCGCCAGCTAGATGACCTTACCCACACCTGCTGAAGACCCGATTCATTGACAGACTTGGACTGTCTATGGGTTGCAAAACTGTCGTTTGCTCTAGCAGCAGATTTGACTTATACATAGAGCAACGCGCATGTGTTTCATAACTCACATTCTCCAACCTATACTACTTGGTACTACTACTACTGGTCTAAGAAAAAGTTAGAGGTGTCTCAATTAAATCACAAGCCATGATGAGACTTCTATCATCCAAAAAGGCAATTGAAAGCCATGCATACATATAGGTGATCTGCAATGGTGGTGGTATTCAGTTCTAGCATAAGACTTTGCATACAATCGCACACACTTTGGCAGTGTTAAATTTGACAGCAATACGCTGAGCTCCATCGTAATCAATCTAGATAATGCGCAAGGCTTGAAAGGTTGGCTTAGCAAAGCCACGTCACTCGAGGAGTTGACGTAAGAATAAAGAATAAAATTTCGGTTCTTACCCACACTACAGTTGTCAAAGTAGCATAATTTGTGAAGCTGTAAAAAGTAACAAACAAACGGACACCCCTTCATTTAAGAATCGGTATGGATACCTCTGGTGCGATCAAGGCGTGGGCACAATGGCTTTATAGACCTCACACGACGCTGAGATATAGTTGTCAATCGGTGACCAAGTCTACAGGGTGATGCTAAGTGGGACCTTTCGATTTGACCGCGGCAAAAACCATTCTTCTTCTTCTTATCGAGTCAAGACTTTCTCAAACCCTCCTTGACCAAT
The DNA here is from genome assembly GCA_939531255.2 of Thera britannica. Classification (NCBI taxonomy): domain Eukaryota; kingdom Metazoa; phylum Arthropoda; class Insecta; order Lepidoptera; family Geometridae; genus Thera; species Thera britannica. The sequence goes on from OW618052.2 coordinate 5,558,527, forward strand.
ATGTCACTTCAATAGCTCTATTAGTTACCATATTTAGGTCTTCCATAGTGCAGGTGGCTAAAAGCAACTGAATCTTGGGTTTGCCACTAATCAGCGATGCTGTACTCGGTTTAAGAAGTGTGGGAGAAATTACAGGCACATAAACATAACTCTGTAAGTATGTCTCAAATTGAAGGACGCAACGCATAAACAGGAGAGAAATGTTAGCACATTAAAAACAAAAAAACTGCCTCATCCGACGCTTCCTTTGCAAGCTATTTATTCTGCAATTGATCAACCTTGCCGAAGACGAATGTCACTGTCACATGAACAGTTAATGTCACTGTCACTTTGACAGTTAAAGATGTCATCGTACTATCGCAGACACCCTGTAGGAGCATCGTAAAACGTAATCTCAGGTTCAACCCACGCGTCTGTATTTGCAACATTAAAAAACACTACATACCTCCACACAGTTCACTTTGAATAAGTTTTTACTGTATTCCAAGCTTTATCTAAGTTAGTTTAGGTGTAAATAGGAGCAGTAGTAAAAGTTTATTATTGTAGGTATACTCACTTTTTATGAGGATTTAAAGTGATGTTTGTGATTTTATTGATTACTAGCGGCCTGTCCCCGGCTTCGCACGGGTGGACATTTATTTTTATAACGCTTTTATTAGCTTCACCTGTATGTTTGTAAGCTTGTATGTAACCGACCCCTTTGAGCTCGATTTTGTCCTACTTTAAACGATCAGATTTGATTCAAACTTTGCACACCTGTCAAAAGTGTCAAAGGTCGATGACAATGCAATAATATGAAAAAAAAAGTCAAAAAAAATTATAGTTTCAAAACTAAAAAAAAACGCTTTTATAACTAATTGAACTAAAAAGTTAAAAATAAAACTGTATTAATCAATTGAAAAATTTATATTATTGTACAAATAGCGTGGGGGGGCTTGATTTTGATTGTTGTAAATATTTTATCAATAGTTTATTATATCTGAAGTTATTATAAAAAGCACCCCCCACGCTTTTTTGTACAATAATATAAATTTTTCAATTGATTATTACAGTTTTATTTTTAACTTTTTAGTTCAATTAGTTATAAAAGCGTTTTTTTTAGTTTTTTAAACTATAATTTATTAAACATATAAATATAGACTATGTTACTCAGGGTGGATGTAGCTTTCTAATAGTGAAATAATCTTTAAAATCGGCACAGTAGTTTTTGAGTTTATTCATTACAAACATACACACAAAAATAATCTTTCCTCTTTATAATATTAGTAGATTACCTACATATCGGCCGTGGGTTAGATCTCGTAGTGCCCAGTATTTTAAAGTGAACAAGTTTAAGGTCCACCTGATGTTAAAGACTATTTTCTTTTTATTATTATTCTGAATCACTGTTTGAGACCATTGTGTACAACTGAACATAAACCGAACTGGCCCCTATTTAATAAAGCTGACAATTCGACATATATGTCAAAAAGCGACAAAATTGTGGAATTGTCGCGCTTTTGTGACATATTTGTCACTTTTATCAATAGCCTAAGCGCGACAATTCCTCAAATTTGTCGCTTTGTGACATATATGTCAAATTGTCAGCTTTTTTAAACAGGGCCTAGAAAAATCGATAGATATACGACTGGATTTGGACCCGCGACCTTATGGGGACCATAGCGTATACCTACTTAAGTTACTCTTAAAACAGTGACACTTCCCAGCATAACACTCTTACCGGTTCTGTAAAACTTCACATTATTTGTCATTGTGGCAAGCAAAAATAAGATACTAAAAATACATTTTTAGCACCGTTAAAGTGAATAAGTGAATACTATCGTGGGAACCGACAACGCAGTGTCATAAGTTTGACAGTAAAGTCCATTTTGACAGCTACAACCATTTGTTTTTATGTCAATTTGTTTTAAACACGGAAATATTGAAACCGTACGTCGATTGTTCTTTTGTGTTTAAAATAATATCCAACATTATTTGAGGTCTTAGCTCAAAAGTGAGCAATTAGTATGAAATGCCTGTTCTTCTAGGCTTGGCCGCTTAGAACTGGCACCTAGACCCACCTAGCTTTAAGACGTTTCAAAGTGATCCTTGTGATACAACTGAATAAAGAAATTCTGAATCAAGCTGTAGTTTGTGGCCTGTTCTTCTAGGCTTGGCCGCTTAGAACTGGCACCTAGACCCACCTAGCTTTAAGACGTTTCAAAGATGCTTGTAAAACGCACTAAGAAATTTTGAATTTTAGTTGTCAAAATACAAAAGGGCTAGTCAGAGGCACGTCCAAACGTCACATCTATAACATCCACTTGTTGCCAGTAGCAAGCTTTGACATCCCATTGCATCACAAAAATAAAAAAAGAACATAAAAAGTATAAAAACCACAGTGACCTTGTGGTTACAGAATTTGTTACTCATACTATACTAACTGCTGTGTTTTCTGTGGTCTGACGTATGTTTTGACAAATTCATTCCTGCGGACCTTGCGGGTAATTATATTTCACTGTAGGGCTGTCACTTGACCCTTATTGCAAACTTTGTAACGAATTTTATAAATTTATAAAATGCATTTATTACAAATACATTTAAATACATTTTATTTTCAACAATAACAAAACAAAAAAGAAAATTACGATTTATTGTGAGTTTGATTTCATCATCATCAGCCTGAAGAAGTCCACTGCAGGACATAGGCCTCCCTCCCCTACATATTTCAAGTGAAAATATTTTTTTTTTTATTTTTTTATTCTTAAATTTATTAGGGACTTTTACCTACATGGCATGCCAGTCCCATTGTACCCTAAACTTATATTATCTACACAGACTTAATCTACATTAAAAAGGGTTGTTAATCAACTATGCAAAAAAGTATTCGCTAATAATTTAGCGGCCTCTGAGGAAGGATTAGACAAAACACAATGAAAAGCACCTACACGGAAAAAACGTAACGGTTGGATTTAAATAACTTATTGCTATTTACAACAAAGCAACTCGTTTCGGAGGGAACCTGCAAAGTGTATTGCTAATGCTAGACAAGCCATCTTTGCTACTGTAAGTTAGTAATATTAATCTAGAAAGTTGGTTAAAATTTGATAACCTGGGCTAGGTAGCTTCCAACCTTTTAATTTAATAAAGACAACAAAGCTAATTGTGAACGTGAATCGAGTAATTCTGTTAATTATAACCAAGCATCTTAGCTTAAATCGTCGATTTTATCAAATCAACTTTGTAAACACAGCTAATGAACGTTTCTATGTTTAACAAAGTAACTTTGTCAAATTTTGGTATACTTAGCAAAGTTACTCGGTGCTGTCAATCGTGTCCACTGGATAGCCATACCCAATATACTTTGTTACTTCTAACCAATTCAAATAGGTATACTTAGCAAAGTTACTCGCGCTTTCAGCCGTGTTGAGTGGGTTCGCTACAACCAATCTACATATTTACCTCTAGCCTACTTGAATCGGTATATTTAGCAATGTAGTTTGTTGTTCTTCAACGGGTTTATTGGGTTCGCTACAACCCATCTAGTTGTTGTTCCTAAGCGGGTTTATTGGGTTCGCTACAACCCATCTAGTTTGTTGTTCCTAAGCGGGTTTATTGGGTTCGCTACAACCCATCTAGTTTGTTGTTCCTAAGCGGGTTTATTGGGTTCGCTACAACCCATCTAGTTTGTTGTTCCTAAGCGGGTTTATTGGGTTCGCTACAACCCATCTACATTTTTACTTCTAGACTACTTTAATTTGTACCTATTTTAGCAATGTTGTTTTTTGTTCTGCAAGTTTATTGGGTTAATACTGCTAAATACTTAGCTGCAGGTACCTACCATTTCCAAGTGACATGAATATTAATAAGCTTTATTTTAAGTTTGATAGCTGCTTTTAGTACAATGCACGTTCAAACTTAAAATCTGTAGCATAACTAAGTATAATATTGTTGTCAATCGGAAATGGTACCAGCAGCTAAGTATTTAGCAGTATTAATCAACCCAATAAACCAGCAGAACAAAAAACAACATTGCTAAAATTCCAATTAAAGTAGGCTAGAAGTAAAAAAGTTCTTCATTTTGACGCTAGTGAAAAGTTGATATGTAGGGAATTGAAAAAGATCGTTAATCTGGCGAACTCGAAAAAGTTAAATCACCCTGTTAAAAAAAGGTCTGAACGATCATATTTCATTTGCCCACAGACCGTACTTCAAAGTTAAAAGAATGTATATGAAATAATAAAGTTTTATTTAAATTCTTCAACAATCGTTAATAAATTCTAAAATTCTAAATTAAACCAACTAAAAATAATATTTTTAAGAGCGTTTACATCTATCAGCTATCTTTATAAAATTTTAATAAAAAAATATATGTAAATTCATATGTTTATGTTTTTTTTTGTAACCATCTTTAAAAGCTAATTATGATTGATGACCTATATCTATAAATGCTAATATAACTTTTTTTTAAGTTACTCACATAGAAACATTATTTTTTCTAAAAAAAGCTTAAAGGCAATAGAAGGATGTAAGCGCTCTTAATAGCTAGTAGATACACGATACTAAATAACGATGTATGCTTCAGAGAAGAATCAAATATGTTATTCGTTAATCAACATAAAAAGTTACATTCGAGAGTAGTTATTCTTACATTGTTAATTTGTACAAAGTCATTTTTACCTCAACTTTTTCAATTATTATATTAACCAATATTTATCATAAATATTGTTTGTTAACTTATGAAATAGGTACTTAAAAATATTTTAACAAACATAAGTCTAACGAGTACTTATACATAAGTATTTTGTATGATAACAAAACATTTGATTTTTTTTTATGATGATGATGGCTTTAACTTAAGTTAATGAAGATTCTTTTACCTACCTAGTCTTAGCAAAATATACAGTTTCTCATATAAATGCACAATCTGCGAGATCGGTACTTAGATCATAAACATTATAATTATACCCACCCCTATTTTGTAAGCACCATACTGGTAAGTTACAATTATGTTTACCACATTTATATTATAAATATGAAGTTTGTGCGTTTTGCAAATAGCTGGAAGGGTGTTGATGAATTCATCTATCTATAACCACGAAGTAGTTATTTATACTGTCAAGAGATTCGCCTACGATCATGATAAAAGGTTGCATTGTAAGTCTATATTCTTGAAACTTTGTTCGCTTACTTGCTATTGCACTGTGGATATCCGAATCGTTTTTCACATGCTGTACAAAACTAGCAGTTGCTTCAGCTTTCAAAGGACGCCAAATCTTTTTGCGACTATTCTTCAGCCGAACACTTGTAACAGCCACGAGATATGGCATAAGCAGCAAACAAGCTATATTTGATGCCTCCTCTGAACCTAAAATTAGAAAATATAATTTATAAACGCTAATAGATATAGTACTCTAGTTACTTACCTAACAGGATGAATTAATAAAATACTATGTTCAAACTTATGAGAGCATTTTTCGTTTGACAGCCTGACAGCTCAGTTGGTAGTAGATCTACCATCTACGCTGGAGGTCATGGGTTCAATCCCCACCGAGAAGAAATATTAATAATATAAAAAATAAATTAATAAATTACCATGCTGATAAGTGGTTTGTCCTTGGTCTTGGTGCGCAGTTTAGCCAGCTCAAAGATGTTGTCCTTCAAAGCAGGATTTTTTTCTGTAAAAGGATAAATAAATAAATAAAAAAAAAATCGGCTTGTTCAGCGGCACGCACCACACTTTGTTTGCTATACCTAGTGAGCCAAGCCAACCGCGGGCGCACTGCGCGGCGGCTTGCCCGGCGCGCGGCGCGGCCGGTAAAGATGCTGTGGCAAGCCACGCATAGTGTGCTAGGTACCTTTAAGTTAGGTAGGTATTATGGCACATATAATTACAGAACTACGGCTTTTTTGCAGAAAGTTCTACCAGGTAATTCTTTGTCTTTCACCTAATGTAGGTAGGTAGAAGTAATGGCTTCAAGCACCAATTAGCACACACGATAGCAACGAGTTCTGCCAACTACAATAATCACCGTGGTAATACTTACTTTGAAAAACTTCGATATACTCCTCCAAGCCCCAAGCAGTAAGGAGATTCCTTACGTCTTCATCCATCGGGCGTTTTGTACTTAATGCAGTTTTATCAAAAATGATGAATGACAAACTGGTAAAGCGCTGCAAGTTTTCTATGTTCAGGTGCCAATCTCACTTAACTCACTCAACCTCTGCTCTCACACTGTTTATTATAAAAGTAGATACTCTCGTGTCCGCACCCAAGAACTTGTTGAAAAGAAATGGCCGTTGTCCTTGAATTGCACGCGTGTCTAAACGCATTATCCGAGTTTACACAATTCACATGTCAACGAATAACCATTTTCTTCGATTGATCCAATTAAGTTACTTGTTTAAAATATTAAATAGCCAAACACTTATCTATTGATTGCTGTGTTACTTGCTTGTTGATAGCTAATTTACTTGTTTAAAATTTTATAACCCACAGTCGTAAATAACAAATGTAGGGATAAAAAAGCAGCCAAGTGCGAGTCGGACTCGCCCATGAAGGGTTCCGTAGCAACAAGTATCATAATAAAAAGGTTCTTTTTAGTGGAAGTTTGCATAGTAATGTACAACATATATTTTTTTTAGTTTTATCATTCTCTTATTTTAGAAGTTAGAGGGGGGGGGGGCAACTTTTTACCACTTTGGAAGTGTCTCTCGCGCAAACTATTCAGTTTATAAAAAACCATATTAGAAACCTCAACATCATTTTTGAAGACCTATTCACCACACCAGACGTATGGGTTCGATGAAAAAAAATTATAGTGTTTTTTCTATTTTTGTGTAAAGACCTTAATGTGGTTCACAAAATACATCTACTCGCCAAGTTTCATCAGTCTAGCTCTTACGGTTTCAGAGAAAAATGGCTGTGACATACGGACGGACAGACAGACAGACAGACATACATGACGAATTCCGTTGACGGGTTCCGTTTTTGCCATTTGGCTACGGAACCCTAAAAAAGCGGCCAAGTGCGAGTCGGACTCGCCCATGAAGGGTTCCGTAGCAACAAGTAACATAATATATAAGTTCTTGTATGTTCGTCGAGTTTTGTTATGTACGGCATTGCGCTGTCAGTTGTGTAGGTAAAAGTAGGTACATGCACACAGACCTATACACGAATTTTCGAAAGGTTCTTTATTGGTGTTATGTGCCATCGCTAAAGAAGTTATTCCCCGTTTCTGTTATTTTTACGGGATAAAAAGTAGCCTATGTTTCAATACCGGATACAATCTACATTTGCTCAAGATTTCATCCAAATCGGTCCACTGGCTTGAGCGTGAAAGAGCAACAAACATCCCTAATGTATAAAAAAACTTTCGCATTTATAGTTGTAGTAGAAGAAGCATAGGTTTTTAAACTTCTGCTACGGTTACTTTAACAAAGATACTCACTGGGAAATAATGATTTACTCGGAAGAATATACAGCAAAACAAGCTTGTTTACTACAAACATACGTCTATTCCCTCTATTGTACGTTTTAAATGAGTCTTGGTTATTTGTAATCATACCAATCTATACAAATTTAACCGAGTAGGAGTAGTCTAAACTTAGATAGGTCAACTTGTCAGTTTATAAATCTGAAAACTTATCTATATTCAAACGGAAACTGAATAGGTTACTATAACTGAGGCACTCACTTTGAAACTATCAAGTACTCTGTTAGAATTACCTAGAATATACAGCAAAACCGACTTGTTTACTATTAACAGAGCTTTATTGTGCGATTTAGATAAGTCTTAGTTATAAGTAGTCAAAAAAAAAATAACCAAGCCAAATTGGTACTTTGCTAGTGCTCCGTTTTTTCCGTGTACATCGTAAAGTCACCAATAGTCAGTTAAATACTATTTTCAAAGCTTAAAAAAATGGATATTCCACACAACACTATGTAGCCCCAAACTTAGCCGAGCTTGTACTATGGGAACCAGATAGGTAGCTGATAAAATACTTTTTTTTTGTAAATTACTTAGACTATAATATAAAACCCAGAGAGAGAACAAACAACAACAAAGAAAGTATAAAATAATCTATTAAAATATAAAATTAAAATCTTATAAGAAACAATATTTTAAATGTTCTGCTAACCCTATTCCTGCATCTGGGTGGCCCGCGCGTCCGATAGAACGCAACAAAACCAATAAGAGAGTGCGAGCGAGACGCACTGACGTCACCGCTGCCTGTCCCCCTCGCACGATTCGCAGTACCATTTCACTGCGTACATTGCGTACTGCGTACATTGCCTAAGCGTACTTGAAAAAGGACCCATATTTCTTAGGCCCGTATTGGAGAACTGTCAAAAAATCTATGCTACTTTCTGCTCGACTCTGAATAAGTCTCGTAATTTATACCGTTCCCGTTACTTACATCCGTTCTCCGTTACAGTATCTATATAAATTGTAGCCTATGTGTTATTTGATATAATAAGCTGTATTATTGTAAAGACAGTTGTTTTTACGTGAGAGAGTAACAAACATCCATCCATCCATACTTACAAACTTTCGCGTTTATAATATTAGTAGGATTATAATTGAACCGTACATGCAACTTTGTGTGGTGAACATAAATGTTTGTTCTCTGTCTGGGTGTTATACAATTGTATTCTAAGTATGTATTTACAAAAAAAAAAATGTATTCAAGTATTATATCAGCTATCTGGTTTCCATATTACAAGCTCTGCTTAGTTTGGGGCTGGGTAGTGTTGTGTGAATTGTCCAGAATATTTATTTATTTAATTACATCACTTACCAAGTTTCATCAATAAAGCTCTTTTATTTTCGGAAAAAAGTGGCTGTGACATACGGACGGACAGACCAGACATGACGAATCTATAAGCGTTCCGTTTTTGCTATTTGGCTACGGAACCCTAAAAAGGAAGGAAGGTAGAAGGATGAAAATAAATTATTTCGCTTGACTTGTTCGGAAAGTAATTATTGCCCAGCTTTTTTTTTACGGTTCTAAGTGTGTTCTGTAGTGGGTATCGAGCCCACGCCCTCTAGCATAGAAGGCAGATCTGCCAACTGAGCTATGAGAGCTTAAATATCTCTTACCTTAAAATGTGATTCATGAGACTCCTTCTATCGATCGAGGCGACTGTGGAGTGTAGATAAAATGTTTGTTCGCGAATCATTAGTTACAGTGCTGCGACCATCAATTTGAAGGTTGTGGGACAAGCACTTTATAAATAAACTAGCGGCCTGTCCCGGCTTCGTACCGGTGGACTGTTATTTTTTAAACACATTAATATAGCCTCAGGGTGAATGTAGCTTTTCAATGGTAAAATAATTTTGGAAATCGGGACAGTCCTTTTTGATTTTATTCATTACAAACATACAAAAACACAAATACCTATACAAATTGTTCCTCTTTTTAATATAAGTATAGATATTGCGGCCAACCCAAACAACACTATCTAGCCCCAAATTAAGCAGAGCTTATACTGGGGGAACCAGTAGGCCTACCATAAGATTTCTTTATTTCTTTATTCTTTATTGCACACATATAGACAACATTTAGAAAATGTAAAGTTAAGACATGTACAAAGGCGAGCTCTGTCTGGCTATGTCTCTGGTTCAGGTTTTGAGTCTATGTGAATGCTCAGCATCGTATTATACTGTGTGTGTGACGTTTTGAAGTTGGATTTATTATGTCAACACTCACAAAGGCTCAAAACCAGAACCAGAGACAGAGCCAGACAGAGGTCATGGTAGGCCTACAGATAGCTGACATCATTCTTATGCCGCCTTCCTACGGTGCGTGATAACACGCACCAGCCCGAACGACGCACGACGACGCACGGCAACGCACACAGAAAATACTCCTGTGCTACCGCGCACCTCGGCGCACGAGACCGTTCCCATGGTGTCTCGTGCGAGCTGGTGCGGGCTGGTGCGCGATATCACGCACCGGTGGGAAGGGGCTATTACATACTTTGTTTTGTAAATGAATACTCAGAATATAATATTGTATGTGCGCTATGTCAGTACTTTCAAACGTTATAGGAAAACATCGTGTGGAAACCGGCATACTGTAAAGCCTAAAAAGTTACATGTTTCAAGTGCATGGAAGGAAACTTTATGAGTAGCACTTAAAATCCTTTCACCGCACTTGGTTCGAAAGAAGGTGACACGATTAGAAGATTTGTTATTTCCATAGATTTTGAATGGAGTTAAGACTATGCATCTGGTTGTTGGGTACCAGCAGTAACTAATGAATTGTAAGTTTTGATTTCAATAAATTTATTCTTATTATTCTTTAAATGGTTACTAAGCAACTTGTCAATGTTGGGACCACAACAACTATCTAGGTTCTAAGGAGGATACCGACTGCAAAACGTAACGTTTGGACACCCTATTTTAAAAGTCCGTATCATCGTAAAGCGTGAACAGTTGCTTTTATTATCAAAGAACCACTTTAATGTTAACATTATTTTGCAGCTGAGTGTACATTTTATTAGGTATATTAAGTCTAGGAAACAGTATATTTAATTCCACTAGGTGAGTTTAAGGTGAACTAAGTCTGCGGCGCCGTAATTTCTTAGTTTTTTTCATTCGAAATGGTGTACATAAGATGCAATTTTTGTTTTCTAAACACACATCCAAACCAGGTCACGCATTCAAGAACGTGCCCTACGATGCATTGCCTTGCGTCCACCAACGGGAGGCGTTGATGTTCAGCCTCACGTGCCAGTAATTTCACCGGCATCCAAACCCTTCAAACCGAAACACAGCAATGCTGCTTCACGGGAGAAATAGGCATGGTGGTAGTACGCCACTACTAAAATGACATTAGTTTGACAGATGCTCAAGTCAAACTAATATAGCTGAGTGACGTAACGAACCCACAACACGCGTAATAAAGAGGCCACCGAAAAGCCACCCAAAAGCCAGCTGTAAGAAAGCCATTGGGAGCAAAGCCAATGTGACTCCAATATGAAGCTAGGAGAAAGAACAAACGTCCGATTCTTACCTGCACTTCCGATCTAGAGGTAGTCGAAGTGTAGGTAAAGGCCTGCGCACACCTAGTTCGCTGGCGGTAGCGATCAGTGAAACGCTGTCAAATATTCGCTGTCAAATCTCAAATCTGACAGCGATATTTGACAGTGTTTCACTGATCGCTACCGCCAGCGAACTAGGTGTGTTCGAGCCTTATGACGTCAAACTAAATGTCATATTATGTCATTTTCATAAATAAAAAATCCTGCCTTCTTTTCGCAAACAGAGAGTGGATTTTGTCCTTAACGTTATGAAACTTTTTACCAACATGTTGAGGTTGGTTGGAATATAGCTTTCAGCGATAAAACCTACATTTTTAGTATAAAATAACCACATTTTAACTGTTTTAATAAAATAGAGCATATTTTTTCCTTTCCTACAAAAAGTATATAATTGAATAAATAAGTACTACCAGTGATATCTGTAAGCAACTTCAAACAAATAATAAGACTCATAATTAAATTACAATTATAATTGAACCGCGTACGTGCAATTACAAGAACTAATTATTAAAACTGTAATCACTATTACAAACGTGTCGACGCCTCAGGTAATTAAATATTATCTAATTAGAAGTAATTCGTAGTTTATGATTAACTAGCGGCCGCCCGCGGTTTCGCTCGCCCAGTTGCTTTTTCGGGATAAAAAGTCGCATGTCTGACTCCTGGCCCCTGTTAAATAAAGCTGACAATTCGACAAATATGCCAAAAAGCGACAAAATTGTAGAATTGTCGCGCTTTTGTGACATATTTGTCACTTTTATTAATAGCCTAAGCGCGACAATTCCACAATTTTGTCGCTCTGTGACATAATATCGAATTGTCAGCTTTAGCATACCCAATTCATATTATTTTGTCCATGGCTTTAGTAAACAGGGTCCTGGTATACTAAGCTACCTCCCCACCAATTTTCGTGCTTCTAAGAGAATTATTTGTGAGCTTAGGCTGTGTGTTGATTTTTCTTTTCAAAGTTTTTCTTCTTTTTCTCCGTTTAGGGAAATAGTTTTCCAATTTCCTTTCTTAGTGCACCCCTATGCTATAAAAGGAACACACCCTCCAAGTTTCATACTTCTAGGACTTACGGTTTAGGCTGAGCGTTGATTGTCAGTCAGTCAGTAACGTAAGAGATTTATATTTTTAGATCAGATTTTTTTAGAAGATACTGTGTTAGGTGTGTTTTTTTCCTAAGGGACTAGTATTATATAGCCCACCAGATGTTAAGGGGTAGGTAACCCTCACAAAGAATCGTCTTGTAGGAAAAACATATAGGAACGTGACCGAGGCTGTGTTTAAAAATTGATCCTTGGCTGAAAATTGGTGGGGAGGTAGCTTATAACTAGCAGGAGATGGACTTATGATACTTTTTATCCCAAAAAAGTTACGAGAACGGGACGAGCAAAGAGGAGTGCGAAAACTAGTAGCTGATAAATACCTACACACTTTTTTGTAAATACATCCTTAGAATACAATATAACACCCAGACAGAGAACAAACGTCATCTGTGTTCACCATAAAAATATTTGTTCTCACTGGGGATCGAACTCATGACCTACGGCGCAGAAGGCAGAACTACTACCAAATGAGCTGAAAGGCCAGTCAAATTACACAGTTATCTACTAAGAAGTGAAGTATAATTAGATTATACTTCTTTATAATTAGTTAGATTTTTATTAAATTATTTTACCAGCGTTTGTAATTATTATGTAGACACCTAATAACATGAATAGGATTAGGAATTAGTTAAAGAAAGAGCCATCATCAATAGCCTGAAGAAGTCCGCTGGTTAGCACTTTGACTTTTTGTCGAACTTAATTAAGCTGACTAGTAAGTTTTCCTAATTTTCAATATTCTGCAGGTTTTTTATTAGTATTAATAATAATTCAACTATATACGAAAGCGTGACACTTAGTGTAGTAGTAGAGCTCTTTGTGTGTGTCTCGTGGGGATACGTACTACCACCATGCCTATTTCTGCCGTGAAGCAACATCGCTGTTTCAGTTTGAAGGGTGTTGGTGCCGGTGACATTACTGGCACGTGAGGCTGAACATCTGTATCCCTCAAGTTGATGGAACATATGTATCCCTCAAGTTGATGGACGCAGGGCAGTGCATCGTAGGGCACGTTGTTTTCGTGCGTGACCTACGAAGCAATGCTTTGTTATAGACTACAGTTAGAGATGGTTACCACTTGACATCAGGTAGGCCATGTGCTTATTCCATCAGGTAGTTGTATAAAAAAAACAGGGTCAATATATTACTGCCCTTTCGTTTCGTTTCGTTTTCTATTTTGGTCACCATTTTGAAAAAAATATTCACAACGATTCTTTACCTATTTTAAATTAAAAGAACAAACCAACTTCGCAAGATTCCAAACTCTTCGACGGAATCGCAATAGATAGACAAGAATGCTACTTTAATTACTTCTGCGCGCCTAGGAAAGGGCGCGAAGTTTACCTGTCAATTTTGACAGGCGGCCATCTTGGCTCTCAATAACACTCCTTGGGATAATTACTTGGGCTATCAGTCAAGGGTTAAAGGGTGACACACAAAATACTGTGCAAGGTGAAATATTAATCACGTTTTTGTAGAACAAACTTTGTTTACATCACGGTTTTCACGGCTCTCAGTAAAAAGTATCCTTTAACTTTTTTGGAAGTCTGTTAACTACTTATCATAACAAGCACAGCTAATAGGTAGGTATATACCTACTATCGGCAGGGAGCAAGGAACAAGTAATAAATAAATGTCGTTGATATCCGTGTTTACGGACAAACTAAGACAAAACAACTTTATTGTGCTAGGCCGTCTTGAAATACAAAATCCCAATGAACTTATTATTAACGTTAGAAAAACAATAAAACCTTTGCTACCAGAAAATAGCTGCCACTCCTGAACAGCTCCTCCCAAACACATTCTGAGGAGTTAACCCTCTTCAACTGTCAAAATGACATTGACATTTAGCACAGATTATCTAATAAAACTGCCACAGATTCAGTTAATAAGAATTCCAATTATTTCCATCGCTTAATAAAGCCGCGTGACAACTGACTGGCTTGTAATTGAGAAAGTTTTGCGAATTGAAATTTCAACAAAAGGGGTGAACTTTCGATGCCTACTGCGTTGCCTATAAAACGCGACGCCCGTCATGACGGGCATACTATTGTCCGGTAGCGCTGTAAGAATCGTCAGACGATCACCAGGAATAGAAGTTCCATGGTACGAACACTAAGTTGACGGCTTCTGTTTATTTGTTATTTTTCTTATATTATTATGTTTATTAATAGGATCACCAAGAAATAAGTCACAAAAAATAAAATTAGGTTCTAACAAAAAAATATTTTTGCCCGTGTTTAGCCCACTGAAGGCACCGCTAGCATAGGTATTTTTCAATAGTTACTAAGAATTTTCAAAATGATAAGGAACACACGAAAAGTAGGTAATTCTTGGTAAATGATAATAATACTTAGGTTTATGACAATTGCCAATTAGGACAATTGAATGAATGAATGAATGAAATAATTTATTTGCTTGAAGTTCATTTTAGATCTTATTTATTTAGGCAAATACAAATTCACACACTTCGCCAGAAAAACCCAGCATGCAAACACGATAAAAAAAACAGGCAAGTAGGCACATTGATTAAATAAGAAATGATTAAATAAAATTGGGAATTGATTAAATAAGAGCATAATAATTAGGTACTTATAAGTTTAAAAAACTTGAGAAACCGACTTCATTGTCAAACGGCTAAACCGATTTTAATCAAATTTGTTTAGGACAATCTGGACGTAAGAATAACCTTCCAAATAAAAAAATAATTTTCTAAATCGGTTCATGAATGACGGAGGCATGCAGTTACAAACATTAAAAAAAATATTTAAAAAAAAATGGCAAAACCGATTTTAATAAAATTAAAATGGGGCCAATCTGGAATCAGTGCCTTCCAGATAAAAAAATATTTTTTCAAATCGGCTCACAAATGACCAAGTTATGCGGTAACAAACATTAAAAAAAAAAATACAACTGAATTGAGAACCTCCTCCTTTTTGATTGGAAGTCGGTTAAAAAGTGACACCAGACGCTGTATTAATTCTACAGTGCAAAGGACTGTTTAGTAAAAGTTCACTTACATGACAGAGCAAAATCCACCCAATTATTCTTATTACTTATACACTGTGAATGATTCAAACTCCATCTAATCAAATTAGAGTTCCCTATGCGTGAAGTCAATAAATATTTATACGGGACTCAGAGGGTGGAGCTATAGTGATGTGCGCGTTGCAAATGATCGATCAATTTATCGATATCGGTGAGGGATTGCAATTTTTTGGAGGATGTTATTTGCACTGTTGTATTTGTCGATAAAGTTTCTAGTGATAGTTTCTTTTTAGGTTTTATGACATGCTAAATTATGGAAATGTAAATTACCTGTTAATTAGTGTAATTGGTTTCAATACCGTTCTAATTAATTAAATAAATAATACCGATTTCCTAACAATGTTTTCTTTTACATATTTTTTTTTAATACAGGAAAGTAGACAAACAAGCATACGGCCCACCTGATGGGAAGCAGTTACCGTAGCCTATGGACGCCTGCAATACTGGAGGCATCACAAGCGCGTTGCCGACCCTTTAAAACGCTTTTTTGACGTGACAACGTCTTATAATTCGATGGAGCCGGCTGCACGCACGAAATAACATGATTCATGCGGCGTTACCTCGATCTGCGTTCCATTTAAAGCTTGAAGTGCAAGCGAGAGCGCGGAACGAGTGACAAAGAGGCACAATCGGCCTCCGCGTGGACAGCTGTATGACGTTGTCACGTTCAACTATCGTCAGTTAACCCACTTTACAGACAACTGATTTTTGGATATAAAAAGATTTAGTACTACACATAACAGCACTTATAATTCACTCAACTATTTACTATAAAAAGGTATTTTATTTACAAAATCGGCCGTCATCGCGTTCGTAAATCGATCTGCGTGCATGTCGGGAATAAGTCGGCACTTATCAAAGTGAACGCGTAAATGGGATAAGTAGAATAATTTAGGTTTTTTTTGTATTGTACAGGGTAAATATCGCGGTGAACAGAATTATGTAACTAAGTTTTATTCATCATCATCATCATTATCGGCCTGAAGAAGTCCACTGCTGGACATAGACCTCCTCTACACATTTCCAGAAAGAATGATTCTGAGCCCTTTCATGTACTTCAGATAAGATATTATGTGTTTTAATTGGTGTTCCAAAATTAGTTTGAGTAAAAAAGGTAAAATAAAAAATATCATAGACAGTATTTTTTAAAAGTTTTTGGTATTTTACTATTATAATTTTAGTGAAGCTGACTGTAGTTTTACTTAATTTATGTTGATCTTACAATAATGATTATTAGATTTAAATTTAAATATAAAGAACCTTTGAGCTATCTCTAGATCGTTTGTAACGATCTGCAGATAGCTCAACTGTTTCTTGTGTATTTTGTACATTTTGTAAATATTTTGTTTAATTGTAAGTTTCTTTGTGTAAATAAAAAGAACCTTTTCATATTTTATTTAAGCACACACGATAATGGTTAAAATTATAATAACTAATAAATAAAAATAAATTCCAATACAATATTTTACTATTATTTAGCTGCTGCAGCGCATTAGCATTGCTATTCAGCGTGGCAATGCCGCCACTGTCTTGCGGACGCTTCCGTCTGGCACTGATTTGGATCAGTTGAGCTATCTCTAGATCGTTTGTAACAGTGTGCAGATAGATAACTGTTTCTTGTGTATTTTGTTAATATTTTTTTAATTATCATTTTCTTTATTTAAATCCTACTAATATTATAAAGTTTGTAAGTATAAATAAATAAATAAAATAAATACGAGTATTATGGACAATTCACACAACACTATCTAGCCCCAAACTAAGCAGAGCTTGTACTATGGAAACCAGATAGCTGATATAATACATATATACTTTTTTTTGTGTAAATACATACTTAGAATACACCCAGACAGAGAACAAACATCTGTGTTCACCACACAAATATTTGTTCTCGGTGGGGATCGAACCCACGACCTACGGCTCAGAAGGTAGAGCTACTACCAACTGAGCTGAGAGGCCAGTCATATGGCCGGATGGCTCGTATGGATGGATGGATGTTTGTTACTCTTTCACGTAAAAACTACTGAATGGATTTTAACGAAAACTTGACAATATTAAAGCTTATACATCAGAATAACACATAGGCTACAATTTTTAAAGATTATTGTAACGGAGAACGGATGTAAGTAAAGAGAACGGGGCGAGCAAATTATTTTATATTTCAATAACTTTTTATTGATTTTATAGTGTTTACTACATTTAAGGAAATCACAAAGATTTTTATAATGTCCCAAAAGTTAAGAGCCGAGCGGGATTTGAACCCGCGGTAATAACCTTCCCCTTGGTATCACACTCGACGAATAACTCCTAAGGACTGTTCGGCACTAACGCGTTCGTGGCTCCATCTACAGGTTAGACGTTACAGTCAACTAACTTTTGGGACATTACAAAAATCTTATATCTTCTCTACTATATAAAAATAAGTTGGGTTTTCCTTCCTGGCGCTATAACTCCAGAACGCACGAACCAATTTCCACGGTTTTGCATTCGTTTGAAAGGTCTCGGGCTCTGTGAGGTTTATAGCAAAGAAAATTCAGGAAAAATTCAGGACAAACCAACATTTTAAGTAGATGGCGCCGGTGCGTGATACATTGTTTGACAGCTAAAACGAAGCCATCTGGTGGCGAAACGGAGTTCGCCGGGTTTGCTAGTTTCAATATAAAAATATGTTTATCGATATAATTTTATACGTAATGTCCCATCACTACAGAAAAGCCGTATCAAAACATACGTTTTCACACTTAGTGGAGATCGTACGTCAATGCCTAAAGTTGCACACTCATCATCATCATCATCATCAGCCTGAAGAAGTCCACTGCTGGACATAGGCCTCCCCTACACATTTCCATGAAGAACGATTCTGAGCCCTTAATTTCCATCCACCGACTTCCCGCGATCTTAACAATGTCATCATCATTAAAAAAGCAAAAAAAATTTTCTTTCATAATCAAATCTGTTTTGTGTTTTATTTGTAAGATTTATGAAACAAAATAACATTTTTTTTCAAAAGTGAGTAAGTAAATATGTTTTGAATTTGTATAAAACTTTATAATTTTATAAAAATGGAGTTTCACAATTCGGTTATTGTTTGATTTTTAGGGTTCCGTAGCCAAATGGCAAAAACGGAACCCTTATAGATTCGTCATGTCTGTCTGTCTGTCCGTCCGTATGTCAAAGCCGCTTTTCTCCGAAACCGTAAGAGCTAGACTGATGAAACTTGGCGAGTAGATGTATTCTGTGAACCGCATTAAGATTTTTACACAAGAATAGAAAAAAAACTATAAATTTTAGGGGTCCCCATACTTGAAACTGAACCTCAAAAAAATTTTTTTCATCGAACCCATACGTGTGAGGTATTTATGAATAGGTCTTCGAAAATGATGTTGAGGTTTCTAATATCGTTTTTTTCTAAACTTAATAGTTTGCGCGAGAGACACTTTCAAAGTGGAAAAAAGTTGATCCCCCCTCTAACTTCTAAAATAAGAGAATGATTAAACTAAAAAAAATATATGTTGCACATTACTATGCGAACTTTCAACGATATTTGGTTTGAACGAGATCTAGTCAGTATTTTTTTTTATACGTCATAAATCGTAAACCACAATACTACAAGAACCTTTATATTATGTTACTTGATGCTACGGAACCCTTCATGGGCGAGTCCGACTCGCACTTGGCTGCTTTTTTTAATGTAATTTATCGGATAACTTCACCATTTATGGAGCGAACTGAAACTATAACTGGGATTTGATCGCATCAGTAACGTCACATAATATGAATGTAGTTCTAAATAATGATTTTTCATTACCTATAATAACTATTAAATTGATGTCTTCTTACGGACGTAACATCACATACGATGGCATCACATCAACAGTTTGTTTGCACCTTTAGCGAGTCGCTAAAAAGTGTCAGGCAGGAATAATATTTTTCAACCGCAACCAATTACAATCTATTAAAAATTGCACGAACAAACAGCCCTACAAGTAATAATTTAAAACAACCACCCCATATTTACCCAATGGCGCGAACAACTACCCCCTAGGGATGTTTCTGCAAGATAAGGGGATGTTGCGCGAATTTTATGATGCTGGTCAATTGTAAAACAGAGAGGGTGTGTTTTGGTTTAGCGTTAAATCATTTTATAGGGTTGGTTTCTAAAGGGTTGCTTGTAGTTTTCTTCTTTTATAAATTCGTGTTTTTTTTAACTTAAAAGATGAGTAGGTGCGATGCACCTTTTGAAACTATAATTGTTTTTAACACTATTTTTATGAACAACAGGATATTTACTATAATTTGACTGGCCTCTAGCTCAGTTGGTAGTAGCTCTGCCTTCTGCGCTGTAGGTCTTGGGTTCGATCACCACCGAGAACAAATATTTGTGTGGTGAACATAAATGTTTGTTCTCGGTCTGGGTGTTATATTGTATTCTAAGTATGTATTTACAAAAAAAAAATGTATTCAAGTATTATATCAGCTATCTGGTTCCCTTAATACAAGCTCTGCTTAGTTTGGGGCTGGGTAGTGTTGTGTGAATTGTCCACAATATTTATTTATATTTTATTTATTTAATTTTGTAAGTTTTGACTCCCGATGTTTTGGCACAGTTGCACGCATTATGATCACCAACTGTGCCGAAATATCGAGAGTCAAAACACACAAATCTAATTATAGTAAATATCCCGTTGTTCATAAAAATAGGTGCGATTCCCGTTTATTCTATCCAGTCCTACTAGTAGTTCGATTATCTAACTGTTTGGATAAAAATATTCTAAATTGTTAGACTGATCGAATATTTTGGATACGCAGATTTTATTGCAACTAATATTCTTTTTTTTTTTATTCCTAGAACTACAGCTAGTGAAGTGCAGTCAAATAAAAAAGTAAGAACAAATTTTTAATTAATATTTTTTATTCCATAACCTATTTTTATACGTATCTGCTTACCATGCCATTTCAGCGCGATTGTTTTTTACTCTGGCACAGTAAGATGAACAAAGTTCCATCTTTCACAATCTTACCAGGGTCATTTAATAGCTTAATAAAGTCAGCCAACCACATCAGATCATTTGCCTTGAAAAGAACAGCCATTTTGTGTTCTATACGCATCAATTTAATCGAAGATTTTATCGAATCTTCGATATTCCTCATCTTTCTAGAATCTTTAAAGTTTTTGAAGGAAGCCTTTAAAGTTTCAAGGAAAGAAAGGAAAGAGTTCAACAACTTTAAAGTTTTTGAACTCCTTCTTTTTAAGGTAGGTTCTTTTTAAGGAAGAATTAATGTTACACTGACTTCTCTTGGTCTTTACAATGTCAGTTAGTCGTAGGTTAGGAAGGGTAGGTTTCACGCCTCGTTTTCTAGTTTGTAATCAAAACTCGAGAATGTTTATACCGCAACGGTTAAAAAGACACAAAAAAATCTATAATAAAAATTTAGAAAACAGAAATTCACACAAAAACGCAAATAAAATTAAATAAGTAATGTTATTGACTATTGCTCACCGGAACTAGGTCGGTCGCTGTACCTCGTACAGTAGACCCACGCTGGCCACACCATGCCGTCGCCATTTGCTGAAAAAAAAACAAAGCTAATCACAACACAAACAATCATTCTTCACGTAAATTTTATAAAACCCAACTCAAGGGAAAAAACAAAACGTAAGACTAGGCGGTATGGTCTTAGTACTATAGCCTGCTTCGAAAGGAGCGAGAAAAAAAAAAAAAAACAATCATTCTTCCAAAAGCAAATCGTGATAATTCTTACAAAAGCAAATCGTCGTAGATCATAGACTTTTCAAAATACAGCAAAATAGTAGCTGTAATGAGGTTATAAAATATCCTCATTGGTTGATTTGATTTGATTGGACTATTTTTTTTATCATGCCAAACTGTCTACCTCAGTTATTTTGCAATCTTCTTGTTCTTCTTATCGTGTCACTGATTCTTTCGAACCAAGTGGGGTGAAAGGATTTTGAGTGCGCCTCAACGACTCCTTTCGTGCACTTGGCACATATTTTCGAAGGTTCTACGACATGCCGGTTTCCTAACGATGTTTTCCTTCACCGTTTGAGAGCGCTGGCTTAGTATACAGACATTTTGGGCAGAAAAACTCATTGGTACACAACTGGATTTGAACCCACGACCTAAGGATCGGAAGGCAGGGCCGCTACCACTAGGTCACCAGCGCTCTATTTTGCAGTAGGAATGCGTAATATTTACGTTTGAGTACCTTTAGTAATAATAGTGTTAATAAAAAGGTACTTACTAGACCCTGATTGGTTGCTCCCGCTATCCTCACTCTTTGACAGATCTATCGCTCCCTTATCACTAGGTTTTACTTCAGGAACTCTTGCTTCTTCCACTTTTGAAGATACCTCCTTAACTGGTGTGGTTTTCACCTCAAACCTCTTCTTTCTTTTTATAGGATCGGTGATCCGCCTCCCGAAGTCAGCCTTCAGGATATTATCTATGCTGAATTTCAGGCAGTTCTGATTGATGAAGTCTCGACTTGACTCGTTTTCAGGAGATTTTGGCATGTATACCCGCCGGTTTTCATCTGTTCGGCGTTCCTGCTTTCTAAAGCCGAAATTTAAGCCGAATTGGTTGGGTATATTAGGCACATGCATTCTAGGAACTGTTTTTAAGTCTACTTGGTTTATCAAAGGGTTTTGGAACAGTAGGGGTTGGTTTAGGAACATTAGAGGGTTGGGGGTGATCGGACTTGGCCTTAAAAGCAAAGGCTGGTTGATTACATTCTGACTTAGTTGGGATATAGCGTTGAGATGAGTTTGTATGTGCTTGAAGGACGTTAGCCCTGGATTGTCTTGACTCTTGTCACTGTCAAAACTGACAGGCGCTTCGTTACCCACAGATAATACAGTGTCATCGCTAGAGCAAGAATTCTCGTCATCCACGCTGATTTCTGTTCGAGAAACATCATCTTGGATCGGAGATAGGCTTTCAGAATGTCTGGAGTCATCAAAACTCCTCATATGTCTAGAATCTTCGAAATTAGGAGTGTTTTGCATCAACTTCTCAGTTGAAAAGACATTCTCGGGACTATTGCTATCTCTTTCCTTCTTCAGCACATTGTGGATGGAGAAAGAGGATGTATGTAAGGAGGTTTCATCTGTTTTCTCTTCATCATGGTATTCTGGCGAGGTTGTGTCTCTTGTGTTGGGGGAATAAGGTTCATCATCGCTTGCATCTTGTACTTTGATGGAGGATTCTTGCAAGTGCGTTGAAACAGCCGCCATTTTCGTTTTCTTTCGTTACGCCATCTGTTGGGTAAAACGAAAATTAGAAAATTTATAAGGACTTTGACGTATACATTTTTAATAGGTAGGCTTTGTAGGTAGGTCTATTTAATTTTTACATAAGGGCGTTTATCGTTCAGTCAGTTAATTGTTAAAAATCCTTTCACCACACTTGGTTCGAAAGAATCAGTGACACGGCAAGAAGAAGAAGTTAATTGTTGAAATCAACCAGTTGGCGACACTTGGCGACACATTTATACTTAATATTAAAAAGCTGAAAAGTTTGTTTGGTTGAACGCGGAACTGCTGGACCGAATAGAAAAAATATTTTTGTGTTGGATAATTCATTTATCGAGGATGGCCATTATATACTATTTATCATCACGCTACGACTATAAGGAACAGTATAAATGCATTAATGTTTCAAAAATCTATGTCTATCCTTTTTAACACGTAAGGTCTTTTCTTTAACTAATCTTTTCATAACATTTAGTTTTTATAAGAATAGGAAGCTCCCAAACGTTTAAGAACATTCTTTAACAATCCAATATTGAGAAATGATTCAACAAGCAAAAATCATTTCATTCATAAACGCTAAATACCAAGCGGAACCGAACAGCGTATTTTTTTTTCTCTCTAGTACTAGGTACGTAACTAATGTGTCCATAATTTTATGCAGGATTTCTAAAAGTTTTAACATTTAATAACTTTGTCATTTTATCGAAACTAAAAATTCTGATTGCACATTCATAATGTTCTACCCCTACTACATTACCTACCCTATTTTTTTTTGGTAGTTACAAAATAGTGGTGTATATTATTCATTTGCAATGTTGTTAATAATGTAGGTAGGTATTTTAATTTAATCCTGCCACTGTTTGTCATTACCCAGTTGTACAAGATGGCTTATCTTTAGCCTATCACGCAAAGTCGTGTGCTTAAGCTAGTGTGTCATTTAACAAAATACTTCATGTCATTTCATGGTCTGTGGAACAGAAATGACTGTCAATGATACAAGCTTACTTATGTCATTATGTTATACTTATAAGTGTCGCTATAAATTGTTTTTTAATGATAATAACGATATAGTAGTCCAATAGCTCACGATTTTAATCCTCAGGCATGGTCGACATACTCTCTAATACCAAGTACAAATTAAACGTACCTAATAGCCTCACGAATTTAACCCTTAGGCACGGTCTAAATACTCGTGATTATCAACCACAAATGAAATGAAATAGCACGAATTTGATTCCCAGGCACGGTTGACATACTCTCTAATCTTCAGTACCAAGTACAAATTAAATAAAATACAGTTGGAAAGAGTTCAACGCCATCTATTTTGTATCCCATGAACTAAGAATTTTTGTTCCCTCCTTTTTTGTATGAACTTGGAGCTCTTTTCTTGAGTATATATTGTGTTCTGTGGCTCAATCCAAGCGTCAATAAACAAAACAACAGACTTTATTAAGAACCAAATAAATGAATTAACGACCGGAAGCTGTGAATCTGAGGTTAGTCAGTTAGCAATCATTATTCTTATCGTGCCATTGGTTCTTTTAATCTAGTGTGGTGAAAGGATGTTAAAGTTGAGGGAGTTTACTGCCCCCACGATTGTAATTTTTTTTACAGATAAGTCATTAGCACTAGTAGTATTAGGTACAAATAAATGTACCTATGTCTTTGTTTGTTTGGAAATAAACATAGGTACTATTATTTAAAAACACACACGGACAGAGAACAGTGGAAGAAGATGGAGGAGGCCTTTACCCAAAAAGGGGTCCACTCATAGATTTAAGAAAACTAACATTAAAACTAACAACTAGGATAAAAATAAACACTAACACTTTACTAACACACAAACTGTAAAACCTAACATTAAGAGATTTTGGAAATAAAAAGCTAAATTATTATTATTATTATTTAAAAAAAACTGGATTCCAAAGTAATGTCTCGAACAGTTTAATTAAGTTTTTATTTTCATTTGGATTTTTTTTTAATCTATAAAAACCTAACTTTTCCAAATTCCAAATTCATTGTAATAATCAAATTCAACATCGGCACATCAAATGCGAATCTAACAATGAAAGCGGGACACATAACACCGCGGTATTTGTTGAAGAAAATTCCTCGCAAAAACCAAAAACGAAGTAGAGCATCTTTGCGTCCGTACCGCTTTGGACCACACACGACGCTCTAACCAGATATTTAGTACCAAACTTGAAGCCAATTGATTTTCAACCTTAACGTTAAAGAAATAAGAACTATTTCAAAGGCAAGATGAAATACCAAGTTGCATAAGAAATCCGCGTAGCAATTTTCGATTCTATTTTCAAAATTTCAAAATACGCGTTTGAATTTTCGATTCTATGTTCAAATTTTTAAAGTTGGTTTTGGTTGGTTGGTAGAGTGATGAAGGATAATTTGTCCTGACATATTTTATATGATTTTCGACCATAAAACGATACCAATAAGGGTTATTTTCGTATGAAATTTGTATGAACGTAGTTAGGCGCGAAATTGCATGTTCTTATTTTAGTATCACGACACGAAGTATCAATTTTAGGTGTAAGTTGAATTATATTTTTTTAATTGGAATTGGGTTTCGCTTTACTCGCTAAATTAGTGCCTACCGTGCCTAGAAATTCCAGTTGCATAATCTTTTATTATTCTACTTAAGTATTTTCTAAAATAAAATACGGTTGTAGGCTTGTAGGCTATAAATGTTGCAAATCGGCTTTTTTGCTTTCGTAGAGCGCTATCTCTTTCTGACGCACACTACGCTTGAAGTTGAAATTAGCCGATGTGCAATATTAGTTGCCTACATACTATGCGTAAGGGGTACAGTCAGCAAACAAGGTAAGTCGTACAGTCAGTAGCACTAGAATGAATTTTTCACTGCTTCTTTTAGTTTTGTTTTGTAAAAGGATCATACAAAAAAACGATAGGAACCAAGCCGTATAGTTTGTTGCCTGTTCATCTAGGCAAAAATGTGGATTAATATTTTGTTTATATAAAAAACATAAAAAAGAAACAGGTAAATATTGGACACGAGAAATAATAAAGGTAATCGCGATAAATACCCGTTTCTTAATTATGAAAAAGTTTTCATTCAATTCTTTAGATTAACTGGGTTACTTAGTTTCATTTAAAAAACACACCTAAATCGTTAAATTATAAGCATTATACCATTTTATACGACATACCTACTCGTAGATCATTTTAACACCTTTTGCAAAAGAACTTTATTTATGGGCATTTTCGTTTTAAATTGAATAATATTAGCAATTCTATTAGAGTGCTCAAAGAGCTTAATAAACTCGCTTATTTAAGTTTTTAATTGATTTGCGCAAGGCTCAGGAGCCTAATTCCCGTCTATTTCTCATCCATTTTCTCTTCTTCTCGAAGCGAGAATGGATGATTTCCTTGAGTAACTCATGGACGACCACACCGTAGAAGCCTCGACAGCTACGATATACGGAAAACGTAGAAAACGTGCGGGGTTGTGCAATCCCAATGTGTATTTATGGGACATTGAAAATCTCGGTCGGCCCGAGAATTAGGCTCCTGTTCTTCTCCTTCTGACCTGTCACTGTCTGTCATTACGCAAACGTAAGAGATAGCACTAAGGATTCGTCTTCAGTCATTTTGGGAAGTCACATAGCTTTTTCATTTTAATTGTTTTTCTGGTGTTATTTTTAGTTCTGCTGTTTTATTTCAGTGGTATTATAACCAACATTGCTTGAGGTTAGCACAGTTGGAATGAAAGTGTAACATGATATCGAAACGAACTTTGAATTGAATTTGAACGAAAATGTTTCAGATGGTTTGAAGAAAATCGCCACCATTTTCTTCAAAGCCAATGACAGGCATGTCTATTGACTGACTTGACTAAAAACTATTTTAGCAATTCATTTATGTAAGTAATCAAATATAAAAGTCCCATCTCCGAATTGTACCGAATGTGGTACATTGGAAGATGTAGGTACAACATGTTTTGCTGGAGTGTGTTCGAAATGATAGATTTAGATTAGGTTGTTTTGGAAGAAGATGTATGAATGTTGGTATGATAAATAGCATCTTGGCTTGTCCCTTGTCGGATCAAGCCAAGATGTTATATAAATTAGCAGAAATTGGTTTAGCTAGACAATAATAAGTTTGTATAAATTTAGATTAAGTTAAGTTTTATTTGTTGTGTTATTATAGGGCAGTGTGGTCGCATTGCGACAAAGCCCTTTAAATAAATTAAAAAAAAAAAAAAAAAATCCTTGACACTTGACACTTGACATCGGCAAAATTGTCCGAATGGACAGATCCCATTAATTAGGAAGAAGAAGAAGATGGCAATAGTGGGGAATATTTACCTATCTATGATAGATTTTTATAAGTCAACAACATTACTATGATCATGACGACCGGAACCAACAGATTTATTTATATTATGTGCCGACAGGTATTAAATGAAATCGATACCTACACAATAAATAATTATTAATACACAAACAAAGATTTACAATCGAAGATTTCATAATAAATCAGAACTTCTCTACGAACTGCTAGCGCCATCTATTGCTTGAACGTGGAAGTTTCACGAAAAGTAATTAATATTGGACGTGCTACGATTTATCTTTTGAAAACAATTGTTTTTGAGTTATTAATTTGTATTTTATTACCTTTGTCTGGAATTACTATTTGCACGGAGCTTTGTTCGATTTAAGGTATTAGTAGAGCTCTTTGTATGTCTCGTGGGGGTGCGTACTACCACCATGCCTATTCCTACCGTGAAGCAACATCGCTGTGTTTCGGTTTGAAGGGTGTGGGTGCCGGTGACATTACTGGCACGTGAGGCTGAACATCCGTGTGCCTCAAGTTGATGGACGCGGGGCATCGTAGGACACGTTCCTGATATGCGTGACCTACGAGGCAATGCTTTGTTATAGGCGATGGTTCCCACTTTAGATGGGCCATACGCTGTTTCCATCGACGTTGTATAAAAAATAATCGCACGCAATCATTTGTGTCAACATTCAAACTTTTTCTTTATTTTTCACATCATTTACTTATATGATTTTATATACCTATGGCTTTATTATGATAAGTAATTTATTGATACATCTGTGTCAATACAGTAAGTAATCATATAAGTATTAAGTTTTTAATTATATTGAATCAATTACAATTTACAAATTAAGCATTGCGCACATCTTCGCGTTCTGCGGTAACAAACAGTAAGACACGTCCGTCACATATCGTTGTAATATTTGACAGCGTTGTCATATTTAACGTTATTTAAAAATACCTTTCGTTATCTTTTAATATTAACCTGCTTACAATCTGCATGATTATTAATATCGGTCCGATTTTTTTTATTTTTTTTGTAAAAGTTAGACAAACGAGCTTACGGCCCACTTGATGGTAAGCGGTCACCGTCACCCATAGACACCAACAACACCAAGGGTGCTGTCGTTGCGTTGCCTACCCTGAAGGAATTTTTTAACGTTTTTCTTGAAGCTATTCATGTTGTAATTAGGAGGGAACACCTCTGGTGGTAGCTCATTCCACATACATATTAAAATGTATTGCAACACCTTTAGGGTGAATTATGGGTAAGGAAACCCGTGGCTTAGTCAGCTCTGCACGTATTGACCATGTCTTTCCTGTGGATTAAACCGACTAAGCTGTCAGGGTGGTATAGGTGCTGGGCAAGCCTATTCCATCTAAAATCCTATCCCAGGCACTATAGCGTCCTGCGAGTAAAGCTTGAGGAGCACCAGTTGCCCCTGACTATACCTCTATATACCTGCCTAAATCATCTACAATAGATACAAGAATAATATTACTTTATTATTTATTTTTTTGGGGTATGTTATACAGCGTTAGTAACGGTAAATATAGTGAATGGACTTGTTATAATATGAGGCCCCAATTTCGGCTTTACGGGTAATTTTGTAACACCCTGTATCTAATACCTACCTTTTATATATAAATAAATAAATAAATAAATATTGTGGACAATTCACACAACACTACCCAGCCCCAAACTAAGCAGAGCTTGTAATATGGGAACCGGATAGCTGATTATAATACTTGAATACATTTTTTTTTTGTAAATACATACTTAGAATACAATATAACATCCAGACAGAGAACAAACATCTATGTTAACCACACAAATATTTGTTCTCGGTGGGGATCGAACCCACGACCTACGGCGCAGAAGGCAGAGCTACTACCAACTGAGCTAGAGGCCAGAATATGTATTACATGTAGATTAAAGTAGCGCTATTTAATGGAATAAATTACACCAATAATGTAATTACTTACAATCAGTTCCATTCAATTAATTTATACAAAATGTACCTCCATGCACAATCAATTACAAAAGTGTTTCAAAAAATACAACGTTGAACATTTCGTTTCAACAAAGACCTTTTTATTTTATTTATTTTAAAAAACGTTTGTTTTATTTTTTTTACAATTAATTAACAACTTCTAAAATTATCATTCTTAAATTTTTAACACTATTTTTATGAACAACATTTTTATATTTTATGTGAGTTTTGACTCCTGATATTTTAGCACAGATGCATGTACCTACCATGATCACGGTTCACAAAATAGAATCATGATATCCCGTTGTTCATAAAAATAGTAATTAACAATTATTAAAAAGATTTAGATGGATTTTCATTCATGTTAAGTCATTTTATAGCAAAAACCTATACTACAACATTATTAATAGGATTTTTTTTGTATTTTTGTAATGAATAAACTCAAAAAACTACGGTACCGATTTCAAAAATTCATTCACCATTGGAAAGCTACATTCACCCTGAGTAATATAGGTTATATTTATGTGTTTAAAAATAAATGTCCACCCGTACGAAGCCGGGACAGGCCACTAGTTACATAATAAATTCAATTATAACTTCTTACTTAGGTATTTATACTTATTTCTCACTGTTTTAATATTTCTTATGCAGAAGTTTCAGTTGGAATACCTTGTTAGTTTAATAACCATTATTGTCATAATAATCATCATTATTAACTAAGTACACTGCTGGACATGTCTCTTCTGTATATATTGGGAGGGTAGTTATTATTCAAGCTTTTTGTAGATATTGAAGGCTTATTGAAGATCTTTTTATGAATCTTTAAGAATCTTAACTTTACTCTACATATAGGTAAATGAAGATCTAGATGTGCATCTAGCTCGCATAAAACATATATGAGACTTATAGATTTTCTGTTAATTTTATATACAAATACATAATATACACTAAGCTTATATCCAAATATGAAACAGCGTCACGACTTAAGCACGGTATAGATATTCAATCAGTTATAAAAAAATCCTACAAAAATTCGGTTAAGGTAGTAGACATATAAATTTATCAGACAAATCTTGTTAATTCTGGTAAGATTCTAATGATGTCAATTCGGATAATAAGTCAAAGTCAAAGATGTATTTATTCAGTAGTATCACAAGGATCACTTTGAAACGTCTTAAAGATAGGTGTGTTTAAGTGCCAGTTCCACGCGACCAAGCCTAGAAGAACAGGCAACAAACTACGGCTTGGCTCCTACCGTTTTTTTGTATGATCCTTTTACAAATAATTAAACATTGATACTAAAAACTCTGATATAGTGTTAGAATCGTCGGTAAAAGTATTTACCTAGGTAACCTAATTTTCTGAAACCAATTTGCAATATAATAAAAACCTAGGCAATTTACTTTACGTGCTGAAAAATTGCTAGATTACTAATTATCGAAATTAAAGTGATAATTTCCATCTATGAACGCTTATTAAAAAACCAGCATGAAAAATTATTCCAAGACTTGTTCGCACCTAATACGTAATTATCAAGTCCAAACTCGGTCAATTATCTACGGTAGGAACTAACAAATTACTACTTTACTCGCTAATTAAAACCATACCTTTGAATCAAATTCCATTTCAACGCAACAAAACTACACACACTTTTCCATGTCACACACTCGACACTTCCGAACGAAACTTAAAACGTCACCTGTCAAACCGCGGGAAATCACAGAAAATTTGATAAAAGAGGTTTTGTTTTATGAGTTCCAATACAAAGCTGTATGGTATCCGCGAACGCAAGAGTCGACTGGCGAATAAAACCGTTCCCCCACCAACAGAAGGCGTGGCCTGCCCACCAATAGGCGGGGCGATGTCATACGCTTTTTTTTCTGTGACTATACATTTGGAAACGTTGTATGGTTTTATTTTCGTTCGTGTTTATTATATTGTAATGTCTGTTTGTTGTTTGAATTTAAATAAAGAACTTGTCGTTTCGTCATTGTATCCGTTGACGGTATGATCTTAATTGTGGTAGGATTTTTTCTTATAATTTGAAATCAGAGAATACATTAAAATAATGTTTTGAAATTATTAAAATGCTTAGTCAGATTTGTGGTTTGAATAAATAAATATTGAATGGAGATGTTTCACGTAACATATCAATTTTGATATTAAATAATTTAAACCAGTCTGATTATGTTAACAAATGTAAAAATATTTATCTAACTAAATTGTGACCTTTGTTAATCCTTGTAAAATTAATTTTATACGAATTAGGTATTTTGCAGTAAATATGTAGAAAAAGAAATAATAATTTTGCCAATTAAATATTTGCGTTTGTCTATTCAATTATTATTTAAAATGTCAATATACTAACTAAAATGAATACAAGTACCTACATATTTACAAAAATTAAATGTACAAATACACACCAAGCTGCTGAACTATTTTTTAAGCATATTGAATAATTACGTGAATAATTACGAATATTATATTGAAAATTATACAAAATCGAATAAGACCGAAAGTTGAAAATAACCTAAGCGATGACCAGTATGGCTTTAGGAGAAACAAAGGAACGAGAGAAGCAATCTTAGCCTTGAGACTGATAGTGGATAGAAGAATGGACGTAGGACTAAATACACACATAGCATTTATAGATCTTGAAAAGGCTTTCGATAAAGTAAACTGGAAAAAGATGACAAAGTTGTTAAGGGATACTGGATTGGATTTTAGAGACAGAAGAATAATATACCAGCTATACAAAAGTCAGGAAACAATCATAGAAGTAGGAAATGAGCGAGGCAAAGCTAAGATAAGACAAGGGGTTAGACAAGGGTGTTCACTCTCACCATTGATTTTCAACATTTTTATAGAAGCAGCCATAAGAATAATAAATGAGAAATCCACTGTAGGGGTAAAATTCAACGGGGAAATTGTAAGGTTCGTAAGATTTGCTGATGATATAGCGGCAGTTGCAGAGACCCAAAGCGACCTGCAAAAACTTTTGAGCACAATGGATTCTGTCTTTAAAGATTGCTCACTCAAAATTAATATTAATAAAACCAAAACATTAATAACATCAAAGACAGAAGATGCCACAACCAACATCATAACATTAGATAATAAAATCATAGAGAGAGTAAACAGTTTTAGATACTTAGGGAGCCTCATAACAGCAGACTCTAGATGCACACCAGATATCAAGTCCCGAATAGCGATTGCAAAACAGGCATTTAACAACAAAAAACAGATTTTTACATCCAAAATTTGCAAAACAATTAAGAAAAAGTTTATTAAATCATACGTCTGGAGCATAGCACTCTATGGGTGTGAAACGTGGACCATGACACAAAGAGATAGAGAATTTTTGGAAGCATTTGAAATGTGGTGTTGGAGAAGAATGGAACGGATCAGCTGGACAGAAAGAGTAACGAACGTAGAAGTGTTAAATAGAGTCGACGAGGAAAGAGCCCTCATAGAAGTTGTTGAGAACAGAAGAGGAAAGATGATTGGCCATCTTGTACGACATGACAGCTTTATCAGAAATATCATCGAAGGAAAGGTGGAAGGAAAGAGAGGAAGAGGAAGACCAAGGATAAGCTACATGAGCCAAATTAAAGCAAAGATCGCTGTCATGTCGTATAAGGAGGTCAAGGAGGTTGCCCTCAAAAGAAATACCTGGAGAAAAATGCATACATTACGCCGACAAGAGCGTTGCTCTTAAATAAGAAGAAGAAGAATAATTACGTAATTGTTCAATTTTGTATTTCAATTTTGCCAATGATTGTAGGTACTTATTTTGCCGAGAATCGTATTTTTTTTAGTTGTAATTTTATGTATTCTTGAATCTAAGGAGGTCCATAGTTACAAAAATACTACCAAACACTCGTGTAAAAAAAAACCTTTTTTTTCACCATCCATTCTGTGTTTTTTTTTACTTCTTTATTACTAAATATTAAAAATATGAAAAAGTGTTTGTGTGTGTGAATAAAGGTTTTTTTTTTTAAATTTCGTCCGGGTTTATACACATGTCATAATTTGTCTATATATATACCTAGCAGAGAAAATTGCATTGCTTGTCCCAATTTGAAGGCTAAAAATTCGGCAAAATCTTTCATCCGCACTTGGTGTGCGGACTGGTTTCCGCAAGTAGGCCGCTGGCGGGCCCTTTTTGCGTGACGCTTGACACGTGTTTTCGAACTTTTTAGGTTCTACGACATGCGGTTTCCTTACAATGTTTTCCTTCACCGTTTTAGAGTGCTGACACATACATTTTCAAACAGAAAAACTCGTTTAGAGTTAAAATTAAAATTTAACTTTGCCTTTTGGATTCGATCCCCACAAAAAACAATAATTAACAAGTACCTAGGTACCATGTTGTTAATTTTAATATCTAAGCTTTCCTTTTTATGTAAGCACGCCAACGCCATTCCTACCTCTAAGGTTGGCAGGTAGAAAATGCTTAAAGCATTAAGCCCTGCCCACCTTTTGTAAGTACATATATTTAAGTTTTTTTGAGCAACTAAGAGTTAAATAAATAAAAATACATACATAAAATCACGCCTTATTCCCATGGGGGTGGCAGAGATCACGGATTTCCACTTGCTACGATCCTGACACACCTCTTTCGCTTCATTCACTCTCATAACATTCTTCATACATGCTCGTCGGTTTAAGATACTCCTGACCTGGCCTTTCTCTAAAACGTCTGCGATCTGATCGAGATACATGCGCCTAGGTCTTTCCCTTCCAGCAGTTCCAATAAAAAAATAAATTAATAAATTAACTAATACATACTTAAGGCCTGCGCACACCTAGTTCGCTGGCGGTAGCGATCAGTGAAACGCTGTCAAATATTCGCTGTCAAATCTCAAATCTGACAGCGATATTTGACAGCGTTTCACTGATCGCTACCGCCAGCGAACTAGGTATGTTCGGGCCATTAGTATCTAAAATAATACTTAATTATTGTTTTGGAAAATTACCGTCTGGTACAGGTCTCCAACAGTTTCCATTCGTTTGTTTGCGATTCTTCATTTCGATTGAATCCTCCTGCATCTTTCTTTTGTTCTTCTTCATCTTCTCTCGCCAGATAGACCTCATGACGTTGTCACCTGTCATTAAGAAAAATAATCATTTGCTGGAACTGTGTAAAAGATACAAGAGAGACACAAAATTGACTGGCCTCTCAGCTCAGTTGGTAGTAACTCTGCCTTCTGAGCCGTAGGTCGTGGGTTCGATCCCCACCGAGAACAAATATTTTTGTGGTGAACACAGATGTTTGTTCTCTGTCTGGGTGTCGTATTGAATTCTAAGTATGTATTTACACAAAAATATATACAGGGTGGAATTTTGTAATGCCACCTGGAGGGAAAGTACTCTTAATACTGCAGATAGAAAATTTTACTCAAAGGAAACATTTCGTTATTTTTGAATAGAAAGTGCATTCAAAGATGACAAACTGCGTTCAAAGATTTTCGAAAAATATCTTCTCCCACATCCGGGAATCTTTATTTACGAATTAAGAAAGAAAGAAATTAACTGCTAGAGTGCGCGCAAGATAACTCTGCGCGAGACAGACGGCGAAAAACATGGAAATAATGGAATGGAATACTTCATAAAGATTTTTATAGGGGAAGGTCGCGGGTTCAAATCCCGCTCGGCTCTTAACTTTTGGGACATTATAAAAATCTTTGTGATTTCCTTAAGTGTAGTAAACACTATAAAATCAATAAACAGTTATGAAAAACGCAAGGCGACATCTCTCGTCGATTCAACTGAATGCAACTTCGGTTATCGAGCAGGTTAATTGACTATAACGTCAAAACTGTAGATGGAGCCACGGTCGCGTTAGTGCCGAACAGTCCCTAAGAGTCATTCGTCGAGTGTGATTAGGATCCGATGGCGCAGTGGTCAGCGCAGCCCCGTACCTAGGGGAAGGTCGCGGGTTCAAATCCCGCTCGGCTCTTAACTTTTGGGACATTATAAAAATCTTTGTGATTTCCTTAAGTGTAGTAAACACTATAAAATCAATAAACAGGAATACTTCATGTTTCAACCTAAAACATTTTTTAAGTTTGTACGCACCTACTAAAAACTATGTATGTAGGTACCTATAATAAAATAAAAATTCAAAATTAAAAAAAAAAAGTAAAATAAAGTAGATCTAGAATCTAGAGTCTAGTAGTCTAATATTTAATAATTTAAATTTTTAATATCTTCCTATTTTGATATGAATGGGAAAATCGAACTTGCAACACAGCTACGGTGTCTCCTCTAAAGCAGAAGTCTTAAAAGAAAATTAAAAATTACTTGCGTTTTCAACAAAACAATTTAACAAGCAATTTGTTTAAATTAGCAAACAGTTGTATCATCACGAAATCACCCCCGTGAGGGGTGCGGGGGTTGGTAAGGAAATAAAAGTGCCCTCTTTTAGGGAGTTTTTTAATTAGTCACCATTTTTAAGTGTTTTAAGACGAAAGCCTTGTTTGAACTGTTTAAGTAAGTAGGCAAGTAATGTTTCTAGTAACTGTCCGAGCAATCGCGACACTGAGTGACCTAATTACTGAATCAAAGTTCAAGTCAAAAATTTATTTATCCAGTAGTATCACATCACTTTGAAATGTCTTATAACTAGGTGAGTCTAGTTGCCAGTTGTACGCGACCAAGCCTAGAAGAACAGGCAACACACACGGCTTGGTTTCTACCGTTTTTTTACGATCCTTTTACAAATCTGTTAGACGAGTATTTATCGCGAATATTACCTTATTTTATTTATATTTGTGACGGTGTATAGCACTTATGTCAATGCTCCAGTCTGCCAAAATATTTATTTATTAGTAGGTACACAGTAATTTGTTTTTGTGTATTGATCAATCAAACAAAATCTCATTGAGAGATATTTTATATTTAAACTAGCGGGCGCCCGCAGCTTCACTCGCCCCATTCCTGTTACATTTTCGGGATAAAAATTCCTACGTCCGTCTCCTGGGTCTAAGCTACCCCCCCCCCCCCCCCCCCCTCACCAATTTTCAGCCAAATTTAATTAACAAGACTTTCTTTTTCCTTCTTTTATAAGTATACAGGGCGTCCTTGAATACCTTGAATATTGTTGATGGAACATTTTGCTGAAAGAAGACATTATTTGAATTTAAACTGCATTTATAGCGTTAGTTATGTAGTTATAGATAGGTATACTTCGGTACGTATTATGGCAGTCGGTAAGTATACCTACTTGTGTAAGTGTAAACGCAGCACAGTAAAGTACTTACTCTCCCGTGTAAGTTAACAAAATAAGACTTTTCGCAAGACGAAGTCTCGCTTCGCTTACCTACTTCACGCCTACGAGTTGGTATTTTTTTAATTAAAACTTTTTTCCATTCACCTTTGCGTATTTTGAGACAATTCAACTTTTTAAAGGAACCTTTTTGCTTCAAGTTTAAGTAGAGTCATCTTACTAAGCAACTTTTAGTAGAGCTCTTTGTGTGTCTCGTGGGGGTGCGTACTACCACCATGCCTATTCCTGCCGTGAAGCAACATCGCTGTTTTTCGGTTTGAAGGGTGTGGGGGAAGTTACTAGCACGTGAGGCGACACATCTGTATGCCTCGAGTTGATGGGCAGTGCGTCGTAGGGCACGTTCCTGACGCGCGTGACTTACGAGGCAATGCTTTGTTATAGGCGATGGTTACCACTTAACATCAGGTGAGCCATATGCTTGTTCTAATTTACCTATCGCAAGAAGTGTAAAAAAACAATCTAAAATTAAAGGTCTAAAACTATAAAGTAATAATTATAAGTTTAAAAAACTTGAAAACCCGACTTCATTGTCAAACGGCTAAACCGATTTTAATCAAATTTGTTTGGGACAATCTGGACATAAGAATAACCTTCCAAATAAAAAAATAATTTTCTAAATCGATTCTTATATGACGGAGGCATGCAGTTACAAACATTAAAAAAAATATTTAAAAAAAAATGGCAACACCGATTTTAATAAAATTAAAATGGGACCAATCTAGAAGCAGTACCTTTCAGATAAAAAAATATTTTTTCAAATCGGCTCACAAATGACGAAGTGATGCGGTAACAAACATAAAAAAAAAAAAACTAATTGAGAACCTCCTCTTTTTTGATTGGAAGTCGGTTAAAAAAGTAAAAAACTTTAAGGTTAAAAAGTTCACGTGCTGTTCATGTGCGTTGTGTGTCTAAAATAAGTTTTTTTTTCTTCTAGCTGTATTTCTATCAAATCAACATGTCCTGCGACCCTTTGAACGATTCTAAGCACGAGCATAATTTTCATCCCAAATTAACAAATTGGAGTTGTTTGGAATTAGTAATGCCATCTATTGGTAAGTAGACAAAGTATTTTATTTCTTTCTACCCAAAGGAGGTCGGAAACCCAGTTGCAGACGTATGTGGTCTACAGACATAGCGACATCTAGTGTCGAGTAGTGGTACTTTAATAGTAGACAGATGTGCTTCTTAAACTTTTTAATAGATAGCGCTGTAGTGTACTATTAATAAGTTAATAATTCTACTTTTCTTACAAGGCAAAGGATCACCTATTGTATGTATCAAGATATTTTCTGCATGTATCACAGCACAGTCACAAACAATGCGATTTTACTTAGATAGTAAGTAAGTTCAAATACAATTTGTTCAATCTAATTTAGCATCCTACACAATGCGCTAGTTTGCATGAAATAGTAGATAGAACATAATAATTATATCAAATTAGATACTAATGTAAATAACGAGAAGAAAAGGATAGTGGAAATAAAACAAAGCGCTATTATTAATGAAAAATATAATATTCATTAGCATTAATTTAAATATTTAGGAAACATTCTTGCCTAAAAATACACTTTCCTCGATTCAAAAATCGTGCGTACTGCACCAAACTGCACTTCCGCATCGTAAAGTTATCGATTTTGTAGCACTTTCGAAACGCATGCGCGTCGATCGCAGCGCCATCTACAGAAAATCGATAAATACTGTAATAAAGAAACGCCGCCATTTTGACATTTGTTTGGCTTTGTGTTCCTCAATCTGAATTATCATGTAATTTGTTGTTACGAGTGCATTTTCTCCGTGTTTCCGCGATCGGACAATATCGCCAGGCTGCCGGACGCATAATTAACCAACCATCAATGATAATTGCATCCGTAAACCAGTAAAAAATCGATAATGCTTCGGCGCCGCTTTTTTACTTTCGCGTTGCAATTTTTTCGGTAAATGTACGTTTATCCTGATGAATCTCCATCGGAACGTTGCAATAAATATTTATAAAGTGCTTTGGACATGATTTCGTTGAGTTTTCAAAGTGTTATGTGGTAAAAACTGGTATTTGGAAAAGGCGCGAACCAGCGTCGCGCCGAAATTATCGCGAACCAAAATAAAACAATTTTACGGTGAAACAAAGGGGGATATTGATCGCTCCGTGTTTTCCAAACGCGTCTCAGTCATCTATTTTGGTTTTCATGTTAGCACAAACAAATGGATTGATTTCTAACTTTCTACTTCTCAAATTGAGTTCATGTAAGTACTTGGAAGATAAAATATGCCTATATATTTTTATTATTCATCATAAGACACCCAGCAGTCATAATAATTGCATTTGCGCAATTCTGTTATGTATTGATAAATAGATAAACAAGAAAAATCTGCTGGATACAAGAAAAAAGGTATCAGGCATCTATTGTAGATATTTTAGAGTGTCAGGGGCAACTGGTGATTACTCATGCCCCTACTTACGGGACGCTAAAGTGCCTGTAGACTGAGACCATCCTGGCAGCTAAGTCAGCCTGATCCACAGGAAAGACATGGTCAATACGTGCGGAGCTGACTAAGACTAAACAAATTAATACAGTCAAAAATTTGTGATCTCTAATTGGTTTCAATTTATTCATTTAGGTCTTAAAAGTTGTATTCATCAAGTATTAGCTTCTAGACAACATTGTATACAGATTGATGATATTGCTTGTGATCAGCGCATCTGTAAATTGTTTTGTGAAAATAAATAAAAACTTAGCTGACCTAAAACAATATATTATGTCATTCACAGGTTTAGTACCCCTATAATTTTGCAATGCGGCTAAGAAGCAGAAAAAGAGAGCCACAGCTCACAAAACGGAACCTAAAGGTCACTAAAATAACCAAAAAGCCAATCAAGAAAGCTTTGAACCGTTCACCAGCAGCCTGGAAAAAAGTCGTCAAGAAGGACATAAAAAATGTGCTATCAAATACTCAGATCTGTGTTACGAGGTCTCAGAAACTAAAATGTCTTAAAACTCACCCCGTCAGGACCAAAGTCACTCGAAGCATGGAGAAGCCCGTAGAATCGCACAAACCAAAACCTAAAAATGATCGCACAAAGAAGCCGATTTTCCAAACAGTTGTACGGAGCACTACAAAGGACACAGTCACATCTTCTACATCAATGAAAAAGGCTGACAAAACTAAGCCAAAGGAGGTTAGGAAACTACCTACTCGTCATAGCTCCTTAAACCGAGACACAAAGAAAACAGAAGTAACATCAGCGATGAGCTCTCCTCGAAAGACCCGTCGCTTAGACAAAGCTGATAAAGCAGCTTCTCTTAACAGCTCGCCCATCCGCAAAGTGCGTCAAATCGGCCCCACAAGCCCGACCAAACCTGCTATAACCTCGACCAATGATAGCCCTAAGAAAGCCAAAGCAAGTTGGAATGAAGACGATATTACAATGTACGAGCCCCACACAACAATGGTAGATTTCCCAACACAGAAGTCTGAGGAATCCGACTCTGAAGCTAATATTGACTCGGAGCTCTGTCTTCCAAGCGACTGCATCAATGATTTCATCCCTTTACCGTCCGCTGATGAGGACATCAACTTCCTTGCTGATAAAGCTGCAAGAGTCATGACAACTGAGAAAGTAGAGTCTCGGAAGAGCTCCGTGGACAAACGCTTGGCTAAGAGACGAAAGTCTAGCAATGAAGAGATGTACCAGCCTACTTCTACTACTGATGACTTGGATACAGATTTTTTGCCAAACGGAGACAAATATATGCAGGTAATTTTCTTACATCCACTTCTTGGTAACTAGTCCTGTTCTACATCCGAAACTTCTTGTGTTAATAGTTCTTTCAAACCAGTGAAAGGAATTTAAGTTCACCTCAAAAGAGTATTTATTAAATTTATTCACAAGGATCACTTTAAAATGTCTTAAAGTTAGGTGAATCAAGGTCCTACTCCCCTATTTTAAGGAGTTGTGCTGGCTGGGGTGAGGTTAAAAGGGGGACAATGCACAATACACCTCATCACTGGACATCAGTGCAGTGCAGACCTTATTCCCCTTGCTCTATAAAAATTAGATTAGGTGAGTCTAGGTGCCAGTTCCACGTGGCCAGGCCTAGAAGAACAGGCAAATTTTGGCAAATTCATCATCCATGCTTGTTGCCTGTTTTGGGTGACGCTTGACACGTGTTGCTCGAACTTTTTTTAGATTCTACGACTCGCCGGTTTCCTCACGATATTTTAGTTACAGTGCACATAAATTTTTCGACAGAAAAATTCAATGGTACAGGACTGGAATTTAACCCACGACCTTAGGACCAGAAGGCCCTGCTACCACTAGACCACCAGTGCTCCATAAAAGAACGGGCAATAAACTTCTTTTATAAAAAATGCATCATCCTTTCCAGCCGGATTTAGTGTCAATGCTAGAAGCAGAAAACGCGCGAGGCGAGTGTGAGATATCATCCACATGTGAACCTGGCCCGGGCACGTCCATCGAGAGTCTAGAAGCATTGTCGGCTCGCACTGGCACTGGCTTTCTGAGAGAACTGACACAGAGTCTGCATGATCATAGCTGGGTGAGTATATTACACCTAGAGTTGTAACTACAATTGTAACACAACTACAAATTTCCAATATTTTTCGTGCTCAGAGCCCGAAGTCCCAGTGCATTTACAACATTTTGTTACCAAATGTTGTTTTCGTTTTGCCAATTTGTCTCTGTCTATTGTATGGAGAAAAGATGAGACAACAACTCTAACTACGTAACGTATTTTTGCCGTCTCATATTTTCTCCATACAATAGAGAGAGACAAATAGGCGAAACGAAAACAACATTTGGTAACGAAATGTGGTAGCAAAACTCCGACTTCGGGTACTGGAGCCGTTGTCAATTTTCGAAAAATTAAAAAAAAAATCCAATATTCCTTTTTTTTCAGAACGCAAATGACCTGTCATCTGATGAGGCCTTGACGTTGCATCATGAGGAAACTGCAGATCTTGAGGTGAGCACTCGTTCCAACGACAAAAACAGTTTTTTTTATGTAGATACTAAGCTTTTGACTGCCATCACACCTGATAGAAAGTGAGGATGCTGCCTAAGATAGAGCATGCTTAGCCATAATCCACCTGTTCACTCTTGTGTTAAAAGTTCTTAAACACGACTATTTTGTAATTACCAAAAAAAAAAAAATGCCGATATTGGCTGCTGTTACTGAACACATCCACAAAAAAAAAATTTTTGATACAAAAAAAATATTTTTAAATAACCAAAAGTTTTAGTCAAATATTGAGAAATGATTCAACAAGCAAAAATCATTTTCATTCATAAACGCTAAATACCTAGCGGAACCGAACAGCGTAATTTTTTTTCTCTCTAGTACTACGTAACCATAATTTTATGGAGGATTTCTGAAAATTTTAACATTTAATAACTTTGTCATTTTATCGAAACAAAAAATTCTGATTGCACATTCATAATGTTCTACCCCTACTACATTACCCTTTTTTTT
The DNA here is from genome assembly GCA_939531255.2 of Thera britannica. NCBI lineage: Eukaryota > Metazoa > Arthropoda > Insecta > Lepidoptera > Geometridae > Thera > Thera britannica. The sequence continues at coordinate 5,600,077 of OW618052.2, forward strand.
TGATAGTTAAAAGATAGTGGTGTATATTATTGCTTACGTGGTGTATATTAGGCACGTCGGGGGCTCCGTATAATTGATATGGCAGATACGGCGGTAGGTAATACTTTTTGCAATATTTTAAAATCGTGTATTGTTGATTTTAGGAGGAAGCAGCCGATGTGATATCATCATGCAGTAACCGCGTGGACGGCGAACAGATGACCTGGGTAGACGCATTCGATCCCTATCTGTTCATCAAGCAGGTAAGAATTAACGTGCCCTACGATGCACGGTGACGGGAACGTTGAAGGAAAACATCGTGAGGAAACAGGCGTGTTTTAGAACCTAAAAAATCGAGCAACACGTGTCAAGGGTCACGCAAAAAGAGCCCGCCAGCGGCCTACTTGCGGAAAAACCAGCCCGCACATCAAGTGCGTTGGCGAATTTTTTTTTTGCCCTACGATGCACTTCCTTGCGTCCATCAACTTGAGGCACACAGTTCAGCCTCACGTGCCAGTAATGTCACCGGCACCCACACCCTTCAAACCTGTACACAGCGATGCTGCTTCACGGCAGGAATAGGCATGGTGGTAGTACGCACCCCCACGAGACACACACAAAGAGCTCTACTACCCAACTTTGTATCTATTGTAGACGATTTATATAGCGTCAGGGGCAACTGGTGTTTTACTCATGCCCCTACTTACGGGACGCTATAGTGCCTGGGACAGAAACAAGATTTTAGATGGAATAGGCTTGGCCAGCACCTATACCATCTTGACAGCTTAGTCGGTCTAATTTACAGGAAAAACATGGTCAATACGTGCGGAGCTGACTTGGGTTTCCTCACGATGTTTTCCTTCACCGTTTGAGAACACTAGCATTGTGTAAATAAGTTTTGCGACAGAAAAACTCATTGGCACACGACTGTGTTTGAACCCACGACCTTAGGATCGAAAGGCGGGACCATTATGAGTAATGACTGGCCTCTAGCTCAGTTGGTAGTGGCTCTGCCTTCTGCGCCGTAGGTCGTGGGTTCGATCCCCACCGAGAACAAATATTTGTGTGGTGAACATAAATGTTTGTTCTCTGTCTTGGTGTTATAATGTATTCTAAGTATGTATTTACAAAAAATATATATATCAGTATTATATCAGCTATCTGGTTCCCATAGTACAAGCTCTGCTTAGTTTGGGGCTAGTTAGTGTTGTGTGGATTGTCTATAATATTTATTTATTTATTTATTTTCCTAAAGTACAGAAAATGAACTTATGTACGTTTTTTGATATTAACAGTAGTGTTTGTTGTCAGTTGCCGCCGCTAGAGAGCGTTGCAACGGGCGCCCTACGAGCGAGGTACCCGGCGCTGCCGCTCAAAACTAGAACTAGCCCTGACTTCAGTCTCGTAAGTATCTTATCTTATCTTATACCTTTAAACGAGAAAATCTTGTATATATATATTTAGGATCTCGGAAACTGCGCCAACGATTTTCATGAAATTTAGTATACAGGGGTTTTCGGGGGCGATAAATTGATCTAGCTAGGATTCATTTTAAGAAAATGATTATTTCACTCCGAGTTCAATAATTAATTAATAATTAATACGGATCGGCTGGCGGGGCCGTTACCACTAGACCACCAGCGTTCTTATTCAATTAATTGTATATTTGTGTGTAGGTGTTGGATTTAGACGAGACGCTGGTTCACTGCTCGCTGCAGGAACTTCCAGACGCTAGCTTCCACTTCCCAGTGCTCTTCCAGGAGTGTCGGTACACTGTAAGTATACAAATATCATTGAAAATCAATCCACACAACATCATCATCATCAGCCTGAAGAAGTCCACTGCTGGACATAGGCCTCCCCTACACATTTCCAGGAAGAACGGTTCTAAACCCTTTCCATCCATCGACTTCCCGCGATCTTAACAATGTCGTCGGTCCATCTGGTGGGTGGACGCCCTACGTTTCATCTTCCGGTTCGTGGTCGCCATTCGAGAACTAAGCTGAGAAAACAGTCGTATCAAGTATTATATCTGGTTCCCATCATACAAACTCATCAAATCAAAATCAAAAGTGTATTTATTCAGTAGGATCGCAAATCGCAAGTATCACTTTGAAACGTCTTAAAGCTAGGTGAGTCTAGGTGCCAGTTCCACGCGACCAAGCCCAGAATTCACAAATTTAGTGCACACAAAGTTCTAAATTCAATTTTACGTTTTCCTCTAGCGGATAAAAACGGATATTGCACTCAGATATTGAAGAGCAAAAAAACACTTTCCGAGATTGGGGGATGAAATATAGGTTTCGTAGCTTGTAATTTGAACTTCCTGTATCATTGTTAGGAATAAAAAAAACAAATATTGTATTACAATTTAGCTATGTAAGTTATTAATAATTTTTCCAGGTATTCGTCCGCACTCGGCCCCACTTCGCAGAATTCCTAGCGCGTGTGTCTCGTATGTACGAGGTTATACTGTTCACGGCGAGCAAGCGAGTGTACGCAGATAGACTGCTCAACCTACTGGATCCAACGCGCCAGTGGATCAAATACAGGTGAATATCAGTATAATAACATCGCATGTCCCGTACGGGTTATACTGTTCACGGCGAGCAAGCGAGTGTACGCAGATAGACTGCTCAACCTACTGGATCCAACGCGCCAGTGGATCAAATACAGGTGAATATCAGTATAATAACATCGCATGTCCCGTACGGGTTATACTGTTCACGGCGAGCAAGCGAGTGTACGCGGATAGACTGCTCAACCTACTGGATCCAACGCGCCAGTGGATCAAATACAGGTGAATATCAGTATAATAACATCGCATGTCCCGTACGGGTTATACTGTTCACGGCGAGCAAGCGAGTGTACGCAGATAGACTGCTCAACCTACTGGATCCAAAAACTCAAAACTCAAACTCAATAAATTTTTATTCAAAACGATACAAGAATCACTTTAAAACGTCTAAAAGCTAGGTGAGTCTAGGTGCCAGTTCCACGCGACCAAGCCTAGAAGAACAGGCAACAAACTACGGCTTGGCTCCTACCGTTTTTTTTTATATGATCCTTTTACAAATCAAAAATAATCTAAAATTATAAAACATTATTTACATTACAATATAAAACATTATTAACAAACATTTTGGGACATTATAAAAAAAATATGATTCTTAGATTTTTAATATTCTGGCTTGTTTATTTGTACATTATGAGTAGTATTTATTGTTTGTTCCAGACTGTTCCGTGAGCATTGCCTCCTTGTGAACGGCAACTACGTGAAGGATCTCTCCATCTTGGGACGGGATCTGCGTAGAACTGTCATCGTTGACAACAGTCCACAGGTAACACACCACCTTCTTATACCTTAGCCCTTATGTCTGAAAAAAAAATCGGTTGTCTGTAAAGTCGGTTTACTGACGATAGTTGAACGTGACAACGTCATACAGCTGTCCACGCGGACGCATCGCTCACTCAAGTAGGAGAGAGACCGATGTCGAACGCGGAGGCCGTGCGTGCCTCTTTGTCGCTCGTTCCGCGCTCTCGCTTGCACTTCAAGCCTTAAATGGAACGCCTCAGAGCGAGGTAACGCCGCATGACTCTAATATGATTTATTTGAAATATGAATTGGAGGTGATATTTTCTTTATCAATAAGTTTCTGAAAAAAAGGAAAACATACGAGCACGTATATAGCAGATCTGGATTTTATGAGACAAAATGGTTACTCTAGAGGCATTATCCAGGGAGGAAATAGGGGACTACGTTTGTATAGAGAGTCGCCTGTGTGATTCCCTCTTAAATGGTTATGTTTTTGTCTGCAGGCGTTTGGATATCAGCTTGAGAACGGTATTCCGATAGACAGTTGGTTCGTTGACCGCACCGACAAGGAACTACTGAAGTTGCTACCGTTTTTGGAACATCTTGCTACTGTAAGTAATATATTATAATATAATAAATATTATAGACAATCCACACAACACTATCTAGCCCCAAACTAATCAGAGCTTGTACCAGATAGCTGATATAATACTTTTTTTGTAAATACATACTCAGAATACAATATGACACCCAGACAGAGAACAAACATTTGTGTTCACCACACAAATATTTGTTCTCGGTGGGAATCCAACCCACGACCTACGCCTCAGAAGGCAGAGCTACTACCAACTGAGCTGAAAGGCCATTCAAATATAAGTGCGGTAAGTTGAAAATTACAGCCAAGGCGATATTGCTGCTTACAAGAAAGCAGAGGCTGTAATAGGCATGAAGACAGTAATCAAGTATCGCCAAAATATTTATCTGATCTTTTGAAAAAAGATTCAAAGATTTTGAAAAAAGTATTTATACTCTTATTAATGTCGAGATTGAAAATGTATTTGATAATATAAATCTACAAAATACAACAATCCACCACGATCCACCACTAAAACACCGGTCAGAGCGAATTACGTCACGTTTACGTAAACGTAATTCTGATTTAGTACAAAAGCACCAATGTTTACTGTTGATATACATACCCGTGACGTAATAACAGACGCCATGACACCAGCGAGCGTTTTGGCGTGAATTTGAAAATTTCAATTTAAATGTACTTTTATTGCACAAAAACCTTAATTTTCTACAGAAATATGATATATTTTAGACATAATAGATACTTCTGAATATGATAGAAGAGATTTTGAAAATTAGTCGTCAGGCCTATTATCAAAGCGCACTTATGTCATACGTTTTATAACATATTTGCAAGAAAATGAACTGGTCTCTCAGCTCAGTTGGTAGTAGTTCTGCGCCGTAGGTCGTGGGTTCGATCCCCACCGAGAACAAATATTTGTGTGGTGAACGCAGATGTTTGTTCTCTGTCTGGGTGTTATATTATTTTCTAAGTATCTATGTATGTACAAAAAAAAGTATATAAGTATTAATATCAGATATCTGGTTCTTATAGTACAAGCTCTGCTTAGTTTGGGGCCAGATAGTGTTGTGTGGATTGTTTAAAATATTTATTTATCCTTTACTTAAGGATTTTTCTAAAATTTTACAAAGTGTTCCAAAATAGAATGCTCTAGAATGTTCTTTAACATTCTTGAATATTTCAAATTGACTTTACCATGTGTATCTTTTTCTATAACACAAGGATTTTTCAAATTCTAGATTTTCCATAATGTTCTAGAATTATCTAGAAGGATTCTATTCATGCAATCAAACATACGGGGTCTTATTAATAATCCTGGCGTAGCGTTGGACTGGTTGATCCGTGTTTTGTCTCTTGCATTGACATGCAATTGTCAACTCGAACAAATGTGACAAAACACGATTTAACTACTCCAGCGTTGCGCCAGGATTATTAATAACACCCACGATGTGTTCTACCCAGACAAAGCCGGGTTTCGCTACTAGTACTAATATATTATATCTTTACAGAAAGATGACGTCCGCCCCTACATACGGGACAAATACAAGCTATTCAGCTATTTACCGCCTGACTAAAAACAGTACATAAGTATACTACTTTAAAGGTACATTATTATATAAAAAAACTACGAAGATTTTTTTAAAATATTCTCATTTATTGAACTGCTTTACCAAAATATCAGTAAAAGAAGGTTCACATAAAATGGACAGCTCTTGGTAGGCAGAGGCAAGTCCAACAGTTTGGCTCATACCTATCAAAAACTTGAGATGTAAAAAAATGATTGTAAACTTTTTCGTAGATTTAATATATATTTTTTCCACACATCACTGTGACCCTTTACTAGATATTATTTCAACACACTGGTTCTTTTGTTGTCTACATAGAAAAAAACTGTTCAATAAAAAAATGCTTAAAATTGGCCCAGTTACCTAATGGTATAACTAGCGGCACATAACTTTGGCGCTGAGCGATACGCGGAGGGGATAGCTGCGCATGCGTCGTAGTGTGCCATGTCGCGCACACTGGATGTGTGGATGTGTGCAGAGTGTCCTATTGGTACAGAGAGCGGAGTGCGACTGGAGAGCCAATCAGCGCTACGCACGCCCGCCCTTCATACCGCTAGCCCCCTCAGGTACCATACTTTTGACTTCTGCGCAATAACGGTCAGCGCTAAAGTTATGTGCCGCTACCTATAAGACGTGACAACGTCTTATAATTCGATGGAGCCGGCTGCACGCACGAAAAAACATGACTCATGCGGCGTTACCTCGCTCTGAGGCGTTCCATTTAAGGCTTGAAGTGCAAGCGAGAGCGCGGAACGAGCGACAAAGAGGCACGCACGGCCTCCGCGTTCGGCAGCGTTCGACATCTGTCTCTCTCCTACTTGAGTGAGCGATGCGTCCGCGTGGACAGCTGTATGACGTTGGCACGTTCAACTATCGTCAGTAAATCGACTTTACAGACAACCGATTTTTTTAGGAAGACAACGAAAGAACCATGGTGTGAACTGTGAAGTTTTTAAAAACAGTAAAATATTTATATCAACTTGATACTGTAAATAAAGGGTCGAAATTATTGGGATAAGGAATAATGTTTTTTCGCAATAACCAAGTGAATTCACTAAATATGAGTTATTATTAAGTAATATTATTATTATAAGTTCCTCAATTTAAAAATATAATATTACTGAATTATTAGTAATCAGTGAAAAAGAAATCCCAATTAATTTGAATTTATTTAAAAAAATAACTTGTGTATAAAAATAAGTACATCAATGTATATATTATAAGCGGATATTTCGTAGGTATTTTACAATTAAAATCATTATTATTAAAGAATATTAAAATGTAGGTCGAATCTATTAAACTATTAATACTTTTGTAATAATTTGTTGCCGATTTTGTTGTAACAGCAAGCGTTAGTTTACTGTCACAACAATTGCAACAATGGCTCTTGAAATCGGCTTTCTACTAGAGAGTAATTTAGGTTTTTTTTAATCATGTTTTATGTGAAAACTTAATTGGTTAATCTGTGATGTTTTTTTTACCTTTAGAAACAAAATTATTAAAATATAATTTGATTTAATAAATTATTAAATCAAATTGAAATCAATTTATTGTACCTATAAGTTTTTTACTTATTATAACTTTACATAATATATAATTAAGTTTTTTTTATGATTAAGTTAAATGGATCTTTATTCCGAGTGAGCGAAGCGAACGAAGATCTTACAAACAACTTGAGCGATTTGGCATTTTATGTACGTATGTATGTATTTGTGTATGTTTGTCCGACGATAACTTTCGAACCGTTGATCCAATCTGCATGAAATTTGATAAGTCGATAGCTTGTACTTGAGAAATTTACTGGTAAGTATATGAGTAAATTCGAATGAGGCGTTTTTAAGATATGGGGTTTTTGAAGGGTGCAAAAATAAAAAATATGACCCAAAAAAATCAAGTTACATTTCTTATGAAAGAACTTTATTTGGACATTTTAAAACAGTTTTTACTATTTTTCTAGGACAATCAGTTTTTGCTATACATCAAAAAAAGTTAAATTAAGATAACCAACGATCCGAGAGCTCCCATCTCTAAGAATTTCGTTGACATCAAGGTTTTTCTACTGGTCGGTCAATTCGTTTGCTTTCTCTCATATTTTTTTCTTGATATAAATTAAGGAGTTGCTCAGTTGTCATAAAATGGTAAAAGCGACCTGGTCTGATGATGCAGCCAAGGTCTGTCCGACGGAACTCTTCAATAAATTGGCCAATTCAGTTAAAAACTTGGTTACCATACAAAGTTAGTGAGGGATAGTCAGAGGCAAGGCCAAACAGTGAATCTGGACAGAAATACTTTCTCAAAGTAGATAAATGTACTAACTTTTCGGAGCATTTGGATCGCATCACGAGATCTCAGTTCGAGGCGACTTACTAGTTTAAAGTATTAATTTTGTAAGTCTGATATATCAATTGACACAATTAATATGTTTGTTTATATTATTTTTTATATAATTTAATTTTTCTACGAAGGGAGGTGCTAAATAATTTTGTAATTAATTTAGGTTTTTGTTTTTTTTAATGACTATTAGTGGCCTAGTGATATTGATTTAAGTGGGTAGTTTAAAAGAATGATCTTATATTACAATTGTGTACTGAATGGGATTCGAACCCACTACTGTCCCCTATTAAACTCACTAAGGGCAAATTATTCAATCTACTGAAAAATCTGTTCTTACTTGCGCAACTTATTTAATAAAAATGAAATAAAATGAAAAGGGAACTGCGCCGTTATTCGCTATTGCCAAACCACGCGCGTTACGTGAACACGTTAAGACATCGGCTTAGTAATTGTTGGATTTCGAACGAATCATTGTGAAATAACCAAAACATCAAACGTGGGGGCATAGACAACTAGTCTTGTGGCATACAGAATACCGTTTTTCGATTCCACACCAAGGCGCGTTTGCGTTTAGATCACGTTGTAAAGTCACACGTTTTGGGCACGGAATCTCCAATGTAATAGCGAATAAGGCCCCTGATTCCCAGCATCACTTACTTTAAAGACGTTTCAGTGATTCTTGTGATTCAAAGTGATTCAATTGTATATCTTTTGAATCATTTTTTTAAGTATGATGGACAGTAGTGAGTAGTGAATCTGTGACTTTTCCCGAAATAATACTGTAAAAACTAAATAATAATAATTATTATTATGTCAGTCTGCGTGTACAGGCAGCGGCAAAAGTAGATGAAGATTATTGTAGTACATACTCAAAAGTTTCTAGAATTTATGATAAAAAAGTTCGACACTGAGATCTGTCAGGAAACTTTTCAATCTACATTGCAAATAATAATATTTTTTTGTACGAAAACTGTTTTTTATCAAAATAACAGTTTTCTTACAGTATATACCTTTAAAATATAGTTCTCCGAAACTTGATTCAATTCTGAAGATACTTGACTAATAAATCCATAGAAAAAAGTGTTAATTTGCTTTTGCCGGTGACTGTAAAAAAACCTTTTCTGGACAACCAGTCTAATACTTAGTGCAATAGAAAAACCAGCTTATAATCATTGTAAAATACCAATTTTAAGTCCCGTTTACACTGTTTTAGCAATACGACTAAGTGCATGTTTAGTGGTTTAGTCGAAATCGTTTTTTATCCAGTGTTCGTTGTACAAAATGAAGTGAATTATACGTACGTTTTTGACAGAGTTAGATAAACAGCTGTCATATATTTGATCGGTCGATTAGTATCCGTAATAAGAACTAGCTGATACACAGTTTGTCTGTTTTTTTGAGTTGACACTACTTATGGAAAGCCATTTTAGATGTTCCACGTTAAAACGTAAAGTAGGGCGCCCACCCACCAGATGGACTGACGAGAGCTCAGAATCTATGTCCAGCAGTGGACTTCTTCAGGCTGATGATGATAATGATGAACCCCCTCCCCCCTCTAGTCTAACTTTTGGCAATATTTGTAGTATTTGTTTTGGTATTCTTACATACATAAAACTCAACTAAAATACTGTCTCAGTTCGTTTTAGGTTTTAGTCCAGTTACTGGAACAGTGTAAAGAGACTCTTAGTACTAATTATCTAAGTTCAATCTAACTATTATTACTTTATGTACAATCTAATCGTAATTTATATATTTTTTAGATTTATCAGAAATCTAAACATGATCTAAATAAATCGGAAAATATGTCTAGCCTCTAAAGCCCGTTACACACGCAGCTTTAATATACATATTATTAAAATAAAATATTGGAAGACATCTTCTAAATATATAAAACTCTTACGTTACTGACTGACTGACTGACAATCAACGCACAGCCTAAACCGTAAGTCCTAGAAGCATGAAACTTGGAGGGTATGTTCGTTTTATAGCATAGGGGTGCACTAAGAAAGGAAATTGGAAAATTATTTCCCTTAGCGGAGAAAAAGAGAAAAAGCTTTTAAAAGAAAAATCAACGGGGCTTAACGGCTGCGGGGCGAGCGAAGCCGTGGGCGGCCGCTAGTAATTATATATTTGACTGGCCTCTCAGCTCAGTTGGCAGTAGCTCTGCCTTCTGCGCCGTAGGTCGTGGGTTCGATCCCCACTGAGAACAAATATTTGTCTGGTTAACATAGATGTTTGTTGTCGGTCTGGTTATATTGTATTCTATGTATGTATTTACAAAAAATGTATTTAAGTATTATATCAGTAGAGTCTGTTCAGAAAGAGAACCGTTGTGGGATCGGAGGGCGCTGCTGTGCTTAATCACCTTTTTTGTTTAGTGGGCAATACAATAGCGCGTCTGTTGCGTTTTGATCCTATCACAACTAGTGTACTATTCCTTTATTTAATTTTTATGATGCCCAATTCTGACAGAAAGAAAGGGATGAGTTGCCATATAAAAATCGAAACGTTAGTTCACAATTTGGCCACGACGGCTCTCTTTCTGAACAGACTCTACAAGCTTGCTTAGTTTGGGGCTAGATAGTGTTGTGTGGATTGTCTACAATATTTATTTTTTTATTTGTATGCATTTTAATGCAGCTAACTGTACTGTTAGTACAGGTAGGTGCAGGTTCGATTCTTGTATCTATTGTTATAATAGTTGGATTAATCTCAATTTACAAATGGATTCTTTTTCTCAAAATAATCTATGATAATTGTGTTAAAAATTAGTTCTAAGGACGCTTAAAAATGACTTAATATTTTAAATGTGGATTCAGCGTTTTTGAAGTGGGAATAACCAATGAACTCATCACCGTCACGCGACACGCGACACCTCTTCGGAAGAGATACAATAGGCATGAAGACAGTAATCAAGTATCGCCAAAATATTTATCTGATCTAATGGAAAAGGATTCAAAGATTTTGATATATGTATTTATTCTCTTATTAATGTCGAGATTAATAATTTATTTGTTCAAATAAATCTACAAAATACAACAATCCGCCATGATGGCTCAAACACCGGTCAGAGCGAATTACGTCACGTTTACGTAAACGTCATTCCGATTTAGTACAAAAGCACCAAAGTTTACTGTTGATATACTTAACCGTGACGTAATAACAGACGCCATGACACCAGCGAGCGTTTTGGCGTGAATTTGAAAATTTAAATTTAAATGTACTTTTATTGCACAAAAACCTTAATTTTCTACAGAAATATGATATATTTTAGACATAATAGATACTTCTGAATATAATAGAAGAGATTTTGAAAATTAGTCGTCATGCCTATTCGGTTGTATTTTTTTATGTTTGTCGCAAACTTTGTCATCTATGAGCCGATTTAGTAAAATTAAATATCTGAAAGGTTTATACTTCCAGATTAGTCCCATAGAAATTTTATTAAAATCGGTTCAGGAGCCATGAAGACTGTTTTTTCATTTGTCAATATGACCACTGCTATTTTTATTTTTGTTTTGTAAAAGGATCATACAAAAAAAAACGATATGATCAAAGCCGTAGTTTGTAGCCTGTTGTTTCTACGTAACGTAAACGAAATGTCGTTTTCGTCTCGCCTATCTGTCTCTCTCTATTGTATGGGTAAAAGATGAGACAACAAAAATACGTTACATAGAAACGATCGAAACGAGTTGTTGTCTCATCAATTTTCTATACAAAAGAGAGAGACACGTGCTCACACGAAAACAACATAATTATGGTAGACGCAGCATTGCCAGAATGTTACTTTTGTAACATTTCACGTTACTTTTGACCCTCTCATGTTAAATTACCTCCAAGCTACATCCGTTGTTTAGGACTCTCAATATAAATAAAATTTAAAATATTTCCCTGTAAACAAATAATATATCGAAAAACGGAATGTATCCAAGAGCCTAATTCTCGGGCCGACCGAGATTTTCAATGTCCCATAAAAACACATTGGCACTGCACAACCCCGCACGTTTTCTACGTTTTCCGTATATCGTAGTTGTCGAGGCTAAAATGATGAGATCGTCGATAAATTACTCAAGGAAATCATCCATTCTCTCTTCGAAAACAACCAATAAAATAAAATTGCAAAATGATCCTAGATGAGCCGAGAATTAGGCTCCAAGAATGTTTTTGTGTAATAATATGCCATAATAATATTAAAGTAGTAATTTATGGTAATGTTACTTTTCTCGTGAAAATGTTACTTTTTGAGGCATCTCGTGTTATATCTGACTATCTGCTACTGGCAACACTGGGTATACGAAATGTGATTAAGCCTTGTGCACATCTCACCAACACTTAGGATGTGCTCAGGACTTAATGAATAGTAGTAAGTTTGAGGTCTGAATCAAGAGTTTGTGAATAAGGCGGTAAATGTTATATTTTATTATCTGCCACTGGCAACACTGGAAATGTAGTAGCAAAACTCCGACTTCGGTTACTGAATAAAGAAATTTTTGAATTTTCAGTAGGTAACCGTTCGCGGCAATTTGTTCTAAGCTTTATCTGTAGGTACGCTAATTATTTGTTGTAAATAGATTAGAAAATATATTAATTTGTTTTACAGCGCCCTTTTTAGATTTCTATCGATAAGATAAGCAAAAAATTTATTAATCTAAATATAGTCTGTAAGTCTGTAGTGTCGATCAAATATTCAGAATTTAATTAAGAATTGATTATTGCATTGTTTAATCTAATAAAAGTATTTAATGAAATTGTTGTTTTATTTCTATGTGACTGGCCTTTCAGCTCAGTGGGTAGTAGCTCTGCTTTCTGTGTCGTGGGTTCGATCCCCACCGAGAACAAATATTTGTGTGGTGAACGTAGGTGTTTGTTCTCTGTCTGGGTGTTATAGGTATTATATTCTCTGTCTGGGTGTTATAAGTATTTACAAAAAAAATGTATATCAAGTACTATATCAGTTATACGGTTCCCATAGTACAAGCTCTGCTTAGTTTGGGGCTAGATAGTGCTGTGTGGATTGTCCACAATATTTATATTTATTTCAGAAGTCACTGCTGGACATTTTTTTTTAGTTACCTATAGTTAACGCTATGTTATATAGCCTACTCTAATAATATTACAATCGAGCCATAATTCAGGCTAATCTTAACGTGTCCCTGATTCTTTTCAAACCAAGTGTGGTGAAAGGATTTTAAGTGCGCCTCATCGAGGCTCCTTTCGTGCACTTGACACATATTTTCAAACTTTTTAGGTTCTACGACATGCCGGTTTCCTCACGATGGTTTCCTCACGATGGTTTCCTCACGATGTTTTCCTTCACCGTTTGAGAGATTTAGATATATTTGTTCTCGGTACTCGTACATTAACCGGACCCGCTCAGTCAATAAAATCTGTGCATAAATCGCAAAAAGTGCAGTTATGATCTGAAAGATATCGCCCTATTCCTAGAAATTGTAGGCTTATCAAACCAAAACAAGGAAATCAAAGTAAAACATAAAATCTTTATTATTTTACTACATTCGATTAGAAATTGATTGCATCGTTTTTTTGTGGCATAAAATACTTATTAACATTTGATTTGATTTTATCTTGGTGCTTCGTTTACGACTGCTCTCAACTTAGGCTCGTATAGGTAGTGGCGGAATGAAAATGTTCGTCGATTTTCATCTTGATTTGTTCAACGTATCACGATCACATACTACCTTTTGAAACTGAATAGACAGAATACACCGTTAAGTTAACGTCACAAATTATGTCAAAATGTGTTCAAGGCACTGGTGCAAGCGAAAACCGACTCTAAGGTGACGAACATTTTCATACCGCGACTGTACATTGCGCCTAGGGCTAAAACAACCTCCATGAAGCTTGGCATCCTAAACAGGGCGAAGTGGTACTTCACACCGGGACAGCTGCACTGATACGACGCGACGAAAACTCTTCATTGATTAGGTATATTAGCTACAACTTTGTTTTACTTTATTACACGCAAGGCCGTCTTAAACTAGGCTGGGGCCCTTGGGCACACAAGTATTTTGGCCCCTTTTGGAATGTATTAAAAGCGAATTATAATAACATTTTTTTACTAAGCATGACCATTTATTATAGGTAATCAAATACAGTAAGATATAATGGCGTAGTATATGCCTTGAATTGTGTAAAAAATGTAGTTTGCCCGACAAAAATGTTTTGAGAATAAAATGTGTTAGAGAATTGTCGGTCCTTCGGGGGCCCCTGAGAATGGGGGCCCTAGGCACGGGCCCCGTGTACCCTTATGGTAAAGACGGTATTGATTACACGGCAAACAATACAACTACGTATCACGCACGACGCCATCTCCCTTTCTCTGCTTCTTCTTTAAACCACTTCCACCACTAGAGATGTCATCCCTTGCTTGATCCGATTAGGGATGTCCTGTTCCCAAAACTGGTAAACAATAGAAAGCACAAGACCGGTCTGGTATGGAGTACCTACTGCTGTCACCTCTGGGATGGCTTTGCCAAGCACCAGCTTGCTGCCTTAGACTCGATCGAACGTAGAGCTTTCAGGCTAATAGGCGAGCAACACATGGCGGAGAAAAGTTGCTTGCTTCAATATTCTACAGGCTGCATTTTGGAGAATGTGCCCGGGAACTTCATGATCTCATACCGCCATCTCTTTTCCACCATAGGACTAGCAGAGCAGACGCACGGCCCATTACCACCCATACCAGGTGAGTATAAAACGTTTGCTACGAATGGGTGCACCCATTCGTAGCAAACGTTTTGGCTCCACTTTTATCATGCGAACATCCAAAGAGTGGAACTCACTGCCGCCGTCTGTTTTTCCTGACAAATAATAATAATATTGTGGACAATTCACACTACACTACCCAGCCCCAAACTAAGCAGTGCTTGTAATATGGGAACCGGATAGCTGATATAATACTTGAATACATTTTTTTTTTGTAAGCACATACTTAGAATACAATATAACACCCAGACAGAGAACAAACATTTATGTTAACCACACAAATATTTGTTCTCGGTGGGGATCGAACCCACGACCTACGGCGCAGAAGGCAGAGCTACTACCAACTGAGCTAGAGGCCAGTCAGTCAGTATACCACCCATTCGTAGCAAACGTTTTGGCTCCACTTTTATCATGCGAACATCCAAAGAGTGGAACTCACTGCCGCCGTCTGTTTTTCCAGTGAATAAGTGTCTTCTAGACTGTCCTGCTACATCGTCGGCTACATTGTCGCTTATCATCAGGTGAGATCGTGACCAAAGGATACCTACTTAGTCTATTAAGTAATTATAAAAAAAACTTACCCTTTTTCCCTGGATTTGTCAAAAGTATGGCAACTTCGGTTAACAATAGTTTTTAGTTGTTTTTGACTCAAAGCGATCTTCCAAAAGCTCAAAGCTTCAATTATATTCAAACTTTTCAAACCAGAAATTCTAATCTTTTTTTTTTGGCGCTGACTGTAAAAAAACAGGTCTTTGCATCTATTGTAGATGATTTATATAGCGTCAGGAGCAACTGGTGATTATTCAAACCCTTTTCGCGGGGCGATAAAGTGCCTGGGACAGGATTGTAGATGGAATAGACTTGCCCAGCCCACACGGAAAAAAATGGGGTCTGACAAAGTGTTCATTCAAGAATAAAATTATTCTCAAGTATATTGTTTAATCTCAAGCATATATTTACTTAAGGTAACAATAATATCTTGAATAAAATAACATGGAATTCTTCAATATATATAATATTATTCTTCATTTATTTCTTTACATCAAGAATATTTTTTTGGATCAAGAGGATATTTACTCTTGACTGTAGAAAACGTTTTCATTTTGAACAAAGCAATTAAGAATTCTTACTCTGAAAAAATAAAGATTTAGCTTAAGAAGCTCAGAGATTACGGCCAAGAATAAAAATAAATTATTGGTTTAAGAAAAAGTGTGAATTCCTTCAAAAATTATATTATTGAAACTAGACTTTCATACTTTTGATTCAAAATACATAAAATACTCATTTTAAATAAAGTCTACTATTTAAAATCAAGAAAATATTTGTTTTATAAATACTCTC
Source organism: Thera britannica (assembly GCA_939531255.2). Taxonomy (NCBI): domain Eukaryota; kingdom Metazoa; phylum Arthropoda; class Insecta; order Lepidoptera; family Geometridae; genus Thera; species Thera britannica. Next base: position 5,615,933 of record OW618052.2, read on the forward strand.
GAATGACAAAATATTGCCTCTTAACCTAAGAATATGGATTCAACTATCAACTAAGAACAAACATTTTAGGTAAAGAAATATTTACTCCATTGAAGATGATTTGTTCAACAATTAAAACTCTATGTTTATTGATTTGAATACTTACTGTTCTTCAATTAAGAATTATAACTGTCTGCCATTGAGACCTATTTTACTTGGTTGGACAAATTCAGAAGTTTTTCTGTGAGTGCAATGTTTTTTAACTGAAGAATATCGTTTCTAAAATTGATAAACAACCAACATTTTAAGTCGAGAAAATATCTTCTTCGGTGAATGTGGATGTTCTTTTCAATTAATTATATCTGTGTTAACTAGAATACTTTATTATTATTTCATGAAGAATTATAACTTTCTTTACTTAAGAATTAATGATTTGTTCCTTTTACAAACAAAGTATTTTTTTGCTTATAACTCCAAACAAGAATTTTATAAAATTGCATTAAGAATTTATTATTTATTTTTTCAACAATAATATTGTTTAGACAAGAGTTTTACACTTTTGATTCAAAATACGACAAAGATAATATATTTTAAGAATCTACTATTTAACAGCAAGAAAATAATTGTCTTATAAAAGCTCTCAAGTGACAACTATTGCCTCTTAACCTAAGAATATGGATTCAAATATCAGCTAAGAACAAACATTTTATGTAAAGAAATATTTACTTAATCGAAGATAGATTTGTTTTACAATTTAAAATCTGTCTCTTTTGGTTTGAATACGTATACTGATTTTCAAATGAGAATTATAACGGTCTACAATTGAGACCTCTTTTACTTGGTTAGACAAATTCAGTAGTTTTTCTGTGAGTGCAATGTCTCTTAATTGAAGAATATCGTTTCTAAAATTGATAAACAACCAACATTTTAAGTCGAGAAAATATCTTCTTCGGTGACTATGGATGTTCTTTTACAAATAATAATGTCTGTGTTAACTGAAATTCTTCATTATTATTTCATGAAGAATTAAAACTTTCTTTACTCAAGAATTAATGATTTGGTTATTTTACAAACAAAGTATTTTTTTGCTTATAACTCCAAACAAGAATTTTATTAAATTGCATTAAGAATTTATTATTTATTCTTTCAACAATAATATTGTTTAGACAAGAGTTTTACACTTTTGATTCAAAATACGACAAAGATAATATAATTTTAGAATCTACTATTTAACAGCAAGAAAATAATTGTCTTATAAAAGCTCTCAAGTGACAACTATTGCCTCTTAACCTAAGAATATGGATTCAAATATCAGCTAAGAACAAACATTTTATGTAAAGAAATATTTACTTAATCGAAGATAGATTTGTTTTACAATTTAAAATCTGTCTCTTTTGGTTTGAATACGTATACTGATTTTCAAATGAGAATTATAACGGTCTACAATTGAGACCTCTTTTACTTGGTTAGACAAATTCAGTAGTTTTTCTGTGAGTGCAATGTCTCTTAACTGAAGAATATCGTTTCTAAAATTGATAAACAACCAACATTTTAAGTCGAGAAAATATCTTCTTCGGTGACTATGGATGTTCTTTTACAAATAATAATGTCTGTGTTAACTGAAATTCTTCATTATTATTTCATGAAGAATTAAAACTTTCTTTACTCAAGAATTAATGATTTGGTTATTTTACAAACAAAGTATTTTTTTGCTTATAACTCCAAACAAGAATTTTATTAAATTGCATTAAGAATTTATTATTTATTCTTTCAACAATAATATTGTTTAGACAAGAGTTTTACACTTTTGATTCAAAATACGACAAAGATAATATAATTTTAGAATCTACTATTTAACAGCAAGAAAATAATTGTCTTATAAAAGCTCTCAAGTGACAACTATTGCCTCTTAACCTAAGAATATGGATTCAAATATCAGCCAAGAACAAACATTTTATGTAAAGAAATATTTACTTAATTGAAGATAGATTTGTTTTACAATAAAAAATCTGTCTCTTTTGATTTGATTACGTACTGTTTTTCAAATGAGAATTATAACGGTCTGCCATTGAGTCCTCTTTTTGTTGGTTAAACAAATTTAAAAGCTTTGCTGTGAGTACAATGTTACTTAACTGAAGAATATCGCTTCTAAAATAATTGATGAAGAACCAAAATTGTAAGTCAAGAAAATATTTCCTTCTACAATTAATTATAATGTCTATGTTAACTGGCATACCTACTTAATTATTATTTCAATAAAAATGATAAAATGTTTTAGTGGAGCTAAGTAGGTATAGGTACATAATATTTTATTAGTTGAATAAAAAATATTTTTTTACTTTGTTAAGTTTTGGTAAGCAAGAATTACACAAATAAATATGACACTAAAAAGTATGTGAATTCATTGTAAAATGAATCAAGCTGGGAAAATTGAAAGCTTTTATTAAATAAGTTGTTGAACAAAATAATTATGTAGTTCTGCTGTTAACGTCTAGATGGCGTTTAACATTCGTTTAACAATAATATTCTTAAAGCAAGAGTTTACGCTTCTGATTCAAAACATGTTGAGATACCTACATTTTAAACGTTGACTCGCGGGCGTATATGAACGTTAAACAAACTTAAAAAAAAGACGTAATCGTGGAAAGCCAATGGATGGAAAGGGCTCAGAATTGTTCTTCCTGGAAATGTGTAGGGGAGGCTGATGATAGGGGTATATGTCCAGCAGTGAACTTCTAGAGGCTGATGATGGTGATGATGATATTAATAAGTCTTTACATCATATACATCAGTAAGTAGTTTTTACTGCTGTGCCCTACGATTTGACAGGCGTCACGGTTCAGCTGGTAGTATAAATACCTGTGTGGTGAACATAGATTTTTGTTCTTTGTATGGGTGTTCTAGATTTTTTTGTACAAGATAGTAGGCAAACAAGCACATGGTCCACCTGATGGCAAGCGGTTATCGTAGCCATTGGACGCCCTGAATACCAGAGGCGTCACAAGTGCGTTGCCGACCCTTTAAAGGTATGTTTTTAGGAATACATAAGTATTGTATTCTAAGTAAGTATATACAAAATATATAATCTATACATATACTAATATTATAAGGCTGAAGATTTTCATTGTTTGGTTGAACGTGCTATTAAAATAAATAAACAAATAAATATTTAGGACATTCCACACAACACTACCTAGCCCCAAATTATGCTGAGTTTGTACTATGGGAACCAGACAGCTGATATAATACTTAGATGTATTTTTTTTGTAAATACATACTTTTAATACATTAGAATAGGGTAACATGACCGAAATCCAGCCACCACCCAATTACCAGCCGCCTCCGAAAAATCAAGCTAGAATTGTAAACGATTTACACTATGCTATTTCCTTGTTACCCCAAAATGAACCTTAAATTATACTCCATAGACGATATCAATTTGGTCGAGCTAAGTTTTAACTACCTATTCAGTTTAGAAAAAAACGATGTTAGAAACCTCAACATCATTTTTGAAGACCAATCCATAGATACCCCCACACGTATGGGTTCGATGAAAAAAAAATTTTGAGTTTCAGTTTCAAGTATGGGGACCCCCAAAATTTATAGTTTTTTTTCTATTTTTGTGTAAAAACCTTATTGCGGTTCACAGAATACATCTACTCACGAAGTTTCATCAGTCAGGCTCTTATGGTTTCAGAGAAAAATGGCTGTGACACGGCCGGACAGACCGACAGACAGACAGACAGACAGACATGACGAATCTATAAGGGTTCCGTTTTTGCCATTTGGCTACGGAACCCTAAAAATGGCACACGCCTTGAATGTCATGCCAGTATTTGCACCTATTTTTTCCGATTAGGAATCAATTTATCATGCCCCAAAATCATATCTATTTCCGTGTGACAAATGCTTATAAAATTAATAATTAAGTTTGTTTACCCACCTAAGTAGGTAGGAACCTAAACTATAATTTTTTTGTATGAAAACTATGATGCAAATGAGTGTTTCACACCAAATTGACGTTTCTTGACTTAAGCATGGAAATCTTGAAAAATATTTAAGAAAAGATGTCTTGAGTCCAAAACAAAAACATTCTTGAATTTAAACAATGATTCAAAGGTGTGTTTTAGACCAAATTCACGTTTCTTGGTTTTACCAAGGAAACGAAACAAACTATATGTAGATAGCTACGCGTTTAGGCATAGATCCGGTGTTGCAGTGTTTTTCCCAAGTTGTAGGGAAAATAATTGAAAACGCATTCGTTCACTCGGTTAGGCTCTTGCCGAGTGTTTATAAAATATATCCTATACACGGGAGCCCTATGTATCACTAATCGGTCTTTACCACGGAAGCAAAAAAACGAAAACATCTAGACCAGTAGTTCGCTCCGAACTGAGATCGCGTAATGCGATCCAAATGCTCTGAAAAGTTAAGTACCTATTTATAAATAAATAAATATTGTGGACAATCCACACCGCTCTATCTAGCCCCAAACTAAGCAGAGCTTGTAATATGTGAACGAACCAGATAGCTGATATAATACTTAAATACTTTTTATTGTAAATACATACTTAGAATACAATATATATACCCAGACAGAGAACAAACATAGATGTTCACCACACAAATGTTTGTTCTCGGTGGAGATCGAGCCCACGACCTACGGCGCAGAAGGCAGAGCTACTACCAACTGAGCCGAGAGGCCAGTCAAAACTTATGTTGTCCATCACGCATTGTGTTTTATCTACTTTGAGGAAGTATTTCTATCCAGATTCACTGTTTGGCTTTACCTCTGAATATACCTCACTAACTTTGTATGGAAAAAATGCATAAGTGCATGTAAGACCACAAAAAGGCTCGTGGTGCACAAAATCCTTTCATCACCCTTTCCACCGTCTATAGCTTATCGATTGAATAATAATTATTTCGTAGTGAGTCAACGTCAGTAAAAATAGTGGAGAAATGTGAAAGATACGGCCTTATTTTTGGTAACTAACATTTTGTAGCGGGCAACACTCTGTTTAGTCTTGTCTTTGCTTGCGCCGGAGTGGTGATAATGTATTGTGTGTGATTGATTATTGAGTTCCATTCCATTTATTCTGAGATTCGAGCCTGGCATGTAAGTTTTTGAGTTATTGAGAATAATAAGTAAGTACCTAGGTAATTGACATTGTGTTGTGTTGTAAGTGTATTTAGAATTGTTGCATTTTGTTATCGGACCGACGCACGCTCAGACATAGTACCGGCCGGCGCCATGTTGAGAAACTTTCCGCTTATTGTATGGACTTATCGTTTGATTGGGATAGGTGTTCTATGTAGGTACTACTTATATTAGGCGAGGCGGTATACCATTCGCGGTGCCCGGACGAATTAAACTCAACAAATGCTTTGCGCTTCAATGTTCAAATTCACTGGTTAGGTACCTACCACAGCCGCTGGCACTGCCTTCTGCTACGTAGCAGGCTGCTGCAGCTGCTGTAAGGCTGGCGGTAAGGCTGCTGGACTGCCTTTCAGGTTATGTCTCTCTGGGTGATGAAAATATGTAAAACTTATCTTGTCCTTGTCCCACTTTATGTAGGGTCGGCACAACAGGTTTTCGTTCTCCACTCTCCTCTATTAGCCGTCATATCAACAGTCACTCCTTTCTTACTCATGTCATCCTTCACACAATCCATCCATCTTTTCTTTGGCCTACCTCTACTTCTATAACCATTCACATTCATATTTAGCACTCTTCTCGTTACATGACATTCTTCCCTTCGCATAACATGCCCGTACCATGCTAACCTATTGCTTCTCATCTTTTCAGTCACTGGCGCCACTTTCAAACTGCCCCTAATATACTCATTCCTTATCTTATCCATTCTAGTCACTCCACACATCCATCTCAACATTCGCATTTCCGCTGCATGCACTCTTCTTTCATCAATACCTTTGGTGGCCCAACACTCAGACCCATACAAAACGATAGGTCATATAACCGTCTTGTAAATCTTCCCCTTTAGTTTAAGGGGCATTCGCGGATCGCACGTTGTTCCTGTGACTTGTCGCCATTTCATCCATCCTGCGTTTATCCTGCTCTTTACATCCCTGTCAATCTCACAATCATTCTGTATTACTGAACCGAGGAACCGAGGTGATGAAAATATGTAATCTCTACCTAATAAGCAGAGGTTCTTGTAACTGTAATCTAGGTACCGTAGCCACAATACTAAAACTGCTGAAAGGTGCTGTTTATCCTGCCCAGCTGTTTTTTACTTAGTAATTACCATAATCACTAATTGATGTCCCGTCCATTTGCAGATTTAAATCAAAATTGAACTGATTCCCAGCATACCTATAATACCTATACTCACCGATATGTAGAGGTTAACTATGGAGTTGCTTCTAATGGAGAAATGGAATATGCCACAGGATATAATTACAAATTTCAACGGTAGGTGAATATTAATTATATCCTTCGCATTTAGATAAATAATATTTTGTCTAGTGATAAGGGGAATTTTTGTTTTAGAAAATGATGTAACTGTGGATCAATTAAAAGATATCAATGACAATATCCTGAAAGAACTGTGCCCAAATATTGGACTCTGTGCATAGGTCATGGGTTCCCTCCCCGCCGAGGATAAACATGTTTGTACAGTGTATGTATGTTATAATATATATTATATATAGGTAATTGATTGAGTGAGTGAAGCGAACAGTTTCATCAAATTTTCAAGGCAACTTGACATTGTATCTTTGTAGAATAAAAATCTTTATCGCCCACCTTAAAATTAACAATGGAAAAACAAGTAACAATAATTCTAAACAGCAATGTACAATAGGCGGTCTTATCGCTGAACAGTGATCTCTTCCAGACAACCTTTGGATGGAGAGAAGCGTTTATTAAGATGTTTGGCTAGGGTGCACAAAGAAAAAATAGTAAAGAATATAAATTATGGACATTTACATACCTAAGTAAATTTATATAGACTATAATACATACATAAATAACTACTACTTCTTTCAAATTTCCGTATGTAACTACACCGCTTTTCAATTCGTTATTTCTTTCCATGCAAAGGTTGCCTGGAAGAGATCGCTCTCAGCGATAAGGTCGCCCATTGTTTTACCTAATTGTTAATTTTTTATGTCCTGTACTGTATCTTTTGTGTGGTGATCAATAAAGAGTTATCTATCTATCTATCTATAAATATAATAAATACATAGATACATACAATCATGTTTACCTACTTAAATAAAATACATTGAGTATGTACAATTGTACATTCTATAAATAAATAGCTACATGTTTCTATAAATACATAAAAGTATACTTACACAGGATAATAAATATACCTATGACAAATCATATTATTATAAACAATCTAAGTTAAATCAGATTAGGGGTTATAAATGAGGTAAAAAATAAAAAGTTAACCAAACAAATGAAATTAAGTGTCATATACAGGGTGTTTTTTTTGAGAAGGGCGGTAATGGCAAAATGAAAATTTGCTATTTCCATTCATTTTCAGTAAACCTTTTGTTTGCAAAGATTGAATCTTACCAGCAACATAATCCATTGGTTCAATAATACAGGGTGTAATTTTTTGAAAAAATCGTTCGGGACCATTTCCGTCACAAGTAAAAGATTTTTGAATAAAATAAATATGCAGTTACTGTTTTCTTATAAATTGAAGGCATGACTCCTTTCACGACTTTTCCCTAACCCTCGTGGTTTTGGCCTTGGCCATCACCGCCCTTCTCACAAATTAAAATTAAAATTAATTTGAAAATTAATTTATCACCTGAATCTGACTATGAGTCCTAAATGACTCAGTATTCTTATTTAAATTATTTATGTCACTAGCATCCGCTCGCATGGTACTTTAAAATAAATCATCTGTTTTATACATTTCAGATCTAAAAATGCCAGGATCAAATAAAACTGTTGACCTACTTGATTCCCCCGAGAGGAAGACTGAACAAGCGAAGAAAATTTTCCACATTAGAATGCGTAGAGAACTTCATAATTGACGTTGAGGTAAATATATTGGGGTACTATTTTATTTCGTTGAATGGTACAATATCTATAACTCGCGGTTACGTTATTTTAGGGTATGTCTTGGTTTTTTCCTGAATAAAGAGTAACCTGTGTTTAACCAGGGTATAACTTACATTCATATTTGGCTGGCCTCTCAGCTCAGTTGGTAATAGCTCTGCCTTCTGCACTCGATCCCCTCCAAGAACAAATAGGTATTTGAGTGGTAAACACAGATGTCTGTTCTGTCTGGGTGTTATGTAATATTGTATTCTATGTATGTATTTACAAAAAAAATGTATGTAAGTAGTATATCAGCTATCTGGTTCCCATAGTACAAGTTCTGCTTAATTTAGGGCCAGATAGTGTTGTATGGATTGTCTTAAATATTTATTTATTATTATTTATATCAAATTTCATCCAAATCCATTATGCCCTTTTGGAAATAAGTGGGAACAAACATATTCACTTGATCATAAGCTTGCCCATATATAATATTGGAACTAAACGCGTGTGCTTTGTAGGTATGTTAATCAATTTTGCAATTTTTATATGTTTGCTATTGTTTGCAGAATCCTGGAGATATTCAAATGAAAATAGATGAAGTGAAGGAAAAGGCTCTACATAGCAAGCAAAGTGTTCAAAAAAGTGTAAATAAAATAATGAAAATGATGTTTCGGTTTTAATGTGCAGTTAAATAATTGAATTAAATTTTCCATGTAAGCTTCGATTGAAGTTCTGAAGTAGTCAATCAAGTGTAAAGTGAAAATCTGAGATGTTAATATTTCTGTAATTTCTAACAGAGTTAAATATTGTTTCCATACTGGAAAAATACTCAAACTAAATAATATTACTGAAATTGATGATGATGCTTATAATTGTGTTTGTTATAAAGAGATTAATGGTGTAAAATATTGTGATCACGAAAATAATATTATTATTAGAAACAGAATATTCAATAGGTAGGTAGGAAACTTACTGTGCAGGTTGCTACCAAATACTCGTCTATTCTTAGTCCAATCTTTGGGCACAGTTCTTTCAGGATATTTTCATTGATATCTTTTATTTGATCCACAGTTAAGAGCGGGTCGTGCGAAAATTTGAGATTTAAAAAAAAAAAAAATAACTAAATAACTAAGTGACATTTAAAAATCGCAAAAGGACTAATTGTAGAGTATACATTTGAGATTTATTCGAATTTAAGTGTGTTAAATAAATATACTATTTAACATGACATTCTATTTAACGCTGACATACGATTTTCATTAGCGTTAAATAGAATGTCATGTTAAATAGTATATTTTTTTAACACACTTAAATTCGAATTAATCTCAAATGTTTAGTCTACAATTAGTCCTTTTGCGATTTTTAAAATGTCACTTAGTTATTTAGTTATGATTTTTTTTTTTTAAATCTCAAATTTTCGCACGACTCGCTCTTAATATACCGGTTGTTAGCAGCCTAAAGCTCATTAACACATTAAAATTGTATTTAGATGAATTTATGACACTAATGTATAATTTAATACTTTGCACAACATGGAATAGGTATACAACATGGTATATACTTAATATTATTAATTCAGTAGATTAATATTCACCTACCGTTGAAATTTGTAAATATATCCTGTGGCATATTCCATTTCTCTAGAAGTAACTCCATTGTTAACCTCTACATACCTACCTATACTCAGGTGAGTATAGGTAGGTATGCTGGGAATCAGTTCAATTTTGATTTAAATCTGCAAATGGACGGGACATCAATTAGTGATTATGGTAGTAACTAAGTAAAAACCAGCTGGGCAGGATAAACATTCAGAAGGTTTAGTATTGTGGCTACAGTACAAAATGATAATTATTGTATTAGACAAATATTATGTTATATTACTAGTTTTAAGAATCTGATGGCAAACAAAGGAACAAGTCTTAAATTGCGGCGCTTATCTATACTTCTCACGAGTGAAGCTAGGTACATACCTATAGCTTCACTCGTGAGAAGTAGATTTATAGTGAAAGTGGATTTTATGAGCCAATGTAAAAATTAGTCTGCGAGTGAGAGGCACTGAGCACCTTCATGATTTATAATTACTTGAGCTTGCATAACATTATTAGGTAATAATTATAATGAATACCTAACAAATATTTAAATAAAATGATCAATACCTACTGTTGTTTTAAGATGTTTATTTTTTAATAAATATTTCATATAATTAAAAATCTATTTTATTATTTTATTACCTTGAGTATTTCCAACTTATTTATATCTATTTTCAGGCATGAAATGGCACACGGAGATCAGATTGGAAGATGTGAAGGTGCAGCAGGCTCGTTATTCTGTAAGTGAGTTTTAGTGCTTTTCTTATTCATTTCATGTTTCAAATGGTACCTCCTCAATAATAATGTTATTTTAGTGAAGAAGTTTCAAGAACTGAAAATTCTTATAGTAAAATAATTTATTATTGAACCAAGAGATTCCGGGTCTCTGAATGAAACATGAAATGAATTAGATCAAGAACTAAAACTTCTTTACTGAAGAACACGGTTTTAAAATCAATAATAATGACATTATTCGTTGGAGACAATCTGATCTTCGTATGAAACATGACATGCGTTGGACCAAGAAGTGAGATTTCTTACAGTGAAATACACTATTATTGAGCCAAGAGATTTCTGATCTCTGTATGAAACATGAAATGAATTAGATTAAGAACTGAGACTTCTTTACTGAAGAACGAGGGTTTCAAATCGATAATAATGATATTATTAGTTGGAAACAAACTGATCTTCGTATGAAACATTTTATGCTTTGAGCTAAGAACTTAGATATCTTTTAGTGAAATACATTATTATTAGGCCAAGAGATATCTGATCTCCTAATGAAACATGCAATGAGTTAGATCAAGAACTACAATTTCTTCAGTTAAGTAGGTAGGTACACGTTCTTAAATCAACAATATTAACATTATTGGTTGGAGACAATCGGATCTCCGTATCAATTGCTTATTGTTGTTGAATTAAGAACTAAACTTCTTTACTGAAATGAGTATAAGTATTGATCCAAAAACATTCATATTATTCTTGCGAAACAATCTGATCTCCGTATAAATTTCTTAATATTATTAAACTAAGAAATAAAACTTCTTCACTAAAAATGCATGATCATCGAACTAAGAACATTAAGACTTTATATTTAAGACAACCTGATCTCCGGAGAATAACTTATGTTATTGAACTAATAGCTAAAACTTCTTAACTGGAGAGCAGCAACTGTTACTAAGATTGTTGGCATTCTTCATTAAAGATAAATTATTCTCAGTGTGAAAATAGAACTAATTGATGCAAGAATTTAAACTGCTTCACTGAAATATGCAGTAGCACACAGATAAGTAAATACCATTCTTCTTACAAATCATTTATTTTTCATACGGAGAACTTATTTTCTTGTAAGAAAACTCCGGGATCCATTGGACAAAGTGTTCAAATGAGAAAAGCATTATACTTAAAATTATTATTTAATCACAAGTATGCAAATACTCGAAGGAAGACAAATATCTTGACTTAAACATTTATTTACTCGTATTTAAAATAGTTCTGTTTCAATACAAGCATTTATTGTTTTCCCCATATATGAATCACGGAAATTCTTGACCAATAGATATATTCTTGATCAGAAACAATATCATTTCTTGACCAATAAATATATTCTAGATGAAGGAGGATATGAGATATCCTCATAAATACCAAGAATAAATTCGATGATTACATGCTATATTTAAGACATAATGGTATTAAATATGAGAATTTAGAATTCTTAACTTAAAAAAATGTGTTTGCTTATGCAAAGACAACGTTGCTTTTCTATTGCAAGAACAGATATTGTCTTAATTTGTGAATATATATACTTGGAAGGAGAATTAATAACAAGACAAATATTTACTAATTTTAAGAATATATTGTTTTCCCCATATATGAATCACGCAATGTCTTGACCAAGGGAAATATTCTTGGTTTAAAACATATTTTTTTTTCCGTGCATACCATGCTGACAGCTTAGGAAAGACATGGTCAATACGTGCAGAGCTGAAAGTTAATAAGCTATGGGTTTTCTCACGATGTTTTCCTTCACCGTTTGAGAGCACTAGCATTGTGTGCATACATTTTCCGAACAGAAAAAATCATAGAAAAAAAAAGACGGGTTGCACTCCGGGAGTGCCGGCAGAAGTGAAAACTTGCCGCTCGTATTAAAACTTATAAAGTACTCACTCATTTTCTTTCGCTATTCATAATACCTAAATAAATACAGTAGATCTATAAAATCATGTACCAATGACCACTACTACCTGCCGCGGGCGGCCGCTAGTTCATAAAATCTATAATAGGTATGTACCTATACCTACTACAGTCACGAAAAACGCCTTGGTATGCTTGCTACTAACTATTATCTATTCTGTGACGTTACCGTGTTACTACTACTACGTGTAACTACTAGCGTATCTGTAGCGTCTTACGCTTTTTCGATCAAGTCACGTGATCCTGACGCCCTGACGCCCTGACGCGAGTTTAAGATTTTATACCCATTACAGAAAAAGTGCTCAACGCCGCTAAAGAAGTTTTCACTTCAAAAATACGGGTTGCACTCCGGGAGTGCCGGCAGAAGTGAAAACTTGATTATTAACGTTGAGCATGTTTGATATTTTGGAATGGTTAGGGGGGGCTTGTTTGTTATTTGGCACGCTGTAACATACACGAACATTCGCGCAAGCGCCCTGCGCTGCCTAAACGAAACAGTAGGCCCAGGCATACATTTTCGCCGCGCCGTAGAGAGGGGATAGCTGTCTACTCTCCATCCGTCTTACGCTTTTTCGATCAGGTCACGTGTCCTGACGCGCTGACGCGAGTTTAAGATTTTATACCCATTACAGAAAAAGTGCTCAACGCCGCTAAAGAAGTTTTCACTTCAAAAAACCTTTAAATATTACCAAGCCGTCCAAGCCAAATAGTCATAATAAGATTCAAGATTTAATAAGATAGATATTATACCTAATAAGATTCAAGATTTTATTGTTAAGTTAGATTCTCTATATATAAGAAGTTTGTTACCTAGATTTACCTAATTTTGCCGTAAGGCCATTGTAATGCCCCAGCGGGGCTCATGTTCTGGACGTTATTACCCCCTAAGACCTATAATACATATAAACAATTAATAAATGAATATGAATATGAATCACCTACACGACTTGCAATCGGATTGCACACAAGATAGTTGTGAATACGTCTCGTAACTTCGGGGCCTCCCCTTTTGCGCTCGATGTGTTATTAGGTACAGTCTTTACTTAGCGTAATAAATTCTTTGATTAAATAGCTATATATTGGTGTACGTAATTGCAATTTGGATGGAGATGTATAGTCCTAGCTACAACACTAAACCATTATATCCCCCGATTTTGTTATCATTAGTTTTTTTTTTAAATGCTTTTCATTTTAAAGTCGTAGGTACCTCACGTAAAAAGTTTCCATCACAAACTCGCAAGTCAGCAAAAACAGTAATCAGTAAATTTCAGTGGAAAGATTTTAATACCTTATAATTACTATCTAATACGCAGATTATTGAGTTATGTAGGTATATTTCATTCATATCTTAATCCTATTTGCTATTTTTTACCCAAGTGCCCACTGCTTCTTGTCGTGTCATTTAGTTCTTTCATGACATAGCACAACCCCGCACTTTTTCTACGTTTTCCGTATATCGTAACTTAGGCTTCTACGATGAGGTCGTTGATGAATTACTTAAAGACATCTGCCATTCTCTCTACGAAAAGAAGTAATAATATAAAATTGCAAAATGATCGAGATCGGCCCGAGAATTAGGCCCCAAGTCATTTCTAGCACTTACCACAAACATGTTTTCGAACCTTTAGGGTGTTATTAATAATCCTAGCGTAGCGTTGGACTGGTTGATCCGTGTTTTGTCTCTTGCATTGACATGCAATTGTCAACTCGAACAAATGTGACAAAACACGATTTAACTACTCCAGCGTTGCGCCAGGATTATTAATAACACCCTTAGAGCCTGTCCAGATGGGGCGTTTTACGCGCGAGTGCCCTCGCGCGTTTCAATTTATATTGCGTCCAGATGCCGCGTTTTACGCGCGCTCCTACGCGCGATGTATTTGGGAGGGACCCAGGGACAGTTATAAACATGGAGCCAGACAAAGCAGTCGTGTTGTGGCTTGCATACCGCAGATGGAAACGTCGTAAACAAAGAGAAAGTCGACGATTTAATGTGCATCCAATTCTACGTGACAGAATGACACATAGTATGTTTATAACATTATACCCAAAGCTCAGAGAACATAACGAAAAGTTTTTTAACTACTTTCGGATGTCAGTAACATCGTTTGATGATTTACTAGAAATTATCAAAATTATCACTCTCCATTTTCGTTCCAAATACGTCCACTCGCGTCGGACTCGCGCGCACCGCTGGACGCAGCAATGGCACCAGAGTATCTCGACTCGCGTGGCGCTCGCACGTCACACGTGCGAGTCGAGAGTCCGGCGAGTTGCTCGCGTTTTACGCGCGATTGAGGAATCGCTCGGCAGCGTCTGGACGGGATGTATAGCGCTCTAGTATCTGGAGAACGCGCGAACGTTTACGCACGAGGACACTCGCGCGTAAAACGCCCCATCTGGACAGGCTCTTAGGTTCTATGACATGCCGTGTCATTCGTTTTTCGGACCAGGCGTAGTGAAAGGATTTGTAATGCCTCAAGCATTTACCATTTATTTTTAGTTTTCGAATTTTTTAGGTACCTACTGCAACAGGCTTCTTCATGATATTTTCCTTCACCCCGTTAGGAGTAGGCAGTGGCATAGTGCACAAAACCTTTCAGACAGTAAAACTAATTTGTGCATGACCGGGATTTAACCCACAACCTTAGAGTAAAACACATGTCATTGACATTGTGTCGCCATTTTCCTGGGGCCTAATTCTCGGGCCGACTGAGATTTTCAATGTCTCTTAAATACACATTGGCATTGCACAACCCCGCACTTTTTCTACGTTTTCCGTATATCGTAGCTGTCGAGGCTTGGAAAAGTGTTGCCAAATACACAATGAGCACGTGCTCCATACAAATTCCGTAGATTTTCGGTCCGAGGCTTGGAAAAGTGTTGCCAAATACACAATGAGCACGTGCTCACGTACAATGGAATATACTTACCTTCTTGCGCAATAATTATTTTCCGAACCAGAAATCAAGCGACGAGTTAAGACAAAAGACTTAGGTACTTTTTGAAATTACCCTTCCTTTCTTCCTTTCTTTTTCGTAAATTGATATTTTAAATAAACAGTGAAAATGTAAAACTGGCCGCAGTTCCCACACAAACGGCGCATAATCGCTTATAACGTAGATCATTCACGTCAGGAACGTGGCCTACGATGCACTGCCCTGATCTGTGTGATTTGATGACTGCTGTGATGGCGGCACTGCCCTGCGTCCATCAACTTGAGGCACACAGTTCAGCCTCACGTGCCAGTAATGTTACCGCCACCCACACCTTTCAAACCTGTACACAGCGATGTTGCTTCACGGCAGGAATAGGCATGGTGGTAGTACGCACCCCCACGAGACACACACAAAGAGCTCTACTACTATATACTTTGCTTAGCTACATAGTTATTTACCCATAACTTGTTATTCTAGTACACGCATGATTAATTTAAATTTATATGACGTGTAATCAAATTAGTACTATAGATTTTTTTATCATTTTGATAGCACTAATCTATTCTTCCTTATAGATATTGCAGCCAAAAATAAGTCTTGAACAAATCAATTTCTTTACTGTCTTATGAATAGAGTTGAAAGTTGTATGATTTTATTGTTTATCAACAGCATAATATTTTTTTAAGTTTGTTGGAGCAATATTCTATATATCTGAGTAATTATGTCTTGTATCCAGACGGTTATAAACAGCTAGTCCTGTAAGACACTGTCTAAGGCGATTCCAATTCAATTTCAATTTTAAGTTTGTGTTATTTTTGTGGATCTATTTCTCTAAATCATGATTGGTAAGTCTTTTTTTAGCATACAACAATCTCAATATGTACTTAATTATACTTATAGGTATATCATCTACTTGTCTACAAATTAATACAGATAGATACGGAGAAAAATTCCACTGGAGTAATCGTTTCAAAATGGTAGCTACCTACCTTTATCTGACCGATGGACTCAAAAACTTTAATAAGACTTCATTTATTAAAGAAACTTACAAGATGTACAAAATACACAAGAAACAGTTGTGCAATTGATACAAATCAGTGCCAGACGGAAGCGTCCCCAAAACGCTGGCGGCATTGCCACGTTGAAAAGCAATGCTAATGCGCTGCGCCAGACAGGGTCGTACTGGGCCAGAAGGGCCCGGGTGGCTGACCATAATGGCCCGGGGCCTGTGGCAATTTTTTTTCGAATTTTTCTATTTTATTTCTTCCTAATTTTATGAACGAACTATATCTAGTTTTCATTATGCAATTAGTTTGTAAGAGCCCATGCGGTACGGATGCCGCAAGCCCATGGGGGCCCCCGCAGGCTGGGGCCCCGGACGGCAAAGCCATTTTGACATTTATATGGCCAGTCAGACGCTGGCGCCCGATACCGCGTGACCTAAGAGCTAGTCTCTTAGGTCACGCGTCGCTTACATACTAATTTTAAAAAGTGTAACATAATTGCATTTTTGAAAATTTAAAAATCTTTAATCCAGTGCCAATGAGTTTTTCCGTCGAAAAATGTATGTGCACTATGCCAGTAAGTACACTCAAAACGGTGAAGGAAAACATCGTGAGGAAGCCGGTGTGTCGTAGAACCTATTTTATTTTATTTATTAACAAAATCCACAGCTCTTATAGCTTAAATAACATATCTTACAATATAACTTACAGCCAATTACGGAAAAAATAATTTTTAACCTAAAAATGTTTGAACAACACGTGTCAATGTCAAGGGTCACGCAAAAAAGGCCCGCCAGCGGCCTACTTGCGGAAACACCAGCCCGCACATCAAGTGCGGATGATAAAAATTTGCGCAAATTTGCCGAGGGGATGAGAGTTTGCATGTGGAGTGTGTGTTTGCGCATGTAAAACCCATACCATAATATTTGGTGGTAGGTTTAGCATGTGCAAACTTACTCACCCTCCAATTTAATCCAGCGTTATTTTTACATGAGGATAATTATACCTCCTATTGGAGCCTAATTCTCGGGCCGACCGAGATCATTTTGCAATTTTTTTTAATGCTTCTTTTCGAAGAGAGAATGGATGATTTCCTTGAGTAATTCGTTGACGACCTCATCGTAGAAGCCTCGACAGCTACGATATACGGAAAGCATAGAAAAAGTGCGGGGTTGTGCATTGCCAATGTGTATTTATGGAACACCTACGATATACGTTTTCCGTATATCGTAGGTAGGTGTCGAGGCTTCTACGATGAGGTCGTTGATGAATTACTTCAGGAAATCTGCCATTCTCTCTTCGAAAAGAAGCAATAAAATAAAATTGC
Source organism: Thera britannica (assembly GCA_939531255.2). Lineage (NCBI taxonomy): Eukaryota > Metazoa > Arthropoda > Insecta > Lepidoptera > Geometridae > Thera > Thera britannica. The sequence continues at coordinate 5,633,494 of OW618052.2, forward strand.
AAAAGGATCCGAGATGAGCCGAGAATTAGGCTCCAGATTTGGTGGTAAGCTTAGCATGTGCAATCTTACTCACCCTCCACCTTCTTCCAACGCTATTTTTACATGACGATACCTATACCTCCTACTGTAAGTAAATGACGTCATGTTTCAATAAGTTCTAGAACTAATATCTATGTGTAATGCCACGTGTTTTAATAGAGCCAGCTTAACGTCTAAGATTAAATATTAATAATTATCAACTGACTTAGGCCTACCTAGATTAACAAGCTTAGATAACTAATAGATAACACTAGTATTTAACCGTGGTTACGCTCGTAGTTGCCAGCTGGTACATAGAACACAAATAAAAAAATAATAAAGCCTTTTTGCTAATAAATTAAATATTATTTTAAAACAGACTTCTGCACTCTCAATTAATTATCAATACACTTCTAAATAATTTACAAGGTGTATCTAAATATGTGTACTATGCGTTTGTAAGGGCTAGAACATACTAAAGTGTAGAAAACAATGATTTATTTTGAGTTAAGCACCATCAGGCCGACCGAGATTTTCAATGTCCCATACACATTGGCATTGCACAACCCCGCACTTTTTCTAAGTTTTCCGTATATCGTAGCTGTCGAGGCTTCTACGATGAGGTCGTCGATGAAATCAACTCTCTTCGAAAACAAGCAATAAAATAAAATTTCAAAATGATCTGAGATGAGCCGAGAATTAGGCTCCAGGGGGTTAATTCTCGGGCCGATCTCGATCATTTTGCAATTTTATTTTATTGCTTCTTTTCACAACCCCGCACTTTTTGTACGTTTTCCGTATATCGTAGCTGTCGAAGCTTTTACGAAGAGGTCGTTGATGAATTAGGTACTCAAGGAAATCATCCATTCTCTCTTCAAAAAAAAGCAATAAAATAAAATTGCAAAATGATCGAGATCGGCCCGAGAATGAGCCCCCTGTTCTTTAACAGACAGATAGTTATTTAGGACATAAAAAAGTTAGCAGGCCTTTGCATCTATGATTTTTATGCAAGGTTTTTACTGATGCCCCAATTTGCGGGACGCTATAGTGCCTGGGACAGGATTTTAGATGGAATAGGCTTGCCCAGTACCTATACCATCCTGACAGCATAGTCGGTCTAATCCACAGGAAAGACATAGTCAATACGTGCGGAGCTGACTAAGCCGCAAGACATACACACATTTTAAGAGCCTCAAACACATATTATTTCGGTTGGGGCTGAAAAATAAAACTTATTTACTATGCCTTTTCTCACTCTACTGTAGCATATTCAAAATCAAAAGTGTATTTACTCAGTAGAATCGCAAGGATCCCTTTGACACGTCTTAAAGCTAAGTGAGCCTAGGTTCCAGTTCCACGCGACCAAGCCTAGAAGAACAGGCAACAAACTACGGCTTGGTTCCTATCGTTTTTTTATATGATCCTTTTACAAATCAAAAATAATATAAAATAATAGCAGTGAAGTTCCAGTGTGGTGCCACTATAGGTAATCATTGCACTTTTGAAAAAGCGTGTCACATTTTAAGAATGTGTCATAAATCCTTATGGATTTACTAAATTGATAACGCGATCACGAATTCACGAGCCATTTTCAAATAAAACAATACGCAAATGGAAATGTTCTTATCAAATAAATTAAAATAGCCTTAGCTTTGAAACCCGGTCATTAAACCAATGATAACTAATAAATTATGATCTTGATTAAGGCTGAAAATCGAAGGTTCAGTGGTAGGTAAATTTTTATAATCCGCACTTGATGTGCAGGCTGGTTTTTCCGCAAGTAGGCCGCTGGTGGGCCCTTTTTGCGTGACCCTTGACACGTGTTGCTCGAACTTTTTTAGGTTCTACGACACGCCGGTTTCCTCACATTGTTTTCCTTCACCGTTTTGAGAGTACTGGCATAGGGCACATACATTTTGCGACAGAAAAACTCATTGGTACACGACTGGATTTGAACCCACGACCTTCGGATCGGAAGGCGGGGCCGCTACCACTAGACCACCAGTGCTCTCAAAGTTGGTAACCTGGTAGGTAATTATTGTAGAAATACCTAGAACGTTTTGATCGTGATAACAAAGACAACCGTTGATGCACTTCTTACTCCCAACCCGATTGCTCCAGTTTGGAACATAAATTATTATTTACAAGCGGCCGCCCGCGGCTTCGCACGCTCCGTTCCCGTTAATTTTTCAGGATCTAAAGTATCCAATGTCCTCCTGGAATTAAGCTACCTCTCCACCAATTTTCAGCCAAATCTGCTCAGCCGTTTGTGAGTTAGGTATACTTAATATAAACACGACTTTCTTTTCTACTTCTCTTCCACTTCAAACCGAAACAGAGCGAAGCTGCTTCACGGCAGGAATAGGCATGGTGGTGGTAGTACGCACCCCCACGAGACACTAAGAGCTCTACTACTCTTACTAAATTACTGGTAATACCTACCTATTGTTAGCCGGTTTTGGTGATAGGACATCCCTACTAAGACCGGGCCCCGAGACACATCACTCACTAGTCGGTTAAAAAAATGGCATCGTAATGCGTGGATTATTGTTTTAAGTGTTATCTTAAAAATAAACGAGAAAATCTTGCATGAATCTCGGAAACGGTTCGAACGATTTTTATGAAATTTAGAGTATACAGGGGTTTTAATTATTCTGACTGTTATCGCTAATAGAGAACGCGCAAGATAATAAGCGCGTGATTGGTGATGGAATACATGAAAAAATAGATTTGGTTGTTGAGTGGAGAAATGCAGAGTTATCTTCCGCGCACTTTAGTGGTACTTATAAAAAAATGCTTTTATTTTAGTTCATTAAATTTTCGTAATTCGTCCAGCGGAAAATGTATTTATCAACAAACAACAACTGATTTGACTTTTACTGCTGTTGCTATTGCTTGTTCTTAGTAAAAGCCCCGTAGGTATATTTGTCCCACCGTAGAGTCGAACTAGCTAAGTCTTAGGTTGCGACTGACATTTCGGTAGAATTCACCAATAAAACAAAATATTATATTACAAAAAGATATTCAACAAATATTTAAAAAAAACTATTTAATATTTTAATATCAACTAATAATTCTCACATCAATACATTCTCCCTCTTCTAAATCCAGTTCTTTCGCTGTTTGTTTTCCTGAAAAAAAAAACATAAATAAGTATTCTATCTTACTCAAATAATTTTTTTTTATGACAAGGATAACTTTGAAACGTCTTAAAGCTAGGTGAGTCTAGGTGCCAGTTCCACGCGGCCAAGCCTTGAAAAACAGGCAACAAACTTCCACTTGGTTCCTACAATTTCAAAAGAAAAGCTCATTGGTACACAACTGGATTTGAACCCACGACCTTAGGATCGGAAGCCAGGGCCGCCAGGAGAGCACTGGTGGTCTAGTGGTAGTGGCCCCGCCTTCCGATCCGAAGGTCGTGGGTTCAAATCCACTTGTGTACCTGTCGAAAAATTTATGTGCAATATGCCAGTACTCTCAAAACGGTGAAGGAAAACATCGTGAGGAAACCGGCGTGTTGTAGAACCTATAAAAGTTCGAGCAACACGTGTCAAGGGTCACACAAAAAGGGCCCACCAGCGGCCTACTTGCGGAAAAACTTGCCCGCACTTCAAGTGCGCATGATAAAACTTGCCAGGGCCACCACCACTAGACCACCAGTGCTGTATAAGTAAAGAAAAAAAAATATATGTTCTGGTAGGTACCTGATATTAAATCTCCATCAAAATGAAACTTTAGCTTTTCCAACGGCTTTTCTAAATGCTCAGCACACCTCATCATAACAAATGACATCTTGTCTTCGGGATGTATGCTCAAAACAATAGGTTTCTTAACATTCTGACATTGAAATTTCAACTTAAGCCCAACATCTTTACCGTTATTCTTTACAATACTCGACACACTCTGATTTATAATACCTCCGTCTATAAACTTTGCAATATTATAGCCTATAGAGTCCGGGGTGTCATCACTTTTAAGTATCTTATCGTTGTAAGTGAAAAATAGTTTATCTCGACTAACTTTTTCTCTTTCCGCAAAGTGATCAAAGATTTGACTAAGCTTCTGGAATCTACGGATGTTAAATTTGACATGCTCTGTACTTTGCCAGTACACCTTGACAGATAACTCCTCATTGTGATCTAGGTCCTCTTCCTCGATGAGGAGGACATCGCTTGTCGGTTTTGGAGCGTTATTGAATAGAGGTTGGTCGTCGCATTGGTCTGGGTATTCGTCTGTGTTGCCAACACTGTACACGGGGCCATTGGAATTCAAGCTGGCAGCTAGTGCAGCTGCAAAGTCGAACATTGCGGGGTCGTTCATAGCCTGGGCCCAGTAGTCACTTAGCCCGGATGAGTGCGGGGCAGACTGTCTACCCCGAGCTCTTGGTGACATCCCAGGGATGGTGGATTGTCGACTCCGGCGACGACCTCTTGGTGAAGCTCGTGCCCTACCTCTCCCACGTGCCCTACCTCGCCCACGTGCCCTACCTCGCATATAACTCGTTTCTCCGACTGTGCTATTGTTATTGGTTGAATGTAAAGCACATGAGTTGGCAACTGTACTGTTCGCATCACTTTGTGTTGTGTTAGCACTTTGGGTAATGTCGGCAGTTTGGGCAGAGTTATCTTGGGTAGTGTTGGTAGCTTGGGTGTTTCTACTACTACTAGCATCACTTTTCTTGGCTCTTTTCTTTCTAGTCCCCTTTTCTGGTTCAATAATTTCATCTGTTAAACTGGCAGCGCGCTTTGAAGTCTGCGTTGTTCGTTTTTTGCTATTTTTCGCGATAATAGCATCTAATGTGTACTCTTCACTGTTCTGGGATAGATCAGTATCATTTTCCGATGCCATAGAAACGTTTTTTCTCCAAGAGTTGTCGGTTTTCTCTTTCAAATCTGCTATGAGTAGGTTGGTCGTTTCGATTTTATCTTCGCTGTATTTGTTCTTCATCGACTGCAACCTTTGCGCTATATTGCCGTAACAGTCGTCATCGGAATCTGAAGACATTTTTAAATAATTGGTGTACGCAGGTGATTTAAATCAAGTTAATAAAACTAAAAGTTTCAAAATTCACAATAACAACAAAAATAATCACAGAGTATCTCCTTCGAGCGAGACTTCTTCTTGTAACGAAACGGAACACTATGTTTGTTCATTCAATCATTCTGATTGATTGATTGACTTGACATTGACAGTTCCAGTCTTCTACAACACACACTCGTTCCTTCACGATATGTTGCGTGTTACGCTTGTGTTGCGTTATGAACAGACTAAGAACCAAGCTAAGTATTCTAACCGATAAAAACTTGTTATCAATCATCGATAATGCCTATCTGATTAACTTGCTTTTGCTTTCAACATTAGTAGAAATCCAATGATGTAGGTACCGTAGCTTATCAAAAATTCCGACTTCAACTTGTAGGTACCTAATAAGCCATAAAAGTAGGTACGGCAACTCCAAACATTAAACAAAGTTTTTTTTATCGTCGGTAGGTATGTACATTTTTGTAGTCATCACTTGAATAACCCCTTTATAAAGTTGTATTTTGTCAAAATATAACATACCTAGATGAAATTCTTCTCCATAACGAGTCACTGGTTCTTTCAAACCAGTTTGGTGTGGTGAAAGGATTTTAAGTGCGCCTTGGAGATGCGTTTTTCGTGTACTTGACACGTTTTAAAATTTTTAGTAACAATATTTTTTTTATAGTGACTAACTGCCTTTAAGCTCAATCAGTTTTTAGCAAATCAATTTTTATTTTGGTAACATACAACGTAATATTTTCAGTATTGACCAAGTTTTGTCTAACCTAGCAACATTTTGTACCATATAATACTTATTATAAGACTCATGCATGATCATGTAGGGTTTTAGTGTTCGTCCGGACTGCTATAACTGTACCTATTTAGCCATACTTAGTTATTAAGATATTTTATGTACAACAGTTAGGCAATAAATATTTCTGCCCCGGGCACCTCTTCTCCTAGAACTGCCCTGGGTTTTAAGAACAGCATCAAGATGGACTAAAAAACATTACTTCATTCTAAATTGGGGCTTATCAAGCCCAGTAGTAGTAGTGGTGTTGTGAACCTCACACAGGCGAGTGGGGGGAGACGAAGAAAACAATAATTTAAATAAACAAACATTTTTTTTTCTAAAATTGGGTGCGATTTTACACATCATTCATTCATTCATCAATGTTCTTTTGCTTGTTCGACCTCTTGAGTTTAGGTGTTCTGTGGTTTCGACCGTGAAGCTTGCCAGTGTCAATTATAAGTAGCTTTTCAATCTATTCCATTCTGAGCTTTTTCAAGTCAATGACTGAGTGGGGCTGCCAACGTGATAAACCAATTTACCCACCACAGACAATTTACAACAAATTTGTCACAGTGCGAACTTGATTGTGCCTAGGTAGGTTCTAATAATATCTACATCAAAATTTCAAAATGGGTACAATAATTTGATTTAAGTAATTAGGTTTAAGTATTAGTAGGTACCCACTAGGACCCCTACTTAATCGCATTGTTTATGAGATTAGCATTGTAGTAACACAATCAAATATCACGTTGACGTCGGTACTTGAAATAGGTGCTTACTTACCTACGTACGTTGTAAAACTTGATAATCATCGTGTTATTTACTACTAAGTTGGCACAATTACCTACCTATTAGGCACAGAATACTTAACATATTGTTTTGCCTGGAAATAATTAATAAGGATGCCATTGGCCACAAGAGCCTCATAAAATAACGAATTTTTAACTCTGGAAACGGAGAGCAGGCAATACTTTTACCCTTTTACAAACGTTTTTCAAAAGTTTCAGTGGCCAGTCAGTATTGTATTTGTATTTATTGATTTACTTTAATCATGACGGTTCGATTGATTGAGTTTTGGAGGTAAATACAATGTCATAGTAAAATATAAAACAAAATTTATCAAGGGCACTATTCACTCTAATATATTAAAAATTCACACACAGCTCACATACATCACGCTCACAGAATCTCAAGCTTTCAGACATAATTTTCATCCGCCATCCTCAAACAGATCCAGGACTAGTAGGCCTACCTTGAGATCTGTCTGGCTCTGTCTGAGTGTGAGTGTTAACTATATAAATCCTACGTCAAAACGTCACACACACAGTATAATGCACTGGTGAGCACTAACACAGACTCAAAACCAGAACCAGAAACTGAGCCAGATAGAGCTCATGGCTCATGCTTATTTGCCTTACAAAACCAAACCGAAGTTTTATTTGCTGTAAGTATCATAAATCCGTGCAAATAAGCATTCTTCACCTAATAGGATTTCAGAATTAAATCAAAATAATCCGTTTACAGAGATGGTATCGTTGCAAATTAGCCAGATAGCGGTGAAGTGAAATCAATCACGGCCAATGTCTACCTAAGTCAGTACTCATAATTTTATTTTTCAGCAAAACTACGACAGTGTATGTATACCTACCTACTGCTAAATATGTCTCCAATTACTTACAGCTCTATCCAGCCTAAAAAAAACCCTGGGCATTTCGTACCCCGCCATTTAATAATTGAATAATATGGTTTATAAACTTTGTTAAAAACTTTGTTTTTTTTAAACTTAAGAAACCGACTTCATGGCTGAATGTTTAAACCGGTTTAGATGAAATTTTTATCTGACTGGAGATTCATTTTGAGAGTCGTTTTTATTTTGAAGTAGGTTAAATTAAATTTTTTAAATTATTTGTTTATTCAGGTGTCACAAGATCCATTCCTAAAACTAACACAACACATACAATAGCAAATCAAAAAATAAAATAAACAGAGAACACTACAGTAGGAGTTCACAGGAATGGTTAGTACGACAGCCTTAATTAATATAATAAACTTGACTGGCATTGGGATTGATTAAGGCAGCCTTAAGGAAGTAGGTTAAATTAAATTTTTTAAATTATTTGTTTATTCAGGTGTCACAAGATCCATTCCTAAAACTAACACAACACATACAATAGCAAATCAAAAAATAAAATAAACAGAGAACACTACAGTAGGAGTTCACAGGAATGGTTAGTACGACAGCCTTAATTAATATAATAAACTTGACTGGCATTGGGATTGATTAAGGCAGCCACCCAGTAGTTTTGTAGTGGGCTGTCCCATCTGCCAGCCAGTACTCTAAGTATACTGTTGGAGCTAGCCAACATTCTGCGCTTGACGGAAGCTATTTTATTACGCATTATGGCGTGAAAGTCATTGACATGTGCGTCAGCGAACATGCCCGACGCACTGCAGAATCTTGGTAGCCCCAACAATACCCTAAACATGTTATTGTACAGGACACGCAAGGCGCTGAGGGACGACTTATTAAAACTACACCACAGGCCGCTTGTGTAAAGATTGACAGAATGATTAAAATAAAGTTACTTTGACCTCACCTGAACAATGAATTAAAAAAGTAATCATCGATCTCTGAAATGTAAAATGTGCTGGTAAGCACTGGAGGAGAAGAGCCGAAGACTAGGCTCAGTGGCGCGTCTTGGGCGCGTGTGGGGACTTATATAGGTTGACGATGATGATGATGAAAAAAGTAATGCTTGAGTACCTAACCTGGGTAATACTAAATTCATAGTATAGTAGGTACCTATTTGTACCTAAATATTTTGTCTTTGTAAATACTTACACAAATAAATAGAGGTTAAAGACCTGCCATCACTCGTGTAAACATGCTTTGTGTACACCTAAATACCTACTGCGTACTACAATTCCGTATTTGTGACTTAGATCACCTATTTTGATAATTATGATAACTGTATATCGTAGCCATCTAAATCTGTTTGTAAATATGATTGCACCTTCTGCGAAAGTCTATGTTTGTACTTGGTCGTCACCCTAACTTTAATCCAACGGGTAGGTAGATAGAAGTACACAAGTAAACGCATCAGACTATACACTGCTATATAGCTCTTATATCCTTGCGGTAAGCGTCATTTTTCTTTGTTTTTAGGTAACTTGAGCTGTATCCCACTGTACCTATACTTAACTTCAACTATTACATTTGGTGACGACGAACCGGAAGACGAAACGTAGGGCACTCACCTACCACTAGATGGACCGACACCATTGTTAAGATCACGGGAAGTTGGTGGATGGAAAGGGCTCTGAATCGTTCTTCCTGGAAATGAGTAGGGGAGGCCTATGGCCAGCAGAGGGGTTCTACCGGCTGATGATGATGATGAGGATACTGTACCTTTTATACTGACAGAGGTTTTCATATCTATATGTTTTATACCTACATATTCAAATTTAAACGATAAGAATCCAGGGAATGATAATACATTAACTGATTATTCGAGTAAATTCAATCAATATTCGTAGATGTAATCTCTGTTTTTGAAACGCAGCAACTGAAATATAAAAGTAGAAGTTTTCCGTGTTGTTTTTTAATATTTTTCACCTAGATATAGTGTCAATCTCATACGTGCTACAGACATGATGGGCTTTTTGGCCAGGTGCATTATTATCATCAGATATAATCTCGCGGGGTGCGGGGAGTTTGCTCCGAGCGGCAGTCGCGAACCGTAGTCTATTCATTGTAGTGTGCGTGTGCACTCATAGGTAATTAGTGTGTACCGATAACACTCAAACATTGACGGAAGCTTGCAAATCATATACTATAAACGGTTAGGAGGAATAGTGGGGCGCGCCTTCGTGGATTGCACTATCTTATAACTTTGACTGACCTCTCAACTCTCTAGATACTTTACTATTACTTTGAAGCGTAGCGTCTTTAAAACTTTTGCTTTTGCATTATTGCATTGCATACGACTGACATGGTCTGACTAAGTGAAGTGGCACCACACTGGAACTGCACTGCTATTATTTTTGATTATTATTTTTGATTTGTAAAAGGATCACATAAAAAAACGGTAGGAACCTAGCCGTAGTTTGTTGCCTGTAGACTCACCTAGCTTTAAGACAATTCATAGTGATTCTTGAAATTGAACTGAATAAAGACAATTTTGATTTTGATTTTGACTCAGTTGGTAGTAAGATCTGCCTTCTGCGCCAATTGTCGAGCTTTCACAGAACAGGAGTGAACACAGATGTTTATTCTATGTCTGGGTGTCACATTGAAGTTAATAAAGAAGTATTATAATAATATCAGCTATCTAGTTTCTACAGTACACGCTTTGTTGAATTTGGAGGTTTTTAAATAGTGTTGTGTGGATTGTCCACAATATAAAAAACTGAAAATTTATAATCCGCACCAGAAAGCCTCCACCACATACATTTTATGGCCAACCATTTCCTTGAATGGACTATACATTTTATATTAGATCCTCTATGATATTCGTCTTCATCGGAATTTAGCATACTTAAAATCTTCTTTGGTCTCCAGCTCAATCTCTTTCCTTCCTGTTGGCCGTGGTCGTGGTATCATCGGCCGCTATTCCCGCTGAGGCTGATAAGGAGGAGCTCATTATTGATGTCTTTAGGCCAATGGAGGGCATCGATCCTAACACTGTGAGCTGTGATCCTGAAGGCCTTGTGAGTAAAATTTAAATTGAAACAGAACTGACTGACGGACTGTACACCAACCTGAACTAATAAGTCCTAGAAGCATGTTTCTCTTTTGCCGCCAAAGATCCCGATAGAACAACGTTTAATCAAGGGTATTCCTGTGAGAAAAGATGAGAACCTTTTTACATTTTTTTTTACCTTTTAAAGTGATTCTTGATAAGCAAATAAATATAATGTTTATTACTTTGAATTTGAATGAAATACAATATTTCCAGATCTTCCTCCTCCTGCCTCACTTCACAGATTGCAGTAAATTCTTCATGTGCAATCACGGAAATGAGGACGAGTTCAGTTGCGCCGCTGGCACCATCTTCGACTTCGAATTACAGGTGAGAAGCTTCTTCTGTCACTTGTTCTTAGGCACCAGCCTGGCTAAAGGGTTTAAACCATTGATTCCCAACATGGTCCCCGTGACCCCCAAGAGTCCACGGGAGACTCGACGGGGGTCTACGATGGCGTGACCAGAAAATGCGGGGGCTTACAATTCGTAAGCGGTGGTCCACGAAAATTTATACGATAGTGAAGAACTAAAATTTTGGCTTCATCTTTGAATTAATTAATTAATTGACCAATCAATTGTCACTTTTTCCAAAACTGTTCATTCGTAGTAGAAACTCAGCCGCTACGCAAATGTCCATAGTTAGAGCCAAAAATATTTTTTTGTCGACTAGGAACATAGTAAAATGTTGCTGCAGAGCAGGGATCCACTGGAACCAGCAAAATGCTGTTGAACTTCCGGTTTTCAAACGTGGCACAGATGTGTACCTAGTGTTTTAAGTTTTGGCCATGACATGACGAGAAAAGTCATCAACTGTACCCGAAGTCCGAGTTTTGCTACCACATTTCGTTACCAAATGTTGTTTTCGTTTCGCCTATTTGTCTCTCTCTATTGTATGGAGAAAATATGAGACGGCAAAAATACGTTACGTAGCCAGAGTTGTTGTCTCATAATTTTCCATGCAAAAAAGAGAGACACGTAGGCGTAACGAAAACAAAATTTGGTAACGAAATGTTGTAAATGCACTGGGACTTTGGGTACGGTTAGCTTGTTTTTTTAATATTCTTATTTCATTAGGGCTGCGATCACTATTGGAGGGCGAACTGCACCCTCCGTACAGAAGACCTCGACATCGAAGGCTCTGGCATGGAGCCCGGTGATGAGATCCTCGGCATGTACGGTGAGGAGGCTGAGAACGGACCTCTGTGTGAGTATTCTCTCACCTGATGTTAAATGGTAACCATCGCCTCAGCATTGCCTCGTAGGTCACGCACGTCAGGAACGTGCCCTACAATGCTCTGCGTCCATCAACTTGAGGCATACAGATGTTCAGCCTCACGTGCCAGTAATGTCACCGGCACCCACACCCTTCAAACCGAAATACGGTAATGCTGCTTCACGGCAGGAATAGGCATGGTGGTAGTACCAGACGAGTTACATACAAAGAGCTATAATACTATAATAAAACAATGTTAATATTCATTATTGCTGGGACATTTCGTAACTGCCATTTAAGTTACGAAATGTTTACATTCTAGCTACATAATGCCATTATTGTAGGCAGAGTTGTTAACCACTAATAAATAAGCCATCTGAATGCTTACCAAGGTCTGTCTGGCTCTATCTCTGGCTCTGGTTTTGAGTATGTGTTAGTGTTGACTAAATAAATCCTACGTCGAAACGTCACACACACAGTATAATACACTGGTGAGCAATCACAGAGACTCAAAACCAGAGCCAGACAGAGCTTATGGTAGACTAACTGCTTTCTCCATATTTTTAATTGTTTTTTTTTATAAAAACTATTGTCTTTTCAGCCATTCTAACCGCAGAATCCAGTGGTACCGTGCGTCCCGTCTCAGCTCTCAAAGAACAGTTCAACAACATTCTCAACTGCAACCGCGCTGATGAAGCATCCCGGATGGTTCCGTACAAGTGAGTACAAACCGGATAACCGGTTTTTGACTATTAACTTATTATTCAATTAATTAATGAGCTTGTTCAAGCATTTGTTTTGAAAACTTAAGAAATAATATTTAATTCTATTAATGTTATACTAAAAAAAGTATTTATAAAAAAATTACTAAACTGGGGTGGTGTGAGAGCGCTTAATTTTTTAGAACCACAAATAAAGTAGATACCTAGGTATATAAACCGGGTAGTCGGTCATAAACCGGGTAATCGGTTTATGTCTCATGACGTTACAAAACTGGCTTGGTATAGGAGCGTTTAACTTTTTAGACCCCTGATGACAGAAGGTGCCTTAATGACAGTAGTCTGACAGCAAATCTGGTTACTAGCGGTTACTACCCTAAGACCTTCTTCACGGCAATAGCCTAAACCTAAGCCTAACTTTGTAAAATCGGATAGTTATAGTCAAGATTTTCCTTTAGAATACACAAATAAGTTTTTTACCTTAATTTATGACGAATGTTTTTCATGGAAATCAAACACAGAAAATAACCACGAGATTTTTTTCTTGACGCGTTCTTGAAAACCAGTGTTATTTTCGTAGTTTTTCGTGTTTTTCGTTCTATGTTGTGAAGCCCACGCAAGCAACTGTGTATTTATTAGTTGCCTTGATCCTTAGGAACGACTGCCAGCGATACTGGAAGTGTGCCTCCGGCGTGCCTCAGGTAGCTTACTGCTCCGACGGCCTCTTCTTCAACAGCAGAACGCAGCAATGCGACTTTGAAGCCAACACGCTCTGCACCATCGACCCCGTCGATGAACTAGCGGGAGAATTCATTGTTTACGAATAAACAATCACTTTTTTATTCCACGTCAGATGAAACTACTCCAATTTCTTTAATGGCATTGTAGGTATACCTAAGCAGACTTTACCAGCTGACAAAACAATCTTTGACATCTGATTCATAAGACCAAACTACTTTGACAGTTTTTAAGTGTTACCAAAACTAAAAAACTTCTGAGGTCTTAGAGGTCTACTGTTTTCACGAGAAGGCTAAAGTTTGAGCCTTAATTTGAAGGCTCAAACTTACAAGAGGCTATCTTAATTACTTATTTTGAAATTGGGCTGCATGACTTAATTGATAAGATTTCTTGTAAAAAAAAATACTTTTGAGATTTTTTTGCATCACCATGAAAAATACGCTTGCAAACTACGTTTGCTTAGCCCTATTAAAACAAAAACATACGAGATATCATCAACAGAAAGTCTAACAGCTCAATTTATGCATCTTGATATTTAGGAGCAAAGTGGGACAATACCATGTTTTATCATAACATAGTTATTAATGTGTAGTAATCGTAAGAATATTCAGGAAAATCAGAATAGTAAAAAATCGCACGGAATTATTCGCAATTAAAGTTTTATTTATATTCTTTTTATATTGATGAAATTGAACTTGATCGTAGAATATTAAGCTGTTGATCTTTTATCACAAAACTAATTCTGAAAAAAAGCCCTTATCTTGTCAATTTGTAATAAATATTGTATCATCATCATCATTGTTTTTTATTTTCAACATAATTATGTTATAGAATTGTATAGGATATGATTTTTACTAATCAAAATTAACTTGAGGTCTTAAAGCACAGTATTATTTTGAGGCTTTGTATCAAGCTAATTTTGATTAGTTTCGGTTCTTAAATTGTTGCCATAGAAATAAAATACCAGTCTTAGAATATATTTCCGTTTTATTGAATTTACCTCTTCTAATAAAAACTAATACAGATAAAGAAAACCATTTATTTTTATATTATTCAATTTCTATTTTTAAAACAACGAATGCCAAACCGTTTTTACTACCACAAAAACCGGTTTTATTACACTCATTAAAGCAACCGGTTTTTTAGTTGAAGGGTTACTTTTTTACTGATACTTTGTGAGACAGTGGAGCTGGCAACACACGTCCGCTATAGTGAAACTCTGGCTTGTTACTTCATTCTTTCTTTTGTATGTTCCATCCAAAAAAGTCCTCCACAGGCACTTCTGCCCTCTCAAAGGGGAAGTAAGGGTGGTCCTGCCAGGCAGTAGGCCATACTACGCGGTAATTCTTGTTGAATTTGCCTGGGAAAGAAAAAAAAACAATTCAGTGTGTAGAAGACTAGCCTCGAATTTATATTGACTTGACCATATATATATGTATATACCACCGTAAAAGTGAACTTAATAAATTATAGTTTAAAAAACTAAAAAAAACGCTTTTATAACTAATTGAACTAAAAAGTTAAAAATAAAACTGTAATAATCAATTGAAAAATTTATATTATTGTACAAAAAAGCGTGGGGTGCTTTTTATAATAACTTCAGAGACAAATTGATAAAATATTTACAACAATCAAAATCAAGCCCCCCACGCTTTTTGTACAATAATATAAATTTTTCAATTGATTATTACAGTTTTATTTTTAACTTTTTAGTTCAATTAGTTATAAAAGCGTTTTTTTTAGTTTTTTAAACTATAATTTATTTTTCACTTTTTAGTTTTTTTTTTTTTTTTTTTCATTTTTTTTTTTCATATTATTGCATTGTCATCGACCTTTGACAGGTGCCTGCAAAGTTTGAATCAAATCTGATCGTTCAAAGTAGGTTTTTTTTTTATTTTTTTTTATTTCTTTTCATTTTTTTTTTTTCATATTATTGCATTGTCATCGACCTTTGACAGCTGTGCAAAGTTTGAATCAAATCTGATCGTTCAAAGTAGGTTTTTTTTTTATTTTTTTTATTTCTTTTCATTTTTTTTTATTTTTTTTTTTCATATTATTGCATTGTCATCGACCTTTGACAGGTGTGCAAAGTTTGAATCAAATCTGATCGTTCAAAGTAGGTCAAAATCGAGCTCAAAGGGGTCGGTTACATACATACATACATACATACAGGTGAAGCTAATAAAAGCGTTATAAAAATTGGTATAAATCTGGGCAAAAAACAGAGTTGTTCTAAGTTATTCACTTAGATTATTTACACTCCGTTATTTTTAAACGCCTTGCCGTGTTATTTTGAGTTCTGCTGTGTAATTTTGGTGGTATTTTAACCAACATAATACATTTTCATTCCAACTGCTCATTATCCTGATTTTAACGAAAATATTTCCGAAAGGTTTAAAGAAAACCGCCATCATTTCCTTAAAGCCAGTGACAGCCGACTTGTCTATTGACTGACTTGACTAAAAACTATTTTATATAAGTATGTATTATATTATCCTCACTCGACACTGGTAAAATTGTTCTAAAATGGACAAATGCCATTAACTAAAAGAGGTCCCTGCTTAACGGCTCAAAGAAAACTTACTCAATTCTTTCATCTCTGCAGAAGTTAGCTCAAAGTCAAATATATTGATGTTTTCCTCAATGCGTTGTTTTTTTATGGATTTAGGAATTGGAGCCACGCCTCTTTGGACCTAAAATAAAATTTAAATCAATATACTTTCATAGTTTAATAATTTAAGCAGACTTCACTGGCATCTCAGCTCAGTTGGTAGCAGCTCTGCCTTCTGCGCCATAGGTCGTGGGTTCGATCCCCATCGAGAACAAAATATTTGTGTAGTGAACACCGGTGAAATAACTGGCAGCCCTGACCAACTGTATGCCTCAAGTTGATGGGTGCAGGGCAGTGCATGACCTTAGGATCGGAAGGCGGGGCCAATACCACTAGACCACTTTATGATGAGAGCGCTGGTGGCCTTGTGGTAGCAGCCCCGCGTTCCGATTCTAAGATCGTGGGTTCAAATCCAGTCTTGTACCAATGAGTTTTCTGCCAAAAATGTATATACACCATGCCAGTGCTCTTAAACGGTGAAGGAAAACATCGTGAGGAAACCGGCATATCGTAGAATCTAAAAAGTTCGAAAATATGTGTCAAGTGCACGAAAGGAGCCTCTTTGAGGCGCACTTAAAATCCTTTCACCACACTTGGTTGGAAAGAATCAGTGACACCATAAGAAGAAGACTTATGATTTCTTGTGTAGCCGTGCCTTTATTCAATGTTCTTCTTTTTCTGTTGTTTCATTTTTATGTAAACAAAAATAAAATTAAGTGGGTATGTATATATTTTAAAATATATGTGTGGTGAACATAAATGTTTGTTCTCTGTCTGGATGTTATACGAGTATTGTATTCTAAGTATGTATTTACAAAAAAAATGTATTCAAGTATTATATCATCTATCTGGTTCCCATATTACAAGCTCTGCTTAGTTTGGGGCTGGGTAGTGTTGTGTGAATTGCCCACAATATATTATATATATATATATATTTCTTTATAAGCTTTGTTTTTGAGCCAAATAAAAAGTTATCTATCTATCTACCACCAGTACCCGAAGTCCCAGTGCATTTACAACATTTCGTTACCAAATGTTGTTTTCGTTTCGCCTATTTATCTCTGTCTATTGTATGGAGAAAAGATGAGACAACAACTCTAACTACGTAGCGTATTTTTGCCGTCTCATATTTTCTCCATGCAATAGAGAGAGACAAAAAGGCGAAACGAAAACAACATTTAATAACGAAATGTGGTAGCAAAACTCCCTCTTCGGGTTCAGTACTCTAACCCAAATACTCACCAAGTATCTTAATGCAATCTGAGCGACAGTCTTCCCCTTTTCCTCTGCTATCCTCTTCAGGGTAGGATCGTCTACTCTCGGTGCGGGTGCTTTAGAGTCTTTGGAATCAAAGAGAGATCCAAATGGTGTATACGCCATCACCACTATTCCTTGTTCCTTGCAATAGGTTATCAGCTTGTCTTGGGCTAGATTTAAGTTTACCTAAAAAAAATCGGTTGTCTGTAAAGTTGGTTTACTGACGATAGTTGAACGTGATAACGTCATAAGAAAATACTCGCGGACTCGCGGACTCGGACTCGGACTCGAACTCTCGGACCCGGACCCGGAATCCGACCGAACTCTTACCCTTACCCTCATTTACCCTTACCCTCATTTACCCTTACCCAATACTCGACCCGGGCTCGGGCTCAGGTAAATGGAACGACGAAACGACGTAACGACGCATGAGTCATGTTTTTTCGTGCGTGCAGCCGGCTCCATCGATTTATAAGACGTTATCACGTCAAAAAAGAAGTATCTGTAGACCTACCACTAAGCTCTGTCTGGCTCTGTCTCTGGTTTTGAGTCTGTGTTAGTGCCGTCAAAATAAATCCTACGCGTCGAAACGTCACACACAGAGTATCTTACTCGTACATTGGTGTGCACTCACACATACTCAAAACCAGAGCCATAGACAGAGCCAAACAGAGCTTGTGGTAGACCTACTGGAAGAGAAGTGTCGACTTGCACTTCAAGTCTTATATGAATCGCCTTAGAGCGTGGTAACGCCGTGAGTCATGTTTTATCGTGCGTGCAGCCGGCTCCATCGAGTTCTAAGACGTTGTCACGTCAAAAGGTAGATATTTATTCTGTTAAATAGATCCATGAGAATGATTTATGTATAAAAGGATATACCTAAGGATCTTCAAGGCTACATCACGCAAAATCTTACCTCAACTTGCAAAACAGTCGGTTTCGTCTGACTATTGGCGATAAGTCTTTGTATTTGGCTGATGTTGAAGTTAGAAATGCCGATGGACTTCGCCAGGCCAAGCTGTTTGGTCTCTTCCATTCCCTTCCATGTGTCGAGGTAGTCGATTATATCAAATGCAGTGTGATCCGGCTGGAATAATAGTGTTTTTTTTCTTGACATATAACAAGGAAGCGAGGGTATCCAAAGTTTATACATATTTGTGGAAAGAAGGGCACAAGTCTCGCATTTCTTACAACATTTCGCCTACGAAATGCATTTTAATTTGTATATGCTGAGTTGCGACTGAGTTTAACTTGTGTCTCATCAATTTTCCATACGAAAGAGAGAGACACATGCTCACACGAAAACTACATTTGGTTGACGAAATGTGGTAGCAAAACTTCGACTTCGGGTACAGTTCATTTTATTTAATGTTATTAGGAACTAGCCTCTCAGCTCAGTTGGTAGTAGCTCTGCCTGCTGCGTTGTAGCTCGTGGGTTCAATCCCCACAAAGAACAATGATGTACCTGCCCTGTCTCTGGGTGTTTTATTGTTGTCTGGATTTACAATAAGACAGACTGTAATCTTAATTCGGTATCCAATTTACCCACTTAATTAAAGAGATATAGATCTAAACACTGATTTGTACTTAAGTCTGCATTTACTTATCAGTCATTACGTGATTTAAAAATGTATAGGTCTGATTGTTGGAACCTTGAAATCAGATATACTAGAGCAGGGTGTAAAAAACCTTGTTGACGACAAGTCAAATCCATTATCTACTATCAAACCATTGAAACTCTAAGGTCCGTATTCTGAAACAGTGCTGAGTCTGAGTTGAGCCTCAATCATAGTTTTTTTTCATTTTTTTTTAACGCTTTTATAAGCTTCAACTGTATGTATGTAACCGACCTCTTTGAGCTCGATTTTGTCCTACTTTGAACGATCAGATTTGATTCAAACTTTGCACACCTGTCAAAAGTCGATGACAATGCAATAATATGAAAAAAAAAAAATATAAAAAAAAAAACTAAAAAGTAAAAAATAAATCATAGTTTAAAAAACTAAAAAAAAACGCTTTTATAACTAATTGAACTAAAAAGTTAAAAATAAAACTGTAATAATCAATTGAAAAATGTATATTATTGTACAAAAAAGCGTGGGGTAGGTACTTGAGGCTCGATTCAGCCTCACCCACTGTTTCTAAATAACTACGGGCCTACATGTACTTAGTAGTAGTAGTAAATTTAAATGTTCTTTGTCATTGAAATAAATCAATATTTTTATAATGTCCCAGCGGGATTTGAATACGCGACCTTCCCCTTGGACCTCACGAGTAATCACACTCGACGAATAACTCTTAGCCCCGTGCCAAGGGGAAGGTTGCGGGTTCAAATACCACTCGGTTCTTAACTTTAAGGGACATTATAAAATTCTTTGTGATTTCCTTAATGTAGTAAACACTATAAAATAAATTTCATTTCAATAAAAACAAATCAATATTTTCTGTAAATTTTCATCAAAGCTTCTCTGCTTTTCCAAGAATTATAATCTGATGTGTATATAATAATTTAAGATGTATAAAGTTTTGTTAAAAGTTAGTTAAAGTTTTTAAAATTAAAACTGGGGCTTTTTTCAAAAGCAATATTTTTACATCCTTTACCTACATAGTTGTATTGAAAATATTTAGATACCTATCTAAGTAGACTATAGATTAAGCAACTCAAAGACAGGCCATTGGCCATGACTTTCGTGTGGATAAGACTGCCTTGAATACACGCGGGTAAGTTCAGGGCACTATACAATTAAATGTTAGAGTTTATGTTAATCGGCTTTTACCGGTTGAGCGCCCTCTGCGCTCACCATTGTCCGGTAGCGCTGTAAGAATCGTCAGACGATAACCAGCATTTTGTCCATTCGAAAAAAAAAAAATGTTAATCGGCCAAGTTCAGACGCGTTGTTTATTTTCGAAGTAAAAACTTCTTTATGCAGGTTTGGCATTTTTTGAGGTGGAAAAAAACGAAAAAACTCGCCTCACCGTCTCGCCCCATAGCTGTGCTTGATTTGGGGCTAGATGGTGTTGCGTGGATTGTCTACAATATTACTATTTTTTCTCACAACCAGTCTTGAGTCTTATGTAGAATAATCATGATCATGAGTATGAGACAACAACTGGTTTCGATCGTTTCTACGTAACGTATTTTTGCTGTCTCATCTTTTCTCCATACAATAGAGAGAGACAAATAGGCGAAACGAAAACAACATTTCGTAGACGAAATGTTGTAAAATGAAGTGGGACTTGCCCTTCTGAGTACAGTGTAATAGTATATTACTTCCCGTGGTGATGTATACGATTTTTCTGCTCAACGACGGCGGAAATGGGCAAAGTTCGTGCAGCGGGCCGAAAGTTGCCACTTTCCACCCGGTGAGCTGAAAAAAAACTTACAGTGATCGCTGCGGGGTTGTGTATCAGGTACAGATCGACGTATGTAAGATTCAGTCTGCCGAGTGACTTCCGCAAAGAGCCGACCACATCTCTTTGTTCATCGATGCCAAGCTGAAAGCAATCATTTAGATAAGTACATAATATTGTAATAATCAAAGTTGAGAAACCGTAAGTTATTTAACCGATTTTCCCGACTTTAATTTCAATGAAACCAATCTGGAAGCTGTACCTTTCAGATAAAAAAAATTACCAAAATAAAAATTGGTACCTAATAATAAATCGGTTCATAAATGACGAAGGTATGCAGTTACAAACGTTAAAACAACTCAATTCTGGAACAAAATAATATTTTTTCAAATCGGAGCATAAATGACGGAATTAGGTTAGCATAAATAAACAATTAAAACAAAACGGGTTAGCCAACTTTGATAAAATGTATATGGAACCAATCTGTGTAATAGTAAGAAAATCCTTCAAATATGCCCCTTTGGGTATTATTTCCTAAATCCGAAAAGAATTGAATGCCAACGTTTTTTTCGTCAACTTCTTCCATTTTGTTTTTCCTCGCGCGTTCTCTAGTGTTGCCGTCGTGATATCATCCTTTACGAAAACCGGTTATCAGTAGGTATAGTAATTAGAAATCAAAAACTCGCCTGCGACTTGTGTGGAATTTTTTGGATTTTAATAGCCCATCTCTCTATGTCACTCTTGTAATTGCGAGCCTATATAATCTTGAGAACGCTGTGGTGGCGGCTCCACCCTCCGATCCTAAGGTATCTAAGGCTCAAATATGTATGCACATAATGCTCTCAAACGGTGAAGGAAAACATCGTGAAGGGAAACTGAAACGTAAAAAGGAGCTTCTGCGCAGCACACTTAAAATCCTTTCACCACACTCGGCTCGAAAGAACCAGTGACACGATAAGAAGAAGACTTGTAATTCAGGGGAATCTAACAACATCGCATTTATCAAAATCCATTTGTGGTTACGCTTAGTTTAAATAACAGTATAAGGGAGGTTGTGTCCAGCAGTTGCATTCATCAAGCAGGGCCGTTATTCGCTATTGCCAAACCACGCGCGTTACGTGAACACGTTAAGACATCGGTTTAGCAATCGTCGGATTTTGAACGAATCATGTGAAATAACCAAAACATCAAACGTGGGGCATAGACAACTAGTCTTGTGGCATACAGAATACCATTTTTCGATTCCGCACCAAGGCGCGTTTGCGTTTAGATCACGTTGTGAAGTCACACGTTTTGGGCACGGAATCTCCAATGTAATAGCGAATAAGGCCCCTGAGGTGTAGATATTCTTACCTTTGTGACAACAAAGATGTCTTCCCTTGGCACTGATGACGAAAGTACTGCTTTACCGACTTGGTCTTCACTTAGATAACCCGATGCTGTGTCTATCATTCTGAAAACACCAAAACATGGATTAAATATGCAAGGCGTAAAAAACTACCTACTTACAACGGTAATAACCTAGTGTTTCCACTTTAAAAAAAATCATGGCACAGAATGCCTACAGAAGTAAAAACTTGAACCCCCCGACTTTTTGCGAAGTTTGTCGATATTTGCCGGAGAGGTGATTGACGCGACGATGATTTGGTTTGTTCCCACCTATAAAAACACTACAGAAGTTTTGACTTTCGCATAAGTATTCAAATTTTCAAATTATTTATTTTATGCCACGCAAGCATTACGCCAGGATAATTTACAAGAAACAATGACATAAAAATTGGCCGTCACTCAGCATATTAATATGTTATAGTAGCGAGTGCCACTACAACGCTGGGGCCTAATTATCGGGCCGATCTCGATCATTTTGCAATCGTATCTTATTGCTTCTTTTCGAAGAGAGAATGGATGATTTCCTTGAGTAATTCATCGACGACCTCATCGTAGAAGCCTCGACAGCTACGATATACGGAAAACGTAGAAAAAATGCGGGGTTGTGCAATGCCGATGTGTATTTAAGGAACGTTGAAAATCCCGGTCGGCCCGAGAATTAGGCCCCTGGTCTTCCGTGACACCAGGGGGCTAATTCTCGAGTCGATCTCGATCATTTTGCAATTTTATTTTATTGCTTCTTTTCACAACCCCGCACTTTTTCTACGTTTTCCGTATATCGTAGCTGTCGAGGCTTTTACAAAGAGGTCGTTGATGAATTACTCAAAGAAATCATCCATTCTCTCTTCGAAAAGAAGCAATAAAATAAAATTGCAAAATGATCGAGATCGGCGCGAGAATTAGCCCCCAGAAGACACACCGCAGCAACTGCGATTCACCGTCGTTACAGAAGTTTAATTTACACAAGAAAGACGAACTGTTGATAAAAATAATAATATAGACCCATAATACAGACCCATTTCTCTTATACCGGTTATTTCTAAAATATTTGAGAAATACATCTATAAGAGAATCAATAATTACTTTGAGGCAAACAAAATACTTTGTAGCGAACAAAAGGGCTTCAGAGAAAATAAAACTATAAACATGGCTCTATATGATTTCCTCTTTCGTGTCACAAGCAATGTTGATAAAAAAACACCAGTCTGCTCAATCTTTTGTGACATGACCCAGGCATTTGATTATGTTGACCATAACATTTTGCAAAGAAAACTTGAATTCTACGGCATCAGAGGTAATGCCCTGCAATTAATTAAATCCTATTTAGAAAATAGAAAGCAACGTACACAAATAACAAAGATTGATTGGGAAACAAAACGTGAACAGGTTCATGTCTCCGAGGAACGTACTGTGAACTTTGGCGTTCCACAAGGGAGTGTATTAGGCCCACTACTGTTCATAGCTTATATTAACGATTTGCCCAATACCACCGTCCAACCTATGTCATTATTTGCAGACGATAGTACTGCAACTATAACATGTAATAATATTGACTCATATAATCAAGACATAAATTTAGCATTGACATCGATTATCCAATGGTTGGATAACAATAATTTGAAAATAAATCTTAATAAAACTAAAATAATCCATTTCAGACAACGCGATACTGCTGCTTCCATAAATCTTGACATACAATATAATAATAATAAAATCGAAGAGGTATATACCACAAAATTTTTAGGAATCCACATTGACCAAAAACTAAATTGGAAGCCACACGTAGAGCACCTCTGCAAAAAAATAAACAGCCTTGCATATGTTTTGTATAAACTATCCCCAGTTGTTAATGAGGAGGCCTTACTTACTGCATACCATGGCCTGATTGCTTCAAATATTCGTTATGGTGTAATTTTCTGGGGCAACTCTACGGACGTTGGAATAGTCTTCAAACATCAAAAAAGGTGTATTAGAACGATGTTTCGCCTTAAAGTTACAGACTCTTGCAAACCTTACTTTAATAAGTACAAGATCCTAACTATACCTTCGCTTTATATTTTTGAAACGGCCATGTTTGTCAGGAACAATCCGGACCTATTTTGTCGGCTGTCTGATGTCGTTCCTCGTAACAGACGAGACCAAAATAAAGTCTGCGTCCGTAACGCTAAAACTGCGCTAATGCGCAAGAGCATCTTTTGCATGGCTTCATCCGTCTTTAACAAATTACCGATAGCTCTAAGAGAACTTCCGACTTGTTCGTTTCAGAGGAAGCTGAGAGCAATGTTGGCTGACAAATGTTACTACACAATAAATGAATTTATGACGGACGACTTACTGACAGACTTTACATTTATTACTTAATCAATTTATGAATATTATTATCATTGATTTGTTGTATATTTTAACTGTGTGTGTTTCTTTCTGTTTTAGTATTTAATAATTGTTGATATTTTAATTTGTGAATCCGAATTTTGCATGCCCTCAAAGGGCGGAATCACAATGGATGTAAAATTTCTCTAACAACCCTTGTACATGTGATTGGGCAAATAATACACTTTGACTTTGACTTTATAGAAATAATAAGACTAAAACTAAGTGCAGAGGTGAAAATATAAAGCTACATCCAATACAAGAGGAGAAAAGTAACCTAAATAAATCGGGGCCCAGAACGACTACTTATGAATTGCTTTGACAGCATAAAAGTCGTGTTGCTTTTCCGTTGATTATGTATGAATGTTTTCTTACCTGTAGCCAGCATCTAGAGCCCAACTGACTGGCTGTTCAACTTCTTTGTCTTCTGGCTTTTTTACTCCATGCTAAAACAATTAACGGCTTATAAGATTATGTACCTACTCCGAAATCCGAAGATAAAAAAAGAGGTCCAAGACGTCGGAGATCGGGTTACGGAGCTCAAATGGAGTTGGGCAGGACACATTGCTAGGCGTGGATGACAGGTGGAGTAGAACAACAACCGAATGGTGGCCAAGAACCGGCTACAGTTACAGAAGCGTAGCCCTGTAGCAAGATGGATGGACGACAGTCAGAGTCGCGGGGCGGCAATGGTTTAGACTGGCACAGGATCGAGGTAGATGGCACAAACTAAGGGAGGCCTATACCCAGCAGTGGGTGAAGTCGGGCTGTGGATGATGATGATGATGATGATGAAGAGCCTGAGGGGAATCTAACTATCATCATATTTTTTTTTTGAAACTATCATGTTTTTTAACACTATTTTTATGAAACGACGGGATATTTACCATGATTAAATTTTTTCTGAATTGACTTCCGATATTTCGGCACAGTTGCATGCACCATGATCACGGATGAACTGAAGTCCACGAGTAAAAGAAATGTTATTGGCAGATAAATCGATCTACCCTCTTTCGCACTCTTTTATTGGTTTCGATACTACTATTGGTTCAACTCAGAAAAAAAATAATCATGGTAAATATCCCGTCGTTTCATAAAAATAGTAACTATCATCAGTCGTCAGTCTTCAGTTTCTGGCATAATAAGGAAAGGAGTATGTCGAGACTACGAAAAAGTGTCACCTTAGGATACTATACTATAGCTTCATAATTATTAGTATCAGCAGTAGTAATCGAGCTCTTTGTGTGTGGCTCGTCCAGGGAAGTACTATCCTATCCTATCCTATCCATTTTATTTATTTATTGTGTTCGTGAAGCCACCAACGGGTTTCGTCTGAAAAACAGCGTTGTGTTCCATCTCTGGATGGTTCGCAGTATCGAGCTAAGACGAGGCCTGTTTGTCGCACCCCACATGAAGGACCATTCTCTGCACCTTCTTTTTTTAGTTCCTTTTATTTTTGTTTTCTATTTTTGTTACTGCTGTCCCTTAGTTTTAGCACTAAAATGTTCTCCATTGGAGGTGTGGCAAATAAACGTTTTTTCTTTCTTTCTTCTTTACTACCACCATGCCTATTTCTGCCGTGAAGCAACATCGCTGTGTTTCGGTTTGAAGGGTGTGGGTGCCGGTGAAATTACTGGCACGTAAAGCTGAATGTATGCCTCAAGTTTATGGACGCAGGGCAGTGCATCGTAAGGCATACCTGACGTGCGTGACCATGTCAATGCAATGCTTTGTTATAGGCGATGGTTACCACTTAACATTCGGTGGGATAAATGCTTGTTCCATCAGGTAGTTGGTATAAAAAAAGTACTTCCCCGGACGAGCCCAAAAGAAGAGCTATACTACTATCGTACTTTTAAATTACTTACTTTATCAAACCCTACAAATGTGCCAAGTCCCAATGCAGGGATGGTGTTGCCATCGTTTAGTGGCAACCACGGAGCTTTGCCACTTTTGCCATCGCATAGCTGAAAAAAACACAAAACCTAAAAAACTGAGCGAGTGTCTTGGGTTTTAATTATTTATTGACTCGTAATTAATTGCTTAATTTTGACATAATATGTATTGTCTATTTAATTTAATTTTTGTTTTGACGTGACAACGTCTTAAAGGCCTACGCACACCTAGTTCGCTGGCGGTATACAGGGTGTCCCATAAGTCAACGTCCAACCGAAAACGGGTGATGCGCCAAGTCATGACAGTTATCAGAAAAATATAAAAAAAAATATTCGTTGAGTACCTTTCGAGTTATAAGTATTTTAAAAAAACAGGAAAAACTGACACCCTCTGATGATCTTTTAAGTCCTGTGACTACAAATATTAACTTTTCATGAAATTTTTTTCTGCAACGTAAGCATGAATAACCCTTCTGTACATTACAATTCAAAATTAAGCCATAACTGCCTCAGTTTTCAATGAAATCGTGGAGGTTTGGCCAACGTTTCATTTCAGATAATTACATCACCCAACTTTAACCGTCTGTACCGCAAAAAAAATTTACTACACTATCATGGCATGTAACTTTAAAAATTGGCGCATTTATCCAGGATTCCAAAATGGTATAATACTTGCTAGAGTACTCCTTAGTTTTGGAAATAAAAAATGTTTTTTCAACTAAACCGGATTTCCAATCAATTTTATTTCAATAGATAAAATGTTTGTACCCTTTAAATGATGGACTTAAAATGCCTACGCTGTGTTTTTAAGTGACTCACAATTCACAGGTACAAGTAATACCATTTCGACAATGCAAGTAATTAGATAGATCCACCATCTTGTCGAAAGAGTAATAACCATGGGTTTTCAAGTAATTTGATAGTTTTAGGTAAAAGTTTGAAATAAAATTCAATCATAGGATTACTTCAATCGTGGTTTTAATCTAAAGTTTGCCTTCGCCCGTCGCCGGTCTTATTACATGGTTTTTGACGTGATAACGTGTTATAATTCGATGGAGCCGGCTGCTCGTACGAAAAAACATGAATCATGCGGCGTTACCTCGCTCTGAGGCGTTCCATTTAATACTTGAAATGCAAGTGAGAGCGCGGAACGAGCGACAAAGATGCACAATCAGCCTCCGCGTTCGGCAGCGTTCGACATCGGTCTCTCTCCTACTTGAGTGAGCGATGCGTCCCCGCGGACAGCTGTATGACGTTGTCACGTTCAACTGTCGTCAGTTAACTGACTTTACAGACAGCTGATTTTTTTTAAGGAAATGTAGAGCTTGCATTACTGCTGAAGGCTAACAGTTTGAACATTTGCTGTAAGTCCTTGATGTAGTTAAATTAAAATCACGATTTAAGAAATCCTATGATTGAATTTTATTTCAAACTTTCAACTAAAACTAACAAATTACTTGATTACCCATGGTTATTACTCTTTCGACAAGATGGTGGCTCTATCTGTTTACTTGCATTGTCGAAATGGTATCTACTTGTACCTGTAAATTGTGAGTCACTTAAAAACACAGCGTAGGCATTTTAATTTCATAATTTAAAGGGTACAAACATCTAATCTCATGAAATAAAATTGATTGGAAATCCGGTTTAGTTGAAAAAACATTTTTTATTTCCAAAACTAAGGAGTACTCTAGCAAGTATTATACTATTTTGGAATCCTGGATAAATGCGCCAATTTTTAAAGTTACATGCCATGATAGTGTAATACATTTTTTCTGCGGTACAGACGGTTAAAGTTGGGTAATGTAATTATCTGAAATGAAACGTTGGCCAAACCTCTACGATTTTCTTGAAAACTGAGGCAGTTATGGCTTAATTTTGAATTGTAATTTACAGAAGGGTTATTCATGCTTACGTTGCAGAAAAAAGTTTCATGAAAAATTAATATTTGTAGTCACAGGACTTAAAAGATCATCAGAGGGTGTCAGTTTTTCCTGTTTTTTTAAAATACTCATAACTCAAAAGGTACTTAGCAAATATTTTTTTTTATATTTTTCTGATAACTGTCATGACTTGGCGCATCACCCATTTTCGGCTGGACGTTGACTTATGGGACACCCTGTATAGCGATCAGTGAAACGCTGTCAAATATCAAATCTCAAATCTGACAGCGATATTTGACAGCGTTTCACTGATCGCTACCGCCAGCGAACTAGGTGTGTTCGGGCCATTATAGTTCGAAGAAGCCAGCTGCACGCATGAAAAAACATGACTCATGCGGCATTACCTCGCTCTGAGGCGTTCCATTTAAGGCTTGAAGTGCAAGCGAGAGCGCGGAACGAGCGACAAAGAGGCACGCACGGCCTCCGCGTTCGGCAGCGTTCGACATCTGTCTCTCTCCTACTTGAGTGAGCGATGCGTCCGCGTGGACAGCTGTATGACGTTGTCACGTTCAACTAACATCAGTAAACCGACTTTACAGACAACCGATTTTTTTGTATTTATTGTGGTTGGATTATTTTGTATTTATTGCTACTGTTATTCATAAGTTTGTCAGACACGATTGTAAAATTGTTAAGTAATGAAATAAAAAGAATGAAACTAAAACTTCTACCCCCTTAAAAAAAAGTAGACCAGTGGCTTTGTGAGCTGTAGACCTCCCGAGTATACTAAACTTAGTGAATTTTGAATAGCTATTCTGCTCATAATGTCGAAGATCCTTTTCAGAAATTCGCTCCCTTTACGTTATCTATCTGTTGGATCTGTTGTCTAGTTTTAAGTTCAAAACAAAATTCCTATTCGCTCATATTTATTAAGGCCTGCGCACACCTAGGTCGCTGGTGATAGCGATAAATGAAACGCTGTCAAATATCGCTGTCAATTTTGACAGCGTTTCACTGATCCCTATCGCCTGCGAACTAGGTGTGCGCAGGCCTTCACGTCAACATTCAGTCATAATGCAATCGTTCTTTGTCAAAGATAAGTTTGTTTTAATTAGTTTTTTATTGCATTTGAAATCACAGGTGCGATTAGGATTTGATTGCAACATAAAATACGCAGCTCATTTATCATTGCAACAAAACACAATGTCCTGCTTTATTTGTATTGTACTTATTGTATTTAATTAATAGTAAAACTTACCGCATTTACAAACAAAGAACTCAATAAAATACTGAACAACATGTTGTATCAAGACAGAAACAGGAACTAAATTATATCGTTCTATTGTGAACTTGTCCTTAACTAAAAAAAATAACCGGACAAGAGATTGTGAGACTTGGGTCTTGAGGGTTCCTGAAATAGTCTAACTTTACTTAAAGAGAGAGCGCTGGTGGCTTAGTGGTAGAGGCCTTCCGATCCCAAGGTCGTGGGTTCAAATCATTTTTTTGTTCTGTCACTGGATACTTAAACCCCTTGATACTTTATAGGGCGGATCCGACTTGAATAGGTTAGGTTAGGTTAGAACATAAAAATTACGTACAAAGCGAGCGAGCAGAGCGAGCGTGCCGCGGTAGCAGTGCCAGAATATATTTTTTTTCCAATACCCTCAAAGGGGCTGTCCCGTTTAGTACAATTAATTATCCATCGCTAGATAAAAAAAAACTAAAAAAATAATACTAATCTGCGGCAGTGTACATGGGTCTTTACAATTTCCCAGTGAAAAAAACTGGCATCATTTAACAGTGTGTACACTGGCCGTACAATAACCGGACCCATTTAAAACCTAGCCCCTGTTCCTCGATCTGGTCTCAGCCCTTATTCCAGCTTGTCCATCAAGGGCTGCCATGCTGACCGTGCTTTGATGACCTGGATCTGCGTTACGCTGCATTCCGACGACCAGCGGCCAGCAACAGTCATTTCAGACCGCGGCCGTTTTTATTTGCCAAAAAAATACTTTTGGGCCGTCAAAACCGTTGCGAAACGGAACAGTTTTTAACCGACTTGAAAAAGGTGGTTCTCAATTTCAGTTGTATTTTTTTAATGTTTGCATACTTTATTCAGTCATTTTTATATCGGTTCGGAATGTTGAAGTTGGGTTCAAAAACTTCTGAAATGATTTATTAAATAGCTGTAGGTACGCTCAATTAAAGCTTTCTTAGCTATGAAGTGAAAGCTAAAGCTTTTATTGAGATAAGTATTTAATAAGCGTTATAATTCCCGTAACAAATATTGCACATCGGCTAATTTCAGCTTCATAGAGCGAAGTGTGCGTTAGAAAGAGATAGCGCTCTACAAAAACAGAAGAAGCATGAAGCTCACTGAGAAACATGCAATTTTTATTGCATGTTTCTCAGATATTCAACCGTTACAGAAAAAAATGGCTCTATAAAGACGATAACAACAAAGTGGTTAAGGGTTATTTTTTCCTTTTTAAATACAGAACCCTAACAAACTCTCATAAACCAGTATAATAGGTGTTGTTGAGTAACGAAACTAGGTAGTAGGTATTCCAAAGCCAATCGTTGATCTGTTCGTACCATGAGGTCACTATAGAATGTTGGTAGAGTCTGTTCAGAAAGAGAACCGTCGCGGGATTGGAGGGCGCTGCTGTGCTTAATTACCTTTTTTTGTTTAGTGGGCAATATAATAGCGCGTCTGTTGCGTTTTGATCCTATCACAACTAGTGTACTATTCCTTTATTTAATTTTTATGATGCAAAATGCTGACAGAAAGAAAGGGATGAGCTGCCATATAAAAATCGAAACGTTAGTTCACAATTTGGCCACGACGGCTCTCTTTCTAAACAGACTCTAGCAAATACTTAGATATATAGATAGATAGAAAATACTTTATTGCACACAACAAATTATAAAAGTACAGGTACATAAAAATACTTAAAACTATTTGCCTCATACAATGGGCAGTCTTATCGCTAAACGAGCGATCTCTACCAGACAACCTTTGGATGGAATGGACTCAAGATATTTACAAGGGGGTGTGCAAAGAAAGAATAAATAAATATGTGCCTAAAATTTTTGATGTGCTACATACACACAAAAGAAAATTAATAAATAAGGAGTCTGAAAATACTTACATTATCCTGTAAGGGTATTTATTATTCATCTCATTTATCTCGTGAAAAGGGTACGTGGAGGGATTTAGGGGAGGCCTACGCCGCTGAGGCGACTTGTATGTTAGATTTAAAATAAATGTAATTTTGAAGGACGCCTTTGTCCAAAGACAACCCGCCCTGTGTACTGCCACGCCGGTGTCATATTAGAACAAATTTTTGCTTAGTAATATTTAGTCAGTAAGATTATCATAATTATGTTAAGTTAATCAATACTGTTTTTTTAAGGTCGATGAAATAAAGGCTTATTTTATTTATTTCATTTTATTGATGGGCAACCGTTCCCAATTAACATCAGGTGGTTAATCTGGCAGTTCTGTATCAAATCTTCACTGCATCATGAAAATGTAACCATTCTTTATCAAGAAAGCATCAGATTTAAGGTACAATAACTTATCATAACAAAAGTATCAAACCCTCTTTTGAAGCTGGAAACACATGCGGTGTTTCCAAATGTAAATTTTTGAATTCCACTGTCTTTTGAAAATTGCAAACACTCATTAGTTAGACTATAGGGCCTACTGCCTGGCAGGACCACCCTTACTTTCCCTTTGAGAGGGCAGAAGTGCCTGTGAAGGACTTTTTTTGATGGAACATACAAAAGAAAGAATGAAGTAATAAGCCAGAGTTTCACTATAGCGGACGTGTGACCTGTGTGTTGCCAGCTCCACTATCTCACAAAGTATTAGTAAAAAAGTAACCCTTCAACTAAAAAACCGGTTGCTTTATTGAGTGTAATAAAACCGGTTATCGTGGTAGTAAAAAACGGGTTGGCATTCGTTGTTTTAAAAAATAGAAATTGAATAATATAAAATGAAGCAGTTTTCTTTATTTGTATTCATTTTTAATAAAAAAGGTAAATTCAATAAAACGGAAATATGTTCTTAGACTAGTATTTTATTTATATGGCAATCATTTAGGAACTCAAACTAATCAAAATTAGCTTGATACAAAGCCTCCTAAAATAATAGGTACTGTGCTTTGAGACCTCAAGTTAATTTTGATCAGTAAAAATCATATGCTATACAATTCTATAACATACAATGTTGAAAATAAAAAACTATGATGATGATGATATAATATTTATTACAAATTGACAAGATACTTTTTTCCAGAATTAGTTTTGTTATATAAAATCAACAGCTTAATATTCTACGATCAAGATCGATTTCATCAATATAAAAAGAATATAAATAAAACTTAAATTGCGAATAATTCCGTGCGATTTTTTACTATTCTGATTTTCCTGATTATTCTTACGATTACTACACTATAATAACTATTATTCCTAAATACTAAATATACTCCTAAATATCAAGATGTATAAATTGAGCTGTTAGACTTTCTGTTGATGATATCTTATATTTTTTTGTTCTAATAGGGCTAAGCAAACGTGTTTGCAAGCGTATTTTTCATGGTGATGCACAAAAATCACAGAAATATGTGTTTTTACAAGAAATCGTGTCAAATATTAAGTCCTGCAGCCCAATTTCAAAATTAGTTCATAATTAAGATAGCCTCTTGAAATGCAAATTAAGGCTCAAACTTCAGCCTTCTCGTGAAGACAGTAGACCTCAAAAGGTTTTTAGTTTTGGTAACACTTAAAAACTGTCAAAGTATTTTTGTCTTGTGAATCAGATGTCGAAGATTGTTTTGTCAGCTGGCAAAGTCGGCTTAGGTATACCTACAATGCCATTAAAGAAATTGGAGTATAGTTTCATCTGACGTGGAGTAAAAGAGTGATTGTTTATTAGTAAACAATGAATTCTCCCGCTAGTTCATCGGCGGGGTCGATGGTGCAGAGCGCGTTGGCTTTAAAGTCGCATTGCTGCGTTCTGCTGTTGAAGAAGAGGCCGTCGGAGCAGTAAGCTACCTGAGGCACGCCGGACTCACACTTCCAGTATCTTTGGCAGTCGTTCCTAGGGATCAAGGCAACTAATAAATACACAGTTGCTTGCGTGGGCTTCACAACATAGAACGAAAAATACGAAAATAGCACTGGTTTTAAAGAACGATAACGCGTCAAGAAAAAGAAAAACTACGAAAATAACACTGGTTTTAAAGAACGATAACGCGTCAAGAAAAAAGCTATTAAGTAGCTCGTGGTTATTTTCTGTGTTTGATTTCCATGAAAAACATTCGTCATAAATTAAGGTAAAAAGCTTATTTGTGTATTCTAAAGGAAAATCTTGACTAAAACAATCCGATTTTACAAAGTTAGGCTTAGGTTTAGGCTATTGCCATGAAGGTCTTAGGGTAGTAACCGTTAGTAACCAGATTTGCTGACAGACTACTGTCATTAAGCCACCTTCTGTCATCAGGGGTCTAAAAAGTTAAACGCTCCTATACCCAGCCAGTCTTGTGACGTCATGAGACATAAACCGATTACCCGGTTTATGACCGATTACCCGGTTTATATACCTAGGTATCTATTTTATTTGTGGTTCTAAAAAATTAAGCGCTCTCACACCACCCCAGTTAAGTTAATAGTTAAAAACCGGTTATCCGGTTTGTACTCACTTGTACGGAACCATCTGAGACGCTTCGTCAGCGCGGTTGCAGTTGAGAATGTTATTGAACTGTTCTTTGAGAGCTGAGACGGGACGCACGGCATCACTGGATTCTGCGGTTAGAATAGCTGAAAAGACAATAGTTTTTATAAACAAAAACAATTAAAAATATGTACTCACCAGTGTATTACGAGTATACTGTGTGTGGCGTTTCGAAGTAAGATTTATTTAGTCAACACTAACACAGACTCAAAAGCAGAGCCAGAGATAGAGCCAGACAGAGCTTGTGGTAAGCATTCAGATGGCCTATTTATTAGTGGTTAACAACTCTGCCTACAATAATGGCACTATGTACTTAGCTAGAATGTAAACATTTCGTAACTAAATTGCAGTTACGAAATGTCCCACCAATAATGAACATTAACATTGTTTTAGTAGTATTATAGCTGTTTATTGATTTAATAGTGTTTACTACAACTTAAGGAAATCACGAAGATTTTTATAATGTCCCAAAAGTTAAGAGCCGAGCGGGATTTGAACCCGCGACCTTCCCCGGGTTCAAATCCGCTCGGCTCTTAACTTTTGGGACATTATAAAAATCTTTGAGTATTATAGCTCTTTGTATGTGACTCGTGGGGGTGCGTACTACCACCATGCCTATTCCTGCCGTGAAGCAACATCGCTGTGTACAGGTTTGAAGGGTGTGGGTGCCGGTGAAATTACTGGCGTGTGAGGCTGAACATCTGTATGCCTCAAGTTGATGGACGCGAGGACCGTATCGGCGATGGTTACCATTTAACATCAGGTGAGAGAATACTTACACAGAGGTCCGTTCTCAGCCTCCTCACCGTACATGCCGAGGATGTCATCACCGGGCTCCATGCCCGAGCCTTCGATGTCGAGGTCTTCTGTACGGAGGGTGCAGTTCGCCCTCCAATCGTGATCGCAGCCCTAATGAAATAAGAATATTCAAAAACAAGCTAGCCGTACCCAAAGTGCCAGTGCATTTACAACATTTCGTTTACCAAATTTTGTTTTCGTTACGCCTACGTGCCTCTCTTTTTTGCATGGAAAATTATGAGACAACAACTCTGGCTACGTAACGTATTTTTGCCGTCTCATATTTTCTCCATACAATAGAGAGAGACAAATAGGCGAAACGAAAACAACATTTGGTAACGAAATGTGGTAGCAAAACTCGGACTTCGGGTACAGTTGAAGACTTTTCTCGTTAGAAGCCAGCTTTGAGTCATGTCATGGCCAAAACTTAAAACACTAAACATCTGTGCCACGTTTGAAAACCGGAAGTTCAACAGCATTTTGCTGGTTCCGGTGGATCCCTGCCCTGCAGCAACATTTTACTATATTCCTAGTAGACAAAAAAAAATTTTTGGCTCTAGCTATGGACATTTGCGTAGCGGCTGAGTACCTACTACGAATGAACAGTTTTGGAAAAAAAGTGAGAATTGCTTGGTTAATTAATTAATTCATATGAAGCCAACATTTTAGTAATTCACTATCGAAATTAGATACATTTTCGTGGACCCCTACTTACGAATTGTGAACCCCCATTTCTTTGTCAAGCCATCGTAGACCCCCGTCGAGTCTCCCGTGGACTCTTGGGGGTCACGGGGACCACGTTGGGAATCAATGGTTTAAACCCCATAGCCTAGGTGCTTATTAACTAGTGATAGACAATACCGTCTTTACCATAAGGGCACACGGGGCCCGTGCCTAGGGCCCCCATTCTCAGGGGGCCCCGAAGGATCGACAATTTCTCTAACACATTCATTCTCAAAACATTTTTGTCAGGCACATTACATTTTTTTCACAATTCTACGCCATTATATCCTACTGTATTTGATTACCTATAATAAATGGTTATGCTTAGTAAAAAAATGTTATTATAATCAGCTTTTATTACCTTCCAAAAGGGCCCAAAATTCTTGTGTGCCCAAGGGCCCCAGCCTAGTTTAAGACGGCCTTGGTGGTAGATGAAGCTTCTCACCTGTAATTCGAAGTCGAAGATGGTGCCAGCGGCGCAACTGAACTCGTCCTCATTTCCGTGATTGCACATGTAGAACTTGCTGCAATCTTCGAAGTGAGGCAGGAGGAGGAAGATCTGGAAATATAATATTTCATTCAAAATTCAAAGTAAAAAGGTCTTTTGCGGTATCTTTCACGGTATGACGCTTGTTCCTTGGGAGTTGGGGAGGCCACTTGTGTGGGACGCTACGTGTGTCGACACACTTGCGCCTTCTCATCTGCCAAGGACATCCGTTGTGGCGGGCGCGGCGGCAGATCTGGCCGAGGATCTCAAGAGGCGCAAATATGCAGGTCTCGACAGAGCCTACTTATTTACTCCTCTTGGGGTTGAGACTCTGGGTCCGTAACCGAGGCCTCGCGGGTCTTCAAAATTTTGTCTAGGCGACTGATCGAGGCGACGCGTGTCCCAAGAGCTGGTGGGTATCTGGCGCAGCGTATAAGCATTGCTATTCAGCGTGGCAATGCCGCCAGCGTCTTGGGGACGCTTCCGTCTGGCACTGATTTGGATCAGTTGAGCTATCTCTAGATCGTTTGTAACGATCTGCAGATAGCTCAACTGTTTCTTGTGTATTTTGTACATTTTGTAAATATTTTGTTTAATTGTAAGTTTCTTTGTGTAAATAAATCCTTTAATATATTAAAGCTAGGTGAGTCTATAGGTGCCAGTTTCACGCAACCAAGCCTATAAGGCCAGGTTTACAGACATAGTAATTAACTAGCATTTTTAGTAAATACTCACAAAGTTGTTGAAGGTTGGAAGGTTGAATGAAAAAAAATGAATGCAGTCTAACATTTGGTTGTGGTGGAGTTTCGAAGAACCGACAACCGTTGGGAATAAAGGTTCTCGAATGGCGATCACGAACCGGAAGATGAAACGTAGGGCGCCCACCCACCAGATGGACTGACGATATTGTTAAGATCGCAGGAAGTCGGTGGATGGAAAGTGCTCAGAATCGATCGTCCTGGAAATGTGTAGGGGAGGCCTATGTCCAGCAGTGGACTTCTTCAGGCTGATGATGATGTTAGCATTTGGTACAACATAGGGCTTGAGAAAAATAAATAAATATTAAATAAATATTGTGGACAATTCACACAACACAACCCAGCCCCAAACTAAGCAGAGCTTGTACTATGGGAACCAGATAGCTGATATAATACTTGAATACATTTTTTTTTGTAAATACATACTTAGAATACAATATAACACCCAGACAGAGAGCAAACATTTATATTCACCACACAAATATTTGTTCTCGGTGGGGATCGAACCCACGACCTACGGCGCAGAAGGCAGAGCTACTACCAACTGAGGTAGAGGCCAGTCAAATATACTTCTAGGACTTATTAGTTCAGGTTAGTGTACAGTCCGTCAGTCAGTTCTGTTTCAATTTAAATTTTACTCACAAGACCTTCAGGATCACAGCTCAAAGTGTTAGGATCGATGCCCTCCATTGGCCTGAAGACATCCATAATGAGCACCTTCCTTTCAGCCTCAGAGGGAATAGCGGCCGATGATACCACGACCACGGCCAACAGGAAGGAAAGAGATTGAGCTGGAAACCAAAGAAGATTTAAAGTATGATAAATTCCGATGAAGACGAATATCATAGAGCATCTAATAAAAAATGTCTAGTTCAGTCAAGGAAATGGTCGGCCAAAAAATGTATGGGGTGGAGGCCTTCTGGTGTGGATTAGAAATTTTCAGTTATAAAACGCTTTTATTACTTAGACAATTTTAGGTTAAATTGTCTAAGTTTTATTAGCTTCCCTGTTTGTATGTAACCGACCTCTTTGAGCTCGATTTTGTCCTACTTTGAACGATCAGATTTGATTCAAACTTTGCACACCTGTCAAAGGTCGATGACAATGCAATAATATGAAAAAAAAAATTAAAAAAAATGAAAAATAAAACTAAAAAATAAATTATAATTGAACTAAAAAGTTAAAAATAAAACGAATAATCAATTGAAAATTTTATATTATTGTGCAAAAAAAGCGTGGGGTACTTGATTTTGATTGTTGTAAATAGTTTATTATATATTATCTGAAGTTATTATAAAAAGCAGCCCACGCATTTTTGTACAATAATATAAATTTTTCAATTGATTCTTGCAGTTTTATTTTTAGTTTTTTAGTTCAATTAGTTATTTAAGCGTTTTTTTTTTTAAGTTTTTTAAACTATAATTTATTTATGTTGGGTCAATCCACAATCCCAAATCCAGCAAAGCGTGTACTGTAGAAACTAGAGAGCTGATATTATTATAATACTTCTTGAATTCTGTCAGCTGTTTTGCTGATTTGCTAACTTCATAAAATTAATTAGAAATGGTAATTGTAACTTGTAAGCGACACGTGACAGGGCTGGTGGGTATTTGGCACACCGCATTAGCATTGCTATCCAGCGTGTACCACGGAGGATTTTATAAGGTAATGCCGCCAGTTTTGGGAACGCTTCCGTCTGGCACATGATTTGGGTCAGTTGAGCAACTGTTTCTTATGTATTTTGTACATTTTGTAAGTTTCTTTAATAAATGAACTCCTATTAAAATTCTGTTTTAACCGACTTCCAATCAAAAAGGAGGAGGTTCTCAATTCGGTTGTATTTTTTTTTAATGTTTGTTACCGCATAACTTCGTCATTTGTGAGCCGATTTGAAAAAATATTTTTTTATCTGAAAGGTACTGCTTCCAGATTGGTCCCATTTTAATTTTATTAAAATCGGTGTTGCCATTTTTTTTTAAATATTTTTTTTAATGTTTGTAACTGCATGCCTCCGTCATTTATGAACCGATTTAGAAAATTATTGTTTTATTTGGAAGATTATTCTTATGTCCAGATTGTCCCAAACAAATTTCATTAAAATCGGTTTAGCCGTTTGGCAATGAAGTCGGTTTCTCAAGTTTTTTAAACTTATAATTATTAAAGTTTTTGATTCCATCGGCTAGATGTAGATAGAGGTAGGTAGCTACAATTTTGAAACGATTACTCCAGTGGAATTTTACTTCGTATCTATCTGTATTAATTTGTAGACAAGTAGATAATATACCTATAAGTATAATTAAGTACATACTAAGATTGTATTAAGCTAAAAAAAGACTTACCAATCATGATTTAGAGAAAAAGATCTACAAAAATACCACAAACTTTAAATTTAAATTGAATTGAAATCGCCTTAGACAGTGTCTTAGAGGACTAGCTGTATAAAACCGTCTGGATTCAAGAAATAATTACACAGATAATATAGAATATTGCTCCAACAAACTTAAAAAAATATTATGCTGTTGATAAACAATAAAATCATACAATTTTCAACTCTATTCTTAGGACAGTAAAGAAACTGATTCGTTCAAGACTTATTTTTGGCTGCAATATCTCTAAGGAAGAATAGAATTAGTGCTATCAAAATGATAAAAAATGCAAAAATACTAATTTGATTACACGTCATATAAATTTAAATTAATCATACGTCTACTAGAATAACAAGATATGGGTAAATAAATATGTAGCTAAGCAAAGTATATAGTAGTAGAACTCTTTGTGTGTGTCTCGTGGGGGTGCGTACTACCACCATGCCTATTCCTGCCGTGAAGCAACATCGCTGTGTACAGGTTTGAAGGGTGTGGGTGCCGGTGACATTACTGGCACGTCACGTGAAGCTGAACTGTATGCCTCAAGTTGATGGACGCAGGGCAGTGCACTGTAGGGCACGTTCCTGACGAGTGTGATTACGCTAAAGGCGATCGTGCGTCGTATGGGAACCGTCAGTTTTACATTTAAACAGTTTTATTTTAAAAATCACTAAGTTAATATAAGATTCTAAGAAAAAGGAAGGATAATTTCAAGAAAGTACTGTACCTTAATCTTAACTCGTCGCTTGATTTTTGGAAAGTACCTACCTAATTATTACGGAAATAGTAGATTATGCGCCAAGGGGATAAAGTAGGTAGTGTCTTATGTAGCGGGCGCCGTATTGAATCCCGAGCAAAACGAAGGATTCTAGCGCACATTATCACCGCTACGAGTTCGATTTCGAGCAGAGCGAGGGAGTTAAGACAAGAATCCTGAGTGCAGCGAGGGATTCAAGGTCGCCCAAGACGATGGCACCTTTATCCCCGAGGTGAATACTCTACTTTTCACACCATCTACGAGACAACAAAATGCTATAGTACTAGAATCAAAGAATTTATTAAAATTACATTAACAGTTATCAGACTTATTCGAAACCATTAAATGTTAAAGATAATGTTTGATACATTAGACCAGGGGCCCGACCATGAGGTCTATAAGGGCCAGATAGAACTGACCCACACATTCATACTTTGACCCACACATTTAAACCTAAGAAGTTATTAGTGTGTAGGTTAGCAGACTTGTACACACATTTGTAATTTAACTAACATAGATGATTGTCTTTGGATGTGTACCAACCTTTTTCTACTTTTAGGACTTTTTTTTCGGAAATGTAAGATTTTTCGATATTCCGCGTCCACTCTTTTAGGCCGGTAGCACACACACGTTTTGTGTGTTGAATGTGTTTGAACGGCCATGTGGCCGGAAAAGTGTCGTCAAAATACATGAGCATGAGTTACCTCGCTCTGAGGCGTTCCATTTAAGACTTGTAGCCCAAGTAACAAAATTTGGTACTATAAAAGTCCTGAGAACGTTTAAGAACGTGCTAGTTAGTGTTCAAGATTAGTACTATAATGGTGTTGTAAACGTTTACAAAACCCCGAAAAGGCCCTAGTTTTATCACTGATTTATTATAAAAACATTACATAAAGGCTCTTACGGTGATAAATCAGCTCTATAGTTGAAATGTAAAAGTGTCGAGAAACGCTTTTTAGTACTAAAATAGTGCTGTCTGCAACTTTTATATCACAAATTTGCACTATTAAAGTAACCAAAACATGTTTATAGTGCTATATTGCACCGTAAACGATTCCAGTGATCTTTATTATCACACTTTTCTCGAATAAATATTTTTGTATTTGTATTGGTTGTTCCCCAAGAAAATAAAATATTATTCTTTATGTAATTTGCCATGTTTGCTTAGCGTAATATGTAATACGGACATACTAAAAAATGTAACTCTGCCATAAATTGCACTTGCGAAAATAATTGTATCGATAAAATCATTATGCTGATTTAGAATTTGATGATGCGCCCTCATATTTTTTATGTTTTAATTTTATATAAATTAATAAAATAAGGACTTGTCCCGACTATGGCTGCTATAGTACATATTGGCTCCAGCCGTGCTGCTAATGTGCTATCAAGGCAGAAAACAGCAGCCATCTTATTTTCACCACAAGCGAATTAGGGTTCGTTGTCCAAATGTCCAATACTAGTGATATAATTGACACTGAAAATCTAGTATAGATCTAATTAGCCCTTTAATTATTGATTTTAGTACATTTATATTACGGTTTAGTCTCGTAGTAGTAACAAAAACTCACCAATAGAGCTATTTAGAATTTAAATTATTTAGCAACTGCACCAGGAGTCGCTATGGTGCTATTTAGTACTATAGAAGAGTGTTCATTACTTTTACATATCAACCCCATAGCGATGTTGAAGGAGCTCTTAAGAAGCTTACAGGTTACGTAATGGTTTTGCAAGGTACTTATAAAGTGCAGATTGATCCTGTAATAGTATTTTCAATACTGCTACAATACTAGCACTGTAATAGTACATTGTTACCTGAGTGTTGAAAGTCACGTTTTTTGAGTCCCGAGACGGGTTTGGCGCCAGAGCGTTAGCGAGGGCGCCAATGGAGCTTGAGGGACTTAAAAGACTTTCAACCGAGGTAAACACTGTGCTTTTCATTACGAATACAAGGAAAGCAAAAATAAAAACATGAAAGAAAAATTTGTGAAAATGAAGATTGAATTGCCGCCTTCCCGGTTTTTTTTTCTTTTTCTCTGGCGGGCCTTCGGCTTCGGCTCGCCAGCATTATTCAGCCATTATTTTCATTCTCATAATTTAAAAAATGGTAAATGTCAAATCTATGTTATTTTAAATAAATAGTTGAAGCTATATATTAATCAAGTAATTTAGAAGATATATTATTTATTTAATACTATCTTTATGTAATTTAAATTTAAATTTTACATTGCGCTATCTTATTAGACTTTTTAAACTTCTTACTGTTGTAATGGGTTTCCAACCTACATACTGAATAAAAAGTTGGAATTTGGTTGAACGACCTCCTTGCAGTTAGAAAGACTTTAGAAAGTTGGAACATGGTTGAATAAAATAGAACTTGTTTTTTTTTATAATTTGACAGCTGTCAGTAGAAAGCGATTCTCCCTAGGGCTGAAAGTTTTACTTTCAATTAGGCCCCTCAGGCAACTTCAGACCTACTTTCAGAGTATGAGTAATGAAAAAGTTATTTTTACGTATTATTAGTGCAAAATAGATAGGTACATACAAGTGTCAGTAAGATCATAGTACTAAATCTATAGTACTAAATAGTACCATCATGGCTTTTTTCATATCTATTACAGTGCAACACTTTAAAGATTCTTTTGTATGGTCCTGTAAGCGTTTTAAGAGCTAACTTATAGAACTTAAATGCTCTTTAATCTTATAGAATCAAAGCGCTCTGTTAAAAACCTTTATAGTACAAGCAGTCACAATGCTTACCATTATAGGGTTACTATATCACTGTTTGGTGATAAAATGCCTTGGTTATAGAAGCTTTTGCTACTTGGGAGTGCAAGCGAGAGCGCGGAACGAGCGACAAAGAGGCACAATCGGCCTCCGCGTTCGGCAGCGTTCGACATCTGTGTATTTTCAGACGATGTCACTTTCAACTATCGTCAGTAAACCGACTTTACAGACAACCGTTTTTTTTATCTAAACAACTAATACAAGGTGTATCTAAATATGTGTACTATGCGAAGGTGGGGGGTTTCAGACCACAATGGTGATCAGTTGTGGGGGGGAGAAAATTAAAAATTCCTATTTTCAGTTTCCCATACAAAAATATTTAATTTCATAATGCCTAAATAAATTGACAACCCTATCCTTGTAACCCCTTGACCCCTTGACCTACTACCTCTGTAGGTCTACTACTACTACCTACTACCTCTGTAGCTGAGTTTAGGGTTGTCACTTTGTATAAAGTCAGCTGTTCATGTTGAAACTTCGTTGCAGTTTTTTTCAGAGATACCAATCGAAGTTCGAAAAGTCGTTGAACAAAAGTTGTTCCCCGGGGGGTGGAAATTCACCCCCCTTCGGGATAGTACACATATTTTGATACACGTTGTATAGTTGAATGGAACAAGCATAATATGGATATGGTCCTCGTGTTGTAGAACCTAAAAAAAAAAACATGTCTGTGGTAAATGCTCGGAACGAGCATTAAAAATCCTATTACCACACTGGTTTGAAAGAACTAATGACACGACAAGAAGCAGTGGGCACTTAGGTAAGAAATAGCAAATAGGATTAAGATATGAAAAAAAAATAACTACCTAACTCAATAATCTGTACATTAGATAGTACCTAATTATAAGATATGTATTATAAATCTTCCACTGAAATTAACTGATTATCTACTGTTTTGCTGACTTGCGAGTTTGTGATTAACATTTTTGGACGTGATACCTTAAGTATCACCTAAGAGCGGGTCGTGCGAAAATTTGAGATTTGTTGTTAAAAAATTCATAACTAAATAACTAAGTGACATTTTAAAAATCGCAAAAGGAGTAATAGACTATACATTTGAGATTTATTCGAATTTAAGTGTGTTAAAAAAATATACTATTTAACATGACATTCTATTTAACGCTGACATACGATTTTCATTAGCGTTAAATAGAATGTCATGTTAAATAGTATATTTTTTTAACACACTTAAATTCGAATTAATCTCAAATGTATAGTCTACAATTAGTCCTTTTGCGATTTTTAAAATGTCACTTAGTTATTTAGTTATGAATTTTTTAACAACAAATCTCAAATTTTCGCACGACCCCCTCTTAAGGGGGTACGATTTCCATACAAACTTAATTTACACAACTATGGGCGAATAAAGTATTAATGTACACTGAAATAGCTGTAATAGGCTTTTACAGTGGTCCTTATTACCGGCCAGTTATATAAAGTTGGAGTGTCAGCCGTTGGTCGTGGCAGTCGGGGCTTCAGAAAAAGAATGACGAAAAAATTACTTTTTTTGGTTTTTTATTAATATTTCCGTTATCCTACAGTTTTCTCCAACTTTATATAACTGGCCGGCAATAAAGACCACTGTAAAATTCTATTACAGCTATTTCAGTGTATTTGTTTGCCCATAGTTGTGTAAATTCAGTTTGTATCGGAATTGAAGCTTCCATAAAGGAACAACTAGTACTTAATGATATAACAAAATCGGGGGATACGAACAGTTAAGTGTTGCAGCTATTTATCTACTATCCCCATCTAAACAATGATTTTTTCGGTTCGGAAAATGTATGCACACAATGCTAGTGCTGCTCAAACGGTGAAGGAAAACATCGTGAGGAAACCGATAGCTTAGTCAGCTCTGTGTATTGACCATGTCTTTCCTGTGGATTAGGCCGACTAAGCTGTCAGGATGGTATAGGTGCTGGGCAAGCCTATTCCATCTTAAATCCTGTCCCAGGCACTATAGCGTCCCGCAAGTAGGGCTTGAGTAATCACTATTGCC
Organism: Thera britannica; assembly: GCA_939531255.2. Lineage (NCBI taxonomy): Eukaryota > Metazoa > Arthropoda > Insecta > Lepidoptera > Geometridae > Thera > Thera britannica. Next base: position 5,677,912 of record OW618052.2, read on the forward strand.
CCTGACGCTATTTATAAATCTACAATAAATGCGAAGGCCTGTTTTTAGGGTTCTGTAGCCAAATGGCAAAAACGGAACCCTTATAGATTCGCCATGTCTGTCTGTCTGTCTGTCTGTCCGTCCGTATGTCACAGCCTTTTTTCTCCGAAACTGTAAGAGCTAGACTGATGAAACTTGGCGAGTAGATGTATTCTGTGAACCGCATTAAGATTTTTACATAAAAATAAAAAAAAAACTATAAATTTCGGGGGTCCCCATACTTGAAACTGAAACTCAAAATATTTTTTTTCATTGAACCCATACGTGTGGGGTATCTATGAATAGGTCATTAAAAATGAATTAAAGGGGGGGGACCAACTTTTTTCCACTTTGGAAGTGTCTCTCGCGCAAAATATTAAGTTTAGAAAAAAACGATATTAGAAACCTCAACATCATTTTTGAAGACCTATTCATAGATATCCCACACGTATGGGTTTTATGAAAAAAACATTTTGAGTTTCAGTTTCAAGTATGGGGACCCCTAAAATTTATAGTTTTTTTTCTATTTTTTTTTTATTTTTCTACTTGCCAAGTTTCATCAGTCTAGCTCTTACGGTTTCGGAGAAAAATGGCCGTGACATACGGACGGACAGACAGACAGACATGACGAACCTATAAGGGTTCCGTTTTTGCCATTTGGCTACGGAACCCTAAAAATGGATTGAATATGATTATTTATTAAAAGCCTGCTATTATGAAAGCGCTCACAGAGTAGCTGCCATGCTATGTCATAGTTATCAGCTGAGAAATCAAGAGTGAATGATGAATGCTGCATTATCCTTCAAAGCTGCACGTAAGTAATGGAACTTATTTACCTACCTTTATTAGACAATCTCTTTACCTGCATAATTATACAGGGTTATTCATTATTAGCTGCAAATACTCAGGAATTAGGTTCAACAAATAAAATAAAAAATATTTATGAAATGATTTTTTTTAAGTTTTGTTATGAAAATCCCGAGAAAATCGATAAAGGAATCATTGGCGCCTGACCTATTTTAACCTTTGATCCGCGCCCGCGCGCCGTGAGCGACACTCTGCGTTCAGTCGCTGCCTGGGTGGGTCATCGTCCTGTTCTCCATGGCAATCATTATGCAATAGCCGTAAAGAAATTAAAAAAAAAAATTAAATCAAAATTAAAAAAAAATCATTTCATAAATATTTTTTATTTTATTTGTTGAACCTAATTCCTGAGTATTTGCAGCTAATAATGAATAACCCTGTATAGCCTTAAAAAAATGTACATATATTAGCCATAGCCATTAAGATCTTCTCTGTACAACAGTTATGCAATAAATATTTCTGATTTCTGAAACTATACATGCCCAAAGTACCTACGTACGGTTCTAGGCAATAAATTTTGAACATCGGCTTTCCTGCTTTCGTAGAGCGCTATCTCTTTCTAACGCACACTACACTCTATGAAGCCGAAATTAGCCGATATATTATTTGTTGCCTACTAATAAGTATAGATAGTAAGATAGTGCAATCCACGAAGGCGCGCCCCACTATTCCTCCTAACCGTTTATAGTATATGTGTGCAAGCTTCCGTCAATGTTTGAGTGTTATCGGTACACACTAATAACCTATGAGTGCACACGCACACTACAATGAATAGACTACGGTTCGCGACTGCCGCTCGGAGCAAACTCCCCGCACCCCGCGATCCCCTCAACCGACAATTGGTGGGGCGCGTCTTCGTGAATTGCACTATCTGAGCCCGAAGTCCCAGTGCATCTAAAACATTTCGTTACCAAATTTTGTTTTCGTTTTGCCTATTTGTCTCTGTCTATTGTATGGAAAAAAGATCAGACAACAACTCTTAACTACGTAACGTATTTTTGCCGTCTCATATTTTCTCCATACAATAGAGAGAGACAAATAGGCGAAACGAAAACAACATTTGGTAACGAAATGTGGTAGCAAAACTCCGACATCGGGTACTGTACCATCTAATGGTCGTGGGGTCATGGTGACCGCTTATTGTTGATGAAGTATATCTGACTATCTAATACCTATCCTTGTTCTTTTTACTGTTTTTTCCCCTACTCTAAGAATGTACATAGTACTTATATAGGTAGCGGCACATAACTTTAGCGCTGACCGTTATTGCGCAGAAGCCAAAAATGAGGTACCTGAGGGGGGCTAGCGGTATGAAGGGCGGGCGTGCGTGGCACTGATTGGCTCTCCAGTCGCACTCCGCTCTCTGTACCAATAGGACACTCTGCACACATCCACACATCCAGTGTACGCGACATGCGCACACTACGACGCATGCGCAGCTATCCCCTTCGCGTATCGCTCAGAGCTAATGTTATATGCCGCTAGTTATACTAAATGTATAATTTAGTTTATATTGTTATCTCTGTTCACGCTGTGTTTCTGTGTCCAAAATAAATAGATGGGTTGATAGAAAACTCTTTATTGTACACCTTACAAACGAATAAAAAATTCGAATTAAAAAAACTTCTTATATTTATGACTTCTTATAAGATGTCTTATCACTAAAAATATTTATTTCTCCTTTGTATGGAGGGAATTTAAATATGTTTTCTTACTTTTTTCTAAATACCAACCAACGAAATTTAACTCCCCATTTTTAATGCGTAGGTAGGTACTTTCTATAAATGTATGTAGTTATAATAATAGACTGTTAAACCCTACAGGCAACCATCCTTCCACTTCCTCATAGGTAGAGGAATATCCATTTTCTGTGAAACTTTTTCAAACGGATAGTTGCTGTAGTCCTGCCAAAAAATGGGTACAACACAGCGGAATGCACAATCAAATTTTTGTAGTACATCCATGTCGCCTGCGTCTATTGTAAAGTCGAAAATAGATGCGTTTTCGAGAACACGAGCCTTTGTGATTGTTTTCGGGATACTGACGATACCGCGTTGGGACTGAAACAAGAAAAAAATATATTGTATGTAAGTAGGTTACCCAAAAAGTTCCATGGTAAAAAAGTTTTGTGACAAAGCGCGCCAATCTGAAACGAACGTATCTTTCAGTTACATTCTAGAGTTGAAACTTGAAGCTAAGGTAAGAAGTGCCAGCTAGAGGCCCTTACCCACAAATAAAAGTCTTTAAACGTGATCACGCTGTTTTCGTTTTGAAAGAGGTTGGTTCTAAGATTCTATTTTCAAAATAATACAAGTCAATTTGACAGGTTATTAAAAGCCAAATGATTACTTGAAAATAGAACCTTCAAACATAAAGGCTGCGGATTGAATTTAAATGTGTGTTTTGACTACTAACCAAGTATTTCAAAGCGATTTGCGATACAGTTTTCCCATACTTCCCCGCCATAGCCAATAGAGTAGGGTTATCTAACTTAGGCTCCGGGCTGTTTGGTATAACCCGGCTGGGCACCATGGTCCCGAACGGCGAGTATGCGACCACGACGATATAATTGTGCAGGCAGTACGTGACTAGCTCGTCTTGACCTAGGTTTAGGTTAATCTGTGGAGAATGAGGTAAATAAGGTTATTAAAAAATTTTTTTATAAAATTTTGTGGCATGGTTGTCTTTGATAATTATTTTGAAAAGAATAAATAAAGCACTTTCACTAACCTAAAAAAACTAAAGCCCGTCACACACGTAGCTAGAATATAATAATATTAATTATAGTAATGCATATTATGATATATTATCTAATACAAATATTCAAGTGACCGCACATGTGTGGCTTTAATATATCGACGCTTGAAAGGCAAAAGTTACCAAGTGACACTTTGGTTGATATTGAGTTATATATTTTCTGTGACGTCACCAACTTGTACCGTAATTTATATTATCGCATATTATAGCACGGCATGTTAATATATTATAGCTACGTGTGTGACGGGCTAAAGTCTTTAAATTTCTAGCCCTTAAGCTTTATATATTTATTTTTATTTTTCGAGCAGCGTGATTGCAAAACTAAAATGCTAATGGGAATAAGTCTGCGCAGTACATAAAAACTTTTTTTTTATCTAAAATCAAAAGCACTATTGCAACTATGTATATTGTAAATAAACTTACAACAAGGCACTAACAGCTTGGTTCATCATTACCTAAAGGAAGTTCTAATAGCCTATCACACCTCCACTTGGTTAAGGCAGTCCACTTGGTTGGCAGTTCCTACCTTCTTCTTTACTTCCTCTTCTTTTCAATGCAGAGATGATAGCTGGCAGAGGGGAATGGAAGAGGAAGACATGTTGTGCCGACCGCACATAAAGAAGAATAAGGGCAGGAAGATACCTCAACTTAGAGCACTGGTGGTCTAGTGGTAGCAGCCCCGCCTTCCGATCCGAAGGTCGTGGGTTCGAATCAGTCGTGTACCATTGAGTTTTTCTGTCGAAAAATGTGTGTGCACTATGCCAGTACTCTCAAAACGGTGTAGGAAAACATCGTGAGGAAACCGGCCGGCGTTTCGTAGAACTTAAAATAGTTCAAGCAACACGTGTCACGCTAAAAGGGCCCGCCAGCGGCCTAATTGTGGAAAGACCATCCCACACATCAAGTGCGGATGATAAATTTGCTGACAAATTTTGATACCTCAATTTGGTTGATTGCTGGTGGAATTTTGCAGTTCCGCACCAATCTCCTCAGCTGGTCGATATTGAAGTTGGAGACTCCAATGCCTTTCGTCAGACCCTTGGCGAGAACTGCCTCGAACCCACGCCATGTCTCTTTGTAGTCAATCTTCTCATCTACGCCATCTTCCTGAGATTATTAAAATAGACCTGAGAACATCAGCTACGGAGATAGCGTCTCTCAAACATAGGAAAATATCGTGAAGAAACCCGCGGCTTAGTCAGCTCCACACGTATTGACCATGTCTTTCCTGTGGATTAAGCCGACTAAGCTGGCAGGATGGTATAGGTGCTGGGCAAGCCTATTCCATCTAAAATCCTGTCCCAGGCACTATAGCATCCCGTAAGAAGCGGCATGAGTAAAAACCTTGCCCCTGACGCTACATTATTTATCTAATTTATATTATTATGCACTACCACTACAAGTGTGTTGTTAATTTTTGCACACATAAATGGTAAAAACCTGTGATACTAATATACATACTTTTGACATCTGGAGTCTAATTTATTCATGACTCAACAAAGTAGAATGAAAGAAAGAAAGAAAATCGTTTATTTATACAAACTATACTAGACAAGAAATAAAACAATAAAAAAGTGTTACCATGTACAAACATACAGTGATACAGTGTTACCATGGACAAAATAATATAATTTGTCTATGGTGTTACTAACACAGTACGCAAAGTGTTGTGGGTGTGTGAGGGTGTGTGTGTGAAATGCTGCCATGTATGGTCTGTATAAAAAAATCTTTAATTCTTCTTTAATTCTTTAATGCACACAGAAATATTTACAAAAAAAGTAATAACAAAGGACATGTACATGTAAAAATCAGTCAAACTCACGTTAATAGACATGGGCCAGTGCATAAGCACCATATCCACATAGTCCAAGTTCATCCTCTTTAAAGACCCTCGCAAAGAGACCTCTACGTCAGCCGCTCGATGGTAATGCTGCCAAACCTGCAATAGGAAACTATGGTGTCACATCGATTTTTGTGACCGTTGAAACTACGTCATAAAGTGTAGTGAACTCCTCTGTCTACAGGGTTATTCATTATTAGCTGCAAATACTCAGGAATTAGGTTCAACAAATAAAATAAAAAATATTTATGAAATTATTTTTTAAAGTTTTGTTAAGAAAATCCCGAGAAAATCGATAAAGAATATCATTTGGAATCATTGGTGCCTGACCTATTTTGACCTTTGATCCGCGCCCACACGCCGTGAGCGACACTCTACGTTCAGTCACCACCTGGGTGGGTCATCGTCCTGTTCTCCATGGCAATCATGCAATAGCCGTAAATAAATTAATATAAATAAAACTTTTGATACAAAAACTTAAATCAGTTTAGGAATTAAATTGATTCGGCCAAACCAATATTCACTACCCAAAAATTAGGCCCTGTCAGTTTGTGAAGCTATTAATGAATAACCCTGTATAGTCTGTTTAGAACTTTTTGTTCATCATAGTTTCTTTTATCGAAGGTCCATATTCAAAATTTAAATATTTAGGCAGTTGTTTTTAGTTGTTCTCAATTGTTCCTCCGCTCTCGCATGAGAGGAGTTAAATAAAAGTTTCTGGAAAGACGTGATGTGGTTTTTAATAATACTTCTTGAGGCGATAGGAAGAATTAGAGCAGGCGCCCATTCTTTCTTTTAGCACTCAAACGTCACCAACGCGCTACAGACCCTGTAACATCTCCGGGTTCTTTCATCTGCGGTAAATGCGGCCATGCCTGCCACTCTCGTATCGGTCTTCATAGCCATGAACGGAAGTGTTCTACTTCTGGTTCATGTGCAATAACCTGACTGACACCACCTAAATCATCTGTAATAGATGGTACAGGTCAATGATGACCTAGACCCATAAGTCACCTTAGTAGTGATAAACAACTCTTCTCTCTTCACCACGCCCTCCTTGATCTTCCTGTTTACGACCTGGCCGACCTCTGGCACGACTCGGTAGAAGTGGGCAGTGTCGATGTGACGGTAGCCGATATCGATGGTGACGAATCTAAGTATTATGGGTTCTGTTTTTGCCATTTGGCCACGGAACCCTAATTAAAATAAAAACATTTAATTTAATTTATGCCTAGACTCATATACCTTAGTAGTGATAAACAACTCTTCTCTCTTCACCACGCCCTCCTTGATCTTCCTGTTTACGACCTGGCCAACCTCTGGCTCGACTCGGTAGAAGTGGGCTGTGTCGATGTGACGGTAACCGATATCGATGGCATAGGATAGCGCATCCATCATCTTGGGGCAGTCTTCAGCGAGGAACTCCATCTTAAATAAACTAATCGTTTAATCTTTAAATAAAGAAGGTGTGTTAAAATAAGGTAGGCTGTAGATAACTACATGAATAGTACATGGTATGTTTGTTAGATTACATTTTTGTGAAGCCCCAATAAAGATTATTATTATTATCCACTGGCCTCAGCTCAGTTGGTAGTAGCTCTGCCTTCTGCGCCGTAGGTCGTGGGTTCGATCCCCACTGAGAATAAATATTTGTGGGGTGAACACAGATGTTTGTTCTCTGTCTGCGTGTTATATTGGATCCTAATTATGTATTTACAAAAAAAAAATATTTAATCTTCTGATTGGTAATCAACGTGTACAGTTGTAGTCCGTCCAAGCTAAGTCTGCATTTTTCCAAAAATGGTAGAATTCAAAAATTTAAATTTCAACTTCAAAAGAGGGCTTGATACTTTTGTTTCAAAAAGTTTAAAACCAATGGTTGATTTGGCTAAAATTGTAAGGCACTGAGACCGTCAAATGACTTTTCGCTCGCATATTCACTACACTTACGTCAGCCAATATGTGTCACAAGCAACAAAGTTGTGCTCAAGTTTTCATTTCTATCGGTATACCCGGATATTTTTTTTTAAGACTGACAGACTTCGTATTCTGACAGTACCTACCTTGTCAGACATGCCCAGCCACGTCCCATACCCCAGCACTGGGATCTGAGCGCCATTGTTCAATTCTAATGTTGGGATGTTGACCTGAAATCAGATTATAATCACATTGTATTAACGATACTCACGGATTGATAGAAGATACCAACTGTTGCTCATCGGGGTTCAAATAATACGATGTTAAAACAATGAGAATAGTTTAACTTTAGCTTTAATCAATAATTTTACAAACATTAGATACAAAAGGCCACACAGCCATGCCTAACCTAGACGACTCACGGATCACGAATGCCCCCGCACCCGCTACGCCCTGCTCATATGGGGCGTCAAATTACATTACACAACTAATAATTTAAATAGATGATGCTAGTAAGTACAATGTATCTGCTATAATCCATAACCATTACTTTAATTCAAAGTTAAATATTAATTGCTTATTATTTACATTTTATATAAAATCAATAAGATTTGCAAAAATTTCAAGAAATAAAAGCCCAAATGCTAACAATTGCTATATTAATCCGAAGAAAGTTCCAACTTTGCACAATGTTTTCATTACCGTCACACAAGATAACACTAATAACAATATATAAAAAATAAAATAATGCCAGGAGTTCTAATAAAATGCAACAGTTAAATTGTTTAATGACACTCGTATCTAATTAGCCAACTGATAATACAAATATTAGTTATACATTATAGTGTATAAACAATACTAGTTAAAGGAGGCTTAAATAAATAAAAAATATGCCATGCTATGATAATTATACCTACTATGGTATAATTTGGTGCTTTCATAGAATTAGATAAGTATTGTTAGTGAATGTGCGGTCACATGAATATTTGTAAAGAAAATATATCGTAAAACGCCTTGCTATAATGTATATTAATATGTATTATAGCTACCTACGTGTGTGACGGGCTTTATACCTAATACAAATATTAGATAAACATTATAGTGCTTAAACAGTACATAGCTAAAGGAGGCTTAAATAAATAAATAATATGCCATGCTATGATAATTATACCTACTATGGTATAATTTGGTGCTTTCATAGAATTAGATAAGTATTGTTAGTGAATGTGCGGTCACATGAATATTTGTAAAGAAAATATTATATCGTAAAACGCCTTGCTATAATGTATATTAATATGTATTATAGCTACGTGTGTGACGGGCTTTATACCTAATACAAATATTAGATAAACATTATAGTGTTTAAACAATACATAGTTATAGGAGGCTTAATTATATAAATAATATGCCATGCTATGATATATACATATACTTACTACGGTATAAGTTGGTGCCGTTATAGAATTAGATAAGTATTGTTAGTGTGTGTGCGGTCAGATAAATATTTGTAAAGAAAATATATCGTAAAACGCCTTGCTATAATGTATATTAATATGTATTATAGCTACGTGTGTGACGGGCTTTATTCCTAATACATACCCAATACATAATCTCGTCTCAACTTACGGCACAGTACATTTACTCGTTATAGAGCATTAGAGCACTTTTTGTAATATGACTACTGAAAATCTAACTATTAGCCTATTTTATGATTATATTTCCAATTGCTGTTGATTTTCTAATAAAAAAACAACTATTGTCGATGACCGAAGCTAAGGCCGTGCCCTAGCTATTTATATAAATATTTATTCTTGGTACTTTAATTATATAATATCAATAATAAATTATAACTTACCTTAGCCATGACGCTCGATGAAACCGGTGACACAGATAGAAAATACCTACAGATTTATTACCCCACGTAAGGTAGAATAGTTTGATTGTAGTAAAAATAAAACACTTTTGTAAACAAGCGTTTCTTGAGACGCAAGTGCATCACTGCACTGGCATCATAATACTACTAGCATTATTATTTTAACCTTGACATGACATAGACATTTGCTATTGAGATGATCTCATTGTCCAAAGAATATTAAAAACAGACAGCAGTGCACAGATGTGACTCGCGGATTTCTAGAAGAATTATTATAATTATTTCAAATTTTTATTGAGAAAGAGCAATCCCACGAGTGGTAGACATAAGTCTAAACTCTAAATTATAAATAAACATGTTATAATTTTTTTATTTACGTAAAAATGCCAATGGCTGACGAAGTGACGAAATATTCGTCAAGATCCGCCGACCGTATATTGTATTAAAATGTTATTTAAATGGATTTATGTTGCTACGCATATAAACGTAGGTACAATACACACTCTAGTGAACATAATAATCTTTGCCCAGCAGAATCATTAATTGAGTTGATAGTTAAAACAATGTTACACAGAATTGTACAGTCATACAGCATGAATAATGTTTAGGTACTTTACATACGGTAATTTTCTCTTCTATTTTACAACTCTCGTTACTAACGGACTGACTGACTGAAAACCAACGCACAACTTAGACGTATGGTTCTATGAAACTTGAAGGGTAGATTCCTGGTTTAGTGTGGGGGTGCACTTAGAAAGGGATTCTCGAAATTCAACCCATAAAGGGGTGCAGCGGGTGGTGAAGTTTGTATGGAAAAAACTTAACGATTAATGTAAAATATGAGCAGGCGCCGGATCTCGGGAGGTTGAAATTAGCTGTTTGACGAATCTTCCATTCGCTACTTGGAGGGTAGTTCTAAATGCTCGAAGATGCGCTACTGGCCATTTACGCACAAACGGCTAACAAAGAGAATGTATACTGCTAACTTCATGCTTGCGGAGCCTGCCTAGATTGTAATGTTATTAGCATAGGTTATTATTTTACTATCCCATAATCTATTCAGCATGGATTCCCGATTCCCTGCTATTCAGTGTTTTATCCTGCTAAAAATACATCCCACTTTACCATTACAATTAGAATTTGCTGTCAAATGTCAATGTCAAACTATAATAAAAAGAAAAGAAACAACAGACGAGACGAGGTAGTATGATCCTATAATTGCAGCCTTGCCCAAATCGAGAATTAAATAAAAAAGTAAACAAAGTTTGTTTGATTTTGTTTTGGACTTTCGGAAAAGTAAACGGCGCTCTTATATTTACGCAATATTCACCACGGCATGTTTATCAAAACTTTTTTTTAATTTTTGATTGTACTTTCTGGGTTAAAGTTTTCTGTAATATTCCACTATCTTTCTTTATTCTTTCTTTGTAAGCTTAATTACGTTTAATCTCACTGCATTTATCTATCATCGAATTTTAATTAAAGCTTTCATCATTTTATAATAATAAGTTGATGATACACACTAGCAAACATTTAGCAAACATTTTTTTTACGGAACTCAAATCTTCTCCTACCTTGGCTTCAATTATGTAAAAAAATAAAAAATGGGTGGTTCTTACGACAGGGATAGGGTGATGATGATGTTAGATTTCGTGACTCTAAGATATTTTCGAATTACAGATACGCTAGTAGTTACTATGATGGCACGGTAACGTCACAGAATAGATAATAGTTAGTATCAAGCATCTTACGGCCGGCGTTTTTCGTGACTGTACTATACATATGTACCTATTATAGATTTTATGAACTAGCGGCCGCCCGCGGCAGGCTTTGCCCGCTTAGTAGTGGTCATTGCTAACATCCATCCTGTGGAATGTTTGTTTTATTAATTTGACTTGACCTTATTCGAAGATTAATTTATTTATTTGAGATAGACACTACGTTTTCCGCCTTATATCTTTGACTTTTGACGGTTTAAATGACAGCTGTCATGTTTCCCTTCCGTCATATTTCTGCTTTGGTCATTTCCCCTACCACCACCAGCAGAGTGGCGCGTTTGAGGCAGCCATCTTTATTCCTCATTTGGCGTTTTGTTTTCCGTCGAAGCAACATGTGTTCAGCAGATATCTCTGCGACTACAGTTGCTTAAAATATTTTAATCCTTGTTCATACAAAAGTGAAGAACTAATTCTTTTACTTAGTGAATAAGTGTGTTATATTGTGCAAAGAGGGAAAACCGTGAGTACCCTCTTTATATGAAACGTGTTCAATTTTTAACGAAAAGTTCGTTTGGATCACGTTATTACAGTTATGTAAATAACCAGTTATCCTGTATGTTTGTTGTGCATGTAAGTTTTAATGTGCATATTTAATGTTCAAGTAATTTACACAAGCGGTAGCCCCACGTGCAGTAGCATAAGATGGCTATCGGTGATATCGAAATCTTAGTTTTGAGGTAAGTGATAATATGATAATGACGTCATAAACATCAATGGCCTTGCAATAAGGGAATGAATCGAAATCAAATCCTTTAACATCGAGAGGAAGCTAAAATGGGTAGCTGTCCTGGAGTTGTTGAAAACTGGTGCTTAGGTTAGACGTCTTATGAGACTACGGTCTTACCCTTTAAACTCGTAAATCGTATCATACTCCAAGCTTCATAGACTTGGGATCAAACAAAGTGGGGAGAAATGTATGATACGATAAATCAATTATAATGCTTATATTACTAAATGTGCCTACTGCATTGTGAAAAATAAATATTAATTGTAATATATAATTGCACGAATTATATATTGTAATCTTCTCTCTTTTTCAATTAATTATACGAGTGCTGAAGTTAATTTTTGAGAATCTGAGTGGCAAAGCAGAAGAAACTCTGTTTTTCATTTTTGCTATACTCTTTATTATTTCACTTTACAAGTCGTATTATTACATACGAAGTTTTGTATGTTTTATTTAAGTATTTTTGGCGGCTAAGGTGTTCTGTTCCCCAGAATCTATCAGCTGCGCAAAGGTGACGCTAAGAATTTGGAAACGCTGTGTTCCAGCTGAGGGAACTCGTCAACCATAAGAAGAGGAATCGCTACCCAATCAAAGTAACAGCTGCCCCTCGCAGGGGTAGGCCGTTATTAAAACTATTCCAGCGCATGGAACGATATAAACTTTTAATGGACCTGAGTTCCTGATTCTGATGGGTTCTTGCAAAAGAAATTCAATTAAGCCGATAACCACCCCTCGCAGGGGTCTGGTGTTAGGCTAACTACACTTCAGTGGACCAGGGCTCCTGAATCGGATGGGTTCTCGCAAAAGAAATCCAATCAAGCTAACAACCACCCCTCGCAGGGGTTAGGTGTTTGCCTAACGGTACTCCATCGCATGGAACTGTATACACTTCAGTGGACCAAGGCTCCTGAATCGGATGGGTTCTCGCAAAAGAAATCCAATCAAGCTAACAACCACCCCTCGCAGGGGTTAGGTGTTTGGCTAACGGTACTCCATCGCATGGAGCTATATAAACGGTGGCTGGACCACGGCTCTTGAATCTGATGCCTTCTCGCAAGGGAAATCCAATCAAGCTGACAACCACCCCTCGCAGGGGTTAGGTGTTTTGCTAACGGTACTCCATCGCATGGAGCTATATAAAAGGTAAGTGGACCATGGCTCCTGAATCTGATGGGTTCTCGCAAGAGAAATCCACTCAAGTTAACAAACCACCCCTCGCATGGGTTAGGTGTTTACGTAAGGGTAATCCTTCGCATGGAGCGGTATGAGCGTTGAGGGACCATGGCTTCTGAATCTGATGAGTTAATGCAACAGAATACCAATCAAGCTAAGAGACACCCCTCTCAGAGGTTAGGTGTTTGGCTAACGGTTTTCCATCGCATGGAGCTGTATAAACGATGAGTGGATCATCACTCTTGAATCTGATGGGATCGCGCAAGAGAAATCCAATTAAGCTAACAACCACCCCTCGCAGGGGTGTTTGGTAACTGTATCCCATCGCATGTGTCTGTATAAAGTTTTAGTGGACATTGGCTCCTGAATATGATGTTTTTTTCGCAAGAAAAATCCAATCAAGCTAACAGCGGCCCCTCGCAGGGGTTTCGGGTTTTTGTGTGGTTATTGTGTTCCATCACGTGGAATTTGTTGTGAATTTTGGTCTTGCCTGGCCTGGCCTGGCCCCAGAAAGTGCTGTTTCCTCACAAGAGCAATCCGATCATTTAAATATACACCCTTCGCGAATAGGTGTTTGTAAAAAAAAAAAAAAAAAAAAAAAAAAAAAAAAAAAAAAAAAAAAAACAGCACACCCTCACTGGGTGGTGGGAGATGTTTTTGTAAGGTTATAATGTCCTGAGAATAATAATAGAATAATAGATACCAGTAAATGTTTATTAACAATAATGAGTTGTAATGTAACAATGGGACAGAACATCTGCTGCTCTTGCGTACTCTAATGTACCTACAAGCTTGTACTGATGAACAACTTGCACAGTTGTGTGTTGGCTCTAGTACTTACAGTCTACACTGTATGTAGTAAACTATGCGTTATATGTAGTGAAACAAGGTGCAGTAAATAAGTACCCCCATCTGTTTGTAAGCAGTATTGAAAGTAAAACCTAATTTTTGGGTTCTACCACTGATCTCATTCCAGAGTGCATTTTCACTTAAAAGTAGTTAGTGACACAGGTGCTTGTTACACCTACTGTGTTACAAATATTTTTAGATGGTTACGCAAAATAAAAATACTTAGTTGGGTCAGAAACGTCGTGCATCTCTACGATCACAAACTCTTAAGTATTAAAGTCACTTAAGCAGGGAAAACTTTAGCTGAGTTAGTGTGTGGTTCAGCGTATAATACAGGTATCTACCTATATCGTAGAGTGGTATATATGGTGTGGTTTAAAGTTCTACGCTTTGTGGATCGCCCCTTTTTTAAAATTAAGTACCATGTAAGACCAGCCTCTTTGAATATCGAAAATAAAGAATCCTAGTTGCCTCTAAAATGCAGCCTACCCACATTTATATACATATTTGTTCTTGTTTTTGAAAACTGTAGACGTGTGACCTACCAACTAAACTAAAAACTGAAATCTCGTCAAGCTGTTTCTTAACGTTCTGCATGGAACTGCCTACCCACATGGATGTGCTGCACTGTGTTTTTAGCTCCTAAGTGTAATTTTGTCGTAGAATCTAAAAGATTCGAAAATATGTGTCAAGTGCACAAAAGGAGCCTCCGTGAGGCGCACTTAAAATCCTTTCTCCACACTTCTTTTCGAAAGATCCGGTGACACTTTATGAAGAAGACTAGGTACATGAGATATATTTCTGATAAAAGTAAATCATCTCGTCCACGGAGCGTCGAAGTATGTAATGGCATATAGTTCTAACCAATATTGTTACTATTCATCATCATCATCATCAGCCCGAAGAAGTCCACTGCTATTGTTATGCTGTTTTAAAAATAGTGGTTGTAGTATCACTGATAAACATAATGGTTTCCAATTGTTTAATTCCTCGATACATCAGTAAACAAAAACATCCTAGTACTTTAGCACAATTCTTGCTGAAAGCAAAAACCGTAAAACCGTAGTTCCTACGTTTTGAAGCAGGCATGTTCTTCCAGATGTTGTTACTCCATGTCAATCAAACTATCCGGTTTGCGACGTTGGTTGGCAAAAATATTTTTTATAAATACTATGTAAGTATAAATAATGTTCATGTTTTACATACTAATAGTAAAACTGCCCCGCAGTAATACTATGCTCTTGGCTCAAGAGGTCTCACATTATGGTTACACATACTTAGATCGCATACCTTATCATCATCATCAGATGGTTACATATTTGATCGTATTCCTACTAGTATGGTGTTTATCCTGTGTTTAACAATTGATTGCAGTGATAATTGATGGTTGAAAACTATCATCAGTATTTTACTGATCATTCATCATCATCATGAACTGGAAGGAAACTATGATAAAATGGAATATTTTATTTATCACTAGTCAAATCGTTTAATATGTTTTTATTACTATAACAGTGTTAATTTAGCAAGTCCGCATCACCCGCATAAGTCCGCATAGGTCAGGGGGTTGGATTGGCAGGCTGCTATTACAGCACCTTCAGAAGTTCTTACAAGCTGGATAGAAAAGGTTATTCTGGAAAATTATGTTGGACTGAAAGAGAAGGGAGTGAGTTATAAAGTGACATTTTTAGTTAACGCAAAATCTTGCTTAGCTATGTTTCCAATGATAAGCAAGTATATTTATGTTTCCAATGCCATTGCATTATGGACCGGGTCGTCATCATAACCAACCCAAAGAAATTCATAGCTGGACTTAGGCCTTCTTCTTAAGTTGGTTAGTCATGAGGTGGTTTGTCTATTAACCCCATATATGTCAGACTTTCTTAATTATTATGACCACGATCACTTTTGATGCAAAACCTGACAGGTTTCTCATAGTACTATAACTATGTTAAAGTTAGCCACACTTTATAGTGTTTGCTATAAGTATATTTCTAAGGTTGTTTGGTAGATAATAACGTTTTACTGTTGTAGGTATACTTACCTACTTGAGGTTGTAAAATATTTTGATGTCACATGTTCACATTGGCGTCAGAGTTGCTACCACCACCAGGCGATAACAAACAGGTCTCAAATAAATAAATTAATCTTCGAATAAGGTCAAGTCAAATTAATAGCAGCGTTTTACCTACCAATAAAACGCATATTAATTTACTTACCTTATTCGAAGATTATACTTTCAATTCTGCCTGGTGATTTTCGACGCAATGAGGAATAAAGATGGCTGCCTCAAACGCGCCACTCTGCTGGTGGTGGTAGGGGAAATGACCAAAGCAGAAATATGACGGAAGGGAAACATGACAGCTGTCATTTAAACCGTCAAAAGTCAAAGATATAAGGCGGAAAACGTAGTGTCTATCTCAAATAAATAAATTAATCTTCGAATAAGGTAAGTAAATTAATATGCGTTTTATTGGTAGGTAAAACGCTGCTATTTACCTGCATGATTTTGTAGATCTACTGCATTTAGTTAGGTATTATGAATAAGGTAGGCAAGGCACTGAGGGCTGGTTTCCGCAAGGTTTCTAGTTGGCCCTTTTTGCGTGGCGCTTGACACCAACGTGTTG
The DNA here is from genome assembly GCA_939531255.2 of Thera britannica. NCBI lineage: Eukaryota > Metazoa > Arthropoda > Insecta > Lepidoptera > Geometridae > Thera > Thera britannica. Next base: position 5,694,335 of record OW618052.2, read on the forward strand.
CTCGAACTGTCACGCCGGTTTCCTCACGATGTTTTACTGGCATAGTGCACACACATTTTTCTACAGAAAAACTACTTGGTACACGACTGGATTTGAACCCATGACCTTATGCGGATCGGACGGCGGGTCCGCTACGTCTAGACCACCAGTGCTCTCTGCCAACGAGCTTACCTGATGGTGGATTCAGAGGAGCTGGTAATCATTATAATCATATATGTAGGTAGGCGTTCTGTGGGAAAATGGGACTTCTCAGCAAATAGGTGGGTTACTTATAGGTACTTAGGTAGGTAACTTATCATCATCATTATTATTATTATTAAAAGCCTGTTGTGTCCCACTGCAGAGCAAAGGCCTCCCTCCCTTCTCTCCATTCATCTCTTGTTTGGGCTACTGTGGATCATCATCATTATTATAAATTGTACAGATTTGTATTTTTGTAACGAATAAACTCAAAAACTACTGGACTGATAAACTTCTTTTGCCACTATAATGCTGAATTATCCCCGAATAACATAGTTACATTATACCTAGTTCGAGCAAATGAAACCTACAGGAAATGAGTCTCTTTCACCAATAACTCTGCATTTGCAGTTCAGTAACTACTGAGTAGTTCGACTGGTGGGTGGTACAAGACAAAGGAAATGAAATATATTTATTTGCAAGAAGTATGGTACAACTATTAGATTATAGGGTATGTAAAAAAGCGTATACATATACTTTGTCGGAGAACAATATACAAAATTCAAACAAAAAGTAGAAAATATAAGTTTAATTAAAATGAATCAGTGTGTCAGAATAATAACAATAATCAATTCAGAATAATAATTCATAAAGAAAATAGAAAATAATTTATATGAAATCTTTAACGCTATGAAAACATTGATACAACATTGAAGATATCTTTAGTAGGTAGTTACTTCATCACGCACATCTACCTAATTATACTTCATTCACAATCTGACTTCACACACTTTTGGCAGGGTTTTAAACACACATCACAAACCCACTAAAGTCTGGTCTACCACTTTCTAGCGCTAAGTTTGACACACATCTTCAGCCCACTGAAGATTAAAGCCCACGAGGTGTCTGGCATGTGGCAGAAGTGTCCAGCCCTGAAGAATTAAAAGTTCTTCTCATTAGTGATGACTGCCCAGTTCTATTGCGTAGGAGTTGCTTAGGAGCGGTTGGTTCCCAACGCTGCTGGAGGCATTGGAGTCGTCTGTGCTGTAGGAAATGGTAAATACTCTTCAGATGATAATAAGACAGATCATTAATTACCGATGCTGTTGCAGCCATCGCATTTCTGTCCTATTTATTATTCCGGTGGATTTTATTTCGTAAATAGTATAGTAGCTCGCATCTCGAAATAGCCTAGCAAGAATTATAGAACAGTAGCAAGCAGAAGCAAGCATGACATTGACCTCTTGACATTTGACAGTTGAGATGTCAGATTTGACAGTTGAAATATAAGATTTACGCACACAAATGTAGATATACATACGTATACGCACACATAAACCATAGAAATCTGCTTCTTCTTTTTTCGTGAAAATAAGATCGGCCAAAAGTAAACGGAAAATATTTCAAAACTTAAAGAAAAGTTCGAATTACTGGTTGCCTACGGCCTACATCATAGATTTTTGTTAATATTAGGACAAGTAGTAATAGTCCCATAGTATTAGAGAATAAAAGACAAGTGATCCACAAAACATGTCGAATGTATCGGTAACTTCATCAAAAAACGAGGTAAGGTTTTTCCATTCAAACTGTTGTAACTATCCGTAGCCCTAACGGGACCCAGTAGAAAGTATAGTTGGCCAAGGCTTTACTTGCCGCAGGAATTTATCTGTTCCCTAACCTTGTATTTGACTCAATTACTCAATTACAAGGTATTCAAGTGTTATTTCTGCCATCTGGTTCCCATCGTACAAGCTCTGCTTAGTTTGGGGCTAGATAGTGTTGTATGAATTGCCCACGATAATTATTATTTGGTAAAGGTCTTTACTGTGCTCCATTGCACAGGATGTACAATAAAAGTTAGTAGTCTGTTGCCTGTTCTTCCAGGCTTGGTCGCGTAGAACTGGCACCTAGACTCACCTAGCTTTAAGACGTTTTAAAGTGATCCTTGAGTTACTGAATAAAGACATCTTTGACTTAAAATTACTTAGTGAAGCACTTTTATTTCAGAAAACAATCACCGAGCTCACCCAAGAGCTTGATGCTTTAAGAGCCATGAACCAAAGCTTCCGAACATATCTGGAACACCTCCGAGGGTTTAAGAAGAACCTGGCTGCTATGAACAATAACTATGTACAACTTAGTAAAGTTAACTCACAATGGGCTGAAGTGGTTAAGACTATAAAATTATAGTCGGGAGTTAGTTAAGTTAGGTATTTTAACCCTCAGCCACCTAACGTGTTTCTGAGTTACTTTACCATCTAATGGGGGTCATGGTGACCGCTTATTGTTGTTGAATTGAGTGACGCGATCAAGCACACAGTGTGTGCTGAGGAGCAGGGTGGTAAAGTAGATGGACTCACAGACGCATAGCTTGCATAATAACGGACAAAATAAAAAAACTAAAACCGCTAGAGTCACTGTGACCGCTGCCGAGCGGTTAGGTGGTTAAGGGTTAAACTTATAAGTAAAATTTGATTACCATTATACCAATTTAAGATTTTGATTTAAGATTTAGAACATGGTTTGTAAGTTTGAATTATAAATAAAAAAATACAACCAAATTGAGAACCTTCTTTTTTATTTGAAGTTGGTTAACTAACAATGTCCAAAACAGGTTTCTATCATTTTCTGTTTCAAATTATAAGTAAATTAAAAGATAAAACTTAATTTAAAAATTTCAAAACAAATAAATATAGAATTAGATTCTATTATAATGTAATGTATTTATTCGCTTGAACAAAAACTCTCTTTCACTCTCTACAAAAACTAAATTGATTAATTTGTAGTTGGATCATATCCCTCTGTCAGATTCTCAACTACCCCTGTTCTGGCTGAAGTTTTCTCTGTAAAAGAAACAAACAATAGTAAATATCATAAAATCAGCACAGAAAAACTAGAAGCTAGCATTTTAACAGAATCTTTTTTCTTTCCCATCCGAAGAACTTTAGTTTTTGAGCAGTAACTTGTGAAACTTATGCCTTGCCCACATAATCTATGACGGGCCACCTGATGGAAAGCAGTCACCGTCGCCCATAGACACCTGCAACAGGTGGTGCTGATTAAGAACTGATAGACACGCCTTTTAGAAGACCCCATGTCGAAGCTTAAAATAAACAGTCACTGTAATAGGTAGCGGCACATAACTTTAGCGCTGACCGTTATTGCGCAGAAGTCAAAAATAAGGTACCTGAGGGGGGCTAGCGGTATGAAGGGCGGGCGTGCGTAGCGCTGATTGTCTCTCCAGTCGCACTCCGCTCTCTGTACCAATAGGACACTCTGCACACATCCACACATCCAGTGTGCGCGTCATGCGGACACTACGACGCATGCGCAGCTATCCCCTCCGCGTATCGCTCAGCGCTAAAGTTATGTGCCGCTAGTTATAATACACAGGGTCCATGTGATACTGACTTACACCTAAGAACTATGTATGAACCTAAACTAAAGCATGTGTATGCAATAAATGTATTGAGTATAATATAATGGGCGGCCTTATCGCGTATGTAGCTTACCAATAACACACACAGAGTACTGTGCAGTATCACACGGCAGTCCATAAACCAGCCCATTCAGATGGTCTTGTCTATCCAGATTCAGGCACGGACTGTCCATGGTAAAGTCATCAGCTAGCCACGGCGGCATCTGCGCAGGAAAATTGAAAATAGTGACATCTATTGGGAATTATTAGAAGCTTGGTGCAATATCTAGGGGGAATTTGAAACTATGTGCAGTGACATCTAGTGTGGAGTAGCAGTACAAATTTGTTTAGCGACGTCTATTGAGTATTAATGGTTCCAATGAAAAAAATAACAGCGCCATCTAGTGCGAAGTAGTAGTATTAAAGAAGTACAAATATGAAGAAAAGTTTACAAAATAAATATTTCGTGAACACCAACTTACGTAAAGTCCAGAAGCATCTCCAAAGGTTTTGGTATCCGGGATTCTCTTTCCGTTTCCGGGACTGTACCAGCCGTAGGAGATCGCGTCGGTGGCGACATCCTTAGTCATGTTCAAACGCCCCGAAATCCAGATGTGGTTTACAGCTGCAAACAAAATAGGTTTGAATAATAACACCTAACCTAGGTAGTATACCTAGATATAGTCTTGAAAAAAGATCGCTGGAAGAAGAGAGAGGAGGTTTGTTTGCAAAACCCGCACTTCAAACCACCAAATGGTGCGTTGACGACATCTACGCCTAGATACGCAAGGTGGGCCAATATAAGATTAGATTTTTGATAAAAAATATCCAATTACTGTACCAACAAAACAGTTATGCTTGCCACTGTACACATAGTTTCCGCTACTCTATAAAAGATGGCGCTTCATCGGCGCCATCTGATAATCTTGTTGATTAACAGTTGCAATGCTCGTTTTTCCTTGCAATTCGAGCTCAAAACAATCTTAAAACTGACAGATGCAGTTAGGTTTTGATTGCAACAACAAAATCTAAGCAATCAGTCCACAACTTAAGCTAAAAAACTCACGTTCTTCTTTATTTTCTCCCATAACCAGCAACAGTTGGATCAGAATATCGTTGTTTTCTAAACTGGCAAGCGAGCCGTTCATTTTCTGACAGTTCTCGAACGCGTGTTGCCAGTACAACTGTTGTCGCACCAAGATGTAGTAGTAAAGATCGTCGCTAGGTGGCGTTGATTGTTTTCTAAGCGATGTTGATCCTGAAAAAGCAAGAAAATTAAACGAAACGCTATAGAAGTTGAATCCTGTGTATGTGTTCCTCCTTAGCTATTTCTATACAAACTTTTATACCTATTTTCTAACTCTAATGAGCGTTTTAAAAAACGTTTTGGTATAAGTAGCGCTAAACAGATTTTTGCATCTACTAAAGATTATTTTTATAGCGTCAGGGACAACTGGTGCTTACTCAAGCCCTACTTAAGGGACGCTATAGTGCCTGCGACAGGATTTTAGATGGACTTGCCCAGCACCTATACCATCCTGTCAGCTTAGACGGCCTAATCCACAGCAAAGGTAATGGGTCAATGAAAAGTTTGAAAACATGTAAGTAGGTATCAAGTGCACGAAAGGAGTCTCTTTGAGGCGCACTTAAAATCCTTTTACCACACTGGTTTAAAAGAACAAGTGACACTGACACCTAGATAGATACTATTTGAGTGTATCCCAAGACACACGGTAGAAATCCCTTCAGATCTGGTGATGTCTAAAGGGGGTAGTCAGTGCAAAGGAGCTGTGGTGAACTCCTTTGTATAAAGTCTGTTTAGAACTTTTTGTTTTATCATAGTTTTTTTTTAATAATAATGTTATGAGAGTGAATGAAGCGAAAGAGGTGTGTCAGGATCGTAGCAAGTGGAAATCCGTGATCTCTGCCTACCCCCATTGGGAATAAGGCGTGATTTTATGTATGTATGTAAGTATAGTTTTCTTTATCAAAGGTCCATATTTAAATGTTAATATTTAGGCAGTTGTTTTTAGTGGTTCTCAGTTGTTCCAAGAATGAAATTAGGAGCAGGCGCTGGTTCCGCCTCTACTAAATTGGTGACCCACGACGGACAAAGCGTCTCTTAAATTGGTGACCTAAAGAGCGTCTCCAAACGATGATAACTTAGTACCTTGATAGCATATGAACTGCATCTTTCTATCACACCGCGCCTCCATGAACACTGGCGTATTGGACTGGTGCCTATCCAACTGAAGGCACCCACTCTGCTTTATTGTTGACCTATCTCTGTAAAATCGAAGACTCTTTAAATCAAATCAACAATGGAATGAAACAGAGCAGTATTAAAATAAATATTATAGACAACCCACAGCACTATCTAGCCCCAAACTAAGCAGAGCTTGTACTATGGGTAGATAGCTGATATAATACTTAGGTATATACATTTTTTTTGTACTTAAATAAAATATAACACCCAGACAGAGAACAAACATCTGTATTCACCACACAAATATTTGTTCTCGGTGGGGATCGAACCCACGACCTACGGCTCAGAAGGCAGAGCTACTACCAACTAAGCTGAGAGGCCAGTCAAATCAAATCAACAATGGAATGAAACAGAGCCATGATGAACAATTTAAAAGTAACAAAAGTAAGTTGACTGGCCTCTCAGCTCAGGTGGTAGTAGCTCTGCCTTCTGCGCCGTAGATTGTGGGTTCGATCCCCACCGAGGACAAATATTTGTGCAGTAGGTGTCCTACCTACTGCACAAATATTTGTCCTCGGTACCTGTTGGCCTTTTCACCACCATTTTTAGCGTGTGCATATAATTTTTATTCATTTTTATTAACAATTTATGTTAAGTTTTCGGTTTTTTAATGTTTTTAATGTATGTATTAGTGGTGGTAGAATAAATGTTTTTTCTTTCTTTATTTTCTCTCAACAATATCATAACCTACCTCATCGGTGGCCATATCCCAGGTCTAGCATCAGAGTACCCAGGGGTCTGAAAGATGCTGTTGCCAGAATCCACCCAGTTCCACCTTCCGAGAGTACCACGGGCGCCAATCCACGCACTTTCAATACCTGGAGAAAAAAATCGTGCAAAAAGTGGCATTACCTGTTTGAGATTTGACCTGCGTCGTCAACCGCATCAGAACTTGTGTATCACTTGTTTTGTGCAAATACTAGCGGCCTGTCCCGGCTTCGCACGGGTGGACATTTATTTTTAACCACATAAATATAGCCTATGTTACTCAGGGTGAATGTAGCTTTCCAATGGTGAAAGAGTTTTTGAAATCGGCACAGTTGTTTTTGAGTTTATTCATTACAAACATACAAACATTCAAATCTTTTCACATTTCCTCAGTATAGATTGAATCAGACAAAAAACGGTATAAATACAAAGTATATCAAAGTAGCAAGCAACTTGAGGCATACAGATGTTCAGCCTCACGTACCAGTAATTTTACCGGCACCCACACCCTTCAAACCACAGAAAAGCAAAAGCTTTTGCTTACGCAAGCTTCAAACGGACACACAGCGATGTTGCTTCACGGCAGCAATAGGCATGGTGGTAGTACGCACCCCCACGAGACACACACAAAGAGCTATACTACTAACAGCGTTATTCATAAACGTTGCTTATTATTAAGCAAGCCTTTAAGTTATGCTTAACTACGTTTTTTATTCATAAATGGTGTTTAATCCTAATCAACTGTTTAAACTGTTACTTAAATAGCTGTCAAATTAAACAATACAGACACCTCTCTTAACTTCTTAGGCAACAAAATGGCGTCTAATAAACAGCTGATATTTCGGAATCTGTGATTGATTATTGTACACGTCGTGACGGACGTCTTGTTTGTTTGATTATTATTTATGGTTTGTCTTACTCGGTCGTGTCTTTAGCATGGCCATTCCCAACTTCCTCAAACATCGAACTGTAGCTACGTTAGCTAAGCTGCAATGAAATAAAATATAAAATAAATAGGTATATTGTAGACAATTCACACAACGCTTGGAGAATAAAGGTTCTCGAATGGCGACCAAGAACCGGAAGACGAAAAGTAGGGCGCTTACCCACCAGATGGACCGACGACATTGTTAAGATCGCGGGAAGCCGGTGGATGGAAAGAGCTCAGAATCGTTCTTCCTGGAAATGTAGGGGAGGCCTATGTCCAGCAGTGGACTTCTTCAGGCTGATGATGATGATGTTGATATAGAGATAGATAGATATAGATATAGCTATATATAGTACTAGCAGCCCGTCCCGGCTTCGCACGGGGTAGACAATATTGTTGTACATTATTTTGTTCTATCGCTAATAGTTTCGGCAGCGCATTCGACGAAAGACATTTTAAGACTCATTTTTCTACACCTTCGGTTACATTGTTCAAATTTTACCAAGGATCCCTAATTTTTTACAAAATGAAATGTAGCCTATGTCAAATTGGAAGAATGTATAGCATTCTATTGGTGAAAGAATTTTTTAAATTGGCCCAGTACTTTTTGAGCCTACAAACATACAAAAATAGGTACAAATCTTTCCTCTTTATAATATTAGTATAGATTACGTCATCTCCTTAAGCAGGCAGTATGAAGCCGCCTGTCTCCAGTCCATCCGTCCGTCGAACACTCGGTACAGTCCCGTTCTGCATCGCACTGTATTCAGCTCCAACACTTTCACCACTTCTTTGGCATCTGTTGATAAAGCAGAACAAATATCGGTGTAACCTACGCCGTCCAGTGGAGAAGGCAGACCTAATTAATTGATTCAGTAGGCCTACCATGAGCTCTATTGGCTCTGGTTTTGAGTCTATATTAATAACAATAATTTAAATTCTTTATTCATACTATTAGGGAGTCCATGGTGTTAGTAACAAAAGCAGAAAAAGGTGGGTTAGTAACTTATAACTATGTCTAAATAAATCCTACGTCGAAACGTCACACACACAATATAATACACTGGTGAGCACTCACACAGACTTAAAACCAGAGCCAGAGAGAGACAGAGCTCATGGTAGGCCAAGAGGTGTATTAGACGTAACAAAATTACCACAAAAATAAAAACTAAACATGATTTCGACACGTGTATCGAACATACAAAGCAACTTCTGGAAAATTGACTCGCTGTGCACTAAAGGACGTGTTGCCTCGTCAAGCGCTACGCAGAATTTTTGCTCAACGCTATATAGAGGAGGCAACACCTTTTTGTGGTATTTTTGTTTATGTGAATTCTTATTCTTATCGTGTCACTGATTCTTTCAAACCAATTGTGGTGAAAGGATTTTAAATAGGTACGCCTCAAAGAGGTTCCTTTCGTGCACTTGACACATATTTTCGAACTTTTTAGGTTCTAAGATATGCCGGTTTCCTCACGATGTTTTCCTTCACCGTTTGAGAGTACTGGCATAGTGTACATACATTTTTTGGGCAAAAAATCTCATTTGACGGGATTTGAACCCACGACCTTAGAATCGGAAGGCGGGGCCGCTACCACTAGGCCACCAGCGCTCAGGTGAATTAATAGGTATTGTACTATGTATATTTGTTCTAGTTTATTTATGAATTCAGACCTATTACCAGCTGAGCTGTTATGTGAGGTCTGGGTTACCTCGTTCACAAGCGAAGGGTCGCTCCAGCTCGCAAGGCAGGTCTAGGAATACGGGCCTGTCATGCTGGACTCTCTCCACCGCCACACAGTCCGCGCCGCCTTCGGGCACCGGGACGTGGGTTCGATTCAACCACTAAAAACGAGAGAGGGAGATGAGATAGGAGTAGTAGGACTTTTTGTGTGTGTCTCGTGGGGGTGCGTACTACCACCATGCCTATTCCTGCCGTGAAGCAGCATCGCTGTGTTTCGGTTTGAAGGGTGTGGGTGCCGGTGACATTACTGGCACGTGAGGCTGAACATTGTATGCCTCAAGTTGATGGACGCAGGGCAGTGTATCGTAGGGCACGTCCCTGACGTGCGTGACCTACGATGCAATTCAATCACCTAGTTGCATAAAAACTGCAAAGACCTTAAAATATAAGGAGGTAAATAAGGTGGGGGCAAAATAAAGTAAGATTGGTAGGTAGAATGGAGAAAATTAGTTGGGCGGAAAAAGTTACGAACAAAGAGGTCTTAGAGCGAGTAAAGGAGAAGAGAGTTATACTTGAGACGATACAAAATCGAAGAGGAAAAATGTTTGGACATCTTCTACGACATGACAGCTACATAAAGAACATCAATGAAGGAAAGGTTGAAGGAAAACGGGGAAGAGGAAGGCCAAGAATTAGTTACATGAGCCAGATAAAAGAAAAAGTCGCTGTCATGTCGTATAAGGAAGTCAAGGAGGCCGCAATCGAAAGACAATTGGAGAAAACTGCATCAAAACCTCGACAAGAGCTAAGCTCTTAAATTTAAGAAGAAGAAGGTCCGTAAAAAAGGAGTTCCGTAAATGCTCCTCTATTCACCATCTTGGATCTATCATAATTTTGTATGTCGTATGTCCTTACCACCGGGTACTTCTCTCCGCCACCTTCTGCTTCGTTCAGCAGCACGTCAAATGCTGTCCTCCTGAGCTCTACTCCTTGATTCCATCTGGAAGTGCACCAGTAAACCATCTATTTATATCAAAGTCAAAGTCTAAATGTATTTATTCAATGGTACCTATGTATATGTCACGGCTAATACCCGAAGTGCGGCTACACCTAGTTTTAGCCGGTTAGAATTAAGGTGTAGCCACTTACTCTTGGTTAAACCTAGTACGAGCCGATTATTTTCGGGTAAAACTAGGTCTAGCCTTCATCATGCCGGCTACAACTAGGTCCAGCCATTCCCTGTTGGATAAAAAAAAAACCTAGCAACCTACTGTGACTTAAGTCGGGGTGCCCCGAGTTAAGTCACAATAGGTTGTTAGGTTTTTTTTTTTTGTTTGAATCTGCAATGGCCCGTACTAGGTTTAACCAAGAGTAAGTGGCTACACCTAGTTCTAACCGACTAAAACTAGGTGTAGCCGCACTTCGGGTATTAGCCGTAACATATACAAGGATCACAGAATACAGAATACAGTAGAAATGCAATCATGCGCCGTTTTGTGGGAGCCAATGTCGCCAGTTTTATTTTTCCACTATTATATTTAAAATATCACTAAATATGAAGATTCTAAGAAAAAGAAAGGAAGGAAGATGTTTAGAAAGTATTTCTTTGTTTTATCTTGTCGCTTTACTTGTTGGGAAAGTAATTCTCGCGTTGCTGCAAGACATTTTTCACTTTACGACTCCCGAAAAAACTGTTGAATTTGTATGGAGAAAGAAGCATATGCTCATGTATTTTGGCGACACTTTTCCGGCCACATGGCCGTTCTACTTTGTTCTGTGACGAGGATCACTTTGAAACGTCTTAAAGCTAGGTGAGTCTAGGTGCCAGTTCCACGCGAACTAGCCTAGAAGCCGTTGAGCTGAGCAGTGGACTTCGACAGGCTGGTCATCATCAGCCTGAAGAAGTCCACTGCTGGACATAGGCCTCCCCTACACATTTCCAGGAAGAACGATTCTGAGCCCTTTCCATCCACCGACTTCCTGCAATCTTAACATTGTCGTCAGTCCATCTGGTGGGTGGGCGTCTTACTTTTCGTTTTCCGGTTCGTGGTCGCCATTCGAGAACCTTTATCCCCCAACGGTTGTCAGTTCTTCGAGCTATATGACCTGCCCATTGCCACTTCAACTGACTAAGAGCTTTGTCGGTGACCTTGGTTCTTCTACAGATATTCTCATTTTTGACTGGCTGGTCACGATGGAGTAATACTAACCTGTACCCAGCTGCGTCTTCAGCAGAGTCTCTCCTCGCTCCGACCCATATGGAGTCAATCGCTGGAAAACAAAGACAATTCTCTTAAGACGCTGTTCGAGTGAGAATTTGTGACCTCCGTGGCACAAATTCTCACTCGAACGCTTTGACTCTTTTAAATAATATAAAAATACTAAAGCTATTCATCGAAAATCGCAAGCAACTATATCTTGTAAGCAATCCGATTGCACACAGTTTAGTAAAATAATCATTTTGATCCGAACACGTTTTCCTACGGAAATGTTTACTAATAGTACTAATTAAACTTTTGCGATCATAACACATACTGAATCTGAAACCAGTCCGCACACCAAGTGCGGATTGCCAATTTGCCAATTTGCTATCTTTAGATCGTTCGTAACGGTCGTCTGCAGATTAACTCAACTGTTTCCTGTGTATTTTGTACATTTTTAAATACTTTTTTAATTGTAAGTTGATTAAAAATGTGACCAAACATACGAAAAAGTGTTTCAAGAACATTGAAAAAAGTGACTTACAGAATTGTGACTCTGAAAGAGCTTCTGCAAGAAATTCAGCCTTTTCTTTGGTGTCCAACACAGCCAACGTGCCATTGTGATGGCCACTGAAACCAATCATATTTAGTAGTAGTAGAGCTCTATCTGAGGGGTCCGGTGCATACTACCACCATGCCTATTCCTGCCGTGAGGCAGCATCGCTGTGTTTCGGTTTGAAGGGTGTGGGTGCCGGTGACATTACTGGCACGTGAGGCTGAACATCTGTATGCCTCAAGTTTATGGACGCAGGGCAGTGTATCACGAAGTTCTTGACGTGCGTGACCTACGAGGCAATAGTTCAGGTGATTGTCACCACTTAACATGAGTTGGTCAGTTTAAATACCTTTAATATAATTTCTGAGTCTAGGTGCCAGTTCCACGCGACCAAGCCTAGAAGAACAAGCAACAAACTACGGCTTGATTCCTACCAATTTTTTGTATGATCCTTTCACAAAACAAAAATAAAAATAGCAGTGAAGTTTTAGTGTGGTGCCACTTCAACTTAGGCGTTTTAAAAGTTTTAAAAGGTCGGCAACGCGCTTGTGATGCCTCTGGTATTGCAGGCGTCCATTGGCTACGATAACCGCTTCCCATCAGGTGGGCCGTATGCTTGTTTATCAACTTAGTTGTATAAAAAAACCTTTTAAAAACTGACGACGGTTTACTGACGATAGTTGAACGTGCCAACGTCATACAGCTGTCCACGCGGACGCATCGCTCACTCAAGTAGGAGAGAGACAGTACTCGAACGCTGCTGAACGCGGAGGCCGATTGTGCCTCTTTGTCGCTCGTTCCGCGCTCTCGCTTGCACTTAAAGCTTTAAATGGAACGCCTCAGAGTGAGTTAACGCCGCATGAGTCATGTATTTTCGTGCGTGCAGCCGGCTCCATCGAATTATAAGACGTTGTCACGTCAAAAATTAAGTAGCAGTGAAGTTCCAGTGTGGTGCCAGGCCAACTCCACTGCCCAAGTAGATTCTTTCTTACCCACATAGGATCTTGGCGTTCTCCCAGCTAACAGCTAAATTCTGAATGATGTACTCCTTGGAATTGTGGACGTAGGACTCCCATCTATCAGAAAACGCTTGGGGCACTGGAAGAAAGTTATTACTATTAAGCGCAATATTGAAGTTTCACTTTTTCTCTATCGTCGAAGGAAAACCTCCTAAAAATGCCTTTAATTCTTTTGCTCTGTATCTATAGGGTGATTGCGTATTTGTAACCATCAATGTTCCTTCTCTTTTAGAACCTGTTGGAATGGTCCGTGATGATGGCAAGCGTCCGGACGGCCTGACGTTGATACCCTGGGAGCGGGGAAGGGCTCTCGTGGGGGATGCTACATGTGTCGACACGTTAACCTCTTCCCATCTCAGGTTCGGTCGGAGGCCGCAGAAGAGGCCAAGTGGCGCAAGTATGTGACGCTTTCTAGCAACTACATATTTGTGCCGCTTGGCTTTGAAACTTTTGGTCCATGGGTCCAACATTTTTTTAAGCAATTGTTTCCTCGGCTGGTCGACGCCACTGGTGACTAGAGGGCTGGCTCATTTCTCGCACAGAAAATAGCTATTGCTATATTCAACGTGGGAATGCAGCCAGCGTTCTTGGCACCATGCCTCATGGACAACTTAAGAGTGTCTATTACGCATTGGTCGAGTCTAAGTTAAGGCACAGTATTAAATTCTGGGGCAACAGCTACGCTTACAATATTAGAAAAGCGTTTGTCATACAAAAACGAGCAATTCGCACAATGGTACGTATACCCTCATGGGAGTCATGTAGGGAATATTTTAAAAACCTACGGATCTTGACCGTCCCCTCGCTATACTTACTAGTAATTCTTAAAGATATTGTGAAACATCCGTTAAAATATGAGACTTTGCCTCAAAGGCAGACCAGATTGCTAACTAGGAGAAAGAATATTGATATACCTTTTACTGCGAAATTACAAATTACAAAACACTGTTGTCGGTATCAAGCCGTTAATTTAATGCATTACCGGTTGAGTTGAAATGTTTGGAAAGCCCTGTCAAATTTAACACACACCTAAAAAAGCTCTTGTTGGATGGGTGTTTTTATTCAATTGAGGAATTCATTGACTCCCAGCATACGTGACATTTTGATGACTTATATATTGATGACTTATTAATTTATTCTGACATTTGTTTTTGTTTGTTTATGTGTACTTATATTATTTGATAACAGTGTATTTAAATGTTTTATTGATTTTTTTATTATTTTGTAGCATGTTAGTTTATAGTAGACATTCAGACACGATTTATAAAAGGATTGTTATTGAATAAATGAAATGAAATGAAAATGACACCCCCACTTTTGCTACATTTTTAAGGTTTAGTTATAATTAGTTTTAGTTTTTTTTTAACTTTATGTTTTTTTTTGTTATTTGAGTTATAGTTAAATATATTAATTATCTTATAAATAATGTTCTATCTATTTATCAATGTTAGACGCCAACACTATGTAACTAGAGAGCACTGGTCGTCTAGTGGTAGTGGCCCCGCCTTCCGATCCGAAGGTCGTGGGTTCAAATCCACTCGTGTACCAATGAGTTTTGCTTTCGAAAAATTCATGTGAACTATGCCAGTACTCTCAAAAACGGTGAAGGAAAACATCGTGAGGAAACCGGCGTGTTGTAGAACCTAAAAAAGTTTGAGCAACACGTGTCAAGGGCCCACCAGTGGCCTACTTGCGGAAAAACCAGCCCGCACATCAAGTGCGCATGATAAACTTGCTGAAACTTAACACTATTGTAAGTATCTGGTTTCCCAATGTTTTCCTTCACTGATGTTTTCTTTCAAGTTACCTCTATATTGCTCATGATAACTGGCTGCACAGAACTCAAAAAGAAAAAATAAATTACGAAACCACATGATCACTCTTCAACTGCACTTAGTAAAATAAGTTTTTTCTAAACTAATGCTAGTTTAATACTACTTAATGTTTGATAAATTTACAACTATTTCAATGCGTGTTTTAAATAGTGCAGTGTGTTTTACAAACAAAGCTAGGTCTATATCAATGGCTATTACATTTGTGGGAAAATTTATACAATACTATTATGATCAAGACAGAAAAGCGAGCGATAATTTTTCGAATAACTCGGGTGAATCACAGTGCTGCCTTCCTACGGTGCGTGGTTCTGCAGATCATCACGCACAGCGCACGACGACGCACGGCAACGCAAACAGAATGGGCTCCTGTGCTACCGCGCACCTCGGCGCACGAGACCGTTCCCATGGTGTGTCGTGCGAGCTGATCCGCGTCCGTAAGCGATATCACACACCGGTGGGAAGGGGCTATAACACATTATTCTATGGCATTGATCCCCAACGTGGTCCCAAATGGACCCCCAGGGGTCCACGGAAGATTCAACGGGGGTCTACGATGGCGTGACAAAAAAATAAGGGTTCACAATTCGGAAGCGGGGGTCTACGAAAATGTATCTGGTTTCGATAGTGAAGAACTAAAATGTTTGCTTGACTTCACCTATGATAATATTTTCAGAAGCTCTTGAAGAGGTCCAGAGAAGGTTTCAAAGGTTGTTTTTTTTTTTTTTCAACGGGAACGGTAACGGCGAGCGAAGCCGCGGGCGGCCGCTAGTTTTTATGTATTAAGAAGATTGAATTATTGCATTTATTATTGCAGGTCTTCAAAATGTGTCTAGGCGACGACTGATCGTCACACACACAGTATAATGCACTGGTGAGCACTCACACAGACTCAAAACCAGAACCATAGACAGAGCCAGACAGAGCTTGTGGTAGGCCTACTAGTATTAGTTACTAGTATTCGACACTACTATTTAAATGTAACTTTATAGCCAAGGTAAAGCATTTTTATTCTTCATTTTTGTTTTTAAAGAGGTCGTCGGTTCAAAAAGATTGAAAAACACTGCCCTAGACATCTTAATTTTAATAGACCCGTTTCGATAATAAAAATAGAATACTTTAGTGTAGACATGAGTACTTTATAGAAATAGGTAGGGCAATCACACAGGCGACTCTCCATACAAACGTAGTCCCCTATTTCCTCCCTGGATAATGCCTCTAGGTCTAGAGTAACCATTTTGTCTCCTAAAATCCAGATCTGCTATATACGTGCTCGTATGTTTTCCTTTTTTTCAGAAACTTATTGATAAAGAAAATATGACCCTCATATGATTTATATGAAATATGAATTGGAGGTGATATTTTCTCTAACAAACCAGGAAATAGGGGACTACGTTTGTATGGAGATTCACTTGTGTGATTCCCTCTTAATATTATCGCGTATTCAATCTGTAGACATCTCATAATAAACGCAAAACAACACGGTTACGTGTTGTTTTTACAAAAGCAAATCAAAGTCATTGTGTCACGAATTGTCTGCTGAAACACACGATATGGCGCAGGTTAGTGAATAAATAAATAATAAATGTTTCGGATAATCCACACAACACTATCTAGCCCCAAACTAAGCGGAGATAGCTGATATATTACTTATATTTTATTTTATTTATTTATTTTATTTAACTCTATAATATAGAATACAATATTTAAACTCATCTGAACTCTGTTTTCTACCTGTAATACCTACAGGTGGAAAACAGAGTTCATTAAAAAATTTTCTAGTTTCTTATAAAATATAATTTTTATTTTTTATTTTTAATTAGGTATTTCATGTTGTATAATAATAGTTTTTGTAAATAATGTATATTCTGTTGTAAATAAAATTACCTACATATTTAAACAAAGTTTGGTTTTGTTATAATAAAACAAAACCAAACTTTGTTTAAATATTGAAAAGATTTTTTAAATGTCAAATGTTGGCGCCAAGGCGCAAACATCGATTGCGCATGCGTGTTGCGTCGTCACGGACTCGTTCATTGAAACCTTTTTTTTTTAAGTAGAGGTTCAACCTCCTTGGTCCAGCTGGAGGTTGTATAGGTGTATCGTTATAATTAAAAAAGTTATATTATGTTACAGGTGTCCATACAAGACCTGTATCGTAATGAAACGTTTTTTTATTATTTTTGGCCTGTACGTAATGTTTGTCATAAGAATTTTGTTTTCAGTTTTATTATCTTTGTATTATAGTATCAGAGTAGATAAATATTATTATACGTGTAGTACATTGTTTTTTATAATATCCCGCGCCAATCCGACCAAGCATAAAAACATTTTTTTTAATATATTTTTTTGTGTAGGTACAACTAGATAATTAAACAATCATTAGGGGGCGTCCATAAATTACGTGATATGTTTAAGAGGGGGAGGGGGTTGAGTCAAATCTCATCTAATCTTATGTTGGAGAGAGGGGGGTCTCGGCAAATATCAATTTTTTTGTGACTGAAACAAAAAAAAACTATTTAATTCTATTTAAGTATTCTATTGTTAAAATTTTATTACACTTATAATTCTCAACAATATTGATTACTAGTCTTAACTAGTCGTAAATAAAAGCAAGAAGCATTTTTTTTTCTTTTTACAATAACAATCCAACGCGTTTACGTAAGGAACACACATTTTGAAAAGTCTTACGTGAGATTAGGGGATGGGGGTTGGTTGGATAAAATCTCACGACATCTCACCAGAGGGGAGGGAGGGACAGAAAATTTAAAAAAACACCTCGCGTTATTTATTGACGCCCCCTTATGTGTTAGCATCAGGTGTAATGGGCCTATTCACCCACAAACGAAAACGCAGCAACACTGCTTGACGGCAGAAGTATGCAAGTCATACAAACATAATTATAATACACTAGCAGCCCGTCCCGGCTTCGCACGGGGTAGACAATATTGTTGTACATTATTTTGTTCTATCGCTAATAGTTTCGGCAGCGCATTCGACGAAAGACATTTTAAGACTCATTTTTCTACACCTTCGGTTACATTGTTCAAATTTTACCAAGGATCCCTAATTTTTTTCAGAACGAAATGTAGCCTATGTCAAATTGGAAGAATGTAGCATTCTATTGGTGAAAGAATTTTTAAAATCGGCCCAGTACTTTTTGAGCCTATTCATTACAAACATACAAACATACAAAGATACATAAATAGGTACAAATCTTTCCTCTTTAAAATATTAGTATAGATAATGTGACAACAAAAAAGCCCACCTATGAAACGAAAAACAAAATAATATAGATAACCTAATATCGATAACCTTAAAGTTATTTATAAACAACTTTAAATCTTTAGTAGATAACTAGTGGCCGCCCGCGGCTTCGCTCGCCCGTTCCCGTAACACCCCGTTGCTTTTTCGGGATAAAAAGTATCCTATGTCCTTCTCTCGGTTCTAAGCTACCTCCCCACTAATTTTCTGTCAAATCGGTTCAGCCGTTCTTGAGTTATAAATAGTGTAACTAACACGACTTTCTTTTATAAATATAGATGATTATATGTATTAACTTTTACTCTTTCTACTTCAAAAGTTGATTAATTACAGTTCGAGTTTATAGGGTTCCGTAACCAAAAGGTAGGTAAAATGGGACCCTATTTCTAAGACTCCATCCGTCTGTCTGTCTGTTCGACTGTTCAGGTTGTTTCTCATGAACTGTGATAGTTAGACAGTTGAAATACTCACAAATGATGTACATACACCACTATTTTGTAATTACCAATAAAAAAACAAATATTGAGAAATGATTCAACAAGCAAAAATAATTTCATTCATAAACGCTTAATAGGAAGCGTAACTTTTCTTCTGTCTAGTACCTTTTACGTAACTAATATGTACATAATTTTATGAAGGATTTCTGAAAATTTTACATTGAGATTTATCGAAACTAAATATTCTGATTGCACATTCATAATGTTCTACCCCTACTACATTACCTTATTTTTTTTTGGTAGTTACAAAATAGTGGTGTATTTATGTTACCGCTGTAACGACTAAGTAATACTAAAAACAGACAAAAATATTCAAAAAATTATAATTATAATCACTTCAAAAATAATTAATAAAATAAAATTTATTTACACAAAGAAACTTACAATTAAACAAATATTCACAAAATGTACAAAATACACAAGAAACAGTTGAGCTATCTGCAGATCGTTACGAACGATCTAGAGATAGCTCAACTGATCCAAATCAGTGCCAGACAGAAGCGTCCCCAGGACGCTGGCGGCATTGCCACGCTGAATAGCAATGCTTATACGGCGCCAGATACCCACCAGCCCTTGTGTAAAATAAAATAAAACAGATGTTTAAGTTTTTATAGATAGAGTCTGTTCAGAAAGAGAGCCGTCGTGGCCAAATTGTGAACTAACGTTCCGATTTTTATATGGCAGCTCATTCTTTTCTTTTTGTCAGCATTTTGCATCATAAAAATTAAATAAAGGAATAGTATACACTAGTTGTGATAGGATCAAAACGCAACAGACGCGCTATTGTATTGCCCACTAAACAAAAAAGGTAAATAAGCACAGCTGCGCCCTCATATCCCACGACGGTTCTCTTTCTGAACAGACTCTACCTAATGGTACGGAACCCTTCATGCACGAGTCCGACACGCACTTGGCGGATTTTAGATGGAGTAGGCTTGTCCAGCAGCTATATAATTCTGACAGAAGTTAATTTAATATGTATATTATTTCAGAGCAACATCCCCACGTTTAGACTAAACAATGGGAGATTTATTCCAGCAATTGGGTATGGGACATGGCTCGGAGCCAGCGATAAGGTATCTTACCTTCATTCATTCATTCAGTCATTCATTCATGCAGTCTTTCATTCATTCATTCATTCATTTATTCATTCATTCATTTTTTGACTTTCGCAAAAAGAAGAGACTAATATAAGTTTAAAAAACTTGAGAAACCGACTTCATAGCCATACTATTATACCGATATTGACGAAATTTCAATCTGTAGGTTCATGAGCTCTGTCTGGCTCTGTCTCTGGTTCTGGTTTTGAGTCTGTGTGAGTGCTCACCAGTGAAATTATACTGTATGTGTGACGTTTTGCCGTAGGATTTATTTAGTCAACACTCACACAGACTCAAAACCAGAACCAGAGACAGAGCCAGACAGAGCTCATGGCCTACTGCTTGGCGGCCTAAACAGACGGTTCTAGTCCACATAACTCAGCTTGGTTACTTCTGTTTTCAGCCTACTGAAAAGAGTCCAACGGATAAAAGTCCACAATCCGAGTCATTTTCAGTAAGTATTTCATTAAATAAGGCGTAAAAAAATCGAAAATTTGTTTTTATAACTCACTTGAATCAGAATTTTTGATTCTCGTGAGTTATTAAAACAAAATTTCGTTTTGTTTTGCATTTGTTGGGTTTTAACACCGCACCCTCAATATACAAACAGGTAGGTTGGTCCGTCCGCACCATCACAAAATAGAGATAGATTTTTCTTTTCACTACTGATAAATAGATAGATAGATAACTTTTTTATTTGGCTCAAAAAACACAGATTTTAAAGAATATGAAATCACAAAAAGAAAAGAACATTGAGTAAAGGTACGGCTACACAAGAAATCATAAGAGAAAATAAAACATAGAACACATACAGTAACACATAGAAAGAAATAAGTACACACATAATCCTAGTTCTATTGCTGAAAAGGGTGCCGACAGTATCCAATTAGGTATACTTATAAGTATTTGTTTATGAGCCAAAATGGTCCTCACTCAGCTTAAATGCTACTTCGCCTCCAAAGGGGACGACTCTTGTGGTCACCTGGCCGGTTATTATTTTGCTAGATAATGAATACCCCTTCAACTTCCAGTTCGGGTTCGACGGCACAGATATTCCGCGTATGATGGATACACTGTCACATGCCATAGACATCGGCGTGCGTCATATAGACACGGCACACTTCTACCGAGTGGAACCAGAGGTCGGGGCTGTTATCAACCAGAAGATAGAAGAGGGAATAAAGAGGGAAGACTTCTTTGTTACCACCAAGGTACTACTTATACACCACTATTTTGTAATTACCATAAAAATGCCGATATTGGCTGCTGATACTGAACACATCCTTAGCTTAGTCAGCTCCGCACGTATTGACCATGTCTTTTCTGTGGATTAGGCCGACTAAGCTGTCAGGATGGTATAGGTGCTAGGCAAGCCTACTCCATCTAAAGTCCTGTCCCAGGCACTATAGCGTCCCGTAAGTAGGGGCATGAGTAATCACCAATTGCCCCTGACGCTATTTATATCATCTACAATAGATGCAAAGGACTGTTTACTTACTTTTATCTGGTACCCATAGTACAAGCTCTGCTTAGTTTGGACATAGTGGTGTGGATTGTCTATAATATTTATTTATTTAGACATGGACATAGACATTCATTTATTTACTGCTTCAGCACATACAACTTTGTATAAAGTCAGCTGTTCATCAAAAAAAAAAATCAAAATATATTTATTTGGACTCAAGGTACAAGGTTATACAAAAACAAGTGTAAACGATACTGACTGCAGAAGTATAAACTGTGTCATCATGTTGAAACTTCGTTGCAGTTTTTTTCAGAGATACCAATCGAAGTTCGAAAAGTCGTTGAACAAAAGTTGTTCCCCGGGGGGTGGAAATTCACCCCCCTTCAGGATAGTAGGTACACATATTTTGATACACGTTGTATTCAAAAGTAATGATAATATTTCCGTGCATGTTTAAGAAAATGTCATTTTTGACATTGAAAAATTACAACATACCTAAGTACTAAAGAAAAATTACATTGAAAAAAAAACATACTAAAAATAATAATTTATTTACAACAGAATATACATTATTTACAAAAACTATTATTATAAAACATGAAATAATTGAAAAAAAAAAACATTTTATAAGAAACTTCTTCTTCTTCCTGCCCTTATCCCACTTTATGTGGGGTCGGCACAACATGTCTTCTTCCTCCATTTCCCTCTGTCAGCCATCATCTCTGCATTCACTCCTCTCCTATCCATGTCATGTCATTTTATAAGAAACTAGAAAATTTTATAATGAACTCTGTTTTTCACCTGTAGGTATTACAGGTATTATAGGTATTACATACTAAAACATACTAAAAACAACAAAAAGAGATATATTTTTAGGTGTGGCAGCATTTCCACCGTCCGAGTGATGTGGAGGTGTCTATCAAGGGTTCGCTGCGGCGCCTGCAGTTAGACTACGTTGACATGCTTCTTATGCACTGGCCAATGTCCGTCTCTGTGAGTATACTTCTTCTTTTCCTGTCTCTTGTTCTTACCGTGCTTTTCTTCTGATTTATGAGAGCACTGGCTCTCAACTGCCAAACTCATAGCTGTCGTGTAATTTTAATAATTATAAGTTTAAAAAACTAGAGAAACCGACTTCATTGCCAAACGACTAAACCGATTTTAATGAAATTTGTTTGGGACAATCTGGACGTAAGAATAACCTTCCAAATAAAAAAATAATTTTCTAAATCGGTTGATAAATGACGGAGGCATGCAGTTACAAACATTAAAAAAATATTAAAAAAAAAAATGGCAACACCGATTTTAATAAAATTAAAATGGGACCAATCTTTACTTTTTTTTTTTTTTTTTTTTTTATTATTTTGTAGCATGTTAGTTTATAGTAGACATTCAGACACGATTTATAAAAGGATTGTTATTGAATAAATGAAATGAAATGAATGAAATCTGGAAGCAGTACCTTTCAGATAAAAAATAGTATATTATGCAACTAGTGAATAAAAGACGGATTTAAATCGAGGACCAAAGATGAATCACGAGCAAGTGCAGGAATCTAACGACTGAATCACGACCGTAGGGAGTGATTCATGATGATTGAATCACGAGCGTAGCGAGTGATTCAAGTGTTAGAATCCTAAACGACGCGAGTGATTCATGGCCCTCGATATAAATCCGTTTTATTCAAGAGTTGCATACTATACTTTATACCATGACTTCGAGAAAAAAAAAGATTTAAGCGAAAAAGGATTAAAAACTATGAACTTTGTTTATACTATTGTTATATGACATAAAACAAATAATTATAGATTTTGATTTGATTTGTAAATAAAGAAGGATAAATTAAAGCAAGTTTTCTACTATACCTACTTCTCTTTCATGAACTCAACAACTCAATTGAACAACAAACAACTCAGCACATCTTTTTCATTCCTAGAATGCATTTTCAATCGATTTACTATTATCGAACTTTTTGCTGCATAACTTACTAAGAACAGTATTCAAAATAGCGCCAATTTACTTATGTATGTACAATGACAACAAAGAACACAAAACAGTTTTTAATCCAATGCTAAACTCCTTGTCAAAAATTTCGACCAATCAAATCGAGAGTATTTATGACGCAAGGATTTTGTAAGGTATTGAGATGGACGTTGACCTTATTCGTGTGTTCCAAATTCAAACACCAAAACAGTGATTAAAAGAGCTTTTTATTCACTGTTTCCAGTGAATAAAATAAGCTTTTTAGAGGGGGTATGGTATAAATAATTTTTCAAATCGGCTCACAAATGACGAAGTTATGCGGTACAAACATTAAAAAAAATGAAAAAAAATACAACCGAATTGAGAACCTTCTCCTTTTTGATTGGAAGTCGGTTAAAAATTGAATTATGTATTATTTGATTTTTTGATGTTTGTAGCAAGAAGGAGAGGATGAGAAGATAGATTACTTAGAGACGTGGCGTGGCTTCGAGAGCATGTTAGCCAAGGGTCTGACGAAGGGCATCGGCGTCTCCAACTTCAACTTGGAGCAGATGAAGAGGCTGTTGGAAAACTGCAAGGTGCCACCAGCTATCAATCAGATTGAGGTATGTAACTTTATATTTATACTAGTGGCCGCCCGCGGCTTCGCTCGCCCGTTCCCGTAACACCCCGTTCCCGTTGCTTTTTCGGGATAAAAAGTATCCTATGTCCTTCTCCCGGTTCTAAGCTACCTCCCCACTAATTTTCTGCCAAATCGGTTCCGCCGTTCTTGAGTTATAAATAGTGAAACTATCACGACTTTCTTTTATAAATATAGATTTATACTAGCAACCCGCCCCAGCTTCACACGGGTCGCTAGTAGGAAATAGCGTGATGTTATATATTAAAACCTTTTTAACCTTCTCTGGACCTCCACAAATCATTCAAAACCAAAATCAGCCAAGTCGGTCCAGCGTTATCGAGTTATAGCGTCAGGAAGGAAAACCCGACTTATTTTTATATAGCAGAAGAAAAAAAATATATTCAGATGTCACAAGATCCATTCCTAAAGCTACAATAGTAAAAAAAATATTAAATAAACAGAGAGCATTACAGTAGGCAAATTTTTATTTATTTTTTAAATAAATAAATACAAATTTGCCACTGATGATAGATAGATAGATAAAAAAATTATTTGCCTACAAAACACACACGAAACAAGGAATTACAAGAAAAATATAAAATCAAAGCATAAGTAATTAAAACTAAAAATACAATGATATAAACTAAAAAAACAATAAAATGAAATGGTGTGCGTGTTACAGCTAGACAAAAAGGGAATAGCTCAGCGCATAAGCTTTGCTCGAGAGCAAAACGCTGATTTTCAGCAATTACCATAAAGAGCAGACAAGTTGAACTGGTACCAAACAACGGACACGATGGAACAATAGTGTTTATGATTTAATGAAAGGGTAACACTGGACACTGTCTCTCTTTCCAGATAAATCTAAACCTAGGCCAGAAAGAGTTAGTGGATTACTGCCAAGCACACAAAGTGCAGGTGACAGCATACACTCCTCTCGGCACCATGGTCCCGAGTCGTGCGGCGCCGGGCAGTCCTGAGCCGAAGCTGAACAACCCCACTATGTTGGCGATTGCCAAGAAACATGGGAAAACTGTGACGCAAATCGCTTTTAGATACTTGGTAAGTAGTAAAAAGGTGAAATGAAAATACTATAAAGATAGTGCAATTCACGAAGACGCGCCCCTCGCGGGGTGCGGGGAGTTTGCTCCGAGCGGCAGTCACGAACCGTAGTCTATTCATTGTAGTGTGCGTGTGCACTCATAGGTAACTAGTGTGTACCGATAACACTCAAACATTGACGGAAGCTTGCACACATATAATATAAACGGTTAGGAGGAATAGTGGGGCGCGCCTTCGTGGATTGCACTATCTATATTTGCAACACATATAAAATTGTGACAACAATACTTAATATTTAAACCTATCAAAACCATAAAACAAAATACATACCTACAAACTAAACATAAGACTAACAAAAACAATATCAATAGAGAGTCGTAGGTAGATAATAGTACATTGTTACCCGAGGAATGAAAGTCACGAATTTAAGAGGCCGGCGGAGGGCGAATTTTCATACAAACGTAATACCAAAATTATAACTAGTTTAAGCAGATTTTCACTATATTATTGTAATAACGGTATTCGTATAGTATTTATCTAGGTTCCTGAACAGTTTTTATTTTAAATGACTTACCTCAAATGAAATAATTCACCAATCGCATTTTACACATTTTTTTCATTGCAAAATATGATTGGCGTTAATTTCATTTGAGGTAAGTAATTTAAAATAAAAACTGTTCAGGAACCTAGATAAATACTATACAAATACAATAATTACAATAATATAGTGAAAATCTGCTTTAATTAGTAATCATTTTGGTATTACGTTTGTATGAAAACTCGCCCTCCGCCGGCCCCTTAAGTCCCGAGACGGGTTTGGACGGCCAATGGAGCTTGAGGGACTTATACAAATAGAGCAGATATATAGCTAACAGCTAGGTATCTATCTAACTTTTTATTCATTTTATAGTGTTTACTACACTTAAGGAAATCACAAAGATTTTTATAATGTCCCAAAAGATAGACACTATAAAATCAATAAAAAGTTATGAAAAAAGCAAGGTGACATCTCTCGTCAATTCAACTAAATGCAACTTCGGGTATCGAGCAGGTAACTAATTGACTATAACGTCAAACCTGTAGATGGAGCCACGGCCGCGTTAGTGCCGAACAGTCCCTAGGAGTTATTCGTCGAGTGTGATTAGGATCCGATGGCGCATGGTCAGCGCAGCCAGCGGCGTCTTTACCTATTGTGCAGGGTGTGCGGTGCACACGGGCGCAGCGGTCCTAGGGGGCGCCGAGCGCCATGGCTGGCGCTCAGCGCCCTCTAGGATCACTACGGAGCCCTACTTGGCGGGCGCTAAGGCCGGGCGCCGCACTTACAATGACCAACGTAAAAAGAGCTCCGGTCTGCATAGATTTTGCATAGCATCTTGAGCTCTTCTAATATTTGATGAATAACACCGTAGAGGCGCCGCGCCACGGGTGCCGCGGCGCTCGGCGCCCCCCCCTCTTTTTTCTCCTCATAAAGAAAGAATTTTCCAATTTTCTTTCTAAATGCCTTTTGCAATGAAATTTGACAGTTTGTGGTAACTTGATATGCTGTAACTTGTACTTTGTATCTATTCCGTTTTGAACGCGCGCTTACTGGGGGGCGCTTGGGTAATGTTTGCACACGGGCGCTACATGGGCTAGAGACGCCTCTGACGCAGCCCCGTACCAAAGGGAAGGTCGCGGGTTCAAACCCCAATCGGCTCTTAACTTTTGGGACATTATAAAAAACTATCTATCTATTTTTTCAGTATCAACGAGGCTTAGTCATCATTCCCAAGACAGTTACCAAGTCCCGCGTTGAAGAGAACATTTCTATCTTCGACTTCCATTTGGACGATGAAGAGGTCGCCACTATCGCCAAATTTGACAACGGATATAGAACTGTAACTCCTATATTTTGGCAGGTATGTACAAAAAAATCGGTTATCTGTAAAGTCGGTTTACTGACGATAGTTGAACGTGACAACGTCATACAGCTGTCCACGCGGACGCATCGCTCACTCAAGTAGGAGAGAGACAGATGTCGAACGCTGCCGAACGCGGAGGCCGTGCCCTTTGTCGCTCGTTCCGCGCTCTCGCTTGCACTTCGAGCCAAATGAAACGCTTCAGAGCGAGGTAACGCCGCATGACATCATGTTTTTTCGTGCGTGCAACCGGCTCCATCGAATTATAAGACTTTGTCATGTCAAAAACATACCGCACAAAATAATCAAGCTACTGCTTGCTCTCCTTTCAAAATGCAACTTACTTGGAGGGATAAGGAAAACAACTTGTGTTTTTAAATAATTTACTTATTTAAGTTTTCTTTTCAGAATTTCGCAAACTACCCATTTGATAAGGTTCCCGGAGACATGGACCTTCCTCTCTGTATGATGAAATGGAAAAATGGAGCCAATTCTGATATTGAATAAACGAATTTTGAAATAAATAGCTTTTCTTCTTATGACATTATCCTAAAAGTAACACGTTTTTTTAATAAAACTAGCTGATATAACAAACATATGGCCCACCGAATGCTAAATAAGTACCTAGTAACCATCGCCTATAATAAAGCATTGCCTCGTAGGTCACAGACAAAGTAGTAGTAAGTAGTTATTTTGTCGTGTTACCAACCCTTAAGAATAAAATGTTTGTTCTCTGTCTGGGTGTTATATTGTATTCTAAGTATGTATTTACAAAAAAAAATGTATTCAAGTATTATAATTATCATCTATCTGGTTCCCATATTACAAGCTCTGCTTAGTTTGGGGCTGGGTAGTGTCCACAATATTTATTTATATTTATTTATCTATTTATGGATCACGGTCTGAAATAAAAAGTTTTTATTTATTTATTTACTATTTATGCTCCATCCAAAACGGTCCGCTGTAGGCACTTCGGCTTTCTCAAAAGGGAAGTAAGGGTGGTCTTGCCAGGCAGTTGGCCATACCAAGCGGTAATCCTTGTTGAATTTACCTGAAAAATAAATTAAAAATAAATCAGTGTGTCGTAAAAACCCTTTTCATTACTCATACTCTGAAAGTAGGTCTGAAGTTGCCTGAGGGGCCTAATTGAAAATAATACTTTCAGCCCTAGGGAGAATCGCTTTCTACTGACAGCTGTCAACATAAAAAAAAAAACAAGTTCTATTTTATTCAACCATGTTCCAACTTTCTAAAGTCTTTCTAACTGCAAGGAGGTTGTTGAACCAAATTCCAACTTTTTATTCAGCAAATAGGTTGGATATATAACACTAGGTATCTGGTTCCCATAGTACAAGCTCTGCTTAGTTTAGGGCTAGATAATGCTGTGTGGATTGTGTATATTTTTTTTTATATTAATATTAATGCGTAATGTCTATAACAAGATAGATATGCCAACTTTGTAAAAAACTGTAGAACTACCATAATCTCTTTCTGGCTCTGTCTCTGGCTTTGGTTCGGAGTCTGTACTAAGGCCCAGATTCATAGACCGCACTTTGACTTTACTTTGATGGAAAGTTCTACTTTCAACCAAAAATATATTTCATAGTTCTGTCAAGATCTTCTTTATTCAAAACTAGTGGCCGCCCGCGGCTTCGCTCGCCCGTTCCCGTAACACCCCGTTCCCGTTGCTTTTTCGGGATAAAAAGTATTTTATATCCTTCTCCCGGTTCTAACCTACCACCCCACCAATTTTGAGCCAAATCGGTTTAGCCGTTCTTGAGTTATAAATAGTGTAACTGACACGACTTTCTTTTATAAATATAGATGTTGAAAGTAAACTTCGATAAATAAAATAAAATGCGAAGACTCCTTTGCTGTAAAGCAAAGTCACGACTAATTATGAATCTCGGCCTAAGAGGAGATAACAAAGGACACTGTTTACGCCCTTAACAACGAAAACTTACTCAGTTCTTCCATTTCCGTAGGAGAAAGTTCAAAGTCGAATATATTGATGTTTTCCTCAATGCGCTGCTTTTTAGTGGATTTGGGAATTGGAACCACTCCTCTTTGGACCTGAAATAAAATAAAGTCTTCTTTTGGACAGGTATATACGATTTCACTGATACTTCTAACTCTCTTTATAATTTGTATTGCTCCTCTTGGGGTTGAGACTCTGGGTCCGTGGGGAACCGAGGCCTCGCGGGTCTTCAAAATTTTGTCTAGGCGACTGATCGAGGCGACGCGTGACCCAAGAGCTGGTGGGTATCTGGCGCAGCGCATAAGCATTGCTATTCAGCGTGGCAATGCCGCCAGCGTCTTGGGGACGCTTCCGCCTGGCACTGATTTGGATCAGTTGAGCTATCTCTAGATCGTTTGTAACGATCTGCAGATAGCTCAACTGTTTCTTGTGTATTTTGTACATTTTGTAAATATTTTGTTTAATTGTAAATTTCTTCGTGTAAATAAATTCTTTTTTTATTTGTATAAATAATTTGTTTTTATTGTTATTGGGCACAAACTTCCCATATTGCCTATTGTACGTCCGGAACGGACAAACAGTGGGTGCCTTACGTTTCGTCTTCCGGTTCGTGGTCGCCATTTGAGAACCTTTATTCCCCAACGGATGTCAGTTCTTCGAGCTATATGGCCTGCCCATAGTACCCATTGCCACTTCAAATTCTACGAGCTGTCGATGACCTTGGTTCTTCTACGGATATCCTCATTTCTGATTCTATCACGTAGTAAAACTCCCAGCATAGCTCGATCATCTATCCATAGCTCATTGCGCGACTTTGAGCTTGTGTTAGAGGCTAGTTTTATAAATAACGAGTTCCTATATGACCTGCCCATTGCCACTTCAACTTACTAATTCTGGTAAGGTCACCATTACTCACCAAGTATCTCAGAACGATCTGAGGGACAGTCTTCCCCTTTTCCTCTGCTATCCTCTTCAGGGTAGGATCGTCTACTCTCGGCGCGGGTGCTTTAGAGTTCTTGGAAGCAAAGAGAGATCCGAATGGTGTGTGCGCCATCACCACTATTCCTTGTTCCTTGCAGTAGGTTATCAGCTTGTCTTGGCCTAGATTTAGGTTTACCTGGACAAAACAAGTATTTACATTGACTGGCATCTCAGTTCAGTTGGTAGTAGCTCTTTCTTCTGCGCCGTAGGCCATGGGTTCGATCTCCACGAGAACAAATATTTGTGTGGTGTACACTGATATTTGTTCTGTCTGGGGGTAAGATTGTATTTTAAGTATGTATTTACATAAAAAAATAGAAGTATCATATCAGCTATTTGGTTCCCATAGTACAAGCTCTGCTTAATTTGGGGCTAGTCAGTGTTGCATGGATTGTCCACAATGTTTACAATATTAATTTAAATGGCCCGCCTGTCAAGTGGTGACTATCATCTATAACAAAGCATTGCCTGGTAGGTCACACACGCTACGAACGTGCCCTACGATGCACTGCCCTGCGCCCATCAACATGAGGCAAACAGATATTCAGCCTCACGTGCCAGTAATCTAACCGGCACCCACACCTTTCAAACCTAAACACAGCGATGTTGCTTCACGGTAGGAATAGGCATGGTGGTAGTACGCACCCCCACGAGACACACACAAAGAGCTCTATTACTACTAAAGCTAGAGCCCATTGGAATATGGAGCTTGGGAATCACCAAGCAAGTTACATCACGGGTTAAACTTACCTCAACTTGCAAAACAGTCGGTTTCGTCTGACTATTGGCGATAAGTCTTTGTATTTGGCTGATGTTGAAGTTAGAAATGCCGATGGACTTCGCAAGACCAAGCTGTTTGGTCTCTTCCATTCCCTTCCATGTGTCGAGGTAGTCGATTATATCAAATGCTGTATGATCCGGCTGGAATAATATAAAATAATCGGCTTAGAACAGCAGACCTACTATGAGCTCTGTCTGGCTCTGTCTCTGGCTCTGGTTTTGAGTCCGTGTGAGTGTTGATTAAATAAATCCTACGTCTAAACGTCACACACACAGTATAATACGCTGGTGAGCACTCACAACACCTGGAAGTCTCTGAACAGACTTCGGAGCCAGGTGGGGCGCTGCAGGCATAATTTAGTCAGATGGGGGTACTCCGACCACGAAGACTGCAACTGCAGGGTCTCACAGTTTATGCCTCATTTGCTGTCTTGCCCAGAGTGCCCTAACACCTGCACGCTGAAAGATTTGACTGACGCCACGGAAAGCGCTATTGATATGGCCCACTTCTGGGCAAGACAAAATATAACGGGAACCATCAACACGACGAAGAAGAAGAAGCACTCACACAGACTCAAAAACAGAGCCAGACAGAGCTCATGGTAGGCCTGCAGTTGTTTTTTTAATGTTTGTTATTGCGTAGTTCCGTCAATACGGCAGGGCAGTTTGAAAGAGGCACCACTGAATAAAAAAATGAAGAGCAATAGGTTGGCGCGGTACGGGCATGTCATGAAGAGGGATGAAAGTCATGTGACTAGGAGAGTGATGAGTATGGATGTGGATGGATATGTGAGCAGAGGTAGACCAAAGAAAACATGGATGAACTGTGTGAAAGATGACATGGATAAACGAGGAGTGAATGCAGAGATGACGGCTGACAGAGGGGAATGGAGAAAGACATGTTGTGCCAACCACACATAAAGTGGGATAAGGGCAGGAAGAAGATTATGTTATTAACCTACGTACTTACAGTAACAGCCACTGGGTTGTGTATCAGGTACAGATCAACGTAGGTTAGATTCAGTCTGCCGAGCGACTTCCGCAAAGAGCCGACCACATCTCTTTGCTCATCGATGCCGAGCTGAAAGCAAACATTTAGAATAGTAACATAGTAAGTTTTTTATATTTTACTAGCGACCTGTCCCGGCTTCGCACGGACGGACATTTATTTTTTAAATACTGAATGTAGCTTTCCAATGGTGAAAGAGTTTTTGAAATCGGTTCAGTAGTTTTTGAGTTTATTCATTACAAACATACACAAAAAAATACAAATCTATCCTCTTTAACATCATCATTATCAGACTGAAGAAGTCCACTGCTGGACATAGGCCTCCCCTACACATTTCCAGGAAGAACGATTCTGAGCCCTTTCTATTCACCGACTTCCTGCGATCTTAACAATGTCGTCAGTCCATCTGGTGGGTGGGCGTCCTACTTTTCGTCTTCCGGTTCGTGGTCACCATTCGAGAACCTTTATTCCCCAACGGTTGTCCGTTCTTCGAGTTATATGACCTGCCCATAGTACCCATTGCCACTTCAAATTCTACGAGCTATGTCAGTGACCTTGATTCTCTGCGGAAATCCTCATTTCTGATTATATCACGTAGTGAAACTCCCAGCATAGCTCCTCCATAGCTCGTTGCGCGACTTTGAGCTTGTGTTTGAGGCCAATTTTATAAAATCACGCCTCATTCCCATGGAGGTAGACAGAACAGAGAACCCGGATTTCCACTTGCTACGATCCTGTCACACCTCTTTTGCTTCATTCACTCGCATAACATTCTTCGTACATGTTCGTCGGTTTAGGGTACTCAATTTTATAAATATTGGGATAATAGGCCTGACGACTAATTTTCAAAATCTCTTCTATCATATTCAGAAGTAGGTATCTATTATGTCTAAAATATATCATATTTCTGTAGAAAATTAAGGTTTTTGTGCAATAAAAGTACATTTAAATTTAAATTTTCAAATTCTCGCCAAAACGCTCGCTGGTGTCATGGCGTCTGTTATTACGTCACGGTTATAGTATTCAACCAGGGGCGTATTTACCCTTAGGCCAAGAGGGCCATGGCCCGGGGCGGCAGGCTGCGAAGGGCGGCGCAAGCCGCCTCTCGTTCAGATTCGTGCGCCTTTTATTATTTTACATCATCATCATCATCATCCACAGCCCGACTTTACCCACTGCTGGGTGTAGGCCTCCCTTAGTTTGTGCCATCTACCTCGATCCTGTGCCAGTCTAAGCCATTGCCGCCCCACGACCGTGAATATATCTGACTTTACATCCCTGAAGCATTTTTTAAAAGCCTACTAACCAAAACTAACCTCGTTCGTCGAAAAAAAATATTATTTTAAATCGACTCACAAATGACGAAGTTATACCGCATAACTTCGTCATTTGTGAGTGACAAACATTAAAAATAATGATAATAAAAAAAAATACAACCGAATTGAGAACCTCCTCCTTTTTGATTGGAAGTCGGTTAAAAAAAACTTTTTTTCAGAAATTTATGGGGCGGCATATCTTTTAGGCCCGGGGCGCCAAATCTTTAAATACGCCTCTGTATTCAACAGTAAACATTGGTGCTTTTGTACTAAATCAGAATGACATTTATATAGCCGTGACGTAATTCGCTCTGACCGGTGTTTGAGCCATCATGGCGGATTGTTGTATTTTGTAGATTTATATTATCAAATAAATTGACAATCTCGACATTAATAAGAGTATGAATACATTTTTTAAAATCTTTGAACCTTTTTCATTAGATCAGATAAATATTTTGGCGATACTTGATTACTGTCTTCATGCCTCTGAAAATCGTCATAAAAGTTTTTCACTGAGCAACGCCCCGTACACTTACCCTAATTACAACAAAGATGTCATCCCTTGGCACTGATGACGAAAGTACTGCTTTACCGACTTGGTCTTCACTGAGATAGATCGCTGCTGTGTCCATCATTCTAAAATACCAAAAAATAATTGATAAAATAAAATCGGCACTCCGAGAATGACGACAAAAGTCCTCACAGGTTAGTTAGTAATATGAAAGCCTAATATTTAAGGCTTCCAGCTTTGAAAGCCAGGTAAAAAAAATATTGATGACATATCTGAATTAGCAGGAAAATACTGGACAAAGAAAGCGAAGGAGAGGAAAGAATGGAGACTTTTGGAGGAGGCCTATACCCGTCGAGGGGTCCTTAGTTAGTGTTTATAAAAAATATAAATATAAGTTATTTAAAAATTAAGTATGTTAATTAGAGAACAATAAAGGCTTTTTTATTTATTTTTTATTTATTTGAAAAAAAATATTTCAAAAATTACTTTTAATTTCTATCAAGAGTGTACACATTGTAAAAATGGCATTTTGCTAACTAGACGTTCTGCTATACAGACCATCTGTTAGTTGGACGTTTAGCTACATGGACATTTTGCTAATAGACTTACTGCTCGTTAGACCTTTTGCTCTGTTAGACATTTAGCTACTTAGACCTTCTGATCAAGAGGCATGTCTTCTTACCTGTAGCCAGCATCCAGAGCCCATTTGACTGGTTCTTCAACTTCTTTGTCATCTGGCTTCCTTATTCCATGCTAAAAAATTAAGAGTTCTTATAATCACTGAGTCAAAACGAGAACCAGAGACAGAGCTAGACAGAGCTCATGGTAGGCCTCTAGAGTACCTACTCTCAAACGGTGAAGGAAAACCGGTGTGTCGTAGAACCAAAAAAAATTCGAACAACACGTGTCAAGCGTCACGCAAAAAGGGTCCGCCTTTTTGCGCTTGACACGTGTTGTTAGCGGCCAACTTGCGGAAACCAGTCCGCTCACCAAGTGCGGATGATGAAATTGCAGTGTTATCTTGTTCGGACTCTAAGCTAGTACTATCTAGGTATAGGTAGCGGCACGTAACTTTAGCGCTAACCGTTATTGCGCAGAAGTCAATAATAAGGTACCTGAAGGGGCTAGCGGGATGAAGGGCGGGCGTGCGTAGCGCTGATTGGCTCTCCAGTCGCACTCCGCTCTCTGTACCAATAGGACACTCTGCACACATCCACACATCCAGTGTACGCGACATGGCACACTACGACGCATGCGCAGCTATCCCCTCCGCGTATCGCTCAGCGCTAGACTTACGTGCCGCTAGTTATACTTACTTTACTAAACCCTACAAATGTGCCAAGTCCCAATGCGGGGATGGTGTTGCCATCGTTTAGTGGTAACCATGGAGCTATGCCACTTTTACCATCACATAGCTGAAAAAAAAGAAAAAACCTGAAAAACTGAGCGTGTTGATATTTCTCTACTCTTATTTTGGACTGGTCTCTCAGCTCAGTTGGTAGTAGCTCTGCCTTCTGCGAAGTAGGTCGTGGGTTCGGGTTCGATCACCACCGAGAACAATTATTTGTGTGATGATTATGAATGTTTTTTCTCTATCTGGATTTTATATTGTATTCTAAGTATGTATTTACAAAAATATATACAAGTATTATATCAGCTATCTTGCCCCCATAGTACAAGCTCTGCTAGTTATTTTTGTATGGATAATCCATATTGTTTCAATTCGTGTAAGGTATTTAATTATCTTATCTTATTTATCTTATACCTTTAAACGAGAAAATCTTGTATATACAGGGTGTCCCATAAGTCAACGTCCAGCCGAAAACGGGTGATGCGCCAAGTCATGACAGTTATCAGAAAAATATAAAAAAAAATATTTGCTAAGTAACTTTCGAGTTATGAGTATTTTAAAAAAACAGGAAAAACTGACACCCTGTGATGATCTTTTAAGTCCTGTGACTACAAATATTAACTTTTCATGAAACTTTTTTCTGCAACGTAAGCATGAATAACCCTTCTGTAAATTACAATTCAAAATTAAGCCATAACTGCCTCAGTTTTTAATGAAATCGTGGAGTTTTGGCCAACGTTTCATTTCAGATAATTACATCACCCAACTTTAACCGTCTGTACCGCAAAAAAAATGTACTACACTATCATGGCATGTAACTTTAAAAATTGGCGCATTTATCCAGGATTCCAAAATGGTATAATACTTGCTAGAGTACTTCTTAGTTTTGGAAATAAAAAATGTTTTTTCAACTAAACCGGATTTCCAATCAATTTTATTTCAATAGATAAAATGATTGTACCCTTTAAATGACAGACTTAAAATGCCTACGCTGTGTTTTTAAGTGACTCACAATTCACAGGTACAAGTAAATACCATTTCGACAATGCAAGTAAACAGATAGATCCACCATCTTGTCGAAAGAGTAATAACCATGAGTTTTCAAGTAATTTGTTAGTTTTAGGGTAAAAGTTTGAAATAAAATTCAATCGTGATTTTAATCTAAAGTTTGCCTTCGCCCGTCGCCGGTCTTATTACATGGTTTTTGACGTGATAACGTCTTATAATTCGATGGAGCCGGCTGCTCGTACGAAAAAACATGACTCATGCGGCGTTACCTCGCTCTGAGGCGTTCCATTTAATACTTGAAGTGCAAGTGAGAGCGCGGAGCGAGCGACAAAGAGGCACAATCGGCCTCCGCGTTCGGCAGCGTTCGACATCGGTCTCTCTCCTACTTGAGTGAGCGATGCGTCCGCGTGGACAGCTGTATGACGTTGTCACGTTCACGATTGAAGAAATCCTATGATTGAATTTTATTTCAAACTTTCACCTAAAACTAACAAATTACTTGAACACCCATGGTTATTACTCTTTAGACATGATGGTGGCTCTATCTGTTTACTTGCATTGTCGAAATGGTATTTACTTGTACCTGTAAATTGTGAATGATTTAAAAACGCAGCGTAGGCATTTTAAGTCCATAATTTAAAGGGTACAAACATTTTATCTCATGAAATAAAATTGACTGGAAATCCGGTTTAGTTGAAAAAACATTTTTTATTTCCAAAACTAAGAAGTACTCTAGCAAGTATTATACCATTTTGGAATCCTGGATAAATGCGCCAATTTTTAAAGTTACATGCCATGATAGTGTAGTACATTTTTTTTGCGGTACAGACGGTTAAAGTTGGGTGATTTAATTATCTGAAATGAAACGTTGGCCAAAACTCCACGATTTCATTGAAAACTGAGGCAGTTATGGCTTAATTTTGAATTGTAATTTACAGAAGGGTTATTCATGCTTACGTTGCAGAAAAAAGTTTCATGAAAAGTTAATATTTGTAGTCACAGGACTTAAAAGATCATCACAGGGTGTCAGTGTTTCTTGTTTTTTTTAAATACTCATAACTCGAAAGTTACTTAGCAAATATTTTTTTTTATATTTTTCTGATAACTGTCATGACTTGGCGCATCACCCGTTTTCAGCTGGACGTTGACTTATGGGACATCCTGTATATATATATTTAGGATCTCGGAAATGGCACCAACGATTTTCATGAAATTTAGTATACAGGGGTTTTCGGGAACGATAAATCGATCTAGCTAGGATTTATTTTTAGAAAATATCGGCGTTCGGAGTTAAGATCAAACAACTTTTTCGTAATATCATTACTCCTAGCGCCATCTGTTGTTCAGAAGCAAAAACTAAGTATCTGTGAGAACCTGAGAACTCAAGGGTTATGTTTCACAGAGAACGCCATCTATTGTCAAGTTTTGGAACTACAGGACCACGTAAACACTCTGTAGACAAGTTTCGGAAGTTTCCATCTCATTGCACTCGTGTTTTTTTTAAATAACCAGTTCTTATTTTTTATTATTATGTAGTATGTTAGTAAGATCGAAATATATGATTTCATCATTCTTAAGAGCGGGTCGTGCGAAAATTTGAGATTTGTTGTTAAAAAATTCATAATTAGATAACTAAGTGACATTTTAAAAATCGCAAAAGGACTAATTGTAGACTATACATTTGAGATTAATTCGAATTAAGGTGTGCTAAAAAAATATACTATTTAAAATGACATTCTATTTAACGCTGACATACGATTTTCATTAGCGTTAAATAGAATGTCATGTTAAATAGTATATTTTTTTAACACACTTAAATTCGAATTAATCTCAAATGTATAGTCTACAATTAGTCCTTTTGCGATTTTTAAAATGTCACTTAGTTATCTAATTATGAATTTTTTAACAACAAATCTCAAATTTTCGCACGACCCCCTCATAAGTACGTTATCAAAGAAATACCGAGCGAAGCTCGGTCACTTACTACTAGTATTATTATTATTTAGCGTTAGTTTTATTATTATTTTATTATGGTGCCACTGAAAACCAGCGCTACAAGAGCTACCGTGCCCTTGTAGCAAATGCTGAGTGGTTTACCTTTTTTGCCGTCATTGCATTTAAGTTGAACTGTACCTTTTAATTTTAAGTTGACGCAAAATAAATTATTTCTATTCTATTCTATTCTATATTTATTTATTTACTAGCGGCCGCCCGCGGCTGCGCCCGTTCCCGTTACGCCCCGTTCCCGTTGCTTTTTCAGGATAAAAAGTATCCTATGTCCTTCTCCCGGTTCTAATCTACCACCCCACCAAATTTGAGTCAAATCGGTTCAGTCGTTCTTGAGTTATAAATAGTGTAACTAACACGACTTTTTTTATAAATATAGAATTATAAAAAAATAAAATTAAGTTATTTTAATTAAAACTCACCACATTTACAAACAAATAACTCAGTAGAACAAACAACATTATCTCTCAAGATACAAACGGTGACTAAATTACATATAAGTCACTTCATTCTACTTATACGCAAGGTACGAGTAGACTCGTTGTTAGGTGTGGGCTGACTCAGGCGCGGAGCCTATGATTTTGGGGGTCATAGGCTATTGCCACTTCTAAGTAATTTTTATTTTTTAAGTGTACGAAAAGAGCCTCTTTGTGGCTCACTTAAAATCCTTTCACTACACTAGGTACGAAAGAATAAGTGACACGACAAGAGAGAGAGAGATTATTAAAACAAATGAGAAATCGATTGCATGACCAAGCTGCTAAACCAATTTCTATGGGACCAATCTGGAAGTATTCAGAAAAATTCAGTTTCAGAAAAAAAATATAATGACGAAGGAAGGTTCAAAAAAGCAGCCAAGTGCGAGTCGGCCTCGCCCATGAAGGATTCCGTAGCATCAAGTAACATAATATTAGGTTCTTGTAGTTCGTCGAAAGGTAAATTGCGGTTTACGATTTATGACGTATAAAAAAAACTACTTACTAGATCTCGTACATTGTACATTACCTATTATAATTTATCATCTTTTCGACATGTATTTCAAGCAATAAATATAATCTGAATCTGAATCTGAATCTCGTTCAAACCAAATATCGATGGAAGTTTGTATAGTAATATACATCATATTTTTTTTTTAGATTTATCATTCTCTTCTTTTAGAAGTTAGAGGGAAACAAACAAAGACAAACATTTTACCACTTTGGAAGTGTCTCTCGCGCAAACTATTCAGTTTAGATAAAAACGATATTAGAAACCTCATCATCATTTTTGAAGACCTATTCATAGATATTTATACTATTACACGGGTATTTATCGCGTATATTACCTTATTTTATTTATATCAGCCCGCGACCACGGTTATTGCAACATAGCCGAAACGTCGGGAAAATAAATAAAATAAGGTAATATACGCGATAAATACTCGTGTACTATTATAAATATGTTTTATGATCGCGAAAGTTTAAAAAGTTTCACACGTTGGGTTTGATGAAAAAAAATTTTTTGAGTTGAGAACTGTTTGTGTGCTCTCGAGGTCTACAGCTCACAGAGCCACAAGTCAAATTATCTATATCGGTTTTGGGGGGGTTCATGACCCCTATGAACCCCCCCTGGCTGCTGGCCTGGCCCTGGCCGCGCTGGCCAATGAGTTTTTAAGCTCATTGGCCAGCGAGCTAATCTTATCAAATGTCAATGTCATTTCAAGGTTAGAAACTAGAAGGCCAGCTGACCCAAGGAATTTGTAGGTGTCATAATTTCACAACGACGTATGACGTCACAGAAAATATTTTTTTTGGTACCTTTACGCGGGGTATTGTAATAGTACATTGTTACCCGAGTGTTGAAAGTCACGTTTTTTGAGTCCCGAGACGGGTTTGGCGCCAGAGCGTTAGCGAGGGCGCCAATGGAGCTTGAGGGACTTAAAAGACTTTCATCCGAGGTAAACACTGTGCTTTTCATTACGAATACAAGGAAAGTAAAAATAAAAACATGAAAGAAAAATTAGTGAAAATGAAGATTGAATTGCCGCCTTCCCGGTTTTTTTTCTTTTTCTCTGGCGGGCCTTCGGCTTCGGTTCGCCAGCATTATTCAGCCATTATTTTCATTTTCATAATTTAAAAAATGGTAAACTGTTTGCTCAAATCCATGTTATTTTAAAGAAATAGTTGAAGCTATATATAAATCAAGTAATTTAGAAGATATATTATTTATTTAATACTATCTTTATGTTATTTAAATTTAAATTTTACATTGCGAAACAATTGCAAACATGGATGAACTGTGTGAAAGATGACATGGATAAGAGAGGAGTGAATGCAGAGATGACGGCTGACAGAGGGGAATGGAGGAGGAAGACATGTTGTGCCGACCACACATGTAGTAGGATAAGGGCAGGAAGAAGAGAATCACAATGCAAGCATTAAACTAGAATCGCTTCATCATGACAATGTTTGACAAATTATTTCCAACAAACGAAACTAAGGATGTGGTATTATAATTTGAAAGGTAATTTTGTTTGCTATCCAACCTGACTGGCGTAGACGTCCAACAGCAGCTCAGAGAAGATTGAGGGAGGCCTGTGAGCGAGTGGACACTGGACGAAGACTCAAAAAAGCGAACGTGACCCCAAAAAGGCCAGCAATGGGACTTAATAAGTCTCCCAAGTATACCTACAGCCCGACTTCATGGAAGACCAGCTATAGTTAGCACACACTGGACTAGAGCATTTATGCTGAGTGACAGCCAAGTTTAATGTCATAGTTCCTAACACACTAAAAAAAACTAACGTCACATAGCAAAAGGAAGTTTCTTTATACTACACCTGCTTGGAAAGTACCTTGATACTTTATTAAATTTACGGTAGAAAGTACGTCATTGCATATCGAACAAATATGCGGGGAGAAAACGCATCTGAGCGGGAGAGAAAAGTGTATGAAAATCCATTTCTTACGTGGTTTTTCTTTCTTAATTTTGGGTAAGACTATGCGCCGGTAACCTAAATGTCAAAAGCCAAAAAGTTTTTACAGTGAGTTTTTATCTCAAAGTTCGCAAAATGACACTGGCCAATAGCTGTGTGTTGGATGGTGTCGGGCTGGCAGTGCGACCCTGCGGCGGCAGGATAAACAATTTGAAAAAAGAACATGTGAAAATTGCAGACGCCATTTCCAATTTGTGTGTTTGTTTGAGGATTCAGTTTTCGTAGAATTTATTTTCCTTGTAGGTGTAGTATAAAGCACTATGTATCACTCGAGAGAAACTGCGATTCCCGATCTCGGGTGTTTTAAAGCCCTCGCCTACGGCTCGGGCTTCAAACGACACCCTCAACGGTAATCGGTCACTTTCTCCTCTCGGTGAACAATGTTCTATTTTCTGTGTGCCTTTTGCTATGTGACGTTAAATTAATATTTTTTGATTTTGATTTCATTTTGATTTGACTTCAGTTTAAAAAGATTTTTTTTTCATATTACTGTATATTCATTTAGACGTATAATTTCCTAGATTTAGGTAGGATATTTAACTTATTTTAAATCTTTTTGATAGCACTTCATAGCTAACAAAATTGTCTTTCAAATGATATACCACAATGCATAGTTCATGCATAAAAATTGTGTAAAAAATAGTCTAGAACAATCCGCCATAAAGCGGGTCCAGTAGGGAAAAAAGAGAAAAAAAAAGAGCTTGCGTGAGTGACTGACATACAACTCACAGCCCAAACCATAAGATGTAGCGACTTGAAATTTGGAGGTTGTTTTCTTATAGGTACATTAAGAAAGGGTTTTTAAAAATTCAACCCTTAGAAGAGTGCAGCAGTGGTTGAAATTTTTGATAGAAAAAACTAAACGCGAAGTCGCGTGGGATTCTACTAGTAAATGATTTAGGCCTTTTTAAATGTTTTATTTAGTTTTTAGATCTGTTTGTTGATTAGAAAGTATAAACAGACTTTTAATTATGATGATATTGATGTTTGTGTATTTAAAAAAAATTATGTGTATGTTTTTGTGTTATCTCTTCTATTGTATATTATTGTAATTGTGTAACTATGGACCTAAGATGGCTGAAATAAAGATTTATTATCATTAATTGTATTTTTTTGTGTTACTTATTATATTAGAATTAAGAATTACTAATTTGAAATATATTCTCGTCGTCTCGTCGCATAATCTAATATATACTAAAATACATAATATAGTGTGTTTTATTACAGATTTTTCCTGTTGCGCCATTTTGTTTAAATAATTTATAATATTAGGTATGTCCTGACGTCCGTGACCTTCTCAGACCTCTTATAACAAACACTAACAAAAACTCTACAAATATAGAAGAAACAAAAACTTGCGTATTTTTAGGGCTCCGTACCCAAAGGGGAAAACGGGACCCTATTATACTAAGACTCCGTTGTCCATCCGTCTGCCTGTCTGTTACCAGGCTGTATGCACCGTGATCGGCTCATGAACCGTGAAAGTGGTATATTTCTAGTGTCACTTTATTATCAAAAATACTAAAAAACAAAATATATTATTGAAAGGAGCGAACCCATATAACAAACGTGATATTTTTGCTCAATATTTATAACGGCAACAGATAGACGGTTGAAATATTCACAGAAAATGTAGTTAATATTCAGTATAAAAATAAATAACTGATTAAAATAAATCAAATATTTATAACTTTTTTCTTTCTTTATTCTTTATTGCACACATAAAAAAATACATTTAGAAAACTTAAAATGAAGACGTGTAAAAAGACGAGCTTAAGGTTGTTCGATTCCGATACAAACTGAATTTACACAACTATGGGCAAACAAAGTATAAATGTACACTGAAATAGCTGTAATAGAACTTTACAGTGGTCTTTATTGCCGGCCAGTTATATAAAGTTGAAGAAAACTGTAGGATAACAGAAATATTAATAAAAACCCAAAAAAGTAATTTTTTCGTCATTCTTTCGAACGGGTACTCGGCATTGAATACGTGAATGAGCTTAAAACATAATTATGTCTCAAAATAGTCGTAAAAGGCTGTTAGTTCCTTTTCTGAAGCCCCGACTGCCACGACCAACGGCTGACACTCCAACTTTATATAACTGGCCGGTAATAAGGACCACTGTAAAAGCCTATTACAGCTATTTCAGTGTACATTAATACTTTATTCGCCCATAGTTGTGTAAATTAAGTTTGTAAGGAAATCGTACCCCCTTAACCCTAAAAAGAGTTCTCTTCCAGCAAAACTTGGGCATAGATAGATGTTAGAGGTGGGTACGTGCAAGAAGTGAATGAAAAATAATAATATAAGACAATAAAATATAATATTTTTTGCCGTTTTTATAGACGGAACCCTTCGTGCTCAAGTCCAACTCGCACTTGGCCGGTTTTTTTTTTTAAGTCTTTATAAAGTAAACA
Organism: Thera britannica; assembly: GCA_939531255.2. Lineage (NCBI taxonomy): Eukaryota > Metazoa > Arthropoda > Insecta > Lepidoptera > Geometridae > Thera > Thera britannica. The sequence continues at coordinate 5,737,354 of OW618052.2, forward strand.
AAAAAGAAGTCGGTCTGCCCGTTCCGTTTTTTTTCGTCCGTTTATGTACACAAATGTTTGTTTTCTGCCTGGGTGTTAAGTATATTGTATTTTAGGTTCTAGAAAAAATGTATATAAGTATTACACAAAAGATGGTAATTAGAGATGGTTTCACCCTGGTGGAGAAAAAACAGAAACCATCACGAAATAAACGTGGTACCGCCAGCGTCATAGCAACAGAAGTCACCCTGCGTGCTGTGGACCCGACCACCTCCTTTACCTCTCGAGGTTGGACCCGAATACTTCTGGTGATGAGGTCCTTCGCTATGTAAAGGAGAGGATCCGTTTCTGGATCAAGGACCCGCCACCAATACAGCTACATCTGCAGCGGCTAGAGCCATCGGGAGTGAGAGACACGGCCTTTAAATCGTACGTGCTCCAGGTGCCTGCGAAGCATGGGGACATGTTTCTCACTTCGGATTTCTGGCCGCCAGGAATCGTCTTTCGTCGCTTTAGGGGTGCGCTAAAGAAAAAATCCCCTAAGATTTGATGATTTGATTAGTAATTTTATTTTATTTTATGTATGTTAGTCTCTAAGGTATTTATTACTATGGACCCAAAGTGTTTCATTTTTGTAATGTGTGCATTTGTTGGTCTGAAATAAACGATATTATTATTATTATTATTACCTATATCAGTTATCTGGTTCCCATAGTACAAGCTTAATTTGGGGCTAGGTAGTGTTGTGTGGATAGTCCACAATAGAATATTTCTCACCCCTTGGTCGTTTGTAGCCATTTATTTCAATTTAAATAGGTACAAAATTTATTTATAACATAACATTTATTTATTTGCAAAAAAATTGGGGTTGTCTGTAAAGTCGGTTTACTGACGATAGTTGAACGTGCCAACGTCATTTAGCTGTCCACGCGGACGCATCGCTCACTCAAGTAGGAGAGAGACAGATGTCGAACGCTGCCGAACGCGGAGGCCGTGCGTGCCTCTTTGTCGCTCGTTCCGCGCTCTCGCTTGCACTTCAAGCCTTAAATGGAACGTCTCAGAGCGAGGTAACGCCGCATGAGTTATGTTTTTGGTGCGTGCAGCTGGCTCCATCGGGCTCCAAAAAATTTTTTAACCCACTATACCTTAGAATAGGAAGCTGAAGCCGCTACTACTAGACCACCTAATGAGACAAGATCATCTAATGAGAAGTAGGAATGAAATAATATTATTGCACGAAAGGAGCCTTTTTGAGACGCACTTAAAAACCTTCCACCACACTGGTACGAAAGATGTATTGGCATGAAAAGAAGTAATAATATTAAATGCCATATATGTTGTTCGGTCATCCACCCAAAACCAGTTCCGTCATAGCCTTAGCTTAGTCAAGATGGCTTTATTGGAGTTATTCGTTGTGTATTATGTAAGTATTTTAATATAATTCTTATTTTACTCCACGATCAGATCATATTTTCGGATTTATACTAAAAAATGCGTGATGACTTATGGAACAGACGTGGGGCTCAATTCTAGACCAGTGACTTTTTTGTCACGGTAGATATATACCACAAGAACTGTCAGTTTCTTAAGTGAATTTGACAGTTCTTGTGATATTTATCTATCTTGCGCGACTTTGAGCTTGTGCACGAGGCCAATAGTTAGCGACCACGAGCTAAATTCTAGACCAGTGACTTTTTTGTCACGGTAGATATATATCACAAGAACTGTCAGTTTCTTTAGTGAATTTGACAGTTCTTGTGATATTTATCTACCGTGACAAAAAAGTCACTGGTCTAGAATTGAGCTCGTGGTCGCTAACTATTGGTCTCGTGCACAAGCTCAAAGTCGCGCAACGAGCTATGGAGAGAGCTATGCTGGGAGTTTCACTACGTGATAGAATCAGAAATGAGGATATCCGTAGAAGAACCAAGGTCACCGACATAGCTCATAGAGTTACCAAGTTGAAGTGGCAATGGGCAGGCCATATAGCTCGAAGAACCGACAACCGTTAGAGAATAAAGGTTCTCAAATGGCGACCACGAACCGGAAGACGAAGCGTAGGGCGCCCACCCACCAGATGGACCGACGACATTGTTAAGATCGCGGGAAGTCGGTGGATGGAAAGGGCTCAGAATCGTTCTTCCTGGAAATGTGTAGGGGAGGCCTATGTCCAGCAGGGTTCTTCAGGCTGATGATGATGCTGAATTCTTATAGTGTCATTGGTTCTTTCAAACCAGTTCCAGAGTGGTGAAAGGATTTTAAGGTTCCCTTCGTGCACTCGAAACATTTTTTCGAATTTTATAGATTCTACGACGTGCTGGTTTCCTTCACCGTTTGAGAGTACTGGTATAGAGTGCACATAAATAAATACCTAAATAAATATTATAGACTATCACACAACACTATCTAGCCCCAAACTAAGCAGAGCTTGTACTATGGGAACCAGACAGCTGATATAATATTTACATAATTTTTGAAGTGAAAACTTCTTTAGCGGCGTTGAGCACTTTTTCTGTAATGGGTATAAAATCTTAAACTCGCGTCAGCGCGTCAGGACACGTGACCTGATCGAAAAAGCGTAAGACGGATGGAGAGTAGACAGCTATCCCCTCTCTACGGCGCGGCGAAAATGTATGCCTGGGCCTACTGTTTCGTTTAGGCAGCGCAGGGCGCTTGCGCGAATGTTCGTGTATGTTACAGCGTGCCAAATAACAAACAAGCCCCCCCTAACCATTCCAAAATATCAAACATGCTCAACGTTAATAATCAAGTTTTCACTTCTGCCGGCACTCCCGGAGTGCAACCCGTATTTTTTTTTTAGTAAATACATACTTAGAATACAATATGACACCCAGACAGAGAACAAACATCTGTGTTCACCACAAAAACATTTGTTCGGTGGGGATCGAACCTAAGACCTACGGCTCAGAAGGCAGAGCTACTACCAACTGAGCTGAAAGGCTGGTCAAACTTTTTTCTAAAGAAAAACTCATTGGGACACAAGTAGGTTTGAACCCACGACCTTACGATCGGAAGGCGGGGCCGCTACCACTAAACCACCAGGCTCTCCAGGCATTGTTAGTGATGGAAATTAAAACTTATATACCTAATATTTTTACTGCCTTAAAAAACAATTTTTAAGACAGTAAAAATATTATTTAAGGTTTTTCTTTGAAACTTATTTATGGGATAATTATAGTTTATTATAAATAATTTTTGTAACTTATCTACACTAATATTATAAAGAGGAAAGATTTGTACCTACCTATTTTTGTATGTTTGGATGTTTGTAATGAATAGGCTCAAAAAGTACTGGGCCGATTTAAAAAATTCTTTCACCAATAGAATGCTACAATCTTCCAATTTGACATAGGCTACATTTCATTTTGAAAAAAATTAGGGATCCTTGGTAAAATTTGAACAATGTAACCGAAGTTGTAGAAAAATGAGTCTTAAAATGTCTTTCGTCGAATGCGCTGCCGAAACTATTAGCGATAGAACAAAATAATGTACAACAATATTGTCTACCCCGTGTGAAGCCGGGACGGGCTGCTAGTTTTCTTATAAACCTTCTAGATATTGCTAGTATTGCCAAGATCACAGCTCAACATCAGTTGGGTCAGCATATTTACTCAAGATTTACCAAAAAAAACAAACCTTACAGATATAATATTAGTACTACCATGGAACTAAAAGGATAAAAAATCTTAACAGTTATATGACCTCATAGTCCCATAGAACCAATGGGAGTCACCACTGCCAAGATCGGAATTATCATAAGATATTCAGATGACCGTGGACCAATAAAAACGACAAGGAAATGTCAAATAATATTCGACCTACCTGTCCCCAAATATTTTGTTGTAGCACAGAATAAAAAACAGTTTGTAGGCAAATTTAGTTCTCGAAAACAAACTAAATGTCGCTACTAGAAAAAATAGAACGCGCTATCGTTGCGTTTTGGGATTTAGGTGACTTGGCTTTCTGTTTTCAACAAGTTATACGTGACTCTTTTTCTGTGCAAGAAAAAGGTTGCGGGTTCTATTCTTATATTTTTGATTGGCTGAGCGAGATTGTGCGTGAGCACAAAGCGTGGCCGTTAGAGTCTGTTCAGAAAGAGAGCCGTCGTGGCCAAATTGTGAACTAACGTTTCGATTTTTATATGGCAGCTCATCCCTTTCTGTCAGCATTTTGCATCATAAAAATTCAATAAAGGAATAGTACACTAGTTGTGATAGGATCAAAACGCAACAGACGCGCTATTGTATTGCCCACTAAACAAAAAAGGTGATTAAGCACAGCAGCGCCCTCAAATCCCACGACGGCTCTCTGTACGATGTAATAGTTTTATTATACATTTTTTTTAATACATGGTGGTTATTTGAGAAGGGTGGTGATGGCCAAATCAGGCCAAGTCTAAAACCACGAGAGTTAGGGGAAAAGTCGTGAAAGGAGTCATGAGAAAACAATATCTGAATATGATTTTGTTCAAAAATCTTTTACTTTAATTTTATCTCAAAAAAGTAACGGGAACAAGGCGAGCGAAGCCGCGGGCGGCCGCTAGTAAACCGGTAGTCTGGTTTTAGTTTTTTTTCTGTTTTTTAAAGTATGAAACCAGAAAATTGGTCTATAACACTATGTTGTTTTGTTAGGGTAGGTGGCGAGAGCACTGGTGGTCTAGTGGTAGTGGCCCCGCCTTCCGATCCGAAGGTCGTGGGTTAAAATCCACTCGTGTCACTCGTGTGCCAATGAGTTTTTCTGTCGAAAAATGTATGTGCATTGTGCACTATGCCAGTACTCTCAAAACGGTGAAGGAAAACATCGTGAGGCAACTGGCGTGTTGTAGAACCTAAAAAAATTCGAGCAACGCGTGCCAAGGGTCACGCAAAAAGGGCCCACCAGCGGCCTACTTGCGGAAAACCTGCCCGCGCATCAAGTGCGCATGATAAACTTGCCGAAGACTTAGGGTAGGTGGCATGACCGGTTCTTATCCATGGTACTACGACCGCGTCTGTTTTAATACACGTTTTTCTCGTTTAGTAGTTTTTAATCTTATTAGTACTAGTGTACCTACTTACCTAACTACCTGTCCAAGCGAATGCATGCCCAGATTTTGTTATTATATTTTCATTAATTATACTAGAATATTATTATATTTTCATTATACACTAGAATATAACACGGATATTATAGACAGTAAATAATTATAAGTTTAAATAATAATTATAAGTTTAAAAAACTTGAGAAACCGACTTCATTGTCAAACGGCTAAACCGATTTTAATCAAATTTGTTTGGGACAATCTGGACGTAAGAATAACCAAATAAAAAAAATAAATGACGGAGGCATGCAGTTACAAACATTAAAAAAATTATTTAAAAAAAATGGCAACACCGATTTTAATAAAATTAAAATGGGACCAATCTGGAAGCAGTACCTTTCAGATAAAAAAATAATTTTTCAAATCGGCTCACAAATGACGAAGTTATGCGGTAACAAACATTAAAAAAAAAAATTAAAAAAAAAAAAAAAAAAAAAAAAACATACAACCGAATTGAGAACCTCCTCCTTTTTGATTGGAAGTCGGCTAAAAACTTGAGAAACCGACTTCATTGTCAAACGGCTAAACCGATTTTAATCAAATTTGTTTGGGACAATCTGAACGTAAGAATAACCTTCCAAATAAAAAAATAATTTTCTAAATCGGTTCATAAATGACGGAGGCATGCAGTTACAAACATTAAAAAAATTATATAAAAAAAATGGCAACACCGATTTTAATAAAATTAAAATGGGACCAATTTGGAAGCAGTACCTTTCAGATAAAAAAACATTTTTTTAAATCGGCTCACAAATGACGAAGTTATGCGGTAACAAACATTAAAAAAATCAAAATAAAAAAAAACATAAAAAAAAAAATACAACCGAATTGAGAACCTCCTCCTTTTTGATTGGAAGTTGGTTAAAAAATGAAAATAAATAAAGCATAAACATTTTTATGGCGCGAGAACCATATACATGTTTATGTCAATAAAATTACGTTGTATTTTTTAACCGACTTCCAATCAAAAAGGAGGAGGTGTTGCCATTTTTAGGGTTCCGTAGCCAAATGGCAAAAACGGAACCCTTATAGATTCGTCATGTCTGTCTGTCTGTCTGTCTGTCTGTCCGACCGTGTCACAGCCATTTTTCTCCGAAACCATAAGAGCTACACTGATGAAACTTGGCAAGTAGATGTATTCTGTAAACCGCATTAAGATTTGCCCTCTAACTTCTAAAATAAGGGAATGATAAAACTAAAAAAAATATATGTTGTACATTACTATGCAAACTTTCAACGATATTTGGTTTGAACGAGATCTAGCCAGTAGTTTTTTTTTTATACGTCATAAATCGTAAACCGCAATTTACCTTTCGACGAACTACAAGAACTTGTTCCCTGTTTATTTTCTGTATATTATGTTACTTGATGATACGGAACCCTTCATGGGCGAGTCCGACTCGCACTTGGCTGCAATTTTTTAAATAATTTTTTTAATGTTTGTAACTGCATGCCTCCGTCATTTATGAACCGATTTAGAAAATTATTTTTTTATTTGGAAGGTTATGCTTACGTCCAGTTTGTCCCAAACAAATTTGATTAAAGTCGGTTTAGCCGTTTGACAATGAAGTCGGTTTCTCAAGTTTTTTAAACTTATAATTATTGTATTTCATAGATATCAGCAGTGTTTGCCGAGGTGCCATACAAGGTACTAAATAATCGCCACCGGATGCCAATCCTCGCTCTGGGGACTGGCAGGGGAACTGCGGATGGGGTAAGAAATAATTAATTCTTTAATTGGACCTTCTTCTTCTTTTCCTTTCACAGATTTTTTGTGAACCAATGTGGTGAAAGGATTTTAGGTGCGCCTCAAATAGGTTCCTTTCGTGCACTTGAAACATGTTTTCAAACTTTATAACTTCAAATAAAATAGGAGGTTCTCAATTCTGTTGTATTTATACTGTCTGAAGGGCGCTCCACATTCTCGCAAGAATCTCGCGAGAACGCGAGAAAACCGCGAGAACGAGAGAGTGGAGCCTTGCTTCTCGCCTGTTTCTCGCGGTGTTTCTCGCGTTCTCGCGAGATTCTCGCGAGAATGTGGAGCGCCATTTACATGTTTTGTACACTAAACTTTTTGAAGAGATGGTTCATAATGCATTATCCTTGAAAGTCTGATAACTTATTTCCAGGTACCAAACGACGAAGTCCGGACTGCCGTCTTATGGGCCATAGAGGCAGGTTACCGTCACATCGACGCCGCGGCGGTGTACGACGACGAGACGGAAGTCGGGCAAGGCATCAGTGACGCACTCAACAATGGCCTGGTCACTAGAGAACAGCTCTTTGTCACTACTAAGGTAAACTGCGCGCCTGGTAACCAAGTCGGATAGGTCACTACCAAGTAGGACAGGTCACTACCAAGTCGGACACTACTAAGGTAAGCTGCGTGCCTGTAGCCAAATCGGACAGGTCACTACCAAGTCGGACAGGTCACTACCAAGTCAGGCACTACTAAGGTAAGCTGCGTGCCTGTAGCCAAATCGGACAGGTCACTACCAAGTCGGACAGGTCACTACAAAGTCAGACACTACTAAGGTAAGCTGCGTGCCTGTAGCCAAATCGGACAGGTCACTACCAAGTCGGACACTACTAAGGTAAGCTGCGTGCCTGTAGTCAAATTGGACAGGTCACTACCAAGTCGGACAAGACACTACCAAGTCAGACAGGTCACTACCAAGTCGGACACTACTAAGGTAAGCTGCCCGGTAGCGAAGTTGGACAGTAGACCTACCACAAGCTCTGTCTGGCTCTGTCTCTGGGTCTAGTTTTGGTCTGTGTGAGTGCTCACCAGTGTGTTATACTGCTGTGTGTAAGGAGTGTGTAGGATTTATTTAGTCAGCACTCACACAGACTCAACTAGAGCCAGACACTGAGCCAGTCAGCAGTTTGTCCATAAAGTCGGTTTCTGAAGTTTTTTTTTGTAAAAATAACTTGTTTGTTTCAGCTTTGGAACGATAAACACAGGAAGAAACAAGTAGTTCCTGCGCTAAAAGCATCACTAGACAAGCTGGGATTGACTTACGTTGACCTGTATTTAATTCATTTCCCCGTCGCGACCAAGGTAAACTTATCCAACAAGTTAAAAAAAATCGGTTGTCTGTAAAGTCGGTTTACTGACGATAGTTGAACGTGACAACGTCATACAGCTGTCCACGCGGACGCATCACTCACTCAAGTAGGAGAGAGACAGATGTCGAACGCTGCCGAACGCGGAGGACGTGCGTGCCTCTTTGTCGCTCGTTCCGCGCTCTCGCTTGCACTTCAAGCCTTAAATGGAACGCCTCAGAGCGAGGTAGCGCCGTATGAGTCATGTTTTTTCGTGCGTGCAGCCGGCTCCATCGAATTATAAGACGGTGTCACGCCAAAAACTTTCTTTTTTTTACTAGCCTTTCGTCCCACTGCTGGGCAAAGAGCTCCCCCAAAAAAGTTCTCTCTATTCTGAGCCTACTCCCACCTTTTCTGCCTTTTTTTATTGAACTGTAAAAAAATATTTTCAGCCTGACGGTAGCCCAGACAACGTGGACTATCTAGAGACCTGGGACGGCATGGAAATGGCTAGAAGCCTCGGTCTGGCTAAAGCCATCGGAGTCTCTAACTTCAATATATCCCAGATGGAACGACTGCTAGAATACGCTAGTATTCCACCCGCTGTTAATGAAATCGAGGTAACTTTTTTTTTTTTTGGTGAGCTAACTTAAAAGATAAAAAAACTAGTTAAGAGGCCGGCGGAGGGTGAATTTTCATGCAAACGTAATACCAAAATTATTACTAGTTTAGGCAGATTTTCACTATATTATTGTAATAATTGTATTTGTATAGTTCCTGAACAGTTTTTATTTTAAATTACAAACCTCAAATGAAAGAAACACCAATCGCATTTTACAAATTTTTTTCATTGGCGTTAATTTCATTTGAGTAATTTAAAATAAAAACTGTTCAGGAACCTAGATATGTAAATACTCTACAAATACAATTATTACAACAATATAGTGAAAATCTGCTAAAACTAGTAATTAATAAATAAATAAATAAATATTGTGGACAATTCACACAACACTACCCAGCCCCAAACTAAGCAGAGCTTGTAATATGGGAACCGGATAGCTGATATAATACTTGAATTCATTTTTTTTTTTGTAAATACATACTTAGAATACAATAAATTGGTAAATTGGTTAATCATTTTGGTATTACGTTTGTATGAAAACTCGTCCTCTGCGGGCCCCTTACTTCCCGCTCGCATATTTTGACCCTTTGACAAATATAAATTAAATTTTATGGACAATTCACACAACACTTTCCAGCCCCAAACTAAGCAGAGCATGTACTATGGGAATCAGATAGCTGATATAATACATACATACATTTATTTTTGTAAATACATACTAACGATACAATATAACACCCAGACAGATAACAAACATCTGCGTTCCCCCCACAAAATATTTGTTTTCGGTGGGGATCGAACCCACGGCCTACAACAAACAAGCAGAGCTTGAATGAACTCTGACATAAATGCATAATCTCTTCTTCTTCTTATTGTGTCACTGGTTCTTTCGAACCGAGCGTGGTGAAAGGATTTTAAGTGCGCCTCAAAGAGACTCCTTTCGTGCACTTGACGCATATTTTTGAACTTTTTAGATTCTACAACAAGTCGGTTTCCTCACAATGTTTTCCTTCCATTCTTATGAATTAGAAGATTTTCAATATTGACCATACTTCAAGCAAATAAATACATTTCATTTCATTTCATTACTACCAACTGAGCTCAGACCAACATTATGACCCGCCTGGTTTTGAGCTGTTCATGTTTTTTTTTATACTACTAGCTGATGGAACAAGCATATGGCCCACCTGATGTTAAGCGGTAACCATCGCCTATAGGCGATGGTTACCGCTTAACATCAGGCGCTTAACATCAGGGCAGTGCATCGTAGGGCACGTTCCAGACGTGCGTGACCTACGATGCACTGCCCTGCGTCCATCAACTTGAGGCTTATAGATGTTTCGCCTCACATGCCAGTAATTACACCGGCACCCACACCCTTCAAACCGAAACACAGCGATGCTGCTTCACGGCAGAAATAGGCATGGTGGTAGTACTTCCCCGGACGAGCCCTTCACAAGGAGCTCTACTACTACTAAAATCATTGTATTAAAAACATGTTTGTACAGGTGAACCCAACCCTAACCCAAGAATCGCTAGTGTCATACTGCCAACAGCGGAACATTGCTGTCATGGCGCACAGTCCTTTCGGGTTCATGGTCTCTCGGAAGAAAACTAACGCGCCCCCTCCAAGATACGACGATCCAACACTTGTGGCTATGGCTCGGAAGTACAATAAGACAACAGGACAGATTGTACTCAGATATTTGGTGAGTTACGTACAAACTAGCGACATCTGTCCTATAGATAAGTAATCTTTAGGAAGAAAACTAACGCGCCCCCTCCAAGATACGACGATCCAACACTTTTGGCTATGGCTCGGAAGTACAACAAGACAACAGGACAGATTGTACTCAGATATTTGGTGAGTTACGTACAAATTAGCGACAATCATCTAGCTTCGTAGTCTTTAGGAAGAAAACTAATGCTCCCACCTCCAAGATACGACGATCCAACACTTCTGGCTATGGCTCGGAAGTACAACAAGACAACAGGACAGATTGTACTCAGATATTTGGTGAGTTACGTACAAATTAGCGACAATCATCTAGCTTCGTAGTCTTTAGGAAGAAAACTAATGCTCCCACCTCCAAGATACGACGATCCAACACTTCTGGTTATGGCTCGGAAGTACAACAAGACAACAGGACAGATTGTACTCAGATATTTGGTGAGTTACGTACAAACTAGCGACATCTATCCTATGAATTAGTAATCTTTAGGAAGAAAAATAACGCACTCCTTCCAAGATACGACGATCCAACACTTCTGGCTATGGCTCGGAAGTACAACAAGACAACAGGACAGATTGTACTCAGATATTTGGTGAGTTACGTACAAACTAGCGACATCTATCCTATAGATAAGTAATCACTAGGAAGAAAACTAACGTGCCCCCACCAAGATACAACGATCCAACACTTCTGGCTATGGCTCGGAAGTACAACAAGACAACAGGACAGATTGTACTCAGATATTTGGTGAGTTACGTACAAACTAGCGACATCTATCCTATAGATAAGTAATCACTAGGAAGAAAACTAACGTGCCCCCACCAAGATACGACGATCCAACACTTCTGGCTATGGCTCGGAAGTACAATAAGACCACAAGACAGATTGTACTCAGATATTTGGTGAGTTACGTACAAACTAGCGACATCTATCCTATAGATAAGTAATCACTAGGAAGAAAACTAACGTGCCCCCACCAAGATACGACGATCCAACACTTCTGGCTATGGCTCGGAAGTACAACAAGACAACAGGACAGATTGTACTCAGATATTTGGTGAGTTACGTACAAACTAGCGACATCTATCCTATGAATGCAAACTCAAAACTAAGGTAACCAGCACTTGGTCATGTAAAACCAACGCATACAAAAACCCAACTTAACCACTAAGACAAATTCACGAAAAATAACTCTCAAAAAATACGCAAAAAAACAGTGAAAACATATCAATAGTTGTCCGCCTTCCACCATAAAATAGTTTCTTTTAAACAAACTCAAACTATGACTTTATACTAACCACGCGGACGAAGTCATCTACCTTCGTAGTCTCTAGGAAGTAAGCCGCTAACCTGAAGCATACAGATGTTCAGCCTCATGTGCCAGTAATGCCACCGGCACCCACACCCTTCAAACCGAAACACAGCGAGTCTGCTTCACGGCTAGTATTACAGTCAATTGTGATAATGTGGTAAATAAATTAACTGAAAAAAACGGCTGAAAAAGGCATGGTGCTAGTACTTCCCCGGATGAGCCTCTGACAAAGAGCTCTACTACTACAGACTTGAGTATACAGATGTTAAGGGGCCGACAGAGGGCGAGTTTTCATATAAACGTAATACCAAAATGATTACTAATTTAAGCAGATTTTCACTATATTATTGTAATAATTGTATTTGTATTGTATTTTTCTAGGTTCCTGAATAGTTTTAATTATAAATTACTTAGCTACAATGAAATTAACGCCAATCACATTTTGCTATAAAAAAAATGTGTAAAATGCGATTGGTGTTTATTTCATTTGAGGTGTGTAGATTAAAATAAAAACTATTTAGGAACCTAGATAAATACTATACGAATACAGTTATAACAATAATATAGTTAAAATCTACCTAAACTAGTAATCATTTTGGTATTACGTTTGTATGAAAATTCGCCCTCCGCCGCCGCCGGCCCCTTAAGCCTCACGTGCCAGTTCCTCCCTGAAAATAGTTTATTTTGTTACAGATTGAAAGAGGTTTGATCCCCATTCCCAAATCTACTAACAAAGCGCGTCTGGCAGAGAACATCGACCTTTTTGACTTCAAACTGACCAACGACGAAGTAGCTACGATTAGTGCATTCAATAAGAACATAAGAGTTGTCGATGGAAATTGGATTGAGCATTTTCCTAACTTCCCCTTTGAAAACATAGAATAGTAACCAGTATTTTATTAAGTTGAGGTTAATAATGTTAAACAATATTTTTAACATTGAAATGAGTTTTTATTTTTGGTTTTGTAATTTAGTATAAATGTTATAATTGTAAAAATAGAGTCCCTTAAAATTTGTATGCCAATACTTTGGTGAAATATATATTCTTCATTGTATATATTCTTCAATACTCAGTAGACTCAACTCATCAATAGCAGTAGAATATGTGAAACTGATAGTGATAAAATAAGATAACAACTAACTCCTAACCATATTTCAATAGCATTAGCAAATAAACATTTCATTTCATTTCATATGGCATAATTTTTTTTTTTTTTAGACATTCCACACAGTAGGTACTATCTGGCCCCAAACTAAGCAAAGCTTGTACTATGGGAACCAGATAGCTGATATAATACTTAAATATATATTTTTTTTCTTTTTTGTAAATACATACATAGAATACAATATAACACCCAGACCTAGAACAAACGTCTGTGTTCACCACACAAATATTTATCCTCAGTGGGGATCGAACCCACGACCTACGGCGCAGAAGGCAGGAAGGCAGCCTGGTCTGTGGCCTCTCAGCTCGGTTGATAGTACTCAACCGAGCTGAGAGGCCACAGACCGGGCTCAGTGGCACGTCTTGGAAGAGACCTACGTCCAGCAATGGATTGATATAAATTGATGATGATGTAAGAACATTCTAGAACGTTTAGGAGCACTATTTTCTAGAACATTTTGACCAAATCTAGAATTCACAAAGATTTAAAAAATGTCCCAAAAGTTAAGAGCCGAGCGGGATTTGAACCCGCGACCTTCCTGTTAGTGCCGAACAGTCCCTTGGAGTTATTCGTCGAGTATGATTGGGATCCGATAGCACAGCGGTCTATTTTACTAAAGTTTGGGAGCATTCCGCTAACCGACTTTAAATTTGATTATTCCAGACCATTCCAGAACCTTATAGAACATTGTAAAGCGTCTATGAGCATTCTGTTCTCGTCAAAGCCAAAAATTTTCAGAAAAAACCATACCTAAGTGCAAGTAAGGGATAGTCATAGAGAAGTCCCTACGTAAAAGGATATACATAGAAAAGTCACTACGTGTTAGAAAAGGATAGACATAGAACTTACTTTTTTCTGGTCTAATTTGGTTGGTTGTATAATTTTGGTTAAATCGATTTGATTTGATTATCTTTAACTGATTACGAGCTCACTTGGATAAAGGTTATGTAATAGTGATCTATTTATTTAGTTACTAGCGTAGTTTAAAAATTCTACTCGGTACAAAATAATAATAAGCTTAAAAACTTGAGAAACCTTCACGGCCAAACTGATGAACTGCTTTTGGTGAAATTTATATAATTCTTCTTATCGTGTCACTGATTCTTTCGAACCAAGTGTGGCGAAAGGATTTTGAGTGCGCCTTAAAGTGGCTCCTTTCGTGCACTTGACACTTCTATTTTCGAACTTTTTAGGTTCTAATATATGCCGGTTTCCTCACGATGTTTTCCTTCACCGTTTGAGAGCACTGGCATAGTGTACATACATTTTTGGGAAGAAAAACTCATTGGTACACGACTGGATTTGAACCCACGACCTTCAGAAGGCGGAGCCGCTACCACTAGGCCACCAGCGCTCTAATTTCTATGATATAGACCAGCCTTTGGCTACAATCTCACCTCAGTGACGATGTAGCCGACGATGGAGCAGGATGGTCTAGAAGACACCTATTCACTCTTGCCTTGAAGAGGCCCAGATTGTAGTGGTCAGGAAAAACAGCCGTCGGCAATGAGTTCCATTCCCTGGAGGTTCGCATAATGAAGGTGGAGCCAAAACGCTTAGTGCGAATGGGTGGTATGCTAACCAGGTATGGATGGTACTGAGCCGTGCGTCTGCTAGTCCTATGGTGGAAGGAAGATGGTGGTATAAGATCATGCAGTTCTTCACTACATTCCCCAAAATGTAACCTGTAAAAAATCGATAGGCAAGCAACTTTGCGACGATGTGCCAGACTCTGGATTTTAGTCTGCGCCATGTGTTGCTCACCTATCAGCCTAAAAGCTCTTTTATAATAACAGAACTCAAGCTCTACTTGCGAGAAGCTAGCTAGAGCATGGGACAGTATTTTAGATGGAATAGACTTGTCCAGCACCTATACCCATTGTACCCTATACCATTGTATGAGGCAAATAGTTTTAAGTATTTTTATGTACCTGTACTTTTATAATTTGTTGTGTGTGTTATCTGTGACACCCTGACTCTTATGAGACTTGAGTATGATCAGGAAAGCCCCCATTCACACTCGCACACACGGTCAACACCACACAACTCTTTTCTATTTTCAATATTGTATGTATATTATTGATCTTAAATTATTATAAACTTCCCACACTGCTGTTTCCTTTTAGTCTTTTATATATTTTAATTGTTCATTTATTTTATTATACTCTACTTATAACACGTTCTCACAAGGTCTTGTGGCAGCTAAGGGTCTTAGCAGAATAACAGCGTCTGCTGAATAGTGGACAATATGCTGAGCTTAAGACCCTTTTGCTTCTATGGCATACGGCATACGGCATATTGTATTTGTAAATTTATAAATATCTAATGTATTCTTTTTTAATGTAACCACCATATTCTGTTAGTTTTTTTTTTTTTTAATTTCTGCCCTTTACTTTTCATCATGTTATTACTTATGTAAACTTATTTATTATTATTTTCATCTATTTGTGTATTGTATGTTGTGTGCTAAGAAGCAAATAAATGAGTGTCTATGTCTATGTCTATAAAGCATTTTCTATCTATCTATCTATACCATCCTGACAAGTCTGTCGTTCTGTAGGCCTATATACCATGAGCTCTGTCTGATATGGCCATGATTTGGTGCCGGTGACATTACTGGCACGTGAGGCTGAACTGAACATCTGTATGCCTCAAGTTGATGGACGCAGGGCAGTGCATCGTAGAGCACTGACGTGTGTGACCTGTAAGGCAATGCTTTGGCATAAAAATCGGTTTTCAAAAACCCGCAAAATTTAGTCAATGTAAATATCCCATTGTTCATAAAAAAATCGGTTGTCTGTAAAGTCAGTTTACTGACGATAGTTGAATGTGACAACGTCATACAGCTGTCCACGCTGACGCATCGCTTACTCAAGTAGGAGAGAGACAGATGTCGAACGCTGCCGAACGCGGAGGCCGTGCGTGCCTCTTTGTCGCTCGTTCCGCGCTCTCGCTTGCACTTCAAGTCTTAAATGGAACGCCTTAGAGCGAGGTAACGCCGCATGCGTCATGTTTATTCGTGCGTGCAGCCGGCTCCATCGAATTATAAGAAGTTGTCACGTCAAAAGTTATCACATTTTGATAACTTTTGACGTGACAACGTCTTATAATTCATTATATTTCATTTATAATTCATTTATTCTTCAATTATTGCGTATCTTTGGTTCATGCTGCATAAACCCGTCCAATTTACAGGAAAATAATATTTGAAGCAATTTGTTTCAATAACGGGCCGCGAACATTTTTATTGCATTCATAAAATGTATTTTTATCTCTAAAACTCTCTATTTTACCAGTAGGCCTACCACAAGCTCTGTCTGGCTCTGTTTCTGGCTCTGGTTTTGAGTCTTATTTTTATATGCTGAGTAGAAACTTTATTATAAATTTGAAGCGTAGCGTGTGCTGTCTTTGAAACTTTTGCTTTTGTATTATTGCATTGCATACGTCTGACTAAGTGAAGTGGCACCACACTGGAACTTCACTGCTATTATATTTGATTTGTAAAAGGATCATATAAAAAAACGGTAGGAACCGAGCCGTAGTTTGTTGCCTGTTCTTCTAGGCTTGGTCGCGTGGAACTGGCACCAAGACTCACCTAGCTTTAAGACGTTTCAAAGTGATTCTTGTACTTGTTTTGAATACAATTTTATTGAGTTTGAGTCTGTGTGAGTGCTCACCAGTGTATTATACTGTGTGTGTGACGTTTCGACGAAGGATTTAGACAGCACTCACACAGGCTCAAAACCAGAGCCAGAGACAGAGCCAGACAAAGCTTGTGGTAGGCTTACAGCCTTCTGTTTAACATTAAACGGGGAGGAAACCTTTAGCTATTTGATAGCCCTCAAAGCTCAGTTGGTAGTAGCTTGTCTTTTGCTGAAGAACGTGGGTTCTACCCCTTAAAGATCAAATATTTGTGTCGTGAACGCTGATGTTTGTTCTCTGTCTGGGTGTTATATTGTATTCTAAGTATTGTATTGTATTGTATTGTATTGTATTATAAAAAAAATTAAGTAACATCAGCTATCTAGTTCCCATATAAGTGTTGTTTAAGCCTTGAAGTGCAAGCGAGAGCGCGGAACGAGCGACAAAGAGGCACGCACGGCCTCCGCGTTCGGCAGCGTTCGACATCTGTCTCTCTCCTACTTGAGTGAGCGATGCGTCCGCGTGGACAGCTGTATGACGTTGTCACGTTCAACTATCGTCAGTAAACCGACTTTGCAGGCAAAGTTGTTTGTACCTATAGACTCACCTAGCTTTAAGCCGATTCAAAGTGATCCTTGTGATTCAAATGAATAAATGATTTTTGAATTGATGTCCTCAGTGTTCTACAGTTACGTTTTTTTGTTTATACTACTAGCTGGGAACCAGCATAACCACCGCCTATAACAAAGCATTGCCTTGTAGGTCACGCTCGTCAGGAACGTGCCTAACGATGCACTGCCCTGCGTCCATCAACTTGAGGCATACAGTTCAGCCTCACGTGCCAGTAATGTCACCGGCACCCACACCCTTCAAACCGAAACACAGCGATGCTGCTTCACGGCAGGAATAGGCATGGTGGTAGTACGTACCCCCACGAGACACACAAAGAGCTCTACTACTAAAGGTGTCGGTAAAACTACAAATGTGTAAAATACACTTGAACTTTTTATCACGAGTCACGCTAATCTAACTTTAAAACCACTTTAGGTCAGTAATCCTTGTTCAAAGAGTGTAAATAGCTCATTGCATTTTATTACATTTACATTCAGCCCACATAATGGAACAATTACATTGTAAATATGTGAGTTCAAAATCAAAAATCAAAATTGTCTTTATTCAGTTCAATTACAAGAATCACTTTGAAACGTCTTAAAGCTAGGTGAGTCTAGGTGCCAGTTCCTTGCGACCAAGCCTAGAAGAACAGGCAACAAACTACGGCTCGGTTCCTACCGTTTTTTTATATCATCCTTTTACAAATCAAAAATAATCTCAAATAATAGCAGTGAAGTTCCATTGTGGTGCCACAGTCAGGCAGTAAATGCTCTGCCTTCTGCGGTGTAGTTTCATATAAGACAAGTTTTGCTTAGTTTGGAGCTAGACAGCCACGTGTGAAACGAAAAAAAATGGTGGATGTAGACGTCACAAAATCATTCTTTCTGCTAATTTTTATCTGTTATTTTTATCTTAATCATAATGCAGTATGAACTGAAATTGAACGGTCTTATCGCTGAGATCCTTCAAACAAATCTGAGAGCTTCAGCTAATCTGCTAGTTAGAATCCGCCCAACTTGAAGCATGCGTGCGTACCGGCACAGGGAAAGCTATGGAGACGAACATTTAATTTTAAAAAAGTAAAATTTATTTTTGACCTGATACCGTCTTATAATTCGATGGAGCCGGCTGCACGCACGAAAAAACATGACTCATGTGGTGTTACCTAGCTCTAAGGCGTTCCATTTAAGGCTTGAAGTGCAAGCGAGAGCGCGGAACGAGCGACAAAGAAGCACGCACGGCCTCCGCGTTCGACAGCGTTCGACATCTGTCTCTCTCCTACTTGAGTGAGCGATGCGTCCGCGTGGACAGCTGTATGACGCTGTCACGTTCAACTATCGTCAGTAAACCGACTTTACAGACCACCGATTTTTTACTTTTAGAACTCACCATGTAATATAATAATTGCAATAAATAATATGAGTATGAATAGTCCTTTGGGAAACCTCAGCAGGGAGATCATTCCACAGCCTGAGTGATTCGTCTCCACCCCATCCTCTGTCTGCCAAACCCCGCCCACCTGTGCATTCTACATAAAAGGCCGGTTCTTCGGAGGCTCTACCATTATTGCATTGTCATAGTAGTGGTCAGACGTGCCAGCCTTCAAGTGAAGACTAAACAGTCGGTGAGTTGTTTTTCAATCATTTTGCACTTTTAAAAGGTTGGTCAGAGCCGTCATACAATAATTAGTATATGAGTAATTGAACCAAAAAAAATTTTGAATTGTGTTTTATTGAATTTCTATAATTAATAAAATCCACAGCTGGGCTGTCTGAAATGAGCTTATAAAAAACTTATTTTATGTTCTCAAACTCAATAAAATTTTATTCATTTCAATTTCAAGAATCACTTTGCAACGTCTTAAAGCTAGGTGAGTCTAGGTGCCAAACAAACTATTAATTGATAGAAAGAGTCTTCTTCTCAATTATATGGCATTTTGCTCATGACAAGTGAGGATATATAAATAAAACAGTTTTTAGTAAAGTCAGTCAATAGATAAGTCGGCCATCATTGGCTTTGAAGGAAAAGATGGCGTTTTTCTTCAAAACCATCAGAAAAATTTTCGTTCAAATCGGCTATCACAAAATACACTTTCATTCCAACTGCTCACATTTTGAGCTAAGACCTCAAGTAATGTTGGTTAAAATACCACCGAAATTACACAACAGAACTAAAAATAACACCAGAAAAACAATTGAAACGAAAAAGCTATGTGACTTCCATAAATGACAGAAAAAGAATAACAAGAATGTCAATTTATTATGCACTAGCGGCCGCCCACGGCTTCGCTCGCCCCGTTACCGTTCCCGTTCAAAAAAAAACATATTAACCTAAACCAATTTATTCACCTTTCAAACCTTCTCTGGAACTCCACAAATCATTCAAGACTAAAATCAGCCAAATCGGTCCAGCCGTTCTCGAGTTTTAGCGAGACTAACGAACAGCAATTCATTTTTATTAAGATGAACTGAAAATAATTGAAAACGTTACTATATTGTGATGCCGATAAAAACTAGCAATACTAACCGTCACTAAAAATATTTGCTTATTTATTTTTACAAGTCTTAAGCCTCCGCTATACGCTGGTCTAAAAACAAAACACGACCGGAAAGTTGGAAAAATTTAAAATAAAGATGGCGTTGCCTGACCTGAGCTGTGAATTCATGTATTTGATACCAACTATTACTTATTCTGTGCTTGGGTCTGACATTTGTCACGACATTACAATGTGTTGACTAGAATACGCTTCGTTAGACAAAAACACAGACAGATATTCAGTAAATAAATATAACCCAATTGTTATGTTAGCTGATTCCCGTCGCAGAGTTTCCATTGCATATTTTTCATCCAGGATTGGTGATAACAATGGCAAGCTGTGCGGTATTTTTTAAACTACCACGAACGCTACATTTTAAATCTAACTTATATAGTAGTGTAGTAGTAGTAGTCTAATTTATATAGTATAACAAGCAAATAGCCCCAGATTTAATAAAAGAAACCTTCCACCAAGAGAGATTTTCCTCATATTATGCAAAACCAGAGTGAGTTGCAAGTTCATAAATGTCGGTAGTCGGTGAATGAACACTTGTATTTTTTAAAGGTAAAAAACGGAACCCTTATAAATTCGTCATGTCTGTCTGTCTGTCCATCCGTATGTCACAGTCACTTTTTTTCAAAAAAATGAAATGAAATGAAAAGAAATAATTTATTTGCTTGAAGTATGGTACTTACAAAACTGTAAAAGCTATATGTACTGATGAAACTTGGTAAATAGATGTATTCTGTAAACCGCATTATGATTTTTATACTTAGAACTGACACTCAAAAAATATTTTTTCATAAAACTTATGAGTTTTCTTAACATTAAGTAAAAGATTATTAAACCAGTTAAGTATTTACGACAGAGATGCGTTAACGTCATCGTAATTAGCCTTCTATCTATCGACTTTAAAAATTAATGAGGTATCGTCAGCAAATAGTACTGTTTCACATAGTTTTTTAACCAAAAAAGGAAGGTCATTTACGTACACTAGAAACAAGAAAGGACCTAATATCGAACCTTGTGGCACCCCTATGTCAATAACTGACCCAAAAGATCTCTCACCGCCCACATCAACTTTAAGGATTCTATCAGTCAAGTACGATTGTAATAAGTCAATGGAGCGATTTAGAATACCGTAATGTTTAAGTTTAGATATTAAGAGGGTGACGGACGCAGCTCGCAACTTCAATTCGAGGCGCGGGCAAAAATTGCTCCGAATATAGCTATCTCTATTCATTTGATGCGGGCGCCACGGAATATATAATAGTAGTATACACACACAGGCACTCGTGTGACGCGCTACTTCTATACGTGAATCCAACCATAGTGCCGCGCTTGTGCGTGTGCGTCAGCCACTGATAACGATTTTTATGCATTGCCTAATTTCGTCAACGTTACTAACACCCGTTTTCACTAAACCTAGGCGACGCCTAAATCGGATGCCTAAATATTAACGGGCCGACGTACACAGCTCGCAACTTCAATTCGAGGCGTGAGCAAAAACTGCTCCGAATATAGCTATCTCTATTCATTTGATGCGGGCGCCACGGAATATACAGGGTGTAATCGTTAAGTGTGCACAGGCGATTATTCCGTAACTATTGCAGATATCAAAAAACTTTAAACTGATATCGAAAGTACTTTACCTAATGAGTAAAATGACATTAATAACTTTTTAAAAATAAAACGAGCAATATCCAAAAAAATTACATTAATCACTCCCATACATTTTATTATATGGATATGCCATTGGAATATGCCATTTTTCAATCAATAAATGCAACAATCACGATTATTAACGCAAATTGAAAAATACAATAAATTGGCGGGAACGAGAACCCGCGATAAAGAATTTGAATTTAGAACGAACACCAAAGAGTATCTTTCTTTTTGTTTTTATTTAGTATGTTGCTTTTCAGCTAGTTCAAATCAATACAATATTGAAACAAGGTTTATTATAAATTTGAAGTGGTAAGATAATTAATCTACACGTGTATCTACTTGAAATTCATTAATACCTTCTTATCGTACATAATTATAAAATGACAAGGGTAAAATGAGTAGGTACTATTCCACTTAAAATAAGGAAACTAAAACCTTTCTACTATCTCATACTAAATGTATGGGAGTGATTAATGTAATTTTTTTGGATATTTCTCGTTTTATTTTTAAAAAGTTATTAATGTCATTTTACTCATTAGGTAAAGTACTTTCGATATCAGTTTAAAGTTTTTTGATATCTGCAATAGTTACGGAATAATCGCCTGTGCACACTTAACGATTACACCCTGTATAATAGTAGTATACACACACAGGCGCTCGTGTGACGCGCTACTTCTATACGTGAATCCAACCATAGTGCCGTGCTTGTGCGTGTGCGTCAGCCACTGCTAACGATTTTTATGCATTGCCTAATTTCGTCAACGTTACTAAGCGTCAGATAGGCTAGTGGCTAGGGCGTGCGGATTCACACTGAGAGGACGAGGTGGGCGGGAGTTCAAATCTGGTCAAAGAGAGTTGACTTTTTGCTCCCTACAATTTTATGTTTTTATTTTTTGTGGCTGCATTACCTGACTAACCCTCTAAGCTTATTGCTTGCTTGTTTCGCTTTTCTAGTATTCAATAAGCAAGGATTGGTCATGCTCTGAATGCAAGAATAAAGTGAAAAAAACAACAACATTCCTGAACCGATAAAGAACCTTCAGAGTAGCTATTTACGCACTTAGAAAAGACACCAGGAAATTCTCTAACATGATACGAGTGAGTTTATTCATCAGGTAGGGTTTGTGCGGGTTCTGGACCAAATTGAAGAAGAGTAAAGAGAACCATTGACTCCGAGTTGAGTTGAGAGAGCCATTGACCCCGGCGCGGAGCGATGGAGTTGTGGTTGATGACGTTCCAGTAGAGGATGATGGGTGGGAGTCCGCTCAACATCAGGTGTGGTGTGGTTTGCTTGACCTCATTGGCCTAGTGGTTGGAGGGTGCGGGTTCAAAATCAGTGATAACGTTACAGTAATAGATGATGGGTGGGTATCCGCTCTACGTCAGGTGGGGTGTGGTTCGCCAGACCTCATCGGCCTAGCGGTTGGGGGGCGTGGGTTCAAAACCAGTCATGACGTTACAGTTGAAGATCATGGGTGGAGGTCCGCTCAACATCAGGTGGGGTGTGGTTCGCCAGACCTCATCGATCATACACACACAGCAATAAAAAACACGCAAAGCGGCTCACTTACCAAAGTACAGAAAGTCTAATAATGTGACTGCATTTAAAAATATACTTTATTCGTTGAGCAATTAGGTTGCTTTTATTCTGCTTATTTACATTCGCAAAACCAACGATTGCGAACATCGACCTACAATTACATGGACCTCGGCTTTCGCACAAAACTCGCGAAAAAAGTGTACCAAGCTAACCTACTATAGGTGGATACTTATATAATGATTATAAACAAACTGAAAAAAAAATTATTTATGTCTTATCACAATTACTATATAGAACTCAATTTTGATTGCATGAAGCAACTTCTAGTGAACGTTACAGAAATTTTTCCAAGTCTTTTTATCAATATTTCCACCAGACGTTGAGCAGTACTCTGTTTATTGAGCTCCAGTTATATAAAGAAAAACTATTTTGTTAAAGTATTTCTCAGTCTTTTTATCAATATTTCCACCGGACGTTGAGTGGTAGCAGTTTTTTGAGCTCAAAATAAATAAAGTTTTTTTTTTAATTTCTTAGTCGTTTTATCAATATTTCCACCTGACGTTGAGCTGTAGTTTATTTCTTGAGCTCCAGAAAAATAAAACAGAAATATGTTGTTCAAATTTTTACAAGTCTTTTTATCAATATTTCTACCTGACGTTGAGTGGTATCAGTTTTTTTAAGCCCCAGATAAATAAAGAATAAAAATATTTTGTAGCCATTTTTCTTAGTCCTTTTTTCAATATTATAACCTGACGTTGAGCGGTAGTCGGTTGTTTGAGATTCAGATAAATAAAGAAAAAAAATATTTTGCTGAAATTTTTCCAAGTCTTTTTATCAATATTTCCACCTGACGTTGAGCTGTAGTTTATTTCTTGAGCTCCAGAAAAATAAAACAGAAATATGTTGTTCAAATTTTTACAAGTCTTTTTATCAATATTTCTACCTGACGTTGAGTGGTATCAGTTTTTTTAAGCCCCAGATAAATAAAGAATAAAAATATTTTGTAGCCATTTTTCTTAGTCCTTTTTTCAATATTATAACCTGACGTTGAGCGGTAGTCGGTTGTTTGAGATTCAGATAAATAAAGAAAAAAAATATTTTGCTGAAATTTTTCCAAGTCTTTTTATCAATATTTCCACCTGACGTTGAGTGGTAGCAGTTTTTTTAAGCCCCAGATAAATAAAGACTAAAAATATTTTGTGCCAATTTTTCTTAGTCCTTTCATCAATCTTTCCACCTGACGTTGAGCGGTAGTCGGTTTTTTGAGATCCAGATAAATAAAGAAAAAAAATATTTTGCTGAAATTTTTCCAAGTCTTTTTATCAATATTTCCACCAGACGTTGAGCGGTACTCTGTTTATTGAGCTCCAGTTATATAAAAAAAAAACTATTTTGTTCAAGTATTTCTCAGTCCTTTTATCAATATTTCCACCGGACGTTGAGTGGTAGCAGTTTTTAGGGTTCCGTAGCCAAATGGCAAAAACGGAACCCTTATAGATTCGTCATGTCTGTCTGTCTGTCTGTCTGTCTGTCTGTCTGTCTGTCTGTCTGTCCGGCCGTGTCACAGCCATTTTTCTTCGAAACCATAAAAGCTAGACTGATGAAACTTGGTGAGTAGATGTATTCTGTGAACCGCATTAAGGTTTTTACACAAAAATAGAAAAAAATCTATAAATTTTGGGGGTCCCCATACTTGAAACTGAAACTCAAAAAATTTTTTTTCATCAAACCCATATGTGTGGGGTATCTATGGATAGGTCTTTAAAAATTATGTTGAGGTTTCTAATATCGTTTTTTTCTAAAACTATAAATTTGGGGGTCCCCATACTTGAAACTGAAACTCAAAATTTTTTTTTTCATCAAACCCATACGTGTGGGGTATCTATGGATAGGTCTTCAAAAATGATGTTGAGGTTTCTAATATCGTTTTTTTCTAAACTGAATAGTTTGCGCGAGAGACACTTCCAAAGTAGAAAAAAGTTGGTCCCCCCCCCTCTAACTTCTAAAATAAGAGAATGATAAATCCAAAAAAATATATGTTGTACATTACTATGTAAACTTCCAACGATATTTAGTTTGAACGAGATCAAGTCAGTAGTTTTTTAGGGTTCCGTAGCCAAATGGCAAAAACGGAACCCTTATAGATTCGTCATGTCTGTCTGTCTGTCTGTCTGTCTGTCTGTCTGTCTGTCTGTCTGTCTGTCCGGCCGTGTCACAGCCATTTTTCTCCGAAACCATAAGAGCTAGACTGATGAAACTTGGTGAATAGATATATTTTGTGAACCGCATTAAGGTTTTTACACAAAAATAGGAAAAAAACTATAAATTTTGGGGGTCCCCATACTTGAAACTGAAACTCAAAAATTTTTTTTTCATCGAACCCATACGTGTGGGTTATCTATGGATAGGTCTTCAAAAATGATGTTGAGGTTTCTAATATTGTTTTTTTCTAAACTGAATAGTTTGCGCGAGAGACACTTTCAAAGTGGAAAAAAGTTGGTCCCCCCCCCTCTAACTTCTAAAATAAGAGAATGACAAATCCAAAAAAAATATATGTTGTACATTACTATGCAAACTTCCAACGATATTTGGTTTGAACGAGATCTAGTCGGTAGTTTTTTTTTTATACGTCATAAATCGTAAGCCGCAATTTACCTTTCGACGAACTACAAAAACCTATAAATTATGTTAATTGATGCTACGGAACCCTTCATGGGCGAGTCCGACTCGCACTTGGCTGCTTTTTTTTTATACGTCATAAATCGTAAACCGCAATTTACCTTTCGACGAACTACAAAAACCTTTATATTATGTTAATTGATGCTACGGAACCCTTCATGGGCGAGTCCGACTCGCACTTGGCTGCTTTGTTTGAACTACAAATAAATAAAGAAAAAAAATAATTTGTTGTAATTTTTCTTAGACCTTTTATCAATACTTCATATACAGGGTGGAATTTTGTAATGCCACCTGGAGGGAAAGTACTCTTAATACTCCAGATAGAAAATTTTACTCACAGGAAACATTCCTTTATTTTTGAATAGAAAGCAAACTGCATTCAAAGTTTTTCGAAAATTCTCTCACACCCGGGAATTGAACCGGCTAAAATCAGAAAAATTATACCTTGTACTTTTATTGCATCGATCGTTAGTCAATTATAAGGATGAAATCTCTCTAACAAACATGATAAATTAAATGAAAGAAAAACCAGGAAATCTTAAATTAATTTAATTATTTACAAAAAATGGATAACTAACTAGTTACTTGAAATTAGTTGCTTGAAATGGGCTCCATTCTCTTGGATACACAAATTTATTCTTTTAACGAATTCATTTCTTTAAAAGAATAAATTTATTCCTTTCAAAAAAAAAAAATAATTTAAAAATTATTTTATTTTTAATTTTAGAAATTGCTTTCTATCCAAAAATAAAGGAATGTTTCCTTTGAGTAAAATTTTCTATCTGCAGTATTAAGAGTACTTTCCCTCCAGGTGGCATTACAAAATTCCACCCTGTATAGAAATTAATGGTTCATAATTTGTTTTAGTCGAAATGTTGGCTTTTTTCGAAATTTCGGCAGACTTTTTGACCTAGTGCTGCACCTTAATTTCGTTTACCCAACCTACAACCTACCTAGGTACTTAGTATTTCCCATCTTCACTTAGTACCCTTCCTAAACTAACAATTATCAAATATCTAAGCATTATGTTTTATGCCAGTGTAGGTATTTAACTAGTCCGAAGTCCGAGCGATTCACACACACAACCGAAGTGTCCCGTGTGCTTTAAGCGTTTCCTCCCCCTGCACCCCGCCACCCGCACCGTGCGTGCGCGATAGCAATAGTAGCCGTTCGAAAATGCCATGAATTTGATCGTGTTCCGTAATACCAAAAATGATGACTGAAAACTTTTTGTATTCTTTACATAGTATTGTTATTCTGTAACTAGACAATATAAACTAGGTTCCTTAACAAAAAACACGTAAGATATTGTTGTTTTTAGTACGAAACCAATAGGTAGAAAACTTGATAAGTTTAGCATAAAAATGTGCAAAATGCGATTGGTGTTTATTTCATTTTAGGTAAGTAATTTGAAATAAAAACTGTTGAGGAACCTAGATAAATACTATGCAAATACAATTATTACAATAATATAGTGTAAATCTGTCTAAATTAGAAATCATTTTGGTATTCCGTTTGTATGAAAATTTACCATACGTCAGCCCCTTAACTAGTTTTTTCGTGTGCGCGAGCTGCAAGCAGCTCGCGTGTCGGTGTGCTACTCCCAGTTTTACATTACACTTGCACTTGTAAAACCCCAAAAAGTAGTAAAGAAAGTCCTAAGTAACCCTAAAAGTCGATCAGTGAATCAAGTTCCTCAGTGTAGTAAAACCCCAATCAAAGTCCTAAAGAACCCTAAAATTGTTTACATAATCAAGGTCCTAAGTGAAGTAAAATTCCAATTAAAGGCCTAAGGAACCCTAAAAGTTGTTTATTTTATCAAGTTCCTCAATGTAGTAAAACCCCAATCAAAGTCCTAAGGAACCCTAAAAATGTTAACATTATCAAGCTCCTAAGTGTAGTTGAAACTCCAATCAAAGTCCTAAGGAACCCTAAAAGTCGAACACTTAATCAAATTGCTCAATGTAGTAAAACCCCAATCAAAACCTTATACGGAACCCTAAATTGTACGTCAAGCCAAAACCCTTAACGGGTCGAAACCGCTGGAAGGAACCCAAACGTTGACTACCGGGTCGCGTGCATCGCGAGCTGCAAGCAGCTCGCGTCCTCAATGCGTTCCCACAGGGGCGGAACCCTAAACCAAGTGAAGATCCAATCAAACACCTTAAAAAACCTAAAATTCAATCTCCAATCATAGTCCTCAGTCGAATGAACCGTTTGAACGACCTTAATCGGACGATTTTTGCAAAACCGGATGTGGCACAGCCGCCATTTTGAATTTTGAACTCAGTCTAGTGAACATTTTTTCACACCCCTAAGACACCCTAAATTTCAGTAGGAGGGGGTTCTAAATTTCAGTAGGGTGGGCGTGGTCGCGTGGCGGCTCGCTTCGCTCGCCGCAACGTTCCCCCCGGGTTCAGGAGGAGGGGGTTCTGGGGGCTTGAGGGGGGGGTCACAGCACGGCTCGCTTCGCTCGCCGCGACGCTCCCCCCGGGTTCAGGAGGAGGGGGTTCTGGGGGGCTTAGGGGGGGGGGGGGGTCACAGCACGGCTCGTTTTGCTCGCCGCACTGTTCCCCATTCGCTCGCCGCAATGCTCCACTCGAAAAAAAGGGTCAAAAATAATAAAGGGGTCTAGAGGGGGGAGGGGGGCAAAATTTATTTTGCTTTCAAAATAATCTCACCTTCCCTACATGACCCAAAAAAAAAGTCTTGCAAGTCACTCCGCTTGGAAGATACGAAAGGGGGGGGTGAAAAAAGGGGCAAGAGGGGGGTGTTTTTTTTGTTTTTTCAATTCAGGAAGAAACCCTCTATACGAAACCCTAATCGAAAACCCCCTATCTCGACGGCATCCGGTAGCACTCACAAAAGGGGGGGTCCTGGGGGGCAAGGGGGGCAATTTTTTTTGTACAATAGTATTCTTATCTTTTTTCTTCTCTTTCGTCTTCTCCCTTTTAATCTTTTTTTTTCTGAAAAGTAATATTTCATCAAAATCGGCTAAGCCGTTTTGTTTTATTATTTGTTACTGCATACCTTCGTCATTTAATTTTATGATCCAATTTAGTAAATTTTTCTTTTATCTAAAAGGTTATACTTCCAGATCTGTATGTAAATCTAGTAAGTATAACTAAGTGCATAGAATTCATGCCTATGGAAATAAATAATAATAATAATAATAATAATGCTGGACAATTCACACAACATTATCTAGCCCCAAGCTAAGCAAAGCTTGTGTTATGGGTGCTAGATAACTGATATACATAATACAATACATTACATGCATAGATAATTTTCATTTCAATTCATAAATGAATTGAAATGGAAATTATTTATGGGTGGCTTTAAGCTTTGCACTCATTTAGGCCTTCGGTGCTCATTGCGGTGGAGATCAGTGAAGCATTGTGAAATAACACTGTCTATTCGACTTATATTATTGTATTTTATCGGCATTTAAAAATATTAGGTATACCAAAGAGTTTCGACAACCCCAACTGACTCTTCAAAGTTCTGTCAAACGCAAAATCTTGGGAAACTCCTTGCTGCGTGTATAGAAATAGGCACATGTATTTTGGTATTTGGGTATTTGAGCGCACCGTGCATGAAGCCTTTGACAGAAAGTTCCAGAATTCGGGACATTACAGGCACCTCCAGATTTAAAAGACGGCAATCAAAAATACTCAAAACCCATGATATTATTGTTATGACTGGGCTCTCAGCTCATTTATTAGTAGCTCTGCCTTCTGCGCCATAGGTCGTGGGTTCGATCCCCACCGAGAACAAATATTTGTGTGGTGATCATAGATATTTGTTCTCCATCTGGATGTTATATTGTTTTCCAAGTACCTATGTATTTACAAACAAAATGTATTTAAGTATTACATCAGCTATCTGGTTCCCATAATACTAACTCTGCTTAGTTTAGGGCTAGATAGTGTAGTGTAGATTGTCCATAATATATATATATATACTTCCTTTTCATTGTAATGGGCTCCCAAACTCTTTGCAAAATCGACACTATTTTTATAAAGGCCTAAAATCGGCTACTAGTTTTTGAGTCTTCTTCTTGTCATGTCAATAGAAAATTAAAGCTGGTGTGGTGGATTATGAATGTGCCTCAAAAGTTTTGCTACTTCACGTTGGTTTCATTTATTGTTTTCCTTCACCGTTAGAGTGTACTGACATAGTGCACATAGGTTTTTTGGCAGATAAACTAATTTGTGCATGACGGGGTTTGAACACACGCCTTTAGAATCAAAAAGCGGGTCGCTACGACAATATAACCGGTGCTAAGCAACCAGAGCGCCCCTCCACCTAATGGACCGATGACATTCTAAAGATCGTGGGAAATCGGCAAATTGTTTTTTCATGGAAATGTATAAAGGAGGTCTATATCTAGCAGTGGACTTCTACTTACTGATGATGATGACGGAAAGCACTGGGTAGATAGGAAGATAGCTACTTATGCAACTACAAAAATGGAGGTATTTAACAAAAGCATTGCGCTTCGCTGGTCACGCACGATAGGAACGTGCCCTAGAATGTACTTGATAAGTTATATGCTACATAAAATATATACTTCTACAGGCTGATGATGATGTGAATACAGGTTATCGATCATAATGTACGATGAAGATGGTTTTATGTCATTTCGTTATACTGTGACAGTTTGTTTTATGTTACACTGTGGCAAATTTATAGTACCAGTAGTAGCTATGATTTAATCTAGGGTATATTTTACGTAGTCAGAGATGAAATGTCATGTCACGAAATTTGACATAGGTCCAACCTTCTTGGCCGCTCGGGCTGTACTGAGAAGTAAGTACAGAAACCTATCTATTTATATTTTTGAAAATTTTATTTTTTTATAAAAACTACGGCAACTAAGAAAAATGCAATAACATCAGGTTTTTACGTATTTATTAAGGTAAACGGGAACAAAACTTTCATTGCAATGGCTCTAACAGCAACGGAAAAAAACCATTTCAAATCCAAAAAAAATTGAGAGTTTTTGGCAAACTTTGCGTTCAATTTTATCGAACCCTGTGAGTTGAGGAGAATTTCTAGCCTAATAATAATTTTTTTACACCATTTAATTGTAATATTTTACAAAAAAAATAAATGGATTCGTCCATACAACGAAAAAAAATGCTACTTTACATTTTCGGTTTCACCTCATGTAGGCCCTTAAACCCTTATTCATAAACAGTATTTGAGTCGAGCCTCAAACACAAATTTGGTGGAACGGTCTTGAAGACAAAACATAGGTCCACTAACACGATGGAAAGATGTCGCGGGAAGTTAGTGGATGGAGAAGGCTCCGGGTTCTTCCTGAAAATGCGTAGGGGAGGCCTATGTCCAGCAGTGGAGTTCTTCATTTCATTTCATTTTATTTATTTATTTGCTTGAATGATGTATGTACATAAGATCTTAAATATAATATAAAGTACGTAGCACACATACATTTTTTGAACCTATAATTTTTGCATCCCAGCAATGCTGGGATGCAAAAACTATAGGTTCAAAAAATTTTTGTCACAAAACTTAGTCAATTACACCTTACTTAACATAAATGTCTTTGTTTATGTACTTACAAATAATGTCATCAAATAATGTCATAAAAGCATTATAATTAAAAGGAAAAGAAATATACATTATACAAATTGTTATTATCCATTCATAAATTCACCTACGCTGTATATAATTCTGTCAATGAGCCATAATCGTAGCTTTTTAAAAATTGTCTAGTTGGTAAATCTTTAATCGTCATGATAATGACGATGCTATCAAACAAATCAAAAGTGTGTATTTATTCAGTAGGACCGCTAGGATCACTTTGAAACGTCTTAAAGCTAGGTGAGTCTAGGTGCCAGTTCCACGCGAACAAACCTAGAAGAACAGGCAACAAACTACGGCTTGATTCACAACGTTTTTTTATATGATCTTTTCACAAATCAAAAATAATCTAAAATAATAGCAGTGAAGATCCAGAGTGGTGCCACTTCACTTAGTGAGACGTATGCAATTATCGAATTATAAGACGTTGTCACATCAAAAAAAAAGCAGCCAAGTGCGAGTCGGACTCGCCCTTGAAGGGATCCGTAGCATCAAGTAACATAATATAAAGGTTCTTGTAGTTCGTCGAAAGGTAAATTGCGGTTTACGATTTATTACGTATAAAAAAAAAACTACGGGCTAGATCTCGTTCAAACCAAATATCGTTGAAAGTTTGCATAGTAATGTACAACATAAATATATTTTTTTTAGTTTTATCATTCCCATATTTTGGAAGTTAGAGGGGGGGGACCAACTTTTTTCAACTTTGGAAGTGTGTCTCGCGCAAACTATAAAGTTTAGAAAAAAAACGATATTAGAAACCTCAACATCATTTTTGAAGACCTATTCATAAATACCCCACACGTATGGGTTCGATGAAAAATTTTTTTTTGAGTTTCAGTTTGAAGTATGGGGACCCCCAAAATTTAGAGTTTTTTTTCTATTTTTGTATAAAAATCTTAATGCGGTTCACAGAATACATCTACTCGCCAAGTTTCATCAGTGTAGCTCTTATGGTTTCGGAGAAAATGGCTATGACACGGACGGACAGACAGACAGACAGACATGACGAATCTATAAGGGTT
This sequence comes from Thera britannica, assembly GCA_939531255.2. NCBI lineage: Eukaryota > Metazoa > Arthropoda > Insecta > Lepidoptera > Geometridae > Thera > Thera britannica. The sequence continues at coordinate 5,769,624 of OW618052.2, forward strand.
CCGTTTTTGCCATTTGGCTACGGAACCCTAAAAACACGCCGAGACACTAAGACAATACTTCCCAGGTGGCGTAGAAGTGCGTTACAACTCTTTTTGATGACTTATAAATTAATCTCATTATGATGATGATAATTTCTAACCTTTGATGGTAAAAGTGCCTCCTTCATTAATGCACTTAATATTAGTTAACTTAGAGTCATAAAACAACATTCACAGAAGTTTGTCAAGCTTTACCAAGGTAACTTGGAAAGTAATTAAAAAGGAAAACTCATAATTTAGCTACCCTTCTGTGAGGGTATAAGCAGTCTAGTTTATTTCAGTATTTAGTATATTTATTGCCTTCTAATGCATGTTTAAAAATGTTGTTCTATTCTTGAAGTTTAATTGCTTGACATTGGCAAAATTGGCCGCATGGACAGATGCCATTAATTTAAAAGAACTTATTTGATCAGCTAGTACGTCATGCCTCGTGTTAGTTCGTAGCAAATGCTACGAGTTCGTAGCAAAGTGCTACGAAAGCGTGATTGTACTTCTTTTGTTTCAAACTTCAAATCAACGGTATAGGGAGGGGTAAAAACTTATCGATAGAGGATGATTAGAGACAGATCGATTCTGAAACAACCGATTTATAAATCTAAAATATAGCTTCTTCTTCTTCGTGTTACTTGAACTAACAAAGAGCAGCGATCAAGTTTATCATGCGCACTTGATGTGCGGGCAGGTTTTTCCGCAAGTAGGCCGCTGGTGGGCTCTTTTTGAGCGTCCCTTGACACGTGTTGCTCGAATTTTTTTAGGTTCTACAACACGCCGCGCCGGTTTCCTCACGATGTTTTCCTTCACCGTTTTGAGAATACTGGCATAGTGCACATAAATTCGATAGAAAAACTCATTGGTACACAAGTGGATTTGAACCCACGACCTTCGGATCGGAAGGCGGGGCCACTACCACTAAACCACCAGTGCTCTCGAGCAGCGATCAATGGTTACTATCTATCTGTTGCCAAACTAGTTTTAAAAAGCAAATATCCTATTGCAAACGTACGTCATTTTAGATGGAATAGGCTTGCCCAGCACCTACACCATCCTGACAACTCAGTCGGCCTAATCCACAGGAAAGACATTGTCAATGCATGCGGAGCTGACTAAGCCGCGGGTTTCTGTATATGTACAATCATGTATTTTTTTATACAACTAAGTTAGCAAAAAAGCATACGGCCCACCTGATGAAAAGTGGTTACCGTAGCCTTTGGACGCTTGCAACACCAGAGGCATCACTCGCGCGTTGCTGACCCTTTTAATGTTTTAAAACGCCCTTCCTGAAGAGCCCCATGCTGTAATCTATATATAAAAAAAAACGGTTGTCTGTAAAGTCGGCTTACTGACGATAACGTGACAACGTCATACAGCTGTCCACGCGGACGCATCGCTCACTTAAGTAGGAGAAAGACAGATGTCGAACGCTGCCGAACGCGGAGGCCGTGCGTGCCTCTTTGTCGCTTGTTCCGCGCTCTCGCTTGCACTTCAAACCTTAAATGGAACGCCTCAGAGCGAGGTAACGCTGCATGAGTCATGTTTTTTCGCGCGTGCAGCCGGCTCCATTGAATTAAAACACGTTGTCACGTCAAAGAATAATAGGGAATAAAAAATAAAGAAAACATCGACTGTGTCCCATCACTAGAGTACCTGTTGAACGTTGTCAGTAATTTCAGTCTGATTGAAGCGTCTGAAAAAGTGGGAACATTTGCTGATACAACACTATCGATGGGAAAATTGCGAGTATAAGTATTAAGTAGAGCGAGTAAAGGAGAAGAGAGTTATACTTGAGACAATACAAATCGAAGAGGAAAAATGTTTGGACATCTTCTACGACATGACAGCTACATAAAGAACATCAATGAAGGAAAGGTTGAAGGGAAACGGGGAAGAGGAAGGCCAAGAATAAGTTACATGAGCCAGATAAAAGAAAAAGTCGCTGTCATGTCGTATAAGTCAAGGAGGCCGCATTCGAAAGACTTAATTGGAGAAAACTGCATCAAAACCCCGACAAGAGCTAAGCTCTTAAATTTAAGGAAGAAGTAGTTTTTAGCCGACTTCAAATAACAAAGGGTTTCTATCTGAAACTGATTACTGGCACGTGAGGCTATACATCTATTTGACTCAAGTAGATGGACGCAAGGCAGTGCACCGTAGGGCACGTTTCTGACGTGAATTATGAGACAATGCTTTGCTAAAAGCGATGGAAATCAGCTGGGCCATACAATAGAATGGAAGAATAGAATATAATTCGATATTTTTTTCATTTCAAAGATTATTAAATAATAAATAGTTTTCAAATGAATTTTTTTTTATTTTTTATTCTTAGGGTTTTATTATTTCATATTTTTTTTAACTTTCTGTAGACTGAGAGCTTGTGGTAGAGCTCTGTCTGGCTCTGACTCTGGTTTTGAGTCTGCGTGAGTGTTGACTAAAGACATCCTACGCCGAAACGTCACACACACAGTATAATATACTGGTGAGCACTCACACAGACTCAAAACCAGAGCCAGAGCCAGAGACAGAGCTTGTGGTAGGCCTACCGATTGGTCCTATTAAAATTTCGGTCGGAAAAATCGGTTAAATAGTTGGCTATGAAGTCGGTTTCTCAAGTTTCTTAAATTTATGGAACAATCTCGAACTTAAAGACCTACATTCTACTTTGAATAGAATGCGAGAAAGCACGTATTCCAATTTTAAACGCCCACTGCTGCCAACTCAAAGGCGCGAATTCTAACCGCGCCGCGTATTATTCATACGGTTGGTAGCACTGTAACTAGAAATGACAACTTTGAATAAACTTTATATTATACAAATATCATTACAGGTTATGCATATTAATATGTTTAATTACGATTTTACTCAGAGGCAGCCGTGGTTAAATAATATTCCTTTTAAGGTGTTTTCGTGTGTTATGAATGATTTGGTAGGCCGTGGGTTCAATCTTCATGGAGAACAAATATTTGTGGTGAACGCAGATGTTTGTTCTCAGTCAGGGCTTACGTAAAAAAATGTGTAAAAAAAATATTTTAAAGTAATGAAGTATTAAAAAATAGCACGAGAAAGATAAATAAATAAATATAAATATTGTGGACAATTCACACAACACTGCCAGCCCCAAACTAAGCAGAGCTTGTAATATGGGAACCGGATAGCTGACATAATACTTGAATACATTTTTTTTTTTGTAAATACATACTTAGAATACAATATAACACCCAGACAGAGAACAAACATTTATGTTCACCATACAAATATTTGTTCTCGGTGGGGATCGAACCCACGACCTGAGGCGCAGAAGGCAGAGCTACTACCAACTGAGCTAGAGGCCAGTCAAATTAAATTAAAGATCTTCGTTAATCGGTGGAGTAACCGCCCAACATCAGGTTGGACATTCAGGTTGCCCAGAAAATAATCTATTTTTAATCGACTTCAAATAAAAAAGGAGGAGGTGAAACCCTTGGTTTGCTCGGTTTTTTTTTTAAGGTTGTTATAGCATAACTTCGTCATCTATGGGTCGATTTATAAAAATATTTTTTATTTGGAAGGTTAACATTTTATCAATATTGGTTTAGAGTTTGGCCGTGAAGTCAATTTCTCAAGTTTTCGAAACTTGTATTATGGCTATCAGCAACCTTCCCCAATTAGCTACTTTTGAGCTCTATTTTTGGCTATGATTTACGGTAATACTTAAACAAAAACACTCTACGATTTTATTACTTAATTCCTTAAACCTCTGATTAACTTTAACGTTCTTGTTACTGAATTTCAAGTATTTCAGGAGACGTTTTAATTGGTTAACACATTTGGGAGTACTTAAAGCTCATTGTACCTTAATTGAATAGGTTTTAAAGATTTGCTAAGAAAATTGGGTTTTAACCGTTTTGAAAAAAGAATGAGGTGCTCAATTCATTTGTTTATGAACCAATTTTTTTTTATTGTCAACTTGTGGACTAAAGTTTTATTTTTATACAACTTACTGATGGAACAAGCATATGGCCCACCTGATGATAACTGGTAACTATAGCCCATAACAAAGCATTGCCTCGGTCATGCCCGTTAACCGTTTTGGCATAGTACACATATATTTTTGCACAGGTAAACTTAATGGTGCACGTCTGGATTTCAACCCACGACCTTAGATCGCTTAGGTTGAGCTGTTTTTACTAGATGAGTCATCATCATCATCAGCCTGAAGTCCACTGCTGGACATAGGCCTCCCCTACATTTCCAGGAAGAACGATTCTGAGCTCTTTCCATCCACCGGCTTCCCACGATCTTAACAATGTCGTTGACCCATCTGGTGGGTGGGCGTCCTACTTTTTGTCTTCCGGTTCGTGGTCACCATTCGAGAACCTGTATTCCCCAACGGTTGTCGGTTCTTCGAGGTATATGACCTGCCCATTGCCACTTCAACTTACTAACTCTACGAGCTATGTCGGTGACCTTGGTTCTTCTACGGATATCCTCATTTCTGATTCTATCACGTAGTGAAACTCCCAGCATAGCTCCCTCCATAGCTCTGCGTTGCTAATAGACGAGTAAAGGTTTATTTTAATCGTATGTGTTAGTTTTAAGAATGGATCTTTGACATAAAAATAAAACAAATTAAAATTTAATTTTAATTAAAAAGGCCTGCTGTGCTTCTTCTTCTCATCGTGTCACTGATTCTTTCAAACCAAGTGTGGTGAAAGGATTTTAAGTGCGCCTCAAAGAGGCTCCTTGGCTGCCAGCAATGCTGTGCTTGCTGTACACGACGGCGATCAGCTGAAACGCTGTCAAATATGACAGCGATATTTGACAACATTTCAGCTGATCGCCATCGCCATTGCCTAGATGTGCGCAGGCCTTAACTAGCAACTAAAACAATGTTATAGATAAGTTCATTAATTTTAGCCGTTGAAGAGGACAGCCATGTTTGGGTATCGCTTCAAACGCGGCTATGCGTCAACATTTAAGTTAGTTTTGAACCTAAAATAACCTAAAGTATACATTTTGACCAACTTTATAAACCTATCTGTGCCCCTCTAGGGCTACCATGAGCTCTGTCTGGCTCTGTCTCTGGCTCTGATTTTGAGTCTTTGTGAGTGTTGACTAAATTTAATCCTACGTCGAAACGTCAACACACAGTATAATGCACTAGTGAGCACTCACACAGACTCAAAACCAGAACCAGAGACAGAGCCAGACAGAGCTCGTGGTAGGCCTGCCTACTGGTTTTACTTATGACTATGTTTTTTACCGTGATAAGTATTTGTATAATCTGCATTCTACTTTAAATTAAATCTGTGAGTAGGCAATCAGTTAGGGATTATTCATCCAAAAAAGGTTTGAATATAAAAAAAAATTTTTTTTTTTAATATTTTATAGTACGTTGCTAAAGCATTGGATATATTTATGTTCTGTAATGTTATGCTTATGATAACAATAAACTGAATTTAAATGGACTGTCACAAGCTCTGACTGGCTTTGTCTCTGGGTCTGGTTTTGAGTATGTGTGAGTGCTCACCAGTATGTGCATTTCTCCAGCTTCCTCATATGGAAATTGCGAATTCTGAAAACGCCAACATTTAAAGCATAATTGGAGCAATCATTGATTTGTAGGAAAATTTAGCAGCAAAAAAAACAACGACTCTATGAGACTTTATAGGTGTGTTAGCTGGAGAGCGGCTCCACAGCTTCCTCATTCAGTGTGGGCAAACGGCTAACGATAGAGCTATATAGTAAACGCCAAATTTTAGAGCATAATTAGAGCACCCGGCATAAAAAAAATCAAGTCTCTAGCTCGAAAACTCTTTGAGTTAGAAGACTATAACAACGTGTTTGCTGGGAAGCCATTTCTCCAGCTAACACATGTGGATCTCAGGAATGGCTATAGCTAGAAAGTTGCTTGATATCTCCAAATTTAGAGCAAAAAATATCATGGATGCTCCAAATATTTCAAGTGTCTAGGTTCAAAACTCACCGAGTTAGAAGCTTTGAAGACTGTGTTAGCTGGAGACACGTTTGTCTGGCACGCACATGCTACATCTGAGGATCTACAATAGCTACAGATTCGGTTGACGTGTCCAAACCGAGCTATGAATTAGAGCACTCGGCTCCAAAATTTTGGACTCTCTAGGACAAGTAGTTTCCTAGTAATGAACAAAAGAACATTTTGCCGCCAGAATTTTCAAATGTATGTTCGCACCCGTAAAAATGTGGCGTTGCCGCTCTGAAAGTATGGTATCAGCGTAGGAATTTGAACGTTAGTCGGATGGAGTTGTGTGTTGCCCGTGCCTGGTAAATAGTTACCCTAGGATTCATGTCTTAAACACTCATTACGTAGCTCAAGAAGCGGAATATAGGTTAAATTGAAACAAAAAAACACCAAAGAAAAGTTTTATAATGGTTAGTTTAAGTTTAAATATGTATTTATTAAGAAACCTGACTTCAGATTTTTTATTTTTAGTTTTAAATATCATGAAATTATATCTCTAAGTCTCTCAACTAACCAACAATGTTTTCAAATCATGAGTTACCTACTCTTGTCACACTAGGTGTAAATGGCATCGTGCGAAACTATCATTGTGTCTGTGAGTACGTACATAACTATAGATAGTGCAATTCACGAAGACGCGCCCCTCACGGGGTGCGGGGAGTTTGCTCCGAGCGGCAGTCGCCAACCGTAGTCTATTAATTGTAGTGTGCGTGTGCACTCATAGGTAATTAGTGTGTACCGATAACACTCAAACATTGACGGAAGCTTGCACACATATACTATAAACGGTTAGGAGGAATAGTGGGGCGCGCCTTCGTGGGTTGCACTATCTATAGCGAGCTGCAGTAAATACTCACGGCAAAGCGAAAGGAAATATTATAAATATAATATTTATGAAGAAAAGTGGGGGGGCTCTATTCCGGAAAACGTTTTATTTTTTTTCTTCAAAAGTTGTTAACGTAGATACCTATTGTTCTAAAGGTTTTTAGGGATCTAATTGTGAATTTGACATTCATTTTTGAATTCAAGATGGTGGCTTCATTTTTTTTCTTAAATAATGGATATGGGTATCGTTTAATAGGTTTTTGGGGGCTCTGATTGTGAATTCAACATTAATTTTTGAATCCAAGATGGCGGCTTCATTTTTTTTCTTAAAAAATGGATATGGGTATCGTTTAATAGGTTTTTGGGGGCTCTGGTTGTGAATTCGACAATAATTTTTGAATCCAAGATGGCGGCTTCATTTTTTTTTCTTAAAAAATGGATATGGGTATCGTTTAATAGGTTTTTGGGGGCTCTAATTGTGAATTTGACATTATTTTTTGAATCCAAGATGGCGGCTTCATTTTTTTTCTCAAAAAATGGATATTAGTATCGTTTAATAGGTTTTTGGGGGCTCTGGTTGTGAATTCGACATTATTTTTTTAATCCAAGATGGCAGCTTCATTTTTTTTCTTAAAAAATGGATATGGGTATCGTTTAATAGGTTTTTGGGGGCTCTAATTGTGAATTCGACAATATTTTTTCAATCCAAGATGGCGGCTTAATTTTTTTTCACAATATATTGATATGGGTGTCGTTTAATAGGTTTTTGGGGGCTCGGATTATAAATTCGACATTGTTTTTTGAATCCAAGATGGCGGCTTCATTTTTTTCCTTAAAAAATGGGTATGGGTATCGTTTAATAGGTTTTTGGGGGCTCTGATTGTGAATTTGACATTATTTTTTGAATCCAAAATGGCTGCTACATTTTTTTTCTCAAAAAATGGATATGGATATCGTTTAATAGGTTTTTGGGGGCTCTGATTGTGAATTCAACATTATTTTTTGAATCCAAGATGCCTGCTTCATTTTTTTTCTTAAAAAATGGATATGGGCATCGTTTAATAGGTTTTTGAGGGCTCTGATTGTGAATTCAACATTGTTTTTTGAATCAAAGATGGCAGCTTCATTTTTTTTCTAAAAAAATGGTTAAGGGTATCATTTAATAGGTTTTTGGGTGCTCGAATTATAAATTCGACATTATTTTTTGAATCCAAGATGGCAGCTTCATTTTTTTTCTTAAAAAATGGGTATGGGTATCGTTTAATAGGTTTTTGGGGGCTCTGATTGTGAATTCGACATTATTTTTTGAATCCAAAATGGCTGCTTCATTTTTTTTCTCAAAAAATGGATATAGGTATCGTTTAATAGGTTTTTGAGGGCTCTGATTGTGAATTCGACATTATTTTTTGAATCCAAGATGGCTGCTTCATTTTTTTTTCTCAAAAAATGGATATGGGTATCGTTTAATAGGTTTTTGAGGGCTCTGACTGTGAATTCGACATTGTTTTTTGAATCAAAAATGGCAGCTTCATTTTTTTTCTTAAAAAATGGTTATGGATATCGTTTAATAGGTTTTTGGGGGCTCTGATTGTGAATTCGACATTATTTTTTGAATCCAAGATGTGGGCTTCATTTTTTTTTTCTTAAAAAATGGATATAGATATCATTTATATCTTATAGTCTTATAACTCAATAGAGCCAAATGCACGCAATGCAAACGAGAGCGTGGAAAGAGTGCCAAAGAAGCACAATCGGCCTCAGCGTTCGGCAGTGTTCGACATCTGTTTCTCCTTTTTGAGTGAGCGATGCGTTCGCGTGGACAGCTGTATGACGTTGTCTCGTTCAACTATCGTAAGTAAACCAACTATACAGAAAACCGTTTTTTTAAGAAAAAAATGTAGCTGCCATGTTGGATTAAAAAATTAATGTCGAATTCACAATCAGAGCCCCCAAAAACATATTGAACGATACCCATATCCATTTTTTGAGAAAAAAAATGATGCCGCCATGTTGGATTCAAAAAATAATGTCGAATTCACAATCAGGGCCCCCAAAAACCTATTAAACGATACCCATGTTCATTTTTAAAGAAAAAATTAAGCCGCCATCTTGGATTCAAAAAATAATGTCAAATTCATAATCAGAGCCATCAAAAACCTATTAAACGATACCCATATCCATTATTTGAGAAAAAAAAGCAACCATCTTGGATTCAAAAAATAATGTTGAATTCACAATCAGAGCCCCCAAAAACCTATTAAACTATATCCATATCCATTTTTTAAGAAATAAAATGAAACCACCATCTTGGATTCGAAAATTAATGTTGAATTTACAATCAGAGCCCCCAAAAACTTATTAAACGATACCCATATCCATTATTTGAGAAAAAAACTGAAGCCGCCATCTTTGATAAAAAAATAATGTCAAATTCACAATCAGAGCCCTCAAAGACCTATTAAACGATACCCATATCCATTTTTGAGAAAAAAAATGATGCCGCCATCTTGGATACAAAAAATAATGTCGAATTCACAATCAGAGCCATTTAAAACCTATTAAACGATACACATATCCATTTTTTAAGAAAAAAAATGAAGCCACCATCTTAGATTCAAAAAATATTGTCGAATTCACAACCAGAGCCCCCAAAAACCTATTAAACGATACCCATATCCATTTTTTGAGAAAAAAATGAAGCCGCCATCTTGGATACAAAAAATAATGTCGAATTCACAATCAGAGCCCCCAAAAACCTTTTAAACGATACCCATATCCATTTTGAAGGAAAAAAATGAAGCCGCCATCTTGGATTCAAAAATAATGTCGAATTCATTATTAGAGCCCTCAAAAACCTATTAAACGATACCCATAATCAATTTTTTGAGAAAAAAACTGAAGCAGCCATTTTGGATTCAAAAAATAATGTCGTATTCATTATCAGAGCCCCAAAAACCTATTGAACGATACCCATATCCATTTTTTTCAAAAAAAATAGGTAGTCGGTTTACTGACGATAGTTGAACGTGATAACGTCATAAGAAAATACTGATGGAATGGTTGCATTTTTCAAAAGAAAATTTTAGTTTTGCTGAATTGAATTGAATGTGAATGAAACTGAATGATATTGAATGAAACTGAATGAAACTGAATGAAAATCCGGACCCGGACCCGGACCCAGACTGAACCCTTACCCTTACCCTCATTTACCCTTACCCATTACCCGACCCGGGCTCGGGCTCAGGTAAATGGAACGACGAAACGACGTAACGACGCATGAGTCATGTTTTTTCGTGCGTGCAGCCGGCTCCATCGATTTATAAGACGTTATCACGTCAAAAAATGAAGCTGCCATCTTGGAGTCAAAAAATAATGTCGAATTCACAACCAGAGCCCCCAAAAACCTATTATACGATACTAATATCCATTTTTTGGGAAAAAAAATGAAGCCGCCATCTTGGATTCAAAAAATAATGTCGAATTCACAATTGTAGCCCCCAAAAACCTATTAAACGATACCCATATCAATTTTTTGAGAAAAAAAAGGAAGCAGCCATTTTGGATTCAAAAAATAATGTCGAATTCACAATTGTAGCCCCCAAAAACCTATTAAACGATACCCATATCAATTTTTTGAGAAAAAAAAGGAAGCAGCCATTTTGGATTCAAAAAATAATGTCGTATTCACAATCAGAGCCCCCAAAAACCTATTAAACGATACTAATATCCATTTTTTGAGAAAAAAAATGAAGCCGCCATCTTGGATTCAAAAAATAATGTCGAATTCACAATTAGAGCCCCCAAAAACCTATTAAACGATACCCATATCCTTTTTTAAGAAAAAAATGAAGCTGCCATCTTGGATTCAAAAAATAATGTCGAATTCACAACCAGAGCCCCCAAAAACCTATTAAACGATACTAATATCCATTTTTTGAGAAAAAAAATGAAGCCGCCATCTTGGATTCAAAAAATAATGTCAAATTCACAATTAGAGCCCCCAAAAACCTATTAAACGATACCCATATCCATTTTTTAAGAAAAAAAAATGAAGCCGCCATCTTGGATTCAAAAATTATTGTCGAATTCACAACCAGAGCCCCCAAAAACCTATTAAACGATACCCATATCCATTTTTTAAGAAAAAAAATGAAGCCGCCATCTTGGATTCAAAAACTTATGTCCAATTCACAATATAGGAATATAGTTGAAAATGAAACAAAAAACCCCAAAAAGTGCTTTTTCTTCTTCCTGCCCTTATCCACCAGGTGGGGTCGGCACAACATGGTGAGATGCCCCCCCTATCACTTGCCATCTGGTGAGATGGCAAGTGATAGGGGGCAAGTGTGCGTGAGTACGCACACAACTAGCAAGCCGCAGTAAATACCTATTTTCCATCCGCCTGGTTTACTCGATACGCTCATAAAAACCTGACTGAATACAGTAAAACACAGAGAACAGACGGCTAACAACAGGCAGAGTAGGTAGAATCATTAACACTGGCCTAGCAGGTACCTATTTACAGAACCAAATAAAGTTTTTTTTCTAAGAATACCTAAAAGACACGCATTACTAAAGAAACTATAAAACGAACAAGAACGGGCAACACACAATTCTCATATAGATAGAGAGAAAGCTCTCAACCTAACAAAAAGAGAAAATATGAGTTTGAGGTTTCAGAAATCAAAACCGCTAAGCGCATACGAAAATGACTCGTATCGCGATCTAAAATAAACCGAATAACGTTCAAATTCCTACGCTGATACCAAACTTTCAGAGCGGCAACGCCGCATTTTTACGGGTGCGAACATACATTTGAAAATTCTGGCGGCAAAATGTTCTTTTGTTCATTACTAGGAAACTACTTGTCCTAGAGAGTCCAAAATTTTGGAGCCGAGTGCTCTAATTCATAGCTCGGTTTGGACACGTCAATCGAATCTGTAGCTATTGTAGATCCTCAGATGTAGCATGTGCGTGCCAGACAAACGTGTCTCCAGCTAACACAGTCATCAAAGCTTCTAACTCGGTGAGTTTTGAACCTAGACACTTGAAATATTTGGAGCATCCATGATATTTTTTGCTCTAAATTTGGAGATATCAAGCAACTTTCTAGCTATAGCCATTCCTGAGATCCACATGTGTTAGCTGGAGAAATGGCTTCCCAGCAAACACGTTGTTATAGTCTTCTAACTCAAAGAGTTTTCGAGCTAGAGACTTGATTTTTTTTATGCCGGGTGCTCTAATTATGCTCTAAATTTTGGCGTTTACTATATAGCTCTATCGTTAGCCGTTTGCCCACACTGAATGAGGAAGCTGTGGAGCCGCTCTCCAGCTAACACACCTATAAAGTCTCATAGAGTCGTTGTTTTTTTTGCTGCTAAATTTTCCTTCAAATCAATGATTGCTCCAATTATGCTTTAAATGTTGGCGTTTTTAGAATTCGCAATTTCCATATGAGGAAGCTGGAGAAATGCACATCTCACCAGTGTGTGTGACGTTTTAACGTAGGATTTATTTAGTCAGCACTCACACAGATTTAAAACCAGAGCCAGAGACAGAGCCTTTGATAGGCCTACTGTAATACAAACTTACCGCTTACATTTCTATAGTTGCTATTGAAAGAACAAAGTTAATGAAAGCAACACAAACACTCAATACCCTTTTGTTCTACGCTCGTAGCACCTTCGTAGTTCCGTAGCAGCTTCGTAGCAAAGCGCTACGCGTGTATAAAATTACGTTTCAGTCATATAAATAAATAAATATAAATATTGGGACCAATTCATACAACACTATCTAGCCCCAAACTAAGCAGAGCTTGTACTATGGGAACCAGATAGCTGATATAACACTATGTACATTTTTGTTGTAAATACATACTTCTTATCGTGTCACTGATTCTTTCGAACCAAGTGTGGTGAAAGGATTTTAGGTGCGCCTCAAAGATGCTCTTTTCGTGCACTTGACACATATTTTCGAACTTTATTACTATTTTATCATCCGCACTTGATGTGCTGGCTGGTTTTCCCGCAAGTAGGCCGCTAGTGGGCCCTTTTTGCGTGACCCTTGACACGTGTTGCTCGAACTTTTTTAGGTTCTACGACACGTCGGTTTCCTCACGATGTTTTTCTTCACCGTTTGAGAGTACTGGCATAGTGCACATTCATTTTTCGACAGAAAAACTCATTGGTACACGACTGGATTTGAACCCACGACCTTCGGATCGGAAGGCGGGGCCGCTACCACTAGACCACCAGTGCTCTTTTTCGAGTAGACTTTGTCACGATGTTTTAAAACTGAATTAGTATTCAAGAAGTACGTACATAACTTATGTAAACTTAAGTACGTAAGTTTTGTCATCATCGTTGAGAAAAACGAGCCGTTTTTAGGGCAACGCACCCTTTTAAGTAAAGGCTTTTGACGTGACAACGTCTTATAATTCGATGGAGCCGGCTGCACGCACGAAAAAACATGACTCGTGCGGCGTTACCTCGCTCTGAGGCGTTCCATTTAAGGCTTTAAGTGCAAGCGAGAGTGAACGAGCGAAAAAGCGGCACGCACGGCCTCCGCGTTCGGCAGCGTTCGACATTTGTCTCTCTCCTACTTGAGTGAGCGATGCGTCCGCGTGGACAGCTGCTATACAATAATACATTTACATGTTTTCGTCAAGTAATGAAGTGCAGTGAAAAGTGAATGTGGTGTCAATTGTTTATAGCAACGATAATTGCGGCTCATAATGTTGTCCCGTTCAACTAACAAACATCTGCGTTCACCACTCAAATATTTGTTCTCGGGGATCGAACCCACGACTTGTGGCGCAGAAGGCAGAGTTACCACCAACTAAGCTGAAAGGCCGGTCGTAAATATAATTGATCTAATGAGTATTGAAAGAGATCTACTACTACTTAAAAAGCAGTCATTCTCTGACTGGCCTTCTGCGTCGTAGGTCGTGGGTTCGATTCCCACCTAGATAGTGTTGTGTTGATTGTCTATAATATTTATTTATTTATTACGATTGCCGTTTTCTAACAAGCCCAAAGCTTAGATAGGGGTAAGTCTTCCTTTCAAAGAAATAATAACACACGATAACATCACATCCAAAATAGAAATCTGAAGAAGGGATCGACAACATAAACACGCATGGAGAAGCACTTTGTAATTTTTTACCAATGAGGTTGGAAACTCATTAGAATAGAGACGAAATGGCATTGGTTTGGTTTGACTAGTATTAGCGTGCCGAATTTAAACTGTGGTGTCAGTAAAAATGTGCATCTCACACATTTTTTATCGAAACTATGAATAAATTGCAATCGAATTGAGACTTAATAGTAATCAAATGATTGCGGGCGTATCTTTTTTGCAATCAAAATCTAAATGCATCTGTCAGTTTTGTAATTATTTCTTCGATTGCAATAATAATCAAAACTTATCCTTGACAAGGAACGATTGCAAAAAGACTGAATGTTGACGTAATAGACATGAGATATCGAGTAGGAACTTCGCTTTGTAAAACTAGTATGGCAACAGATCACACACAGAGAGTGGTCGAAAAATGATGGAAACCATCTGGTTGCCATCATTTTTCGTTTGTTCATTAATTTGTTATAGTTTGACCGAGACCGCTGTACCGCGTCTGAGGTATGCGCGTGGCGAGACGGGGGGAACCGGACGGTCTATCTCAAGAGATACATATCCGAAGATGGGACGAGCGTTATTTCAGGATGTCAAGACCGTTATTTTTAAACTGGCCGAATATTTTTTGACAGTTCTCTATTGAAAAGTGTCAAACATCTAGACTCCACTCAGACTCAAACATTGCTTTTGCATACGGGCCTTAGAAGGGATTTTTGTAAATTCAACCCTAAAAGGGGTGCAGCAGGGGTTGAAATTTGCATGGACAATACGAACGAAGTCATGCGAGATTCCCCTATAGTCGCTAGATAAAATAACATATCGTGCATCAATCTGACATTTGATTGTGATTTCATGCATTCTTTCATGATTGTGTACTCTTGCTATTTTTTCCTCGGCCCCCACCTCGCCGCATTTTCTTAGGGAGCGGCATAGTGGTTTTGGGCAAACTATAGTATCAAACTTTTGATTGCAACAGATTTACACAATTGTCCAGCTCAAAGCGAAGCCACCGCATGAACGCAGCTAGAATGCGTGGGCGTACCCAGCGCTTTCCAAGTCTGTGTGCGGGCAAATACGGTTGATGCCTATAGAAAATGAACAATACTCCATTTTTAAGTTAACGATGAACTCATGATAACTGACCTCTTTGAGTGGGTATTTTCGTTTTGTTAGTGGTCAATGAAAAATTGAAGTATATTGTTTGGGCACCAGCTATTTAAGGAAGAATGGAATGATAGCACAAGATAAAGAAGAATGGTATATAAAAACCTTATGAGGGGTCTTCAAAGAGGTAAAAATACCCTTGGCAAATTGGCAAATTCGTCATCCGCACTTGGTGTGCGGACTGGTTTCCGCAAGTAGGCCGCTGGCGGGCCCTTGTTGCGTGACGCTTGACACGTGTTGCTCGATTTTTTTTAGGTTCTACGACGTGTCGGTTTTCTCACGATGTTTTGCTTCACCATTAAATTCAAATTGTATTTGTTTACTAGAATCGCAAGGATCACTTTAAAACATCATTAAGCTAGGTGAGTCTAGTTGCCAGTTCGCTACGACCAAGCCTAGAAGTACAGGCAATAAACATAATTGTTTTGAAGCCTAAAAGAACAAGTAAAAACTTGCTTACATACATACATACATAAAATCACGCCTTATTCCCATGGGGGTAGGCAGAGATCACGGATTTCCACTTGCTACGATCCTGACACACCTCTTTCGCTTCATTCACTCTCATAACATTCTTCATACATGCTCGTCGGTTTAGGGTACTCCTAACCTGGCCTTTCTATAAAACGTCTACGATCTGATCGAGATACATGCGCCTAGGTCTTCCCTTTCCAGCAGTTCCATTCACACTCGCCTGATGCAATTGTTTTGTTAATCTCCTTTCATGCATTCTCTCTACATGTCCAAACCATCTTAGCATACCTTTCTCTACTCTCATCACTACGTCTTCTTTCACACCGCATTCCTCTCTAAAACTTGCTTGGTATCAGCTATTATTAAAACAGGTGGGCTAAGCCTTGTGCCGTCATGGCTTAAAAAAATATTGTGCAAACCACTGACAGGTTTATCTGAACGATTACAATGCCAATCCACTGATTGGTATTTAAACGTATGCACGCCAAGTAGTGATAAGATTTTTTGTATAATTAAATTTACTACGAAATCTGGGTATCGATCCGTGATTAATCGGTTCGGCTGAGCTACTAAACTAATAACGCAAATCTCATTATCATACTCATATTATTTATTGCAATTATTATTGTACATAATATTTTCGTATCTTATTTTTATATGCTGTGTAGATACTTTTTGCTTTTGGTAGCTCTGTTTTCTGCGCCGTAGATCGTGGGTTCGATCGCCACCGAGAACAAATATTTGTGTGGTAAACACAGATGTTTGTTTTCTGTCTGGGTGTTATATTGTATTCTAAGTATAACATATATTTACAAAAAAATTTTATATAAGTATTATATCAGCTATCTGGTTCCCATAACATAAGCTCTGCTTAATTTGGGGCTAGATAGTGTTGTGTAGATTTTCCAAAAATATTTATTAATTTTTTTATTACTTTGAAGCGTAGCGTGTGCTGTCTTTGAAACTTTTGCTTTTGTATTATTGCATACGTCTCACTAAGTGAAGTGGCACCACACTGGAACTTCACTGCTATTATTTTTGATTTGTAAAAGGATCATTTAAAAAAACGGTAGAAACCAAGGCGTAGTTTATTGCCTGTTCTTTTAGGCATGGTCGCGTGGAACTGGCACCTAGACTTACTTCAGGTTTAAGACGTTTCAAAGTGAATAATACACTTTTGATTTTGAATTATTATGGTACATGGTGAGGTATTAAAATTCAATATGGTGGATAGATAGCACTTACTATTATTTACTACCACCACGTGGCGCCCACCCACCAGATGAACCAACGCCATTGTTAAGATCGCGGGAAGTCGATAGATAAAAAGGGCTCAGAATCGTTCTTCCTGAAAATGTGCAGGGGCTATGTCCAGCAGTTGACTTCTTCAGGCTTATAATGATGATGATGATGATGATCATCAACTAATGTCACTGTTTTTAATCAACTTCTTCACAGAAGCAATGCGTCTCCTCACATCGATGTTGGTGCTTCTCTGCGCAGCGTGCGCAGTAGCGCAGTACCCACGCCCGCGCCGCCCGGAGCGCTTCGATACTGCGGAGCAGATTTCCAACTACCTGAAGGAGCTTCAGGAGTACTACTCTGTGCACGGGAGGGGCAGGTACGATGATTTAAACATCCTATTATTGTCTATGTTCATTGATGTTTGGAAGTTTGCAGCTCAATCACGCCATAACCACTTAAAACTAACCTTAAAAATGAGTCGTTTAAAAAACATAATCAGTGACTTATTTCGTCCATACTCATGCAAAGAGAAGAAAACGCTCTTAGCTATAAGACCGCTCGCTATAACTTTTGTTTTTTGTATGTATTCTTGTTTTATTTTTTATAATCTTTCACAATTAAGCTTTAACCAATTCTATTCTTTGATCCCCAGATACGGCAAATATCTGTGCTTAGTACTTTAGGTATATACGGGCACAGATCAAGTTACACAGAGCCATAGAAAAATGACGCTTACTACTATAACATAAAAGTTATCAGAGTATCATCCAGTTTATCTACCGGACAGTGTTATGATATACTCATTTTAGTTTGAGGCGGTCAATCGCTAAAACTATTGGGAACAGTCAGATATTGGACGTATAAAATAGCCCCATGTTGGGCGCCAAAATTTTAAACTTTCACTTTTGGCCAGAATAATATTATGAAGCCCAAGTGGAGCGCAAAACATTTTTAAATGTTAAGTACCTAGTTAGTTTTTAAAATGAACAGACAAATTTTGCCCCACGTTGTGCGCCATTTTCAAAATTGCTCTCATAAAACCTTTCGAATAGGAATGATAAAAATAAAGTTATCAATTCGGCTGCCATGTTATTTTAGCGTTTACAGGGTAACCAATGCCTATTGTTCACTTTGCCCGTCTGGCCTATTGTATCTTTCGATTTGAAAATATAATTGGGAACATGTACGGGTTGATCTGATAACAAAAGTATTGGCGGATATTGATTAAAAATAAATATGTATAGGTGGAAGTTCCACACATCATGATAACAGCCCCAAACTACGCCCCAAAAGCCCCAAAAAACTGATGTCTGATACGTTTATACTTTTTTGTAAACATAAGTACTCACTTTGAATACAATATAATATATTTGAACTTTTTATGTACTAGTTTGTTACGTTGCCCCATGTTGGGCACCAATAACATATTTTGTTAGAACGCCATCTGTTGTGGCTGAGATAGAACTGACGTTTGAAGCACGCTTTGAACATTTCAGCAGCTTTCAAACCTCCACAAACTTCAACTTTCTTCCAGTAGATGTCAGTCTACTTGATTTCAATTTTAAAAATAGAATTTGACGCGCAAAAAAATCTACCCAATTAAGACCAATTTTTAAAAGGTTTTTACTAAGCCAAACTCATCCAGATACATTTTGGTACAGCGATAGCTTATCATCATTATCAGCTTGTAGAAGTCCAATGCTGGGCATAGGTCTCCCATAATATTTCCAGGAGGAACGCATTTTAGACTTTCCCGATTTAACCGATAGGCCAACGACAAAGATGCTATTTAAACTCGATTGAAGCAAAGCACAGGAGAGATAATTCAATCGAAACAACATTTGATAGACGAAATGTGGTAGAAAAACTCCGACTTCAGGTACAGGTTTGGTCGAAAATCTGATGCAGTTTCTTCCAATTGAGTCTTTCAAATGCGGCCTTCTTGACTCCCTTAAGAAATACCTTCTCTTTTTCCTGTCTCCCTCATAAGCGAGAGATAATTAAATCGAAACAACATTTGCTAGGTACTTAGACGAAATGTGGTAGCAAAACTCCGACTTCAGGTACAGGTTTGGTCGAAAATCTGATGCAGTTTCTTCCAATTGACTCTTTCGAATGCGGCCTTCTTGACTCCCTTATGAAATACCTTCTCTATTCTCCTGTCTCCCTCAAAACTTTCCACTCGTCTCGGTCTCAGGCGATCTTCCACCAATCTTTCCGACAAACGTCGAGATCGTCCCACCAACGTCTATATTAAAATATTTAATCTACTATATTTTTTTACAGATATGGCAAGAGACAAATGCGTGTAGAAGATGCTTCAGTCATCTTCAGAGAGAGTCCCATTTTCGAACACAACCTGGAAGAACCGTTGTTCAAGAATCTTGGCTATAAATAGCTCTCTACACACCCTACACACATTTAGCCAATTCATTTATTAACACGAACCCTTATTTTATATGATCATTTTTTTTTCTGAATACTTTTAAACAGAATGATAGAACAGATGAGACTATTTGCTTCTAAAAACAGTAGCCTATTATAAAAAAAACAGGACAGTGGCTTAATTGATTAACTAAAAAAATGGTTTGATACAGTCATCATCAAATGTAACTAATAATTTAACTTCGGCGTAGTTCTAAAAAGTCGTCAACTTCTCAACCTGAGTATGCTTACAGAAAACATATAATTTAATGCCTTCAACAAATAAATCGTCAACTGGTGTTCTCATAGTAAGATTTTTTTAATACAGGTAGGTACTTTTTTTTCTGGCTAATATAATAGAACTAACGCAATTTCTAGTCAATTTATATTCCGTCTTCATATTTTAGATGTAGAAATAACTGAAAACAGTTTAACGCCTGTCCGCATTAAACAAAACAAATTTTGATAAAAATTCAACCTCGACCAAGGCTATAAATATCCCTAGGACATGAAAACGACTGCATGGATTTTCCACCAAACATGGCTAAGAATTGTCTAAAAAATCAAATAAAAAAAAGGAATTCCACTCGTTGAATCCGAAGCACAGACAAACAAACAAATATAATCTAACCTCAAACGTATAAAACTTTTTGGTCAGAGGTTCTTATTAAAAAAAATTAATGCTGTCAGGCAAAGGCTGGGTAAAAAACTGTTCTCAGTTAATTGAAATAATGTAAAATAGATGATTATGTAGTAGTAAGTATTTAATTCTAAATTATACTCTACGACTATTCCCTGGCAAATTTGTTTTATTTTCCTCCTAAAAATAGTTCACACTGCAGAATCCTAGAATCGATGTGATGGAAGTTGGTTAGCGTAAAGGCAAGGTCGTGGGTTCAAATCCCACTCGGTTTCAAGAACTCTGAACTCGGTAAAAAGTTCAAAGTTTTGGAAATGTTTGTCGAATAGGTGTCGGTCACGTGACTGTGTCACGAGTTCATTAGTTTTTTCCCACCTCCAAAATTGCTCAAGCCCTACCACCTTTTATCACTTCAAAAAATAGTTCGTCTTTAGATCATGCAAAGATGAATAAAAGAAACAAAACAACCAGAAACCTACATGAAAACAAACTACAGCTAGCTTCAAAAGATACAAATCCTGCCCACGGCTGAATATTATACATAGATCTATAAGCAATGTATTCTGGAACCTTCGGTCTGGGAATCTAGCCTACATTATTGATTACCTATCATTTCCCTACTCGTACAGGCAATATAACTACGCCGGGATACGTCTTAAAACAGCCACTCTAAAACCAACCTTAAACTTTTGGCATAAAATTCAGTTTCGCTTAACACACCGCCAAAGGTCTGGCAACAGCTCGCTTCGCTCTCCAATGCACTCAAAACACGCGAAATATAACCTTATACCGTGAGATTTAAGGTTCGTTTTGAGAAATAAGGTAGTAATGCAACGAGTTTGTATTTAAAAGGATTATCAACAAGTTGCGCGCGCATCTCTGGAACTACGACGTCACGGTAGGCTCTTTTCAGTCGACGGATTTGAAAAATAGCTACGTGAAATAACGGTTATAAATATCTGGATTTAATAACGTTTTATGTAACTTCAGATAGCACCAGAGGGAACGACGACATTGTTAAGATCGCGGAAAGTCGGTGGATGGAAAGAGCTCAGAATCGTTCTTCCTGGAAAGGTGTAGGGGAGACCTATATCCAGCAGTGGACTTCTTCAGGCTGATGATGATGATGATTATCCTGTATCCAGTATCCTGCATGCACCACAGAAATATTTGTTCTCGGTGGGGATCGAACCCACTACCCACGGTCTACTACCAACTGAGCTGAGAGGCCAGTCAACCATGTTAGGTAATCAATGTTAAGAATTTTTTTGTTGGTATAAGCTGAATTCGGTATACCTATTACCTAGCCGATTACTGGCTCGTGAAGCTGAACATCTCAAGTTGATGGACAGTAGTGCATCTCAGGGCACGTTTTTACCGTGCGTGGCCTTTGAAGTAATGCTTTGTTATAGGCGATGGTTACCACTTAACATCTCGTGGGCCATTATGCTTGTTCCATCAGCTAGTTGTATAAAAAAAATCGGTTGTCTGTAAAGTCTGTTTACTGACGATAGTTGAACGTGACAACGTCATACAGCTGTCCACGCGGACGCATCGCTCACTCAAGTAGGAGAGAGACAGATGTCGAACGCTGCCGAACGCGGAGGCCGTGCGTGCCTCTTTGTCGCTCGTTCCGCGCTCTCGCTTGCACTTCAAGCCTTAAATGGAACGCCTCAGAGCGAGGTAACGCCGCATGACGTCATGTTTTTTCGTGCGTGCAGCCGGCTCCATCGAATTATAAGACGTTGTCACGTCAAAATAGCTGTGTTAGTCGCAAGTTATTTAACAGCTATTAATCCGTTACTGAAAGCCTGAAGTGTCGCTACAAAACAACCTTCTTCAGTTCACGTCAGGAACCGGATGATAAAACATCGTTTTGTAATCAAATTCCTATTTTCACGGCAAAATTTTGATAAATACCCTTAAATTTATAATAATCTATTGGACTGGCACCTATAGTTTCTATTTTGAAGTGGTTTTAACGTAAACTTATATTCTATTGATGAGTTTTCCATATGTAGGTACCTACTGCGTCTTTCTAAATAATATTTTCTTGAATAATATTTTTGTGACTTGTTTACCCTAGACTTACCCTTGTGATATAAAACCTTTTTGGTGTCCTTACTGTGATTGGAAAGGTGTCAAGGTGAGTTTATATAAAAAAAAGCAGATTATTTTTTACACAGAATAAATACTTTTTTATTGCTTATTTTGATTTGTTTTTAAAGAAAGAGTGACTGCTGAAATGACGGCTATTAGAGGAGAGTGGAGAACGAAAACATGTTTTGCCGACCCTACATGAAATGGGATAAGAACAAGAAAATGCACATGATTTTAATTTGTTTCCATTAAAAAAAATCTGATTTATTAGTTATCAGCATCACAGGAGGCGATAATGTACATCCATTTATTGTACACCCCATGCCAGTTGAGCCTCATACACAATGAAGCAATTCAAACATTAGTTTTTTGCTTTTTTGTTCTAGAAATGGATACAATTCGATAGATGAGGTTATGTTAGAATATAAAATTTTCCCACAATGCAAGCGAGCAAAGCGAGCGAAATGCGGCAGCGCCGGTCTTAGTGCCAGAAGGTGTTTTTTACAATAACCTTAAAGTGACAATATGGATAATTATTATGTTTATCGAGCGATGGATCGCTAGTTAAAAAGAAGTAGTTAAAATATTGAATTACTACAGTGTACATGCATGGCCTTAACAATTTCACAGTGGAATAAAGTAGATTTGTTTTAACTGGGTGTATATACATTAACTGGCCGTACATTAACCTGACCCGTCCGTAAGAGGTAGGTAGGTTAAAAAATCGGCCTCACCTACGCGAACTGCTATGGCGAGCAGATCGTGCGAACCATAGGTATGCGAGCAGCACACACCGCCGCGAACAGTTGCGTCCTCATTCACCATTGCCTTCACACATTTGGTCATCATTACCACCATTATGGCGCTTGTGGAGCTAGATCTAGCGCAGTTTTCAAGGCAGCAATAAAGCAGCCGCTGCCGCAGCACGCTCGCTTTGCTCGGTCACCTTATGCGAAATTCTTCTTCTCATCGTGTCACTGATTCTTTCGAACCAAGTGTGGTGAAACCCTTCAAAACACAGCGATGCTGCTTCACGGCAGGAATAGGCATGGTGGTAGTACGCACCCCCACGAGACACACACAAAGAGCTCTACTACTAAAATGTCCTATATTATTTGAGAGCACTGGTGGTCTAGCGGTAGTGGCCCCGCCTTCCGATCCGAAGGTCGTGGGTTCAAATCCACTCGTGTACCAATGAGTTTTTCTGTTGAAAAATGTATGTGCACTAAGCCAGTACTCTCAAAAACGGTGAAGGAAAATATCGTGAGGAAACCGGCGTGTTGTAGAACCTAAAAAAGTTCGAGCAACACGTGTCAAGGGTCACGCAAAAAGGGCCCACCAGCGGCCTATTTGCGGAAAAAACCTGCCCGCACATCAAGTGCGCATGATAAACTTGCCTATATTATTTATTTTTTGTATATATTCTAGATGGCTCCAAAGAAGTTCGGGCTGTTCAAAGGGCGAAGCCGTGAACAACAGGAGCAGCCTTCCACTGAGAACCTACTGCATAGCCACTCTTCATACTCGGATTTCGGTGAGCTGGACATTTTTAACTTCACTATAAAGGCCTGCGCACACTAGTACATTGTTACCTGAGTCACGTTTTTTGAGTCCCGAGACGGGTTTGGCGCCAGAGCGTTAGCGAGGGCGCCAATGGAGCTTGAGGGACTTAAAAGACTTTCACCCGAGGTACACACTGTGCTTTTCATTACGAATACAAGGAAAGTAAAAATAAAAACATGAAAGAAAAATTAGTGAAAATGAAGATTGAATTGCCGCCTTCCCGGTTTTTTTTTTCTTTTTCTCTGGCGGGCCTTCGGCTTCGGCTCGCCAGCATTATTCAGCCATTATTTTCATTTTCATAATTTAAAAAATGGTAAATTGTTTGCTCAGATCTATGTTATTTTAAATAAATAGTTGAAGCTATATATAATAATTTAGAAGATAATTATATTAATTATTTAATACTATCTTTATGTTATTTTAATTTTAATTTTACATTGCACTCTAATTAGACTTTTTAAACTTCTTACCGTTGTAATGGGTTTCCAACCTACTTGCTGAAATTTATGTTATTGATTTATGTTATATTGTAATTATGTTGTTATGTTCTATGATTTCTTTTTTTTTATTTACATTATGAATTTTGTGTGTCGGTCTCCGACGAAGTATGCGAGCCACTTTTTCTTACATGACGATCGAATTGTACCATGCTTCTTACAAATAAATAATTCATTTCATTTCATTTCATTTCCATAATCACCACGCTTGGCAGCCGGATTGGTGATCGCAGTAATGGTGTAATATAATACACAGAATTAAGTCTCCACTAAAACTGGTTAATCTGTCCTGCCGGTCTACTTCTTCTTCTTATCGTGTCACTGATTCTTTCGAACCAAGTGTGGTGAAAGGATTTTCAGTGCGCCTCAAAGAGGCTCCTTTCGTGCACTTGACACATATTTTCGAAATTTTTAGGTTCTACTATATGCCGGTTTCCTCACGATGTTTTCCTTCACCGCTTGAGAGCACTGGCATAGTGTACATAAATTTTTGGGCAGAAAAACTCATTGGTACACGACTGGATTTGAACCCACGACCTTAGAATCGGAGGCGGGGCTGCTACCACTAGGCCACCAGCGCTCTTCTCTACACTACTATTATCTAATCTACTATTTTTGTACGAACAGTGGTGATATCCCCTCCATCCCCCCCCTCACCAATCCCCTCCACCAGCCGCGGCTTCCACAACGACCCGAGCTACTTCTCCGAGTTCGCGATGATGCGCATCGCAGACAACAGTGATGATGATGATGAGGTAATCTTCATTCATTCATTCATTCATTTATACATTCACTCAGTTCACTTCTCCCAATCGCATAACCAATCTATTATTAGGCTGGTTATATCTAAGAGTTATTCCTATGAAACCTAGACTCTCATGAGACTAGTGTAATTAGGAGTACATACAAACAAACAAACAATAACTACCACCTATCTAAACACCACACACAACCCCCTCATAAGAACACACACTCCCACACACCCTCACACACACACACATCCACACACACACACATCAACACGCAAGCAACCTTTCATATTTCATTTCATTTCTTTGTATTGTATTAAATAGCAGAACTAATACTCATAGGTTAAGGAGATGGGCGTTAAGATTGCAACACAGTTTATAACTTTCGCAGTTTCATCGTTTAGCTTTTAATTCGCACACTATGTAGAGGTATAGATAGTGCAATCCACGAAGACGCGCCCCACTATTCCTCCTTACCGTTTATAGTATATGTGTGCAAGCTTCCGTCAATGTTTGAGTGTTATCGGTACACACTAATTACATAGGAGTGCACACGCACACTACAATGAATAGTCTACGGTTCGCGACTGCCGCTCGGAGCAAACTCCCCGCACCCCGCGAGGGGCGCGTCTTCGTGAATTGCACTATCTATAACATTGTTCTGAATAAAACATTTCTATTTCATTTCAGTTAAATATTTGGCACATCCCGGACACGACCAAATCCAACTCAAAAGACGCGTTCTAAAAACACACACCGATACACAAAAATGTCGTTTTTTACACGCGCGTCTTTAGGCGTTTCTTACATAGGCACTACGCACTCTGCACTGTAGTAGTAGAGCTCTTTGTGTGTGTTTCGTGGGGGTGCGTATGCGTACTACCACCATGCCTATTCCTGCCGTGAAGCAGCATCGCTGTGTTTCGGTTTGAAGGGTGTGGGTGCCGGTGACATTACTGGCACCTGAGGCTGAACATCTCTATGCCTCAAGTTGACGGACGCAGGGCAGTGCATCGTAGAGCACGTTCTTGATATGCGTGATCTACGGGGCAATGCTTTGTTAGAACTCAGACTTAAGCACTGTTTCTTCATACGGGCCATTATGACCGTATATATATATATATATATGTATCATTGCTTTCAGGATGATTTGGACTTGGCTGGCGTGTCCCGTCGGGTTGCTCTAGCTAAAGCCGAAGAAGCAAAGGTAAACATGCAACACTGTATATTATAATAAGGAACTGCCATCTTTTACCACTAATAGGTACTTACAGCGAGAGGAGTCGATAATAGATAGATAGATAGATAGATAACTCTTTATTGATTACTATGACACATTATAGGAATACAGTATTTACACCATGTACATCATGTTAGGCTGCGTCCCCAGTAGGCAAACTGTTAGCCGCCGACTGAGTCAGCGGCGTATCGGTTTAGTACGCCCTTCCATATATTTCAAATGGAGTGTTCACAGTTTGCTAGTTTTGCGCTCACTGTACGCAGTTTGCAGCACTCACTCAGTCAGCCGCTAACAGTTTGCCTACTGGGGACGCAGCCTTATTGTACAAACTGTTATTACGATGCCAGTTAGGGCTACATGCACACTGGAGCAATTCAAACATTAATGTTTACTTTTTTGTTCTGGCACTAGATACTTAAACGTGTCCTTGATACTTTATATGGCGGATCTGACTAGGATTGGTTAGGTTATGTTCGAACGTAAAAATTACGCACAAGGCGAGCGAGCAGAGCGAGCGTGCCGCGGCAGCTGCTGCCGCAGGTTGGGAGCCTCTGCTCTAGAGTTTAGTTAGACGGTTAGTTGTAACGATAGCTCAACTGTTCAATACTCAATACATTTATTGCATAAACATGGTTTAGTTTAGGTACATACATAGTTTTTAGGTGTAAGTCAGTATCACATGGACCCTGTGTATAGGGTAAAGCAACATGGAGGTAGGCCGAGGCTTATACACAGTAGTTGGTACGTATATATTATTATAGATTGAGAAATTCCAGGAATTATAATGTAGATAGTTTGTTACTTTATTTTAAATTAATAGCTTGGTAGAACAGATGAACGATAATGTCAAGGTGGTCTTAAAGTTAGGTCTTAAAATTAGTCAAAGTTGGGTGGTCTGTTTCTTGTGCATTTTGTTTATACTTACTTGTATTATTGTAAGTTTCTTTAATATTTGAAATCAGTTGAACATGCGAGCTCAGTCGTCTGTCAGCGCGACCTCCATGACAACGCTGCATGACATGCAGGATAGCGACTACCAGCCCCAGATGGAAAATCTACAGGTAAAGGCCAGCGACCTAGGTTGCTGGCGTCAGTAATCAGTGAAACGCTGTCATTTTTTTATCCGACTTCCAATCAAAAAGGAGGAGGTTCTCAATTCGGTTTTTTTTTATGTTTGTTACCGCATAACTTCGTCATTTGTGAGCCAATTTAAAAAAAAATATTTTTTTATCTGAATGGTACTGCTTCCAGATTGGTCCCATTTTAATTTTATTAAAATCGGTGTTGCCATTTGTTTTTAAAATTTTTTTTTTAATGTTTGTAACTGCATGCCTCCGTCATTTATGAACCGATTTAGAAGATTATTTTTTTATTTGGAAGGTTACTCTTACGTCCAGATTGTCCCAAACAAATTTCATTAAAATCGGTTTAGCCGTTTGGCAATGAAGTCGGTTTCTCTAGTTTTTTAAACTTATAATTATTTTTTAGCTAACATACATTGTCCCATCTGGGCAAAGATCTCCCCCAAAACCTTCCACTCGTCCCGATCCTTAGCAGTCTCCCCCCAATCTTTCCTCTGACCGTCGAGATCATCTCGCCAACGTCTTCTCGGCCGGCCCCGTTCGTCTCCCGTCCTCAGGCACCCAAGGAGTGACGATATTTGCCCACTTTTCGGGATGCATCCTGCCTACATGGCCTGCCCACTCCCATTTGAGCTTAGCTGTTTTGCTCCCAACGTCGGCGATGCCAGTCATCGAACGCAGCATTGTGTTCCGCACCCGGTCGATGCGTTTAAGGTCCAGAATACTGCATTCCATTGCCCTCTGGCGAATCTTAAGTCTGGACTTCTGTAACCTCCTAACCTACTTAGACTTGGTCATTGACTGATCAATGACCAAGTCTGGCAAGATACACATGTGGATGAGTTTGCGCTTGAGTGATAGTGGAAGGTCGCCAATTATCGCTGTTAAATTTGACAGTTTTTCACTGATCGCCGACGCCAGCGACCTAGGTGTGCGCAGGCCTTAAAGCCTTGCGAACATCTCATCATCATCATCATCTTCATCAGATCAGCGTTATGTTGCCTAGGTACACCAAACACAACATCAAGCTCAGTTGGATACCATTTTGTGACGTCTTCACGTGGGACTGAGAGACACCTTTTCAATGTATCTGTATTCTTCCTCTATCACTCCACTTCTTGTATAATGTTAATGTGTTTTTGTATCTAAAATGTTCGCATTTCTCACATCTTCCATGTGCCGTCAAAAAAAATAGTTTAAAAAGGCAAGGTATAAATAAGTTTTCTTTCTTCATCAGTCTGAAGAAGTCCACTGCTGGACATAGGCCTCCCCTACACATTTCCAGGAAGAACGAATTTGAGCCCTTTCCATCCACCGACTTCCCGCGATCTTAGCAATGTCGTCTGTCCATCTGGTGAGTGGGCGCCCTACGTTTCGTCTTCCGGTTCGTGGTCGCCATTCGAGAACCTTTATTCCCCAACGTTTTTCGGTTCTTCGAGCTATGACCTGCCCATTGCCACTTCAATTTACTAATTCTACGAGCTATGTCGGTGACCTTGGTTCTTCTACGGATACCCTTATTTCTGATTACATCACGTAGCCCACATAAACACACTTAAACCAACTCTCTCCATAGCTCGTTAACTAGCCATGATTTTCCCCAGAAATTCGAGCTGGCAACCCCAGATGATGCGACCTCCATAGACGTGAACTCTATTCAGTTCGACCAATCGTCGATCGCGAGCGACGAAGCGCGCTACTGCGGCGCCGTGGCTGCCAAGAAGCCGAAGAAGAGCAAGCCTCGTGCCACCCAGACGCTCACTGATGATGAGATGTGGCAAGTCACCGATACGCACGTCATCGAGGTAGGTATGAACTATTGAGTTGGTAAAGATTTTTATAATGTCCCAAAAGTTAAGAGCCGAGCGGGATTTGAACCCGCGACCTTCCCCTCGGTACGGGCTCTTAACTTTTGGGACATTATAAAAATCTTTGTGATTTCCTTAAGTGTAGTAAACACTATAAAATTAATAAAACAATTATTGAGTTGGTGGTTGCAGAAGGTTCAGTACCCGAAGTCGGAGTTTTGCTACCATATTTCGTCTACGAAATGTTGTTTTCGTGTGAGCACTTGTCTCTCTCTTTTGCATGGAAAAATGATGAGACAACAACTCGTAACATATTTTTGCTGTCTCATTTTTTCTCCCTACAAAAGACAGAGACACGTGGGCGAAACGAAAACAACATTTGGTAACGAAATGTGGTAGCAAAACTCTGACTACTACTGGTCAGGCAGGCTTGGCGTCATTTGTAACTCGCACACTGAAAAGGCGGGAAACATCGAACAGTCTCCCAAATCTGTCCCAATACTGTTTCCGTAATTTTTTGATTATAATAAAAAAAATTTATAAGTATGGCAAGCGCATAACCACATTCGAAACCAAAAAAAAACCTTGCACACTAATGTTATCAATTACAAATCAAATTAGTAGTGTGAAATTACACATAAAACGCATTTATGTAAAAACTTTATGGTAATTTATGGTAAAGAATGAATTCAGTAGATGTCAACTCCAATAGAGTAACGACCCTAATGAGTGAATGACTTCAATGAGTGAATGACTTCAATAACTTAATCGCTTCATTTTATTTTAAGTAGCGCCTTCTGGAGCGCAACTGCAGCATCAACGAGCTTATCAAGTGGGAGGCCATCGCTCTTGCCAGAGGTGAAACATTTTGAATATTATAACTATTAGTTTTAGGTAGGTTAGATTTAAATTTTGTGACGCTATGTAATTCGTCTACAATAGATGGAAAGGCCTGTTTGACAGCCAAACACACAGTTTCATTGATAGCCTTCACAGCTTAGTTAGTTGCCTTCTGCGCTGGAGGGCGTGGGTTCGATTCCCAACGAAAACAAATAAAAATAAAGGTGTGGATGCATATGTTTGTTCTCTGTCTGGGTGTTATATTGTATTCTGAGTATCTATTTTCCAA
The DNA here is from genome assembly GCA_939531255.2 of Thera britannica. NCBI lineage: Eukaryota > Metazoa > Arthropoda > Insecta > Lepidoptera > Geometridae > Thera > Thera britannica. The sequence continues at coordinate 5,799,708 of OW618052.2, forward strand.
AAAGTAACTGTACATATAAGTATTATATATCAGATTTCTGGTTCCAATAGTAGAAGCTCTGCTTAGCTTGGGGCTAGATAGTATTGAATGAATTGTCCACAACGTCTTATACTACAATTGGTAATTATTAGTTTTTTCGCAGGCATATGCACTCTGACTACAAACTGCGTGTGCAAAGACTGCAACCCACGTGTGCCGCCACAGGCTGTCACCGATGGCGATGCCGGCATGGCCAGTGCGCCTTTCCTGAGCGCTGTCAGCATTGGCTGCGAGTTGCAGTGAAGTCATTCACTCATTGATCGAAGTCATTCGGTCTTTTACACTTGACAACATCGATGTATCGTAACCTAGATTCAGCGTATCTTATGATCCGATCTTAAATTTGTGGATTCAAGCCCAGGCGTGTACCAACGAATGTTTCAGTCCAAAAATGCATGTACTCTATGCAAGGGCTCTCAAACGGTGAAGGAAAATTTCGTGAGGCATGTCGTAGAACCTCAAAAGTTCGAAATCATGTTTCAAGTGCACGAAAGGAGCACATAAAATCCTTTCAGTTTCACACTTTTTTTGTGCAGCGCGTAAAAATGAGCTGTCCATGCTTTCGTGTCGAAAAAAGTCCTTTGCGAGAGAAAAACGCTTCTGAAAAACGTTTTGAAACTATGTATAATGGTTATATGAGCAGCTGTGGATTCACAGATGGATGGTTAATAAGTTTGAAATATTGTAACAAGGAACGTATTTTAAAGCACAAATTCTAAGACAACGAGTCTGAGTGGCTTGAATGACTCGCATGTCAACTGAAATATGTATATTTTCATCACTTTAAAACAGCAGCAATCCTACTTCACACAAATATTCTAAAGAGGTATACTAAACATTATTTTTGTAACGAACAAACTCAAAAACTACTGAACTTATTTTAAAAATTATTTCACCACTAGAATGCTTTATTGTCTCTTATTTAGCAACGTAGGCTATTTGCATTACAAGTGACTCGCCCCGGTATTGTGTAAGTCAACTCGTAATTGACATCAGCTTCATTTTTGACATTTGAAACCTAGCCTAGACTTTAACTGTCACTTTCGTATTGTATTACTATCTGACATAAGCAACACCACCACCGAAATTCAAACCTAGTGAATGAATGGAACTTGATGGAAATTCGTATTTTGGAATTGCGTAACGCCGAAATGGACTTCAGTTGAGCAATACCAAAAAAAACTGACTGGGTCGAGCAGTGACAATTCAAGTTAGACAACTGTGGCTTCGAACTGGGGCCAAATTCTCGGGCCGATCTCAATCATTTTGCAATTTTATTTTATTGCTTCTTTCGAAGAGAGAATGGCAGATTTCCTTGTGTAATTCTTCAGCGACCTCATCGTAGAAGCCTCGACAGCTACGATATACGGAAAACGTTGAAAAAGTGTGGGGTTGTGCAATGCCAAAAATAAAATAATCGCTTAGAAAATCTCGGTCGGCCCGAGAATTAGGCCCCTGGAGCCTAATTTTCGGGCCGACTGAGATTTTCAATGTCCCTTAAATACACATTGGCATTGCACAACCCCGCATTTTTTCTACGTTTTCCGTATATCGTAGCTGTCGAGGCTTCTACGATGAGGTCGTCGATGAATTACTCAAGAAAATCTGTATTCTCTCTTCGAAAAGAAGCAATAAATGAGAATTAGGCTCCAGGGGGCTAATTCTCGGGCCGATCTCGATCATTTTGTAATTTTATTTTATTGCTTCGTTTCACGACCCCGCACTTTTTCTACGTTTTCCGTATAACGTAGCTGTCGAGGCTTCTACGATGAGGTCGTCGATGAATTACTCAAGGAAATCTGCCATTCTCTCTTCGAAAAGAAGCAATAAAATAAAATTGCAAAATGATCTGAGATGAGCCGAGAATTAGGCTCCTGGTGTCATGTAGAAAAAACGAAGTCTAAAATATGAACTCACCGACTTCAAATTTTCCACCCGCGCGAGGCCTGCAGCATTATTGTCTAACTTGAAATCCATTATCGCCGATTGTCACTGGTCGACACAGTCAGAATAGGCATGAAGACAGTAACCAAGTATCGCCAAAATATTTATCTTGTCTAATGAAAAAGGATTCAAAGATTTTGATATATGTATTTATTCTCTTATTAATGTCGAGATTAATAAGTTATTTGTTAAAATAAATCTACAAAATGCAACAATCCGCCATGATGGCTCAAACACCGGTCAGAGCGAATTACGTCACGTTCTCGTAAACGTCATTCCGATTTAGTACAAAAGCACCAATGTTTACTGTTGATATACTTACTACTTATAACCGTGACGTAATAACAGACGCCATGACACCAGCGAGCGTTTTGGCGTGAATTTGAAAATTTAAATTAAATGTACTTTTATTGCACAAAAACCTTAATTTTCTACAGAAATATGATATATTTTAGACATAATAGATACTTCTGAATATGATAGAAGAGATTTTGAAAATTAGTCGTCAGGCCTATTTTGTCGGTATTGTCTAACTAAGGCCAACTGAAGTTCATTTCGGCGTTACGCAATTCCAAAATACGAATTTCCATCATGTTCCATTCATTCAAGTTTGAATTTCGGTGGTGAAGGTGTTGCTTATGTCAGATAGTAATACTTACAATACGAAAGTGACAGTTAAAGTCTAGGCTAAGTTTCAAATGTCAAAAATGAAGCCGACGTCGATTACGTTACGAGTTGAGTTAGGCAATAGGGCGCCAGAGCGGCAGGAGTTAACATAAATACCTACATTCCTTCGTAATGTACCCATTTATTTCATAAACAGTATTAAGTATTGTAATCATTAGATATAATCTATTTTAATATCTGTATTGTTTTTTTATTGATGTGTAGGTATGTATACCCATTTATAATGATAATTAAATGTGATTGTGTAGGTATTTTACGTAATCTTTAAAATTTAAAACATTAGTTTTAATGTAAATAAATTGTTAGATGTAAGTAAATGTTTAGACTTGAATCAAATTGAATTTGTGACTACATGTCTATTGATATCTAGTCTTAGAGAGTAGATTCTTACATCTTTATGTAGTAATACAATAATAGCACTTACCTTACCTTTTTGATATTCCTGTACTTGTATAGAAACAAAAAAAAATTTAATACAAACTGAACTCATTTGAACTTTTGAATTAAGTATACGCACTGACGGCTGACAGAGGGGGAGAAGAGAATTTTAAGCACTAGAAATAATTCGCAGTCTAAAATAAATACTTAAACTCACCCCTATTTAAGATCAATAACTTTCTTCATCTTAATAGAAGTTTTTTAACATTTTATAGTCATAATAATTAGGTTTGTGATTTTTGGATATTAAATATTAAAATAGAAACAGTTAAATTAGGCTGGTCTATTAGACAAGTTAATTTTTTGTGAAAATTAAAAATAAGTTATGTACTACCTATGATTGTGTAATCAAAATTAGAATCTTAGTAAGTAGAATCGAAAGGATCACTTTGAAACGTCTAAGCGTATTAACGCTTCAAAGTGATCCTTGCGATCCCACTGAATAATAATGAATAAATATATCGTATATACAAGGTGTATCTAAATATGTGTACTATGCGAAGGTGGGGGGTTTCAGACCACAATGGTGATCAGTTGTGGGGGGGAGTTAATTAAAAATTCCTATTTTCAGTTTCCCATACAAAAATATTTAATTTCATAATGCCTAAATAAATTAACAACCCTATCCTTGTAACTCCTTGACCCCTTGACCTACTACCTCTGTAGGTCTACTACTACCTACTACCTCTGTAGCTGAGTTTAGGGTTGTCACTTTGTATAAAGTCAGCTGTTCATGTTGAAACTTCGTTGCAGTTTTTTTCAGAGATACCAATCGAAGTTCGAAAAGTCGTTGAACAAAAGTTGTTCCCCGGGGGGTGGAAATTCACCCCCCTTCAGGATAGTACACATATTTTGATACACGTTGTATAATGAATAAATATATACGATTTTTATTTTGGTTTCTAAGTTCAAAATCATGTCAAAATTGACAGATGTAACTAGGTTATGATTGCAAAAAAAGATTCGCAATCACTCCACATTTCACTTAAAGCGTAGTAGGTAAATATTTTGTTAAAAGGTCGTTAATTTATTTAAGTACCTACTTAAATAATAAGGCTTTTATAGTGCTATGGGATGAGACTGATGTAAAAAGTATGGTAAGATCGGAATGATGGAAAATGGAAATGTTTTTTAATGGAATTTGTAAACAGACGCATTATACAATACACCACTATTTTGTAACCACCAAAAAAAATAGGGGTAGGGGGGGGGGTAATGTAGTAGGGGTAGAACATTATGAATGTGCAATCAGAATTTTTAGTTTCGATAAAATGACAAAGTTAATTGAAATGAAAATGAAATGAAAAAAGTTTATTGAATGAACACAAGAGAAAAACAAACAAGAACCTTAAATACAAACAAGGTATAGGTTACAAGGCGAGATGTTTGATTTATTAATTATGGTTAGTTATTATTATTAGTTACGTAGTAGGTACTAGAGAGAAACAAAATTACCCTGTTCGGTTCCGCTTGGTATTTAGAGTTTAAGAATGAAATAATTTTTGCTTGTTGAATCATTTCTCAATATTTGACAAAAAATTGTGGTTATTTAAAAATAGGTATTTTTTTATAACTTAAATTTTTTTTTCGTGGATGTGTCAGCAGCCAATATCGGCATTTTTGTTGGAATCACAAAATAGTGGTGTATAGAAAACTTCAGGACATAAGTATTACCTAATCCTCCCTGGAGCCTAATTCTCGGGCCGACCGAGATTTTCAATTTTCCTTAAAAACACATTGGCATTGCACAACCCTGAACTTTTTCTACGTTTTCCGTATATCGTAGCTGTCGAGGCTTCTACGATGAGGTCGTTGATGAATTACTCAAGGAAATCTGCCAGTTTCTCTTCGAAAAGAAGAAATAAAATAAAATTGCAAAATGATCCGAGATGAGCCGAGAATTAGGCTCCTGGTTTTTTGGGTTTTTGCTTATATTTCGATCAATGAAACAAGAGAGAGATAATTAAACTTGTAAAAAGTTATAGGCAAGGAGGATTTATCAAACTATTTTGTAACAAAATTTTTATAATGTCCCAAAAGTTAAGAGCCGAGCCCGAACAGTCCAGAGTTATTCGTCAAGTGTGATTAGGATCCGATGGCGCAGCGGTCAGCGCAGGTCGCGGGTTCAAATCCCGCCCGGCTCTTAACTTTTGGGACATTATAAAATCCTTTGTGATTTCCTTAAGCGTAGTTAACACTATAAAATCAATAAAAAAAGTAATTTTTATCTGTCTAGAGATTTATTTTAATAATCTACCTACATTTTACAATGGCACAAAACTTACGTATGGAATTGTAAGTATGACATAGGTAATATATTATAGTGAATAAGATTTTTGAAGTGAAAACTTCTTTAGCGGCGTTGAGCACTTTTTCTGTAATGGGTATAAAATCTTAAACTCGCGTCAGCGCGTCAGCGCGTCAGGACACGTGACCTGATCGAAAAAGCGTAAGACGGATGGAGAGTAGACAGCTATCCCCTCTCTACGGCGCGGCGAAAATGTATGCCTGGGCCTACTGTTTCGTTTAGGCAGCGCAGGGCGCTTGCGCGAATGTTCGTGTATGTTACAGCGTGCCAAATAACAAACAAGCCCCCCCTAACCATTCCAAAATATCAAACATGCTCAACGTTAATAATCAAGTTTTCACTTCTGCCGGCACTCCCGGAGTGCAACCCGTATTTTTTTTTCTGTGTAACCACTTTTCTTACCGTGACTGTTCTTGTGTAGTAAAGTAGTGTAGTCAGATAGTCATTTATTGGCACATATTTTGTACAGATCAGGTAACAATTGAATTACTTATAATATCAAAAAAATAATAAATATTTTAGACAATTCACACAACACTATCTGCCCCAAACAAAACAGAGCTTGTACTATGGGAACCAGATAGCTGATATTTATTTTTTTGTAAATACATACTTAGATTACAACATAACACCCAGACAGAGAACAAACATTTGTGTTCACCACACAAAGATTTGGTCTCGGTGGGGATCGAACCCACAACCTACAACCTTCCTACTGGAACTACCAACTGAGCTGAGAGGCCAGTCAAAACAATTTAAATATAATAGAGAATCACAATTTTTATTAAATACAAATTATTTAAAGGACGAGTTCTAATACTTCACAATAAGCTAAACAAGTATTTTACCTAACACATAATGTTAAAAATCCTGAAATATAAATGATTAAAAAAAAAAAAAGTATTTTACCTAAAATTTTAAATAATTTATGCCCGAAGCTCATTTATTTTGAACTATTTATGTACATTAAACATTAATTAAATCAAACTATTGTTCCTACTTACTTATTATAATTATACGAAACCTTCAACATGTATTTCGAGCAATAAATACCTATACTTTGCTTTGACTAAGTACTTACCATATAGCATTATCTCATAAATGTTATGTGCACTACCCGTTAAGAATGTCCGAATTACACAAAAGGTTAACTGGAAGAGAATGATCTCTAGCATTAAGTTCGCCTAAGTTTTATCATGCGCACTTGATGTGCGGGCAGGTTTTTTCCGCAAGTAGGCCGCTGGTGGGCCCTTTTTGCGTGACCCCTGACACGTGTTGCTCGAACTTTTTAGGTTCTACAACACGCCGGTTTCCTCACGATGTTTTCCTTCACCGTTTTGAGAGTACTGGCATAGTGCACATAAATTTTTCGACAGAAAAACTCATTGGTACACGAGTGGATTTGAACCCACGACCTTCGGATCGGAAGGCGGGGCCACTACCACTAGACCACCAGTGCTCTTTTATACTATTTTATATTACTAAGTTCGCCTATGTACAATGCAATTTTTGTTTTAGTGCAATAAATAGTTTTCTATCTTTTCTATCTATAGCACTTTTTAAATTAACACGTTCGATATGCATAATTATATGGAAAACACGGGTATTTATCGCGATTACCTTTATTATTTCCCGACGTTTCGACTGTGTTGCAACAGTCGTGGTCACGGGCAGACTGGAGTTCATTGGGTTTTACTTAATAAAGTTTCGTTAAGTGTATCCGTCGCGAAAGATCAGCGCTGTGTGTAGATACAGTTAGTGTGGTGTTTTTTAATATGAACGCGGACATTTCTAATTCTGAAGATCAAGTGAGAAATGAAACGAAATGTATTTGAAATGAAATTAAATGTATTTATTCGCTTGAGGGTAAGGTAATTGCGATAAATACCCGTGTTTTACATATAATTAAACTTACCTTATGTTTGAGCTACCTACTGTAAGTACCTATGCAAATTATGCAATACATACTGTACTGTACTTTTGTAGATTTGAATTTATTTTTTGGAGGTGCTATACCATGTTTTAATTACTGTAAAGGTAGGCCTAAGAAGTTTGCCGATAGCACATATTAAAAGTTTTCCCGGCAATTTTGTATTAGTTATAGGTTGTTAAGAAATACAGTAAAATAATTTGTTGTCAATGTTTAGTGATTAGCAATTTGTATTAATAAATTATTTGGTGTCTACAACTTTGTTTATTTTATTTTTATATTCTACTTTCCAATGATAAACCGTTGAATCTTCAGCCATTTTGTTGAAATTACTTTAAAAAAGCAAGATGGCGTCTGCGCTACGTTTAGAAAATTTCTACTTTTTCATAATGTGAGTGTATTTCTGAGAGCTCTCCTGGGCCGTGTGTAATAAAGCTGACAATTCGACATATATGTCTAAAAGCGACAAAATTGTGGAATGGTCGCGCTTACGCTATTAATAAAAGTGACAAGTGTCACAAAAGCACGACAATTCCACAATTTTGTCGCTTTTAGACATATAATAATATGTCAAATTGTCAGCTTTATTAAACAGGGGCCAGATTTTACAAGTCCCTTAAGAGCCAGGTTTTCACAGGAGAACTCTCTAGTGTAATTGTGGGGGGGTATATTCGCAAGAGTGTTGTGTAAAAATGATGGTGTGGAGAAGTTTTGGAAACTATGAAATGAATGTAGGTATGTGATTGAGTGTCAGTGTCAGTGCAGTCAGTGAAAAAAGAGAGTTCAAATCACGAAGTGCAAACATTTATTTGGTGACTTTTTGCAGTCACTAGCAATTTCAACGTACCTATCCATGAAAAGAAATGAAATGTTTATTTGCTTGAAATGTTTATTTGCTTGAAATATGGTTAGGAGTTAGTTGTTATCTTATTTTATCAGTTTCACATATTTCACCAAAGTATTGGCATGCAAATTTTAAGTCAATATTAAAAATAAAGTTTATTTTTACAATTAAAACATTTGTACTAAATTCCAATTAACAATTCAATTAGTATAATTATAATACATGGTCCATAATTAAGATATAAAATAAAATTAAAATAAACAAAGCAAGCCAGGTTCAAATTTAAAGTCATAAGGTATTTAAAAAATCATTAATATTATAAAAACTTTTGTCAATTAGCCATAGCTTCAGCTTTTTCATAAATAACCTATCTGGTAGCTCTTTAATGAGCGATGAGGAGTTAGGGCAAGCTGATCTATCTATCTATCTATCGCCTCGATATGGGAGTGTTCTGGAGTGTGCCAGCAACTCCAACCTCGGATGTGGCTAGCTTGCAGTTACGGTCCTTATTTGGGCAAGTTAAAGAGCAGTAGGTAGAGACAGGGTGGGCCGCATGGAGCTGACTTGGGCCTAATTGTCTAAGTCAACTCGTAATCGATATCGGCTTCATTTTTGACATTTAAAACCTAGCTTAGACTTTATTCTTTAGCTGTCACTTTCGTATTGTTTAACTATTTGACATAAGCAACACCACCACACCGAAAAGAACTTCAGTTGGATGGATACCATGGACAATACCAAAAAAAATCTGACTGGGACGACCAGTGACAATCACAGAACACATAATATCCTAACTGTGACAATCGGCATAAAGTAAAGCTGATGGTCAGAAACCGTAGAAAGAGAAACATATTACTGTCTACGCCCGAAACCGACCAAAATCAATAAAAACTAAATTTAAAAAAGACAGTGTGATGCCTGAAAGTTAGTAGGTATATCCTTCTTTTCATATAAGGTCCAGCGAGGCTATTGCAACTACGGTGCAAATGCAACTAATTAAAATAAGTTCTTGTATATATTTTTCTCAGAATTGTGACATTTATGAAACGATAGTGGAACAAATACTACTCAAAGAAAATAATAGATGTAGCCACTATCGTGCAAACAAATAGATATGCCATCATTATGGGGATATTGACAATTCTTACGTGAGACGAAGTTTAAACAAAAACATATAAAAACCTCTTTAAACGACTGTGTGTGGAGTGGAGAGCAGAATTAAAATCCAGTTAGTCCTTTTGTATTATTGATATGAAAGAAATATTGCATTACTTGTGAAATATGGCCACAGATACGATAGCCCCCCCGAAATCTTCAAAATCAAATCAAAAATCAAAAAAGTTTTGATTTTTCATTTTATTTTATTCATATTTATTCAACATTACAGTAGGAGTTCACACGAATGGTTAGTAAGACAGCCTTAATTAATGTAATATCTTGACTGGCATTGGGATTAATTAAGGCAGCCACCCAGTAGTTTTGTAGAGGGCTGTCCCATCTGCCAGCCAGTACTCTAAGGCCCGTATTCTGAAACAGTGCTTAGGTCTGAGTCGAGCCTCAAGCACAGATTTTTGACACTTTTCAATGGAGAACTGTCATAAAATCTATGCTTGAGGCTCGACTCAGACTCAAGCGCTGTTTCGGAATACGGGCCTAAGTATACTGTAGTAATAAAATAGCTTCCGTCAAGCGCAGAATGTTGGCTACCTAGCCAAACCTCCTTTCCTTTGGACCTCCAAACCTAGCCAACATTCTGCGCTTGACGGAAGCTATTTTATTACGCATTATGGCGTGAAAGTCATTGACATGTGCGTCAGCGAACATGCCCGACGCACTGCAGAATCTCGGTAGCCCCAACAATACCCTAAACATGTTATTGTACAGGACACGCAAGGCGCTGAAGGACTACTTATTATTTCACATGAAAAGCATTTGCTCGAATGCATGAAAGGCTTTCCAAGGGTCCGGTTAAGTACGGCCAGTTAATGTACAGCCCGTTAAAACGAATCCCGATTTTTCCTCTACCAAATTGTTGAGGTCCTTATAGCAGTTCAATAATTCAATTATTACTTTTTTTATCTAGCATTACTAGATAAAAAAAATAACTAACATTTTTTGAAACTGAGGCGGCCGCTGTCGTGGCACGCTTGCTCGCCTTGTGCGTAATTTTAATATTCTAACACAACCTAACTAATCCTAGTCGGATCCGTCTTATACTTTATAAGATGGATCCGACTAGGATTGGTTATGTTCTATACATAAGGACACGTGCAAGTATACAGTACCAGAACAAAAATCTATGATTGAATTGCTACAGTGTAGGTACTGTAACGAGTCGTTTTCGCCGTTACAGGTGTTGATAAATTTGGTTCAAGAAATTAATAATATTTCGTTTGTTTACGTTTCGTAAAGTAGGACTCAATGCCTTTATTCTTCTTCTTTGGAATATTAGCTTCGTGTCTGTCATAATACAGTAATGACAGTGACAGCTGACACTAAAAGGAAGCAGCGCTGTTCAGTTGACAGATTCGAAAGGGATTTTTTAGCTTGGTGTAAATCAAGAAGCAGGCTTTGCTTTTCTCCGCCCGTGTGACGCTAAGTCACACGTAAAAATATTTTTTATTTTAAAAATTTATTAATCTGTAAAAATCACATTGATTTTAATAGATATTGTTATCATGTTTTGTGAAACAATACTGGAATTAGTTTTCTGGATTTTTATCCGTTAATTTGATTCTTTTGGTGAGTTTTGAGTTTTGGAATCTCGTGGTATTTTTACCTCGAATGTTAGTTTAATGGAAGTCTTTAATTGTTTTAGATTTTAAACACGATCTTCATCGTTTCTTCATCATGCCGCCCTGGTTCATAAAGGGACATTTATAAGAAAAATAGCGGTATGTATTTTGACAAATTCCTTAACAAAAGCACACGTTCGTTTCTTATTTGGATAAATTGGTAATTATTCTTTGTTCTCTTTGTTCTAGCTCTGCGGCGCTATTTTTTTAATAGTATATTTTTTTAATAGTCTATTTTTTAAAAAACTATTTTTTAAAACTATTTTTCTAGTTTTCAAATTTATCCTTGGAACATAAATTTATAGAAATGACCACGCGTTGGAGCTGAGTCATATTAGTCCCCTTTTTACATTCATTCACCCTTCATTTTGACCCCTTGCTGAACACTACGGAGGAGCCAAGCTGGTTCGCAACCGGAGTCCCCTACCGGACCACTCACCTCGGCCTCCATGGTTTTACTATAGGGACGATTCGTATTAGGCTTATGGGTTTGTAAAGCTCAAACCAACAGGTATTTCAAACAGTTCTTTATTTTTAATTTAAACATTCATTCGATGCAGTAACAACAGCGTACAACTTTTAGGCTAAGTAGTAAACTCTAAATAAAATAATTATAATTAAGAAGTAACATTTGGATATAAACTTAAATTTACAACTATCAAGATTCCACGGACATAACAAAAGTTTAGAATAAACCCCATCTTTCCCAAATTTTACAGTGTTCTATTTTATCCCCCTTTCCTTAGATTAAAGGTCTAGTGACGCGTCTGACTCTCTCTCTATCCAGGTAAATTTATTTTTCTGTTAGTAGTAGGCTATCTGGCGCCCGAATATTTTTGTTCTTTGTATTTTTCTAGTGATAGCCCTACATTCGATTATTTTTATTACAAATTGGCTCCCACAACGGAGACCTTACACATTCTTTCATTATTACATCACAAATTGTCGCACAGCGAACAGGGACTTGAAGTGGTTTCTTGAGGTTTTACTGTCTGTTACTGCATCTTACTTTTTTGTAAACTTTATTACAACATTTACAGTTTTTTGGTGAATTTGTAAAAACCAATTTTTGATATATTTGGTAATATTTCTTTAGAAACTTTTTAGTGCAATTATTATTATAATTTGATAACTTTGTTTATACATTTGTGCCTTTTTTGCGCAATGTTATTTCTCTAACAGAACTACTATAACTCAGGTTATTTATCCGTTTATGTGTACTTTTCTACAGTGAACCTTATGAATTTGTTATACATTACCCGCTTGATGTTAATGACTTAGACAAAGCTGTCTAAATATTCTTGTATCACCATACAAAAATAAGGATAATTGTTTACGGATGTTTTAAGTGAACCTTTATTGTATTCTTAAGGTGTCTTTAAGAAATGTTCCTTTACATTTCTATAGGTTAATATTAGTTGTGACTTTATTGTGAGTGGTTATTGCATCTTTTGAATAATTTGACTTTAAACAACTTAACTTAAATAATTTAAAACTTAAATAACAAATAAACTTTTACACTTTAAATATTTGAAAAATTTAACTTAACTTTTACATTGAAATATTCTACAACATTTTGATTTTGGAGTTTTTGTCTGTGAGTTATCATGGATAAAGCGGTTCAGTTTCCATCTACTTCTGTGGATAGTCACACTACATTGGGTTCGATAGTTAATAAGCCCGCACCGATTTCTGTGGAGCTTCCATTGAACATGGAGAGTGTAGGAATGACGGGGTTCCCGGATCCTTTCTTGAATACTGATTTGCCTGCTCATAGTTCTACTGCTGCTGGTCAAAACTTACCATCTTTTAATGCGATGAATGATTTTGTTCGAAAAAATTTGCCTGCTTCAAGTAATAAGTTGCCCGACTTGAAGAGAAGCCGGATTATTTTTGAAGGGAAAACTTGTGTTCGTGAGTTTATTACCCAGGTTGAGGAATACTTTTTGTACAAAAACTTCGATGAGTCTTTGTTGGTTGGTTCATTTTCGGATTTACTTTCTGGTTCTGCCGCCAAGTGGTTCCGTACCATTCGATTTAATATAGCTTCTTGGTCTGAGCTTAAGGTTGCGTTGCTCAAGCGTTTTGATAAGCTTGAATTCGATTACTTTTTGGAGTATGAACTTCGTACTCGAAAACAAAAACTTAGTGAGTCGCTTCCGGACTTCATTACTGAACTTATGGATATGGCTAGTCGTCTTGCTACCCCTATTTCGGAGTCTGTGGTCATTACCATTGCTAAGCACAACATGCTGTCGATCTATACACCTTATGTGGTAGGTAGACATATTTCTTCATTAGATTGTTTTATGAATTTAGGAAAAGAATTAGAGATTTTTGTTAATAGGAAGTCTATTAAGGAACAGTTTAAGCCTTTCAAGGTGGAGAAGATTCAGTCTAGTGCTGTTAAAACTGAAAACCCCCTTTGCTTGAAGTATCAGTCTCCTGGACATACCTACAAAGATTGTACCACCATTCCTGGTATGGTTTGTTTTAAATGCAAAAAATTGGGTGTTATCACAAAGTTTTGCGATGTGTGCAATTCGGAAAAGAAAAACTCTTCGGAGTCAAAAAACTGATTAGGCATCATCGAGTACCAGTTTCTGAGCAAACTTCGGCTGACTCGATGAAGAAAATTGTTAGTCACAGTCTTAAACCGGATGATACCATTATTAAAAAAGAATTTTCTGATTGGTTAAAATATTTAAAAACTTTTTTTGGCGTTTATAAGGCTTCACCTGTACTTTTTGTTAAGAATAACGATTCAAGACCTTTTTTACAATTTTCTATTGGTAATCAAAAATTTTCAGGATTATTAGATAGTGGTGCTAATACTTGCGTTCTTGGTGCGAATGCTCACAAGCGATTTTTGGAATTGGGTTATGAGATGGAACATATACCTCAGTCTGTTCACGATTCTGCTTATACTGCGGACGGATCTGCTCAGAGAGTTATAGGTGCTATTAATCTTCCAGTTACTTGCGATAATGTTACAAAAATTGTTAAATTCATGGTTATACCTTTATTCGATTATGAGTTTATTTTAGGATTTGACTTTTGGATAAAATTTGACCTTGCTAAAGATTTATGGAAAATGTATTGTTTTGTTACTTAGATGACTTAATTTTGGTTACTGATAACTTCAAAGATCACATAGAATATTTAAATAAAATTTATAAAACTCTTAAAGATGCTGGTTTAACAGTTAATTTAAAGAAATGTGCCTTCTGCAAAGAAAAACTTCGTTATCTTGGTTATATTGTTGATAGTAAAGGTTTACATACCGATCCTTCTAAATTAGATACCATTGAGAATTTTCCTCGCCCTGAAACTGTTAAAGAACTTAGAAGTTTTCTTGGTTTATGTTCATATTATCGTAGATTCATTGATAGATTTGCTGATATTGCTTCTCCTCTTACTAAATTGACGGCTGGTAGCAAGAATTCTAAAAGATCTCTTATTTGGAATGATGAAGCGGAAATTGCTTTTCTTAGATTAAAACATGTTTTAGTTACCTCACCCGTTTTACAATGCCCTAATTTTGAAAAACCATTCTTTTTACATTGCGACGCTAGTTCTGTTGGAATTGGTAGTGTTTTGAGTCAGGAAGACGCGGATGGTAATCAACATCCGATTGCATTTTATTCCCGTTCATTGAACAAACGCGAACGTAATTACAGTACCACGGAACGTGAATTGTTAGCGATTTTAGATTCAATAGAACATTTTAGACCTTACGTTGAAGGAATGGAATTTACAGTAATTACTGATCATGCTAGTTTACAATGGTTATTAAAATTGAATAATCCAAGCGGACGTTTAGCACGTTGGGCTGCTAGAATTTCTCAATTTACATTTAATGTTGTTCATAAAAAAGGTTCCTTACATTTAGTTCCTGATGCATTGTCAAGAATTGAAGTCACATCATTATTAATTGCCCCCATTCAAATCGTTTCCCCCGATGAAGATATTGAAGATTCTTGGTATAAAAAAGTGTTCATTAATTGTCAAAAATTTCCTACTAGATATAAAAATTTTAGAGTCGAAAGTAATGTTTTGTAAAAGTAAATTTAATCCCAATAGTCGTTTGAATTGGAAAATAGTTATTCCTAAGGAAAATATAATTGATACTATTAGATCTAATCATGATGATATTAATTCAGGTCATCTTGGAATTCATAAAACTTTAAAGAAATTAAAACAACACTATTTTTGGAATGGAATGTTTAATGATATTCAAAATTATATTAAATCTTGCGATATTTGTAAAGCGTATAAGCATAGTACGTCCCCCCCTTTTGGTATTATGGTTAATCCTAAAAAAGTAGATCATCCCATGGTCATGCTTTCTGCAGACATAATAGGAATTTTGCCTAAAAGTTATTCTGGTCATAAGTATATACTTTCAGTAGTTGATGTTTTCACTAAATTTTGCTGGATTTTTCCTTTGGTTAAAGCTACGACCTTATCAATTTGTAGATTATTTGAAAAAGAAATATTTCTTAAATTTGGCTGTCCTAAAATTTTAGTTTGTGATAATGGAACTCAATTTACTTCTAAATATTTTGTAGAATTTATGAAAAGTTACAATATTGTTAAAATCTTTTATAATACATTGTATACCCCTCAGAATAATCCTGTGGAACGGTATAATAAAACGGTAGAAACTTGTATCTCATGTTTTGTTAGAGATGATCAACGCACTTGGTCAAAATTTTTACCTCATGTTCAATTAGCTTTAAATAACAGTGTTAGTCTTGCCACTGATTTTACACCTAATTTTCTCATGTTTGGAAGAGAACTCATTTTTGATGCCTCTTTACATCGTTTTAGTAATTCTTTAGAAAATTTGTCACAAGTTGAGATGGGAGAAAGGAATTCTTTTGCTTATTCTCTTAAGTCACTTGGTGATGTTTATGTTAAAGTTCAAGCTCATTTATTAAAAGCTTATAAGCGTAATGCGCGTTATTATAATATAGGGAGGAAAGCCATTTCTTTTGCTGTTGGTGATATTGTTTGGAGAAGGAGTTTTGTTCAATCTAGTGCCCCGGCATATTTTTCGGCTAAGTTTGCACCTAAGTTTGTTAAATGTGAAATTATTGATAAAGTTTCTGATAACGTCTATATTTTGAAAGATTTAAGTAAAAATACTTCCGGTCGTTACCATGTTAAAGATATTATAAAATACTAATTTTTGGATTTACACTTTAAACTTGAGTTTGATAACGTTAGTAGTTTGGCTTCTGAGTGTGATGAATGAGAATTGATGTATGAAAAGAGTATGAGTTTTAGCCTTGTATGATGATGTAGTGTATGGTTAACTTCGACAACATTAAATTTTGAGATTTTAAAGTTCTAAATTAAAGCTTAGGTAATTTTGTTTCACCACATTCATTTTTCCAACATCAAAAGATCTTATGTACATTTGTAAATTTGTTTAGAGGATATTTTGTCCTTGAATTTGTTTTGTTTTGTGTTGTTTATACAACTTAGTTATATTTGTTTGCTTAGAACGTTTCGTGTTGTTTTCACAACCTAAATGTTTATATTTGTTTTAGGTATTTTTGTGTTGTTCATAGTTTAGTTTCCCGGATTTGACAACAATTGGTACCACCCTGATTTGACATTCACGTATTGGGATTTTTTCTGCCTTTTGGTGCGGACCCCTAAAGTGATAATTTGATTTGTTAGATAGTCCTCGGATCTTCCTCCGGTTCTATAGTTTGGTTTGTTTAGATAGTTCTTGGACCTTCATCCAGTTCTATAATTTGATTTGTATTATTGTGCCTGGTAAGTTGGTGGAGATATGCCAATCACAATATGCAAATATTTTGTTTCCTTAGTTCTCGGATTTTCCTCCGGTTCTATGTTTTTTGTTCTGTTGTGCCTGGTAAGTTGGTGGAGTTATGCCAATCACAATAGACAAATTTTACACGTTTTTGGTAGGATGTCTGTGTTCGGAAATTTTGGTAGGGTTACGCCGATCACAGTACATTTCTCATTTTCCACACACTTTTGGTGTTGTGATTTTTGAACTTGCACAGCCTTTGCTGTGAGGGTTTCCTCGTTTTTGGCGAGTGGAGAAGTTAGGAGTTTTATGAGTCGGTGACGAAGGTGTCCAACCGCACTTTAAAAGGAGGAGTTTGAGTCGGTGACGAAGGAGTCCAACCGCACTTTAAAAAGGAGTTTAGGAATTTATGAGTCGGCGACGA
The DNA here is from genome assembly GCA_939531255.2 of Thera britannica. NCBI lineage: Eukaryota > Metazoa > Arthropoda > Insecta > Lepidoptera > Geometridae > Thera > Thera britannica. The sequence goes on from OW618052.2 coordinate 5,816,905, forward strand.
AGGTGTCCAACCGCACTTTAAAGTAGATTATAGAGTTAATAGTTATAGTATTGTTTTAAGAAAATCTATCATTTTCTTTTGTTCTTTTGCTTTGTTGTTTGAATGATTCCTAGAGTCTTAAGATTCTAGTCGGATTTCTACAGCAAAAAGCCTAAGATCGTTTTCTTGGTTTGTTCTATTTTGTATTATTAGAATATTTTTGGTAGAGTCTTTAGAATATTTTTGGTAGAGTCTTTAGAATATTTTTGGTAGAGTCTTTAGAATATTTTTGGTAGAGTCTTTAGAATATTTTTGGTAGAGTCTTTAGAATATTTTTGGTAGAGTCTTTAGAATATTTTTGATAGAGTCTTTAGCATATTTTTGGTAGAGTCTTTAGAACATTTTTGGTAGAGTCTTTAGAATATTTTTGGTAGAGTCTTTAGCATATTTTTGGTAGAGTCTTTAGAACATTTTTGGTAGAGTCTTTAGAATATTTTTGGTAGAGTTTCAATTAAATAAAATTGAAAATATTTTGAACGTTTTGGATTTGTTTTGTTAGTAAGCTACTCTTTGTTTTGATGCTTTTCTTATGTTTTGGCATAAAAGAAAGTAGTCTTTCTTTTATTTTTTTGGGATAGTATGTAATGTAACGAGTCGTTTTCGCCGTTACAGGTGTTGATAAATTTGGTTCAAGAAATTAATAATATTTCGTTTGTTTACGTTTCGTAAAGTAGGACTCAATGCCTTTATTCTTCTTCTTTGGAATATTAGCTTCGTGTCTGTCATAATACAGTAATGACAGTGACAGCTGACACTAAAAGGATGCAGCGCTGTTCAGTTGACAGATTCGAAAGGGATTTTTTAGCTTGGTGTAAATCAAGAAGCAGGCTTTGCTTTTCTCCGCCCGTGTGACGCTAAGTCACACGTAAAAATATTTTTTATTTTAAAAATTTATTTATCTGTAAAAATCACATTGATTTTAATAGATATTGTTATCATGTTTTGTGAAACAATACTGGAATTAGTTTTCTGGATTTTTATCCGTTAATTTGATTCTTTTGGTGAGTTTTGAGTTTTGGAATCTCGTGGTATTTTTACCTCGAATGTTAGTTTAATGGAAGTCTTTAATTGTTTTAGATTTTAAACACGATCTTCATCGTTTCTTCATCATGCCGCCCTGGTTCATAAAGGGACATTTATAAGAAAAATAGCGGTATGTATTTTGACAAATTCCTTAACAAAAGCACACGTTCGTTTCTTATTTGGATAAATTGGTAATTATTCTTTGTTCTCTTTGTTCTAGCTCTGCGGCGCTATTTTTTTAATAGTATATTTTTTTAATAGTCTATTTTTTAAAAAACTATTTTTTAAAACTATTTTTCTAGTTTTCAAATTTATCCTTGGAACATAAATTTATAGAAATGACCACGCGTTGGAGCTGAGTCATATTAGTCCCCTTTTTTACATTCATTCACCCTTCATTTTGACCCCTTGCTGAACACTACGGAGGAGCCAAGCTGGTTCGCAACCAGAGTCCCCTACCGGACCACTCACCTCGGCCTCCATGGTTTTACTATAGGGACGATTCGTATTAGGCTTATGGGTTTGTAAAGCTCAAACCAACAGGTATTTCAAACAGTTCTTTATTTTTAATTTAAACATTCATTCGATGCAGTAACAACAGCGTACAACTTTTAGGCTAAGTAGTAAACTCTAAATAAAATTATTATAATTAAGAAGTAACATTTGGATATAAACTTAAATTTACAACTATCAAGATTCCACGGACATAACAAAAGTTTAGAATAAACCCCATCTTTCCCAAATTTTACAGTGTTCTATTTTATCCCCCTTTCCTTAGATTAAAGGTCTAGTGACGCGTCTGACTCTCTCTCTATCCAGGTAAATTTATTTTTCTGTTAGTAGTAGGCTATCTGGCGCCCGAATATTTTTGTTCTTTGTATTTTTCTAGTGATAGCCCTACATTCGATTATTTTTATTACAAATTGGCTCCCACAACGGAGACCTTACACATTCTTTCATTATTACATCACAGTACATGAGGCTTAACTGACATAGTAATAATGTGGTATACATTATTGCCTTTCCTTTCGAGTATGTAACAGCATGTGTTTTGTCAAATTACCTTTGTTGGCAAAGGCTTTATTACAGCTACTGCATGCATGTGGCTTTTCTCCAGTGTGTACACTCATGTGGTCCGTCAAATGACGTCTTCGAGTGAAGGCTTTATTACATCTACTGCATGCATATGGCTTTTCTCCAGTGTGTACTCGCATGTGATATGTCAAACCACTTTTTTGAGCAAAGGCTTTATTACAGCTACTGCATGCATGTAGCTTTTCTCCAGTGTGTACACTCATGTGGTCCGTCAAATGACGTCTTCGAGTGAAGGCTTTATTACAGCTACTGCATGCATATGGCTTTTCTCCAGTGTGTACTCGCATGTGATATGTCAAACCACATTTTTGAGCAAAGGCTCTATTACAGCTACTGCATGCATATGGCTTTTCTCCAGTGTGTATTCGGATGTGTTTTATCAAATCGCTTTTATGACCGAAGGCTCTAATGCATCTACTGCATGCATATGGCTTTTCTCCAGTGTGTACTCGCATGTGATGTGTCAAACCACTTTTTTGAGCAAAGGTTCTATTACAGCTACTGCATGCATATGGCTTTTCTCCAGTGTGTACTCGCATATGGCTTATCAAATTATGTTTCCAAGTGAAGGCTCTATTACAGCTACTGCATGCATATGGCTTTTCTCCAGTGTGTACTCGCATATGGCTTATCAAATGTTGTTTTTGAGTGAAGGCTTTATTACAGCTACTGCATGCATATGGCTTTTCTCCAGTGTGTACTCCCATGTGTGTGGTCAACAATTTTTTATAAGAAAAGGTTTTATCACATTTGTTGCAAGAATATATTATTTTTCTAGTGTGGGCTTTTAAATGTTTTTTCAAGTGATATTTTGAGTGAAATTGAGTATTGCATACATCACAATAGAAACACAATTGAATGCTAGTTTGCTTATTCTCCACTTCATTTACATTTTCGTCATATTCATGTAAACTGTCAACAACATCAGCATTTTCATCAGGGTTCACCTGTAACTCCTCAAAGACTGTTTCTTCAGTTTCAGCTGTTTCTTCTGTTTTCACAACAAGTTGTTCTTCCTTGACAGCGGCAGCAGTTCTTGTGTATGAATGATCAATAGACATGTGCTGTGTAGAAGCTACCGATAAGGTTGGTATTGTTGCCAGTGACAGCATTGATATTGTATTGCATGTTATCTGAAAACAAGCATTCACCATTAATTGCCGCATAATTTTAAAAAGTAATTAAATTACACGCAGTGTCTTACATTACACCCTTCAGATATTTTCTTTTTCAAATTGGCTCATAAGTTACAAAGTAATGCAATAACAAACATAAAAAAAAAACAATTGAAAACCCCACTATTTTCATGTCGGTTAATAAGGACACTACATAACATCATCTCATTCTGTTGTTATGAACAACATGAGGTATGGTTTCAGCAGTCACATACATAATGTCAGTTAAGTACCTTACCTTATTGTTTCTATATGTAGTCATTTGCATATCTTACCTCAATACCATTGTGCAACATATAACGCATAGCTTTGTCAGATCTGTGAGCCATGTCGGAGAACAGGTGGCATTTCTGCAGATGTTGGTGACAGATATAACATACTGTGCTGGGCATCCCTGCATCTGATATTGAGTTATTGAGCTGAAATAGTTTAATGAATGTTTTTATTTATATGTTAGTAGTTTTATATAGAAGAAAATGATTTAGGAGTGTCACGGATTGGTATCCAAGAGATAGCAAGTGCAATAGAGGACATCAGCTCACAAGATGGGAAGATAACCTGAAGCTTACAGCTGGACATCTATGGAGAAGAGTGGCACAGGATAGAGCACAATGGAAGGTGTTACAGGAGGCCTAAGCCATGAGGCACACCGAGCTGCGGGACATCTTATAAATAACTTATTTACAAAACCATGTATCTTCCCTGTAGTTCGGAATAAAAAGCTCATTTTTATTATTACCATAAAGTTTCAAATAAATGTTTTTCTAGGCATGCGGAAGGCACGTTTTTGGACGTTTCGCGAGACTATTTTGTTACTTATTAGAACTTCCAGCTACAGAGAAGGAGCATTTCTTTTCTACTATCTACCAACAGAGATGTTAGACCAGTCTTGCTTGATAATCATACCTTGAGGTTTGTGAGTTTCTCGAATATCTTCAGGAGGTGCATGTTGTTAATATGCAGCATCCTGATATTCCCAGCTAAACAAACTCTGCACACGGAACTGTCCAAAGCCATCGTGTTTGCGTAGAGGAGGAAAACACGCACTGGCTTAAACTCAGTCGTTGCGTTAGTTGTTGAACTTGAATGATGGTGGCTGGCTATGGTCTCATCCTAAGGACACCTTTTGCATACATGCAAGCATGCAACCACAGACTACTAGGATGATAACGCACATACAACTATAAACACAAAAATAAACCGCCAGCGAACTATATTATAATCACTTTTCTTTACGACCAAGGAATAAATTTAGTTATTAATTATTATTCATAGAGATAAGCTAGGCTTGTTGAAAAAATATCGATACATCGATATATCGATATTATTTTTTCAATATATCGATATTTTTGAGCGATATTTAATAGTTCGATATATCGATGTATCGATATAAAATTCTAAGTATCGAAAAGGTATAAAAACCGATATTTTTTTCAGACATTTATAAACATTTATAAGTTTTAAGATTAAAAAATCCCAAAAAGAAAATACTTTTTTTATACTAACATCTTTTAACAAATTATATTTTATGTATTTTTTGTTTTTGGTCGACTTGATTTGCTGTTTTATAGTTTGGTTTTTAAGTTGGCAACTCTGTTAGTCAATTTCAATTTCAACAGCACGAATATTCTCTGTCAAGTCAAATCATACCGATATATCGATATTTTTTCATAAAAATATCAATATCGATATCGATATTTTCAAAAAACATCGATACGATATATATCGATACTTTATTGCATTTCCGACATCCCATAAGCTTTAACTTCGTCTGATCTTATTTTCACGAAAAAAGAAGAAGCAGATTTCTTTGGTGTATGTGTGCGTATAGTATACGTATGTATATCTACATTTGTGTGCGTAAATCTTATATTTCAACTGTCAAAACTGACATCTCAAACTGTCAAATATCAAGAGGTCAATGTCATGCTTGCTTCTGCTTGCTACTGTTCTATAATTCTTGCTAGGCTATTTCGAGATACGAGCTAATATTTACGAAATAAAAACCACCGGAATATTAAAATAAGACAGAAATGCGATGGCTGCAACAGCATCGGTAATTAATCATCTGTCTTATTATTATCATCTGAAGAGTATTTACCATTTCCTACAGCACAGACGACTCCAATGCCTCCAGCAGCGTTGGGATGGGAACCAACCGCTCATAGGCAACTCCTACGCATAGTTAGAACTGGGCAGTCATCAGGAGAAGAACTATTAATTCTTCAGGGCTGGACACCTCTACCGCATGCCAGACACCTCGTGGGCTTTCATCTTCAGTGGGCTGAAGATGTGTGTCAAACTTAGCGCTAGAAAGTGGTAGACCCGACTTTAGTGGTTGTGTGATGTGTGTTTAAAACCCTGCCAAAAGTGTGTGAAGTCAGATTGTGAATAAAGTAACTATAACTATAATTATATAATATTTATAGGTAGATGTTTGTGATGAAGTAACTACCTACTACTAAGTAAAGATATCTACAATGTTGTATCAATGTTTTTATACCTAGCGTTAAAGATTTCATATAAATATTTTCTATTTTCTCTAAGAATTATTATTCTGAATTGATTATTGTTATTATTCTGACACATTGATTCATTTTAATTTAACTTGAAAATATAAGTTACTTTTTGTTTCAATTTTATATATCGGTCTCCAACAAAGTATTTGAGCCACTTTTTTTACATACCCTATGATCTAATAATTGTACCATACTTCTTGCAAATAAATATATTTAATTTCATTTCATTTTGTACCACCTGTCGAACTACTCAGTAGTTACTGAACTACAGATGCAGAGTTGTTGGTGAAAGAGACTTATTTCCTGTAGGTTTCATTTGCTCGAATTAGGTATAATGTAACTACCTATGTTATTCGGGGATAATTCAGCATTATAGTAGGAAAAGAAAAGAAATATATACATAATATATTATGATTACAATGATTACCAGCTCCTCTGAATCCACCATTAGGTAAGCTCATTGGCAGAGAGCACTGGTGGTCTAGTGGTAGCGGACCCGCCTTCCGATCCTAAGGTCGTGGGTTCAAATCCAGTCGTGTTAGTTTTTCTGTAGAAAAATTATGCCAGTGAAACATCGTGAGAAAACCGGCGTGTTGTAGAACCCACAAAAGTTCGTGTCAAGCGCCACGCAAAAAGGGCCCATTAAGAGGGAATCACACCTGCGACTCTCCATACAAACGTAGTCCCCTATTTCCTCCCTGGATAATGCCTCTAGCTAGAGTAACCATTTTTTCTCATAAAATCCAGATCTGCTATATACGTGATCGTATTTTTTCCTTTTTTCCAGAAACTTATTGATAATGAAAATATCACCTCCAATTCATATTTCATATAAATCATATGAGGGTCATATTTTCTTTATCAATAAGTTTCTGAAAAAAAAAGGAAAACATACGTGCACGTATATAGCAGATCTGGATTTTATGAGAAAAAATGGTTACTCTAGAGGCATTATCCAGGGAGGAAATAGGGGACTACGTTTGTATGGAGAGTCGCAGGTGTGATGCCCTCCTAAAGGCCTTGCAGAAACCAGCCCGCACATCAAGTATGGGATGATGAATTTGCCGAAGCTCGTTGTTGTTGGCATTAGTGCCTTGCCTACCTTATTCATAATCATAATTCATAATACATAACTAACCCCCGAATACTGAAACGCAACTCAGTTTTCAATGAAAATCTGTCAAATATTCGTCGCTTGAGACGTGCTTAAATCTGAGTTGCGTTTCAGTATTCGGGGGTAAGGCCCGTATCCTGAAACAGTACTTGAGTCTGAGTTGAGCCTCAAGCACAGATTTTTGACACTTTTCAATGAAGAACTGTCATAAAATCTATGCTTGAGGGTCGACTCAGACTCAAGCGCTGTTTCGGAATACGGGCCTAAATGCAGTAGATCTACCAAATCATGCAGGTAAATAGAGCAAACATTCCACAGGATGGATGATAGCAATGACCACTACTAATGTAATATTCAGGGAACTCATACTCTTCAACACTTTGTAAAGTATATACATTAGTGGAGATAGGCCTCCCCTGTACATTTCAGGGATGATCGATTCTGAGCCCTCTCCATCCACTTACTTCCCGGAACCGTAATAATGTATTACGGTTCCGGGAAGTAAGTGCAGTAAGTGCTTACCATAAAATCATTTATAAACCGATAGTATTCATCAAATTGTTGGCTAGTAGATTATTAAATAAGGCACACTTTCTTTTCGTTCCCTTCACAAAGAGCTCTACTATTGCAAGCACCATCTCTACTGCTACCTGCAGTGTTTTAAAATAGTGTAAATAATAAAAGACTTAGTTTGTTTAAACGTTAGATACTTTTTATTTCTTATAGGATGTCTGAAGCTAGTCTTATTACCTACATAAATAGTCCACAAGCTTTCAGGTTCTTTCTGAGACCTTCTGTTGGCATAACTCACGGCTAGCTAGCCACAACACTGTTGTGTGTTTTTAACAGCTTTCCGAGTTTTATTTCTACTTGGTTACAAGTGAGGTGGTTATTATAAAACAAGCGAAATTTAAAATATAGGTATATTACTTATCTATCTAAAACTACTAACATAAGCACATACATTACTAAATACCAAACTACTAGGCATAGACAGTTGGCTCACAGGTTTGCGAGCTGCACTCTAGTCAAACTCACCCTGATAAAAGCTTTCTGTCAATATTTCCAAACCTTGCGCTGTTGGGATTAGCTCGGAATCTCGGTTTTGTTGGCATCGGGAATGTTTGGTGACGATGTACCTACAAGTTAGTTGCTCAAATCAAATCCTCTTGACTATTCTTGCATCCCTAGCATAAATAGTTTCTCGCAGTTCGAAGGGAAGCGCTGGAGGTCGGGATACAGAATCTCTCGTCCGACCGCCAACACACCCTACCTACTTTTATGTTCAGAGTGCCTACGAGTAAATAATATTTCCTATTTTTTTTAAAAAGAAGGATATTGATTACGTCTTTTTTCTTCTTTACTCCAGTGTGTGTTTGCATGTAACTTGTATTTTTTTTACATTTAATGCATGAATATCGTTGTTTTATGAGAGTAATCTTAATTTTTTAACACAACCTAACATAATCCTAGTCGGATCCGTCTTATATCATGAGCATAGCTGGGCATTAACTCGTTAATCGTAAATTAACGATGTTAACATTTTGATTAGGTACTTAATGGATTAATTTTAACTTAGTAATTTTTGAAAAATGTTAACGGACACGTTAACTTCCGTTAATATGTAAGTCCGTTAATCGTTAATCCAATGCCTAATTGTTACCAGCGTGCCTGGCGGCGCGTTATTTATTTATTATTTATAGACATTCAGTTATTTACTGCTTCAGCATATAATTATACACACTATTAAAATAAGAAATGAAAACAAAGAAAGATACACGATATTACAAACTAAGTACTAAAGAAATATTACATTTTTGACATTGAAAATTACAACTTAGGTACTAAAGAAAGATTAAATAGAAAAAAAAATACATACTAAAACAAAATAGAAACAACAAAAAGAGGTCAGTGTATTTATTTTATTTATTTATTACTTAGCGCCGGTGCTTAGAGTGGAGAGTGTTTTGTTTGTTTATTGCTATTATAAATTACTGTCTGTAATCAATTTTGCGTGCTGATAATTGATAAAGAAGAAGTGTAATTTCGTTAGATAGAAAACTGTGTACTGTGTAGAAAGGGTAATAATTATAATAAAGCCGTATTATGGATGTTGGAAGACATGGAATTGGATTAGATTCCAGCGGTCCCGATGAGAATTTATGGCCACTCTTCCAAAAAGGAGAACTCATTCTGACAAAGACGATATTTTAATTATGATAATAGCACACAAACGCAACGATGTAAGGATGCAATTTTACACATATTTACGAATAACTGTAACTTGTGCTATTTCTTCCGAAATGTAACAATAACCGATGCTAACTTTTTTTGTAACGGGTTAACGATTAACGAAGTTAACTATGTACTTGACTAACGGTGCCCAGCTATGGTCATAAGGACACGTGCAAGTATACAGTACCAGAACAAAAATCTATGATTGAATTCTTAAAGTGTAGGTACATGAGGCTTAAATGGCATTGTAATAACGTGGTGTACAATACCGTGATGTACATTATTGTCTCCCCTTTCCAGTATGCAACAGCAAGTGTCAAATTACCTTTCTTGGCAAAGGCTATATTACATCAACTATATGGCTTTTCTCCAGCGTGAACTCGCATGTGGTCTGTCAAATGATGTGTCAGATTGAAGGCTTTTTTACACCTACTGCATGCATATGACTTTTCTCCAGTGTGTATTAGCATGTGTTTTGTCAGATCACTTTTTTGAACGAAGGCTCTATTACATCTATTGCAGGCATATGGCTTTTCTCCAGTGTGAACTTGCATGTGGTATGTCAAATGATGTTTCAGAGTGAAGGCTTTTTTACACCTACTGCATGCATATGACTTTTCTCCAGTGTGTATTAGCATGTGTTTTGTCAGATCACTTTTTTGAACGAAGGCTCTATTACATCTATTGCAGGCATATGGCTTTTCTCCAGTGTGTATTCTCATGTGGTTTGTCAAATATCTTTTAAGACCGAAGGCTTTATTACATCTATTGCATGTATATGGCTTTTCTCCAGTGTGTATTTGCATGTGGTTTGTTAAATCACTTTTTAGAACGAAGGCTCTATTACATCTATTGCAGGCATATGGCTTTTCTCCAGTATGTGCTTGCATGTGTCTTATCAAATGTTGTTTTTGAGTGAAGGCTCTATTACATCTATTGCATGCATATGGCTTTTCTCCAGTGTGTACTCGCATGTGGTCTGTCATATGATGTTTCCGAGTGAAGGCTTTTTTACAGCAACTGCATGCATATGGCTTTTCTCCAGTGTGTACTCGCATGTGTCTTATCAAATGATGTTTATGAGTGAAGGCTCTATTACAGCCACTGCATGCATATGGCTTTTCTCCAGTGTGTACTCGCATGTGTCTTATCAAATGATGTTTATGAGTGAAGGCTCTATTACAGCTACTGCATGCATATGGCTTTTCTCCAGTGTGTACTCCCATGTGTGTGGTCAAAGAGCTTTTACAAGAAAGGGTTTTATCACATATGTTGCAAGAATATATTATTTTTCTAGTGTGGGCTTTTAAATGTTTTATCAAGTGACGTTTAGAGTGAAATTGTGTGTTGCATGCATCACAATAAAAACACAATTGAACGCTAGTTTGCTTATTCTCCACTTCATTTACGTTTTCGTCATATTCATGTAAACTGTCAATAACATCAGCATCTTCATCAGGCTTCACCTGTAACTCCTCAAAGACTGTTTCTTCAGTTTCAGCTGTTTCTTCTGTTTTCACAACAAGTTGTTCTTCCTTGACAGTGGCACCAGTTCTTGTGTATGAATGATCAATAGACATGTGCTGTGTAGAAGCTACCGATAAGGTTGGTATTGTTGCCAAAGACTGCATTGATATTGTATTGCATGTTATCTGAAAATAAGCATTCACCATTAGTTGCAACAAAATTTTAATAAGGTATTAACTTACTTGCAGTATCTTACACTACATGACCCTAAAGATATTTTCTTTTTCAAATTGGTTCGCTCCTATGTGTAAAAGTAATGAGCTAACAAACATTAAAAAAGCAGCCAAGTGCGAGTCGGACTCGCCCATGAAGGGTTCCGTTGCACGACGAACTACAAGAACCTTTATATTATGTTCCTTGATGTAACATAATAAGGTTCTTGTAGTTCGTCGAAAAGTAAATTGCGGTTTACGGTTTATGACGTATAAAAAAAAACTACTGACTAGATCTCGTTCAAACCAAATATCGTTGGAAGTTTACATAGTAATGTACAACATATATTTTTTTTTTGTATTATCATTCTCTTACTTTAGAAGTTAGAGGGGGGGGGACCAACTTTTTTCCACTTTGGAAGTGTCTCTCGCGCAAACTATTCAGTTTAGAAAAAAACGATATTAGAAACCTCATCATCATTTTTGAAGACCTATTCATAGATACCCCACACGTATGGGTTCGATGAAAAAAAAAATTTTGAGTTTCAGTTTCAAGTATGAGAACCCCCGAAATTTATAGTTTATTTTTTATTTTTATGTAAAAATCTTAATGCAGTTCACAGAATACATCTACTCGCCAAGTTTCATCAGTCTAGCTCTTACGGTTTCGGAGAAAAATGGCTGTGACATACGGACGAACAGACAGACAGACAGACAGACAGACAGACAGACAGACATGACGAATCTATAAGGGTTCCGTTTTTGCCATTTGGCTACGGAACCCTAAAAAACAATTGAAACCCCCACTATTTTCAAGTCAATCATTAAGGACATTTTACAATAATATTCTCATCTCATTCTGTTGTTGTGAACAATGTGAGGTATGCTTTCAGCAGTCGCATACATAATGTCAGTTACCTTACCAAGTTTGGCAAGTTTTTATCATCCGCACTTGGTGTGCGGTCAGGTATTTTCCGCAAGTAGGCCGCTAGTGGGCCCTTTTTGCGTGACCCTTGACACATGTTGCTCGAACTTTTTGAGGTTCTACAACACGCCGGTTTCCTCACGATGTTTTCCTTCACCGTTTTGAGAGTACTGGCATAGTGCACATAAATTTTCGACAGAAAAACTCATTGGTACACGAGTGGATTTGAACCCACGACCTTGGGATCGGAAGGCGGGGCCACTACCACTAGACCACCAGTGTTCTCAAAGTTACCTTACCTTATTGTTTCTATATGTAGTTATATGCATATCTTACCTCAATACCATTGTTCAACATATCACGCATGGCTTTGTCAGATCTGTGAGCCATGTCGGAGAACAGGTGGCATTTCTGCAGATGTTGGTGACACATATAACAGACTGTGCTGGGCATCCCTGTATCTGATATAGAGTTATTGAGCTGAAATAGTTTTTAAATATAAATGAATGTTTTTATTTGCATGTTGGCAGTTTTATATAGAAGAAATGATTGAAGAGTGTCACGAATTGGTATCCAAGAGATGGCAAGTGCAATAGAGGACATCAGCTCACAAGATGGGAAGATAACCTAGGGCTCTCGTTTCGCGAGACTATTTTGTTACCTTATAAAACTTCCAGCTACAGAGAAGGAGCATTTCTTTTCTACTATCTACCAACAGAGATGTTAGACCAGTCTTGCTTGATAATCATACCTTGAGGTTTGTGAGTTTCTCGAATATCTTCAGGAGGTGCATGTTGTTAATATGTAGCATCCTGATATTCCCAGCTAAACAAACTCTGCACACGGAACTGTCCAAAGCCATCGTGTTTGCGTAGTAGAAGTCGTTGCGTTAGTTGTTGAACTTGAATATTGGTGGCTGGCTATGGACTCATCCTGAGGATACCTTTTGCTTTTGCATACATGCAAGCATGCAACATTGCAACCACAGTAGGCTTGTTGAAAAAATATCGATACATCGATATATCGATATTATTTTTTCAATATATCGATATTTTTGAGCGATATTTAATAGTTCGATATATCGATGTATCGATATAAAATTCTAAGTATCGAAAAGGTATAAAAACCGATATTTTTTTCAGACCAATAAACATTTATAAGTTTTAAGATTAAAAAATCCCAAAAACAAAATACTTTTTTTATACTTACATCTTTTAACAAATTATATTATAAGTATTTTTTGTTTTTGGTCGACTTGATTTGCTGTTTTATAGTTTGGTTTTTAAGTTGGCAACTCTGTTAGTCAATTTCAATTTCAACAGCACGAATATTCTCTGTCAAGTCAAATCATACCGATATATCGATATATCGATATTTTTTAATAAAAATATCAATATCGATATCGATATTTTCAAAAAACATCGATACGATATATATCGATACTTTATTGCATTTCCGACATCCCTAAACCACAGAATAATATATACTTGATTTTAGAAATTTCTATGTTTTTTTTATTTATGAATTTCCTTTTAAACTTTCTTCCATTTATCAGCATGAACATAGAATATACACAGTAATTCTACAGCTTTTTATTTGAAAACATTTGTCAAATAACATTCATCTAGAGAAATATCCTCTTCACCTTGTGAACTCTAGAGAAATAAAATAATAAGTATGGAAGGATGCCAACGCACATACAACTAATCACTTTTCTATAGGACATGGGACTAGGACCAAGGAAGAAATTTTGACTTTTCAGTGTTGCCACGTGCCAAACCAAAATATCTGGCATCTGGGCTTCTGGGTTTCAGTCTAAAAATCTGTATAAATCTGTAAGCGATAAATTGAAACATAAACCAATTTTATTAACCGCTGCAATTTAATAAACAAAACACAGAACATAAAACGAAACGAAAACAACACAGAAAATATACAAAAAAAACCGGCCAAGTGCGAGTCAGACTCGATTGTTTTAAATTCGGATACAGAAAACAGTCAGAGCCTAGGGCACAAAAAACTTTTTACCAGAAAACTTCAGGATCTTGTTCATCTGAATTTATTACAGAACCCGACATTACACCGGCCGACCTTACAGAATATTAATATGTTTCACTCTCACGACTTGTTTGGCAAATAGTCAAAACTTTAAGATTCAAGTATACAACTGAACAACTACAAATAGTTCTAATTATACAAATACTCTTAAGAAGAAGTTGCAGCCCGACCAAACAAAGCAGACGAATGTAAAGAGTTTCTTCCGAACAATTCAACTACTTACTTAGCCTTAGTTGGATATTATTATTATTATTCTCAGGTATATTCGTCGCGGGAAATCCCTGCTTTACATTTCGTTAGGCTGCCACTACATTAACTATGCTTATAACATTATAAAACGTGGATCTAAATTAATATTTTTAGTCTTTATTTTGTCTTAAGATCATAATATTAGGTCTTTACCTTAGACTAGGTTAAATTGTCTGGGGTACGATGGCAGGCAACCTTCTCGAGTGCCTGTTATGCTGCTTGTCTCAGCTGGATATAGCACGGGCGGTCTCAGATCTAGTGCCTTCGGGCAACTGTGCTCCGGTGAGAACGGTAGCGTAACGGGACGGTGTACCCTGTTAGGTCCGAGATTAATTACTTTGACTGTTGGTCCGGCCACACGGACATCCCTCCTTCAGTCTTATAATCAATCTCGGATAACTAATAGCCTGTCGGGATAGGGCCTCCCCGCGCGTCCCTTTGATTAGCTAAGGGCGCAGTGAGTGAGGCGGGACGTGCTCGGCGTGCACTTACACTGCCACCGAGTAGGCATTGGAGGAGGGTCCTCTTTGCCAGCGTCCAGAGCTCGGAACTCCACATGGTCACATCCGTGATTTAATGTGGAACTGAGGGTCTTGGCTTAGCCGCCCGGGCTGCGAGGAAGAAAACCTCTCTAAAAAATTACCCGCCGTCGTGGAGACCGAGGGTTGCTGGGAGGTCGTTTTGTGGTGGGACTACTTAACTACCCCTCCGCAACCCTGGGGCTGACACGGGAGAATGTTGGAGTGGTACTTCAGCATTCTTCAAGGGCAGTTGAGCGAGACCAGTGGGACTGGTCGCTCGGGAAGGAGGTGGTAAAAGGTTGCGGGTTTACCTGTAATCTGGAGCCACCGGCCCCAGACGGGGGCGAGTGGTCTGATGGAGAGCGGAGGGTTGGTTCGTCCCGCTCCCGAAACTCTCCATCCATCCATTAAGGGCTGGGTGGCCTGGTTAGCCAATCATAGTAACTCCCTGTACATGATTGACAAGCTCGGCCACTTACGTGTTTTGGAGGCCACTGAGCGATACCAGTGGGACTGGTCGCTAGGGAAGGGGGCGGCAAGAGGTTTCGGGATTTCCTGTAGCTTTGCGCCGCCTGCCCCAAGAGGGGGCGAGTGGTAGCCCCTGCCAAACAGGGGCCTTTTTGGGATCAGCAGCTGGTCGGGGCGAGGGCCCTGGCTGGCGGTCATGCGGTCCTGGGAAGGCGGCGACACTCTTGGCAAGTGTCACCGTGAGCTTCGGGGGTGGCTATGGGTGTCATTCCCGGGATGTGCTCTTGGCAAAATGCGAGAGGGGTACCGGTGCGTTCCGTTGGAGATCCCGGAACCCCTTGATATGCATCGAGGCCGGCCACGGGGTGGTTTTAGTGAGTCGACGAAGCGAGGTCGTCATCCTCACACTACCTTAGCGCATCCCTCGGTGCGTTAAGGTGTCTGTGTGCAGATTTCCCCCCGATACCAAAAAAAAAAAAAAGGTTAAATTGTCTAAGGTCTTTACCTATGAAATTGCCGTTTTGTATGGAATAAGTAAAAGTACTTTTTTTTTTACTTTTTTTAGTTCTTTTATTCAATGTTATCCTTATCACCCATGCAATCGACGCATTTTTGCCAACGCATTGGCAGTTTATGAATGCCCTTCTTGTAAAATTCAGCTGGACGGGAGGCAACAAACTCTTCAAAGGCATTTTGTACTGCCTCTCAGGAATTGAATTGTTTACCCACTACAAAGTTGTCTAAATTTTGGAAAAGGTAATAGTCGGTAGGTGCAAGGTCTGGTGAGTATGGCGGATGAGGGAGAGCTTCCAATCCCAGCTCTTGCAGCTTGGAGACTGTCTGATGTGCAGTATGGGGTCGCGCGTTGTCGTGAAGGAGCAGTGGGGACGACCGATTGACCAAAGCTGGTTGCCGAAGTGCAAGCTTCTCCATCATTGTCTCCAGTTCTTCACAGTACACATCTGCAGTAATGCTCATGCCGTTTCGTAAAAAGCTGTGGTGAATCACAATCGCCTTTAATTCCTCATTGTTGACCAAAGTCTCCGGACGACCACGAGCTTCATTTTTCAAGTCAAAATTTCCATAACGGAACCGAAAAAACCAATAACGGGTTGTGCGTTCGTTTGTACAGTTTTCTCTGTAAACGTTTTTGATGTTACGTGCCGTTTGTGTCGCATTGGTGCCACGACGGAACTCATATTCCATAATTACACGAATTTTTAAAGTATCCATTATGACGAAAAATGTTCAAAAGTAATGAAAATACAACGCTAATCAATAAACAAAAGACTGATTTTGTAAAAAGAATGTCATGTTTTTAAAACAAAATTAATTTGAATTTAAAATACAAAGCCATTCCAAACTTTTTTTCTATTTGAAATGACCAGTACTGAAGAACGGCAATTTCATAGGTAAAGACCTATTATTACCACAGAGTAAATCAGATTCCAAAAATCTGTATAAAATGAGGTAAAATCTGTTATCTGTAATACTAGCTGAAATTTTATATAAATACAGATAAATCTGTATAACTGGCAGCACTGCTTCTTCTTCTTTATTTAATGACATCAGTCCATTTGGATCAATTCCGGCAGTGGCTAGTGAGGTTAGATTACTTGGATAAAATACTTTTTCGTCAAGTCAAATCAGTCATAGACAAGCCCGCCCTACTTGGTTTTGAAAACAAAATAATGGTCGTTTGTTTTCAAAACCATCAGAAACCTTTTCGATCAAATCAGAATATCACTAATATCTACACTTTCAATCCAACTGCTAACACTTTGAGCTAAGACCTCAAGTAATGTTGGTTAAAATACCACCGAAATAACACAACAAAACTCAAAATAATATTACTAGAAAAACAATAAAAATAAAAAAGCAGCCAAGTGCGAGTCGGACTCGCCCATGAAGGGTTCCGTAGCATGACGAACTACAAGAACCTTTATATATGTTACTTGATGTAACATAATAAGGTTCCTGTAGTTCGTTGAAAGGTAAATTGCGGTTTACGGTTTATGACGTATAAAAAAAAAACTACTGACTAGATCTCGTTCAAACCAAATATCGTTGAAAGTTTACATAGTAATGTACAACATATATTTATTTTAGTATTATCATTCTCTTACTTTAGAAGTTAGAGGGGGGGGACCAACTTTTTTCCACTTTGGAAGTGTCTCTCGCGCAAACTATTCAGTTTAGAAAAAAACTATATTAAAAACCTCAACATCATTTTTGAAGACCTATTCATAGATACCCCACACGTATGGGTTCGATGAAAAAATTTTTTTTGAGTTTCAGTTTCAAGTATGGGGACCCCCAAAATTTATAGTTTTTTTTCTATTTTTGTATAAAAACCTTAATGCGGTTTACAGAATACATCTACTCACCAACTTTCATCAGTCTAGCTTTTATGGTTTCGGAGAAAAATGGCTGTGACACGGCCGGACAGACAGACAGACAGACAGACAGACATGACGAATCTATAAGGGTTCCGTTTTTGCCATTTGGCTACGGAACCCTAAAAAGCTATGTGACTTCCCAAAATGACAGAAAACTGAGAGAAAATAGACAATGCAATGCCCGACGGAAGATCCGCCAATCGGCTAGCTACAGACCCGGCTGCCTATTGTAATATTCAGGGAACTCGTACTCATCATCAGCTTGTAAAGTAGGTACATTAGTGGAGATAGGCCTCCCCTGTACATTTCCGGGATGATCGATTTTGAGCCCTCTCCATCCACCTACTTCCCGGAATCGTAATAATGTATCACTACTTACCATAAAATCATTTATAAACCGATAGTATTCATCAAATTGTTGGCTAGTAGAATAATAAATAAGGTGCACTTTCTTTTCGTTCCCTTCACAAAGAGCTCTACTATTGCAAGCACCATCTCAACTGCTACAGTGTTTTAAAATAGTGTATAAAATAAAAGACTTAGATTGATAGGTAGACTTTTTATTTTTTATAGGATGTCTGAAGCTAGTCTTATTACTTATATAGCCCACAAGCTTTGAAGTTTGTGGTAGGTACCCTTCTTTCTGAGACCTTCTGTTGGCATAACTCACGGCTAGCTAGCCACAACACTTTTGTCTGTTTTTTAAATATTCTGAGGTTTATTTCTACTGGGTTACAAGTGAGATGGTTATTATAAAACAAGCCACGTTTAAAATATAGGTACTTATCTATATGACTACTAATTTAAGCACCTAAATTACTAGATACCACCTACTTAGATACCAAACCACCAGGCATAGACAGTTGGCTCACAGGTTTACGAGCTGCACTGTACTAGTCAAACTCACCCTTTTATAAGCTTTCTGTCAATCTTTCCAACCTTGCAGCCTTCTATGCTCTAGGGGTGTTATTAATAATCCTGGCGTAGCGTTGGACTAGTTAATCCGTGTTTTGTCTCTTGCATTGACATGCAATTGTCAACTCGAGCAAATGTGACAAAACACCTAGATAAGTAGATAAGTACCTATATTTTAAACGTGGCTTGTTTTATAATAACCATCTCACTTGTAACCCAGTAGAAATAAACCTCAGAATATTTAAAAAACAGACAAAAGTGTTGTGGCTAGCTAGCCGTGAGTTATGCCAACAGAAGGTCTCAGAAAGAAGGGTACCTACCACAAACTTCAAAGCTTGTGGGCTATATAAGTAATAAGACTAGCTTCAGACATCCTATAAAAAATAAAAAGTCTACCTATCAATCTAAGTCTTTTATTTTATACACTATTTTAAAACACTGTAGCAGTTGAGATGGTGCTTGCAATAGTAGAGCTCTTTGTGAAGGGAACGAAAAGAAAGTGCACCTTATTTATTATTCTACTAGCCAACAATTTGATGAATACTATCGGTTTATAAATGATTTTATGGTAAGTAGTGATACATTATTACGATTCCGGGAAGTAGGTGGATGGAGAGGGCTCAGAATCGATCATCCCAGAAATGTACAGGGGAGGCCTATCTCCACTAATGTATATACTTTACAAGCTGATGATGAGTATGAGTTCCCTGAATATTACAATAGGCAGCCGGGTCTGTAGCTAGCCGATTGGCGGATCTTCCGTCGGGCATTGCATTGTCCATTATTTCTTGCACACAAATTGTTCTCGTTAGAAGACCGTCGTCATACACGTGCCTGAAGAAGTCCACTGCTGGACATAGGCCTCCCTTTCCATCCATCGACTTCCCGCGATCTTAGCAATGTCGTCGGTCCATCTGGTGGGTGGGCGTCCTACGTTTCGTCTTCCGGTTCGTGGTCGCCATTCTAGAATATTGATGATGGATACACGTGCAAGTTCCATCTAGTGGTCAACTGAAGAGTGGATTGGATTTGGATATATATTTGGTAAAAATTTCCTTTAAGTCAAGGAAATTTTTACCCGGGGGGGAGGGTTACCCCCCGGTACCATCCCTACCCTGCGGAACCCTATGGTGATGGAGATATCCACAGTTAAACTTTTAGGTTGATGATGATGAAATAGCGGTAAAAATTTCCTTTAGGTGACTACGATTTAAGGGGTGAAAGGGGGGGGGGAGGGGCTACCCCCCCCTTACTATCCCCACCCTGCGGAACCCTATGGTTATGGAGATATCCACAGGTAAGAAGTTACCTGAAGAAGGGTAAAAATTTAGCAGACTGCCGCAGGCGAAAACGGAGGGGAGGGGGGGGGGAAGAGGGGGGGGGGAAGAGGGGGGGGGGGGAAGAGGGGGGGGTCCTTCTGCCCCCTGGTACCACCGGCATTACAAGAAATGCACCATTCCTGAGAAGAACCGATTAATGTAACCTAACCTCAAAGCACTTTACAGTCGCTTAAAAGGCGTAGTAAAGTTAAAATTTGGGTTGGCTTTGGTATTGTTAGGGAGGAGGAGGGACGGGGAGGGGTCCTCTCTGCACTGACATGCACCATTCTTGAAATTAAGTAGGTATAAAAAAAAAACCTAACAACCTACTGTTACTTTTGTGACTTAAGTCGGGGTGCCCCGAGTTTGAATCTGCAATGGCTCAGCCAGGACACTCGCGAGGAGCCCTGAGCGTCGCTTCACCCGCTCAACCTTCGCTTCGCTTCTGGCTTCACGATTTTTATATACACTCTAGGGGTAGGGACCTCAAGACTACGTGGAGTCGTCGGGGTGCTCCAGACTACCGCAGGCGAAAACGGGAGGGGCTCTAAAACAAAATGGAGTCGCTCGACGTTCGATAAAAAAAAAAACTACGAAAAAATTGAATAAAATTCACCTTTACCGTCAACAAAACGTCAAATGTCAACTTTGACGTCTATTATGACAATTTATCCAACCTAAAATTAGGCAAATGGCGTGGATATTTTTGAAATTTTAGAAAATTATATCTCGTAAACCGTGAATTTCCGCAAGTTGAAAATTTGCAAAAAGCTTTCTATTTAGGAGTACTATCTACAAAAAAAATATGAACTTCCAACTAGCAGTGACCTAAAGGAAAGTATAGGGTACATTATTTGAGTACAAAAAAAACATTTTTTTTTATTGGAATGGCAGTATCTTGAATCTGTGTGTAGCCTGATTTTTTTCTTACATTGACGTACTATTTAATTTATTCAAAACTAAACTAAAATAGCTTTTGTTGAAAGGGTGTTTTTATTCTACTGATGATTTTATAAATATGTAGTGACATTGCTAGTATTATTTAATTTATGTTATGACTTATATTATTTTTGCTTATTATGTAGGTACTATTTTTCAGACACAAATGTATAATTGTTAATGAAATAAATAAATAAATGAAATTTTGATCGAAAAGGTTTTTGATGGTTTTGAAAACAAACGACCATCATTTTGTTTTCAAAGCCAAGTAGGGCCGACTTGTCTATGACTGACTTGACGAAAAAGTATATAAGTACCTATGTAATATTACCACAATATACACTGGCGGAACTGATCCTAAATGGACAGATGCCATTAAACAAAGAAAAAAAATACGGGTTGCACTCCGGGAGTGCCGGCAGAAGTGAAAACTTGATTATTAACGTTGAGCATGTTTGATATTTTGGAATGGTTAGGGGGGGCTTGTTTGTTATTTGGCACGCTGTAACATACACGAACATTCGCGCAAGCGCCCTGCGCTGCCTAAACGAAACAGTAGGCCCAGGCATACATTTTCGCCGCGCCGTAGAGAGGGGATAGCTGTCTACTCTCCATCCGTCTTACGCTTTTTCGATCAGGTCACGTGTCCTGACGCGCTGACGCGAGTTTAAGATTTTATACCCATTACAGAAAAAGTGCTCAACGCCGCTAAAGAGGTTTTCACTTCAAAAAAGAAGTACCAAAATAGCTAAATGAAAGGGGAGGCAATAATGTACGACCCGTTATTGCACAGCAGGATAATGTGCAGCAGGTTAATGTACACACCGTTATTACGATGCCAGGGTTTGGATTAACGGGGCGTACAATAAAAGGTCGCGAAATAACATGCTGTACAATGTCGTCACTTGTTGTTATTGTACGCCCCGTTATTACGATGCCAGTAAAGCCTCGTGCACACTGTAGCAATTCAATATTGATTTTTGCTGTTTTGTTCTGGCAGCGGATACTTGTACTTGCTCTTGAGACTTTATAGGGCGGATCTGACTTGGATAGGTTAGGTTATGTTAGAACCTATAAATAACGCACAAGGCGAGCGAGCAAAGCGAGCGTGCCGCGGCAGCGGCCGCCGCAATGCCAGAAAATGTTTGTTTACATTTACCCCAAAGGATTATTCTCTTAAGGAGCAGTATCCATTACATACAAAAAATAAGAAATAAATTGAATTGCCTCAGTGTGCACGGGCCCTAATGGCATCCAATTAACATGCTGTACAATAACATCACGTGACAATTTTGTGCTAGGAGTGGGTTGGAACAGGTAAAATAAGAAACCTGTTCCGCCTGTTCCAGTTCCAGTTAAATAACAGTTCCAAAAACATGTTCCAAAATAACAGCTGGTTGTGTTGCATGCAACATAGTATTTTCCGAACACAACACCTGTTCTCTGCTTGTAACAGGCTATCTCGTTCTAACAAAGGTAAGATGCATAAGCTAGAATAGAGAAGAGCATGTTCCGTGCGTGGCGTCTCCTTCTAACAAAAGTAATCTCCATAAGCTAGAATAAAGAGACGCATGTTTTGGTAGATTCGGGCTGTTGTGGAATGGAACTGGAACTGGAACAGGCAGGGAACAGGCTCTCATTGGTTTAGACAACAGTTCCAAGCTGTTATTTTAAAATACCTGTTATTTTGCTATCTGTTCCGATATATATGCCACCTACTTCCCGGAATCGTAATAATGTATCACTACTTACCATAAAATCATTTATAAACCGATAGTATTCATCAAATTGTTGGCTAGTAGAATAATAAATAAGGTGCACTTTCTTTTCGTTCCCTTCACAAAGAGCTCTACTATTGCAAGCACCATCTCAACTGCTACAGTGTTTTAAAATAGTGTATAAAATAAAAGACTTAGATTGATAGGTAGACTTTTTATTTTTTATAGGATGTCTGAAGCTAGTCTTATTTAGGGTTACCAGATGAAAAAATCAAAAGTCCGGAGAAAAGGCCTGATTTCCATGGAAAAGTCCTGAGATTTTCTACAGATGAGAATTTTCTCTCAAAAACGTATTATTATCGTTGTATAAATAAGGATTGATTTTAACTGCAGCTGCAATTGTTACCAAAAGAAGATTGTTTTTAGTTCGTTTTACTTCGATAAATAAGTATTGATTTTAACTGCAATTGTTACCAAAAGAAGATTATTTTAAGTTTGTTTTAAATTAATACATAAGTATTGATTTTAACTGCAATTGTTACCAAAAGAAGATTATTTTTAGTAGTTTAATAAGAGAGATCTTTAAAATGTAACCTGTTTTTTATTAAAAATCCTGAGCTATCACTAGATTTGCTAAATCCGGCCGGAATCCTGAGAAGAGTCGAATAATCCTGAAATCTCAGGACAAATCCTGAGATATGGTAACCCTAGTCTTATTACTTATATAGCCCACAAGCTTTGAAGTTTGTGGTAGGTACCCTTCTTTCTGAGACCTTCTGTTGGCATAACTCACGGCTAGCTAGCCACAACACTTTTGTCTGTTTTTTAAATATTCTGAGGTTTATTTCTACTGGGTTACAAGTGAGATGGTTATTATAAAACAAGCCACGTTTAAAATATAGGTACTTATCTATATGACTACTAATTTAAGCACCTAAATTACTAGATACCACCTACTTAGATACCAAACCACCAGGCATAGACAGTTGGCTCACAGGTTTACGAGCTGCACTGTACTAGTCAAACTCACCCTTTTATAAGCTTTCTGTCAATCTTTCCAACCTTGCAGCCTTCTATGCTCTAGGGGTGTTATTAATAATCCTGGCGTAGCGTTGGACTAGTTAATTCGTGTTTTGTCTCTTGCATTGACATGCAATTGTCAACTCGAGCAAATGTGACAAAACACGGATTAACTAGTCCAACGCTACGCCAGGATTATTAATAACACCCTAGGGGTCTAGTTCAATTTCGGGTTCATGGTGCTGTTGACACTACCTCGGTTTTGTTGGCATCGGGAATGTTTGGTTGGTGACGATGTACCTACCCACTTACACAAGTTAGTTGCTCAAATCAAATCCTATTCTTGCATCCCTAGCATAAATAATTTCTCGCAGTTCAAAGGGAAGCGCTGGAGGTTGTTCAGCCGCCACCCGCCAACACACCCTACCTACTTCTATGTTCCGAGTGCCTCCGAGTTATTATAAAGGTTCCTGTTTTTTTTTGAAAAAAGAATAATGATTTTGAAGCTCTATTTTGTTTTATTTTTTTTTTAGTAAAATAGATTAATAATTTGAATTGAATTGTTTTTCTCCTCCTTTCTTCTGTGTGTGACTAAAAACTATAAATTCAATTTAATGCATGATTAGGTTTGTTTTCCAGTGTGAATTTACATGTCTCATAATCAATTACATTCATACAAAAGCTTATTCACTTTTACTGGATGAATATGTCATTACCTCCAGTATTTATGTAAGGGCATGATTGTGTTGAATTAAACTTATTTTTTGAGTAAATAAATGCTCTAATTTACTTCACGAGTATGGCTTTTCTCCAGTCTCTGCTCGCATGGGTATTCGCCCGGTTAAGTACGGCCAGTTAATAGACAGACCGTTAAAACGAATCCAGATTTGTCCACTACCAAATTGTTGAGGCCCATGTAGCAATTCAATCTAGATAAAAAAAGTAACTAACATTTTCTGACACTGAGGCGGCCGCTGTCGTGGCACGCTTGCTCGCCTTGTGCGTAATTTTAATATTCTAACACAACCTAACTAATCCTAGTCGGATCCGTCTTATATTTTATAAGATGGATCCGACTAGGATTGGTTATGTTCTATACATAAGGACACGTGCAAGTATACAGTACCAGAACAAAAATCTACGATTGAATTGCTACAGTGTAGGTACATGAGGCTTAACTGACATAGTAATAATGTGGTGTACATTATTGCCTTCCCTTTCGAGTATGTAACAGCATGTGTTTTGTCAAATTACCTTTGTTGGCAAAGGCTTTATTACAGCTACTGCATGCATGTGGCTTTTCTCCAGTGTGTACACTCATGTGGTCCGTCAAATGACGTCTTCGAGTGAAGGCTTTATTACAGCTACTGCATGCATATGGCTTTTCTACAGTGTGTATTCGGATGTGTTTTATAAAATCGCTTTTATGACCGAAGACTCTAATGCATCTACTGCATGCATATGGCTTTTCTCCAGTGTGTACTCGCATGTGGTTTGTTAAATCACTTTTTTGACCAAAGGCTTTATTACATCTACTGCATGCATATGGCTTTTCTCCAGTGTGTACTCGCATGTGGTTTGTTAAATCACTTTTTTGACCAAAGGCTTTATTACATCTACTGCATGCATATGGCTTTTCTCTAGTGTGTACTCGCATGTGGCTTATCAATTGTTTTTTCCAAGTGAAGGCTTTATTACAGCTACTGCATGAATATGGCTTTTCTCCAGTGTGTAATCGAATGTGGCTTGTCAAAGTACTTTTATGAGCAAAGGCTCTATTACAGCTACTGCATGCATATGGCTTTTCTCCAGTGTGTACACTCATGTGGTAAGTCAAATGATGTCTTTGAGTGAAGGCTTTTTTACAGCTACTGCATGCATATGGCTTTTCTCCAGTGTGTACTCTCATGTGTGTGGTCAACGTACTTTTATAAGAAAAGGTTTTATCACATTTGTTGCAAGAATATATTATTTTTTTAGTGTGGGCTTTTAAATGTTTTATCAAGTGACGTTTAGAGTGAAATTGTGTGTTGCATTCATCACAATAAAAACACAATTGAATGCTAGTTTGCTTATTCTCCACTTCATTTACATTTTCGTCATATTCATGTAAGCTGTCAATAACATCAGGATCTTCATCAGGCTTCACCTGTAACTCCTCAAAGACTGTTTCTTCAGTTTCAGCTGTTTCTTCTGTTTTCACAACAAGTTGTTCTTCCTTGACAGCAGCAGCAGTTCTTGTGTATGGATAATCAATAGACATGTGCTGTGTAGAAGCTACCGATAAGGTTGGTATTGTTGCCAGTGACAGCATTGATATTGTACTGCATGTTATCTGAAAACAAGCATTCACCATTAATTGCCGCATAATTTTAACAAGTAATAAAACTACATGCAGTGTCTTACATACACCCCAAAGATATTTTCTTTTCTAATCAGCTCATAAAAAATACAACCGAATTGAGAACCTCCTCTTTTTTGATTGGAAGTCGGTTAATAACAAAGTTATGCAATAACAAACATGAAAAAAAACAATTGAAACCCCCATTATTTATTTACTCCACCTACACACACCATCATAATACACACACCTACATATAGAGTTCTCCTGAACTACCTTGCGTTTTCACAGACTGGTTTTCAGTAGAACGCATATATATCTTCACGCGCTCATACAACACAACACTCTCACCATCACACAAAAATGCCTTACACTACACCTAAAGTATCATTAGCAATTTTTGCCTAGTATCCGTTTTCTTTTTTGGTATAATTTTAGATAAAATGTTGAAACACTTCTTTTAGCTTCTAATTTTAAATTCTTGCTTTTGTAATAACTAATACCTTTACTGTATTAACGTAGTGAACGCCTGTCTCCCTTTTGCCGAAGGTTGGGTGCTGGAAGCTGCGACGCAGTTTTAACTTTTGTAATTTTCAGCATTCACTTCAATATTTTATACCCCTGTACCAGTTCACCAATAAAATAAATTTAAAATTTGAAATTATTTTCAAGTCAGTTAATAAGAACACTTTACATAACATTCTCATCTCATTCTGTTGTTGTGAACAACATGAGGTATGGTTTCAGCAGTCACATACATAATGTACCAGTTACTATACCTTATTGTTTCTATATGTAGTCATTTGCATATCTTACCTCAATACCATTGTGCAACATATAACGCATAGCTTTGTCAGATCTGTGAGCCATGTCGGAGAACAGGTGGCATTTCTGCAGATGTTGGTGACAGATATAACATACTGTGCTGGGCATCCCTGCATCTGATATTGAGTTATTGAGCTGAAATAGTTTAATGAATGTTTTTATTTATATGTTAGCAGTTTTATATAGAAGAAAATGATTTAGGAGTGTCACGGATTGGTATCCAAGAGATAGCAAGTGCAGTAGAGGACATCAGCTCACAAGATGGGAAGATAACCTGAAGCTTACAGCTGGACATCTATGGAGAAAAGTGGCACAGGATAGAGCACAGTGGAAGGCGTTACAGGAGGCCTAAGCCATGAGGCACACCGAGCTGCGGGACATCTTATAAATAACTTATTTACAAAACCATGTATCTTCCCTGTAGTTCGGAATAAAAAGCTCATTTTTATTATTACCTTATAGTTTCAAATAAATGTTTTTCTAGGCATGCGGAAGGCACGTTTTTGGACGTTGCGCGAGACTATTTTGTTACTTATTAGAAATTCCAGCTACAGAGAAGGAGCATTTCTTTTCTACTATCTACCAACAGAGATGTTAGACCAGTCTTGCTTGATAATCATACCTTGAGGTTTGTGAGTTTCTCGAACATCTTCAGGAGGTGCATGTTGTTAATATGCAGCATCCTGATATTCCCAGCTAGGCAAACTCTGCACACGGAACTGTCCAAAGCCATCGTGCTTGCGTAGAGGAGGAAAACACGCACTGGCTAAAACTCAGTCGTTTCGTTGCGTTAGTTGTTGAACTTGAATGATGGTGGCTGGCTATGGACTCAGCCTGAGGACACCTTTTGCATAAATGCAACTAATCACTTTTCTTCGTGGACCAAGGAAGAAATAATAATAAGTAATAACAATATTTCATCTATCATAGCTACGCTTTTCTTTGGCCGATCTTATTTTCACGAAAAAAGAAGAAGCAGATTTCTATGGTGTATGTGTGCGTATACGTATGTATATCTACATTTGTGTGCGTAAATCTTATATTTAAACTGTCAAAACTGACATCTCAAACTGTCAAATATCAAGAGGTCAATGTCATGCTTGCTTCTGCTTGCTACTGTTCTATATTTCTTGCTAGGCTATTTCGAGATACGAGCTAATATTTACGAAATAAAATCCACCGGAATATTAAATAAGACAGAAATGCGATGGCTGCAACAGCATCGGTAATTAATCATCTGTCTTATTATTATCATCTGAAGAGTATTTACCATTTCCTACAGCACAGACGACTCCAATACCTCCAGCAGCGTTGGGAACCAACCGCTCATAGTCAACTCCTACGCATAGTTACAACTGGGCAGTCATCAATAATGAGAAGAACATTTAATTCTTCAGGGCTGGACACCTCTGCCGCATGCCAGACACCTCGTGGGCTTTCATCTTCAGTGGGCTGAAGATGTGTGTCAAACTTAGCGCTAGAAGGTGGTAGACCCGACTTTAGTGGGTGTGTGATGTGTTTTTATAACCCTGCCAAAAGTGTGATAGGTCAGATGGTGAATGAAGAAACTTGCTATATGTGTGTGATGGAGTAACTACCTACTAAAGATATCTACAATGTTGTATAAATGTTTTTATAGCGTTAAAGATTTCATTTAAATTATTTTATATTTTCTTTAAGAATTATTATTCTGAATTGATTATTGTTATTATTCTCACACTGATTTATTTTAATTTAACTTATATTTTCTACTTTTTGTTTGAATTTTGTATATTGGTCGCCGATGATGTATGTGAGCCACTTTTTTACATACCCTATGATCTTATAATTGTACCATACTTCTTGCAAATAAATATATATCATTTCATTTTATTTGTACCAACTGTCGAACTACTCTACTGAGTAATTGGTTATTGGTGAAAGAGACTCATTTCCTGTAGGTTTCATTTGCTCGAACTAGATATAATGTAACTATGCTACTCGGGGATAATTCAGCATTAAAGAGGCGAAAGAAATTTATCAGTCCAGTAGTTTTTGAGTTTATTCGTTACAAAATACAAATCTGTATAATAATGATGATGACAATGTTACCTACCTAAGTACCTATAAGTACATACCTACCTATTTGCTGAGAAGTCCCATTATCACACAGAACGCCTACCTATACATACATATGATTAAGTATTATGATTACACGCTCCTCTGAATCCACCATCAGGTAAGCTCGTTGGCAGAGAGCACTGGTGGTCTAGTGGTAGCGGACCCGCCTTCCGATCCTTAGTCGTGGGTTCAAATCCAGTCGTGTACCAATGAGTTTTTCTGTAGAAAAATGTATGTGCACTATGCCAGTAAAACATCGTGAGGAAACCGGCGTGTTGTAGAACCTACAAAAGTTCGAGCAACTCGTTCGTGTCAAGCGCCACGCAATAAGGGCCCACTAGAGGCCTTGCGGAAACCAGCCCGCACATCAAGTGTGCATGATGAATTTTCCGGAGCTCGTTGGCATCAGTGCCTTGTCTACCTTAGTCATAATAGGTAGGTACCTAAATAAGGTAGGCCTAATGATGATGATGATGATGAAAAGGTACCTCTATGTAGGTAGACAAGTCTATCTACCTATTTGCTGAGAAGTCCCATTTTACACACAGAACTCCTACCTACCTAAGAGCTGGTAATCATTTTAAACATAGGTATTCAGCTTCTGAATCCACCATCAGGTAAGCTCGTTGGCATCAGTGCCCACCTTACTCATAATACCTAACTAAATGCAGTAGATCTATAAAATCATGTAGGTAAATAAAACAAACATTCCACGGGATGGATGTTAGCAATGACCTACTACGCGGGCAAAGCCTGCCGCGGGCGGCCGCTAGTTCATAAAATCTACAGTCACGAAAAACGCCTTGGGATGCTTGCTACTAACTATTATCTATTCTGTGAACCGTCACAGAATAGATAATAGTTAGTAGCAAGCACCCCGTGTCATAGTAACTACTAGCGTATCTGTAATTCGGAAATATCTTAGATTCACGAAATCTAACATCATCATCACCCTATCCCGAACCTTATCCCATACTAACTATCTTTTATTCCATGTCGTGAGAAACACCGCTTTTTTTTTTACATTCTAGTTGCATTCGGTAAAAGCCAAGGCAGGAGAAGATTTGACTTCCTTAAAAAAAATGTTTGCTAAATGTTTGCTAGTGTGTATCATCAACTAATTATTATAAAATGATGAAAGCTTTAATTAAAAATCGATG
The DNA here is from genome assembly GCA_939531255.2 of Thera britannica. Lineage (NCBI taxonomy): Eukaryota > Metazoa > Arthropoda > Insecta > Lepidoptera > Geometridae > Thera > Thera britannica. Next base: position 5,846,741 of record OW618052.2, read on the forward strand.
ATAGATGAATGCAGTAAGATTTAACGTAATTAAGCTTACAAAGAAAGAATAAAGAAAGAAGATGAAGAAAGTTAGTGGAATATTACAGAAAACTTTAACCCAGAAAGCTCAAATTAAAATTAAAAAAAAGTTTTGATAAACATGCCGTGGTGAATATTGCGTAAATATAAGAGCGCCGCTTTTCTTTCATTGGGTCCAGTTAATGTACGTCCAGTTATTGTACAGCATGTTATTGTACACCATGTTAAAACGAAACCTTTTTTAGTTTTTTGGATTCGTTTTAACCTGCCGTACAATAACTGGCTGCGAATTAACTGGGTGCACAAAATAGGAGTGAGGCATATATATCGGAACAGGTAAAAATAACAGGTATTTTAATATAACAGCTTGGAACTGTTGTCTAAACCAATGAGAGCCTGTTCCAGTTCCATTCCACAACAGCCCGAATCTGCCGAAACATGCGTCTCTTTATTCTAGCTTATGGAGATTACTTTTGTTAGAAGGAGACGCCACGCACGGAACATGTGAGGCATATATATCGGAACAGATAGCAAAATAACAGGTATTTTAAAATAACAGCTTGGAACTGTTGTCTAAACCAATGAGAGCCTGTTCCCTGCCTGTTCCAGTTCCAGTTCCATTCCACAACAGCCCGAATCTACCAAAACATGCGTCTCTTTATTCTAGCTTATGGAGATTACTTTTGTTAGAAGGAGACGCCACGCACGGAACATGCTCTTCTCTATTCTAGCTTATGCATCTTACCTTTGTTAGAACGAGATAGCCTGTTACAAGCAGAGAACAGGTGTTGTGTTCGGAAAATACTATGTTGCATGCAACACAACCAGCTGTTATTTTGGAACATGTTTTTGGAACTGTTATTTAACTGGAACTGGAACAGGCGGAACAGGTTTCTTATTTTACCTGTTCCAACCCACTCCTAGCACAAAATTGTCACGTGATGTTATTGTACAGCATGTTAATTGGATGCCATTAGGGCCCGTGCACACTGAGGCAATTCAATTTATTTCTTATTTTTTGTATGTAATGGATACTGCTCCTTAAGAGAATAATCCTTTGGGGTAAATGTAAACAAACATTTTCTGGCATTGCGGCGGCCGCTGCCGCGGCACGCTCGCTTTGCTCGCTCGCCTTGTGCGTTATTTATAGGTTCTAACATAACCTAACCTATCCAAGTCAGATCCGCCCTATAAAGTCTCAAGAGCAAGTACAAGTATCCGCTGCCAGAACAAAACAGCAAAAATCAATATTGAATTGCTACAGTGTGCACGAGGCTTTACTGGCATCGTAATAACGGGGCGTACAATAACAACACGTGACGACATTGTACAGCATGTTATTTCGCGACCTTTTATTGTACGCCCCGTTAATCCAAACCCTGGCATCGTAATAACGGTGTGTACATTAACCTGCTGCACATTATCCTGCTGTGCAATAACGGGTCGTACATTATTGCCTCCCCTTTCATTTAGCTATTTTGGTACTTCTTTTTTGAAGTGAAAACCTCTTTAGCGGCGTTGAGCACTTTTTCTGTAATGGGTATAAAATCTTAAACTCGCGTCAGCGCGTCAGGACACGTGACCTGATCGAAAAAGCGTAAGACGGATGGAGAGTAGACAGCTATCCCCTCTCTACGGCGCGGCGAAAATGTATGCCTGGGCCTACTGTTTCGTTTAGGCAGCGCAGGGCGCTTGCGCGAATGTTCGTGTATGTTACAGCGTGCCAAATAACAAACAAGCCCCCCCTAACCATTCCAAAATATCAAACATGCTCAACGTTAATAATCAAGTTTTCACTTCTGCCGGCACTCCCGGAGTGCAACCCGTATTTTTTTTCTTTGTTTAATGGCATCTGTCCATTTAGGATCAGTTCCGCCAGTGTATATTGTGGTAATATTACATAGGTACTTATATACTTTTTCGTCAAGTCAGTCATAGACAAGTCGGCCCTACTTGGCTTTGAAAACAAAATGATGGTTGTTTGTTTTCAAAACCATCAAAAACCTTTTCGATCAAAATTTCATTTATTTATTTATTTCATTAACAATTATACATTTGTGTCTGAAAAATAGTACCTACTTATTAAGCAAAAATAATATAAGTCATAACATAAATTAAATAATACTAGCAATGTCACTACATATTTATAAAATCATCAGTAGAATAAAAACACCCTTTCAACAAAAGCTATTTTAGTTTAGTTTTGAATAAATTAAATAGTACGTCAATGTAAGAAAAAAATCAGGCTACACACAGATTCAAGATACTGCCATTCCAATAAAAAAAAATGTTTTTTTTGTACTCAAATAATGTACCCTATACTTTCCTTTAGGTCACTGCTAGTTGGAAGTTCATATTTTTTTTGTAGATAGTACTCCTAAATAGAAAGCTTTTTGCAAATTTTCAACTTGCGGAAACTCACGGTTTACGAGATATAATTTTCTAAAATTTCAAAAATATCCACGCCATTTGCCTAATTTTAGGTTGGATAAATTGTCATAATAGACGTCAAAGTTGACATTTGACGTTTTGTTGACGGTAAAGGTGAATTTTATTCAATTTTTTCGTAGTTTTTTTTTTTTATCGAACGTCGAGCGACTCCATTTTGTTTTAGAGCCCCTCCCGTTTTCGCCTGCGGTAGTCTGGAGCACCCCGACGACTCCACGTAGTCTTGAGGTCCCTACCCCTAGAGTGTATATAAAAATCGTGAAGCCAGAAGCGAAGCGAAGGTTGAGCGGGTGAAGCGACGCTCAGGGCTCCTCGCGAGTGTCCTGGCTGAGCCATTGCAGATTCAAACTCGGAGCACCCCGACTTAAGTCACAAAAGTAACAGTAGGTTGTTAGGTTTTTTTTTTATACCTACTTAATTTCAAGAATGGTGCATGTCAGTGCAGAGAGGACCCTTCCCCGTCCCTCCTCCTCCCTAACAATACCAAAGCCAACCCAAATTTTAACTTTACTACGCCTTTTAAGCGACTGTAAAGTGCTTTGAGGTTAGGTTACATTAATCGGTTCTTCTCAGGAATGGTGCATTTCTTGTAATGCCGGTGGTACCAGGGGGCAGAAGGACCCCCCCCCCTCTTCCCCCCCCCCTCCCCTCCCGTTTTCGCCTGCGGCAGTCTGCTAAATTTTTACCCTTCTTCAGGTAACTTCTTACCTGTGGATATCTCCATAACCATAGGGTTCCGCAGGGTGGGGATAGTAAGGAGGGGGTAGCCCCTCCCCCTCCCCTTTCACCCCTTAATTCGTATTGACTTAAAGGAAATTTTTACCAAATATATATCCAAATCCAATCCACTCTTCGGTTGACCACTAGATGGAACTTGCACGTGTATCCATCATCAATATTCTAGAATGGCGACCACGAACCGGAAGACGAAACGTAGGACGCCCACCCACCAGATGGACCGACGACATTGTTAAGATCGCGGGAAGTCGATGGATGGAAAGGGAGGCCTATGTCCAGCAGTGGACTTCTTCAGGCACGTGTATGACGACGGTCTTCTAACGAGAACAATTTGTGTGCAAGAAATAATGGACAATGCAATGCCCGACGGAAGATCCGCCAATCGGCTAGCTACAGACCCGGCTGCCTATTGTAATATTCAGGGAACTCATACTCATCATCAGCTTGTAAAGTATATACATTAGTGGAGATAGGCCTCCCCTGTACATTTCCGGGATGATCGATTCTGAGCCCTCTCCATCCACCTACTTCCCGGAATCGTAATAATGTATCACTACTTTACTTACCATAAAATCATTTATAAACCGATAGTAGGTATTCATCAAATTGTTGGCTAGTAGATTATTAAATGAGGCGCACTTTCTTTTCGTTCCCTTCACAAGGAGCTCTACTATTGCAAGCACCATCTCAACTGCTACCTACAGTGTTTTAAAATAGTGTAAATAATAGACTTAGTTTGTTTAAACGTTAGGTACTTTTTATTTCTTAGAGGTTGTCTGAAGCTAGTCTTATTACATAAATAGTCCACAAGCTTTGAAGTTTGTGGTAGGTACCCTTCTTTCTGTGACCTTCTGTTGGCATAACTCACGGCTAGCTAGCCACAACACTGTTGTGTGTTTTTAACAGCTTTCTGAGTTTTATTTCTACTGGGTTACAAGTGAGATGGTTATTATAAAACAAGCTAAATTTAAAATATAGGTACATTACTAAGCACATACATTACTAAATACCAAAATACTAGGCATAGACAGTTGGCTCACAGGTTTGCGAGCTGCACTGTACTAGTCAAACTCACTCTGATAAAAGCTTTCTGTCAATATTTCCAAACCTTGCGCTGTTGGGACTATCTCGGAATCTCGGTTTTGTTGGCATCCAAAAGTTATTCGAGAGCTACCACTTAAACAGTTCAAAACGAAACTATATTCATGGCTTTTGGAAAAATGTTTTTATAGCGTTAAGGATTTCGTTTGATTTATGTTATATTTTAATTATGTTGTTATGTTCTATGAGTTATTATTATTATTTTTTTAATGAATTAATATTTTTGACTATTATTATTATTATTCTGACATACCGATACCGATACCGATTTATTTTAATTTAACATTATATAATCTACATTGTGAATTTTGTATGTCGGTCTCCGACGAAGTATGCGAGCCACTTTTTCTTACATGACGATCGAATTGTACCATGCTTCTTGCAAATAAATATTTCATTTCATTTCATTTCTTTTCATTTCATTTTATCGGGAATGTTTGGTGACGATGTACCTACAAGTTAGTTGCTCAAATCAAATCCTCTTGACTATTCTTGCATCCCTAGCATGAATAGTTTCTCGCAGTTCGAAGGGAAGCGCTGGAGGTCGGGATACAGAATCTCTCGTCCGACCGCCAACACACCCTACCTACTTTTATGTTCAGAGTGCCTACGAGTAAATAATAGTTCCTATTTTTTTTTAAAAGAAGGATATTGATTACGGTTTTTTTCCTTGTATTACTAACATTTAATGCATCTCGTTGATTAAGATTACGCTCATAAAAGAGCGTAATCTTAATGTTCTAACACAACCTAACATAATCCTAGTCGGATCCGTCTTATATCATGAGCATAGCTGGGCATTAACTCGTTAATCCGTTAATCGTAAATTAACGATGTTAACATTTTGATTAGGTACTTAATGGATTAATTTTAACTTAGTAATTTTTGAAAAATGTTAACGGACACGTTAACTTCCGTTAATATGTAAGTCCGTTAATCGTTAATCCAATGCCTAATAGTTACCAGCGTGCCTGGCGGCGCGTTATTTATTTATTAATTATAGACATTCAGTTATTTACTGCTTCAGCACATAATACACACTATTAAAATAAGAAATGAAAACAAAGAAAGATACACGATATTACAAACTAAGTACTAAAGAAATATTACATTTTTGACATTGAAAATTACAACTTAGGTACTAAAGAAAGATTAAATTGAAAAAAAAAATACATACTAAAACAAAATAGAAACAACAAAAAGAGGTCAGTGTATTTATTTTATTTATTTATTACTTAGCGCCGGTGCTTAGAGTGGAGAGTGTTTTGTTTGTTTATTGCTATTATAAATTACTGTCTGTAATCAATTTTGCGTGCTGATAATTGATAAAGAAGAAGTGTAATTTCGTTAGATAGAAAACTGTGTACTGTGTAGAAAGGGTAATAATTATAATAAAACCGTATTATGGATATTGGAAGACATGGAATTGGATTAGATTCCAGCGGTCCTGATGAGAATTTATGGCCACTCTTCCAAAAAGGAGAACTCATTCTGACAAAGACGATATTTTAATTATGATAATAGCACACAAACGCAACGATGTAAGGATGCAATTTTACACATATTAACGAATAACTGTAACTTGTGCTAATTCTTCCGAAATGTAACAATAACCAATGCTAACTTTTTTTGTAACGTATTAACGATTAACGAAGTTAACTATGTACTTGACTAACGGTGCCCAGCTATGATCATAAGGACACGTGCAAGTATACAGTACCAGAACAAAAATCTATGATTGAATTCTTAAAGTGTAGGTACATGAGGCTTAAATGGCATTGTAATAACGTGGTGTACAATACCGTGATGTACATTATTGTCTCCCCTTTCCAATATGTAACAGCAAGTGTTTTGTCAAATTAACTTTCTTGGCAAAGGCAATACATTACATCAACTATATGGCTTTTCTCCAGCGTGTACTCTCATGTGGTACGTCAAATTATGTTTCCGAGTGAAGGCTTTTTTACAGCTACTGCATGCATATGGCTTTTCTCCAGTGTGTATTCGCATGTGATTTGTCAAATCACTTTTTTGAACGAAGGCTTTATTACATCTACTGCATGTATATGGCTTTTCTCCAGTGTGTATTCGCATGTGTTTTGTCAAATCGCTTTTTTGACCGAAGGCTCTAATGCATCTACTGCATGGATATGGCTTTTCTCCAGTGTGTATTCGCATGTGTTTTGTCAAATCGCTTTTTTGACAGAAGGCTCTAATGCATCTACTGCATGGATATGGCTTTTCTCCAGTGTGTATTCGCATGTGTTTTGTCAAATCGCTTTTTTGACAGAAGGCTCTAATGCATCTACTGCATGGATATGGCTTTTCTCCAGTGTGTATTCGCATGACGTGTTTTGTCAAATCGCTTTTTTGACAGAAGGCTCTAATGCATATACTGCATGCATATGGCTTTTCTCCAGTGTGTGCTCGCATATGTCTTATCAAATGATATTTTTGAGCAAAGGCCCTATTACAGCTACTGCATGCATATGGCTTTTCTCCAGTATGTACTCTCATGTGTGTGGTGAAAATGCTTTTACAAGAAAGGGTTTTATCACATTTGTTGCAAGAATATATTATTTTTCTAGTGTGGGCTTTTAAATGTTTTATCAAGTGACGTTTCGAGTGAAATTGTGTGTTGCATACATCGCAATAGAAACATAATTGAATGCTAGTTTGCTTATTCTCCACTTCATTTACGTTTTCGTCATATTCATGTAAACTGTCAATAACATCAGCATCTTCATCAGGCTTCACCTGTAACTCCTCAAAGACTGTTTCTTCAGTTTCAGCTGTTTCTTCTGTTTTCACAACAAGTTGTTCTTCCTTGACAGCGGCAGCAGTTCTTGTGTATGGATAATCAATAGACATGTGCTGTGTAGAAGCTACCGATAAGGTTGGTATTGTTGCCAGTGACTGCATTGATATTGTATTGCATGTTATCTGAAAACAAGCATTCACCATTAGTTGCCGCATAATTTTAAAAAGTAATTAAATTACACGCAGTGTCTTACATAACACCCTTCAGATATTTTCTTTTTCAAATTGACTCATAAATTACAAAATTATGCAATAACAAACAAAAAAAACAATTGAAAACCCCACTATTTTCATGTCCATTAATAAGGACACTTTACATAACATCATCTCATTCTGTTGTTATGAACAACATGAGGTATGGTTTCAGCAGTTACATACATAATGTCAGTTAAGTACCTTACCTTATTGTTTCTATATGTAGTCATTTGCATATCTTACCTCAATACCATTGTGCAACATATAACGCATAGCTTTGTCAGATCTGTGAGCCATGTCGGAGAACAGGTGGCATTTCTGCAGATGTTGGTGACAGATATAACAGACTGTGCTGGGCATCCCTGCATCTGATATTGAGTTATTGAGCTGAAATAGTTTAATGAATGTTTTTATTTATATGTTAGTAGTTTTCTAAAGAGAAGAAAATGATTTAGGAGTGTCACGGATTGGTATCCAAGAGATGGCAAGTGCAGTAGAGGACATCAGCTCACAAGATGGGAAGATAACCTAGGGCTCTCGTTTCGCGAGACTATTTTGTTACCTTATAAAACTTCCAGCTACAGAGAAGGAGCATTTCTTTTCTACTATCTACCAACAGAGATGTTAGACCAGTCTTGCTTGATAATCATACCTTGAGGTTTGTGAGTTTCTCGAATATCTTCAGGAGGTGCATGTTATTAATATGCAGCATCCTGATATTCCCAGCTAAACAAACTCTGCACACGGAACTGTCCAAAGCCATCGTGTTTGCGTAGTGGAAGTCGTTGCGTTAGTTGTTGAACTTGAATGATGGTGGCTGGCTATGGACTCATCCTGAGGATACCTTTTGCTTTTGCACACATGCAAGCATGCAACGCAACCACAGACTACTACGAAGGATGCCAACGCACATTAGGGATGCCCGTTACGATACGATATATCGGAATATCGATACAGCACTATACGATATAGCGATATTTGATGCGATATTTTGACCATACGATACGCTTCGATATATCGCATTCTTATAAAAATATCGCATTACCGTATCGTTCCTTCTTAAAGCCTGTTTTCTTTAGCTGGACACATACTTTCCGAAAGCCGTAATATGTTAAATCCACAGCGCTTATCAAAATTATTATTTTTGCGTTGTTTAAGTGCTGATCAATGGCAATTGTGTTTTTTTGTTGAATAAAACTATTTTAAATACATATAATTATTTATTTCTTTTTAAAAAATAAAAGAACATGGTAAAACTACTAAATAGATAACCCTTTGCACGATATATACTCATTATATCGCATATTAATTGAAAGGTATGCGATACGGTTACGATACGATATATCGATAACAAGGAAATCGATAATATCGTGTATCGATACAACCAAGTTCGATACAGTTACGATGCGATATATCGATACAATACACTTTTTTGGGCATCCTTAGCGCACATACAACTAATCACTTTTCTTTACGGACATTGGACTAGGACCAAGGAAGAAATTTAGACTTTTCAGTGTTGCCACGTGCCAAACTAGAGGTGGGTAACTCCGGTGCTGCTGATCCAAAGGTGCCGGTTCCGAACGTGGATCCGGAAACCTTATTGACTCCTCACAATCCTTATCGGCACCGCGGTACCAAATGAATCCGGTCCCGAGAGACGGAGCGGCGCGCGGCGGAGCGGCGGAGCGCAGGTTCGGACTCGTTCACTTATCACTACTCGCTCACTCAGTGACTCGGTGCGTCTAAAAAAAGAACTGATTAAAAAGTAGTACTCATAATAAAAACTTATTTTAAAATTATTTTTATTTCATTTCTTTCTTTCCTAACAATTTACGCTGTCCGAAATTTAAATCGTATGAATAAAATAAAATAAAATGTCCTACTGTAAGTTCTGTAATGTAAACTGTTCAATTCAAAATGTGCCAAATGATCCAAAGTATTCCAAAGATCCGAATGAATAAAATGTTCTGGTCGAACCGCGGAACCAAAATAACCGAGTGAGTCCCGGTGCCAAACGGAACCGAAGGAGCCGTTAAGGTGAACCGGTACCGGAGTCGGAGTCTGAATAAGTGAATCAATTCACTTGTCGGAATAAAGATTACCCATCTCTATGCCAAACCAAAATATCTGGGTTTCAGTCTAAAAATCTGTATATATCTGTAAGCGATAAATTGAAACATAAACCAATTTTATTAACCACTGCAATTTAATAAACAAAACACAGAACATAAAACGAAACTTAAACAACACAGAAAATATACAAAAAAAACCGGCCAAGTGCGAGTCCGACTCAATTGTTTTAAATTCGGATACAGAAAACAGTCAGAGTCTAGGACACAAAAATCTTTTTCCAGAAAACTTCAGGATCTTGTTCATCTTCTTCATCTGAACCCGACATTACACCGGCTGACCTTACAGAATATTAATATGTTTCACTCTCACGACTTGTTTGGCAAATAGTCAAAACGTTAAGATTCAAGTATGCAACTGAACAACTACAACTAGTTCTAATTATACAAATACTCGTAAGAAGTTGTAGCCCGACCAAACAAAGCAGACGAATAAAATGTAAAGAGTTTCCTCCGAAAAATTCAACTACTTGCTTAGCCTTAGTCAGATATTATTATTATTATTATTCTTAGGTATATTCGTCGCGGGAAATCTGCAGGAAAAACATAAATGGCGTGCCTCAAAAGGAACCTTGGCCCTCAGCAATATGGTGCTGGTCAGGGAGGCTAACCTGTCTCCGCTCCTTTGGATGATAGGCCGTGTCACAAAAATCATTCCTGGTGGCGACGGCGTCGGGAGAGTAGCGGACGTGCTTACCAAGAAGGGGACCATCCGAAGAAGTTTCAACCGGCTCTGTCCATTACCACATTGAAGTTGCATGGCATCACTTCAAGGCGGAGAGCATGTTCCCGCTACCTTGCATGCTACAGATGCTACAGACGCAGACGAGTTTACCGGCAACATAATATTACTTACTATAGATACTTACTTAACTACTTTTTTATACACAATTACAAGACGTTCATACAAAGGCTGCGTTTTCAATATTTTCCAAACCCAGAAGCTTCAAACCTACGACACCTAATCAATTAGAGGACAAAACACCTGCTTTACATTACGTTAGGCTGCCACTACATTAGCTATGCTTATAACATTATAAAACGTGGATCTAAATTAATATTTTTAGTCTTTATTTTGTCTTAAGATCTTAATATTACCATAGAGTAAATCAGATTCCAAAAATCTGTCTATAATGAGGTAAAATCTGTTATCTGTAATGGCCTGCGCACACCTAGTTCGCTGGCGGTGGCGATCAGTGAAACGCTGTCAAATATTCGCTGTCAAATCTCAAATCTGACAGCGATATTTGACAGCGTTTCACTGATCGCTACCGCCAGCGAACTAGGTGTGTTCGGGCCATAATACTAGCCAAAATTTTGTCTATATACAGATAAATCTGTATGACTGGCAACACTGCTTCTTCTTCTTTATTTAATGACATCAGTCCAAAGTCCATTCGGTCAATTCCGGCAGTGGCGAGTGAGGTTATATTACTTGGTTAAAATACTTTTTCGTCAAGTCAAATCAGTCTTATACAAGCCCGCCCTACTTGGTTTTGAAAACAAAATGATGGTCGTTTGTTTTCAAAACCATCAGAAACCTTTTCGATCAAATCAGAATATCACTAATATCTACACTTTCATTCCAACTGCTAACACTTTGAGCTAAGACCTCAAGTAATGTTGGTTAAAATACCACCGAAATAACACAGCACAACTCAAAATAATACTAGAAAAACAATAAAAATGAAAAAGCTATGTGACTTCCCAAAATGACAGAAAACTGAGAGAAAATGGACAATGCAATGCCCGACGGAAGATCTGCCAATCGGCTAGCTACAGACCCGGCTGCCTATTGTAATATTCAGGGAACTCGTACTCATCATCAGCTTGTAAAGTAGGTACATTAGTGGAGATAGGCCTCCCCTGTACATTTCTGGGATGATCGATTCTGAGCCCTCTCCATCCACCTACTTCCTGGAATCGTAATAATGTATCACACCTGTGAGAGTACTTACCATAAAATCATTTTTATGACCGATAGTATTCATCAAATTGTTGGCTAGAAGAATAATAAATAAGGTGCACTTTCTTTTCGTTCTTCGGTAGAGCCCTTCACAAAGAGCTTTAATACTGCAAGCACCATCTCAACTGCTACCTACAGTGTTTTAAAATCCTTATTAATATTATAAATGCGTTTGTAACTCTGTCTGTCTGTGTGGCTTTCACGCCAAAACTACTGAACCGATTGAAATGAAATTTGGTACACAGATAGTTGAGGGCCTGAGGAAGGACATAGGCTATACTATACTTTTTATTGCGAAAAAAGGGTTGTAAGGGGTTGAAAATAGGGGTTGAAAGTTGTATGGAAGTATCGTCATTTTTAGAGTTAGAAACTTAAAACTTATTTTTTAGTCTGTTGATTTGATATAAAAAAATATGACATTCAAAGTTTGTGCTGGGGGGGTAGAGGGAGGGGAGTACAGGGGGGAGTGTGGAGGGGAGGTGCGGGGGGAGTGTGGAGCGGAGTACAGGGGGGAGTGTGGAGGGGATTACAGGGGGAGTGTGGAGGGGAGGTGCGGAGGGAGTGTGGAGGGGAGTACAGGGGGGAGTGTGGAGGGGTGTACAGGGGGGAGTGTGGAGGGGAGTACAGGGGGGAGTGTGGAGGGGAGTACAGGGGGGAGTGTGGAGGGGAGTACAGGGGGGAGTGTGGAGTGGAGTACAGGGGGAGTGTGGAGGGGAGGTGCGAGGGGGGATGCGGGGGGAGTACAGGGGGAGTATGAAGGGGAGGTGCGGGGGGAGTGTGGAGGGAAGTACAGGGGGGAGTGTGGAGGGGAGGTGCGGGGGGAGTGTGGAGAGGAGTACAGGGGGGAGTGTGAAGGGGAGGTGCGAAGGGGGATGCGGGGGGAGTGTGGAGGGAGTACAGGGGGGAGTGTGGAGGGGAGGTGCGAGGGGTGATGCGGGGGGGGGGGGGTGTGGAGGGGAGTACAGGGGGGAGTGTGGAGGAGAAGGTGCGAGGGGGGATGCGGGGGGGGTGTGGAGGGGAGTGTGGAGAGGAGTGCGGGAGGAGTTTGGTGGGGAGTCATATGTCTAAGTTTAGTAAGAGGGCAGACGACTGTGTCACGTGCACGCGAATATGACTTTGTTATTTAATTACTGTTTTCTTCCGCTGCAAATTAAAAATGCTACCCATAGACACTATACCACGCGGACGAAGTCGCGGGCACAGCTAGTAGTGTATAAAATAAAAGACTTAGTTTGATTAAACGTTACTTTTTATTTCCCAAAGGATGTCTGAAGCTAGTCATATTACATAAATAGTCCACAAGCTTTGAAGTTTGTCCTAGGTACCCTTCTTTCTGAGACCTTCTGTTGGCATAACTCACGGCTAGCTAGCCACAACACTGTTGTGTGTTTTTAACAGCTTTCTGAGTTTTATTTCTACTGGGTTACAAGTGAGATGGTTATTATAAAACAAGCCACACTTATCTAACTACTAATATAAGCACATAAATTACTAGATACCACCTACTTAGTTATCAAACCACTAGGCATAGACAGTTGGCTCACAGGTTTGCGAGCTACAAGCTACACTGTACATAGTCAAACTCACCCTGGAAGCTTTCTGTCAATATTTCCAAACCTTGCGCTGTTGGGATTGGGACTAGGTACCTCGGTTTTATTGGCATCGGGAATGTTTGGTGAAGATGTACCTACACAAGTTAGTTGCTCAAATCAAATCCTCTTGACTATTCTTGCATCCCTAGCATGAATAGTTTCTCGCGGTTCGAAGGGAAGCGCTGGAGGTCGGGATACATAATCTCTCATTCAACCGCCAACACACCCTACCTACTTCTATGTTCCGAGTGCCTCCGAGTTAATAAATGGTTCCTGTTTTTTTTTGAAAGGTGAATATTGATTTTGAAGCTCTATTTTGTACTTAAATTTATTTTTAGTGAAATAGATAAATAATTTGTATTGAATTACGGCTTTTCTCCTCTTTACTTCGGTGTGACGATGTAACGTAGAAAAAGTGCGGGGTTGTGAAAAAAAGCAATAAAATAAAATTGCAAAATGATCGAGATAGGCCCGAGAATTAGCCCCATGAATGTACTCGTATGTTATTGAGTGTCAGTGCTCAAAGAAGAGAGTTCAAATTACGAAGTGCAAACATTTATCTGGTGACTTTTTGCATCAGTCACTAGCAATTTCAACGTATCGATGGAAAGAAATAAAATGAAATGTTTGGTTTATTTGCTTGAAATGTTTATTTGCTTGAAATATGGTTAGGAGTTAGTTGTTATCTTATTTTATCAGTTTCACATATTTCACCAAAGTATTGGCATGCAAATTTTAAGTCAATATTAAAAATAAAGTCTATTTTTATATTTTTACAATTAAAACATTTATACTAAATTCCAATTAACAATTCAATTAGTATAATTATAATACATGGTCCATAATTAAGATATAAAATAAAATTAAAATAAACAAAGCAAGCCAGGTTCAAATTTAAAGTCATAAGGTATTTAAAAAATCATTAATATTATAAAAACTTTTGTCAATTAGCCATAGCTTCAGCTTTTTCATAAATAACCTATCTGGTAGCTCTTTAATGAGCGATGAGGAGTTAGGGCAAGCTGAATACATCAATCGCCTCGATATGGGAGTGTTCTGGAGTGTGCCAGCAACTCCAACCTCGGATGTGGCTAGCTTGCAGTTACGGTCCTTATTTGGGCAAGTTAAAGAGCAGTAGGTAGAGACAGGGTGGGCAGCATGGAGCTGACTTGGGCCTAATTGTCTAAGTCAACTCGTAATCGATATCGGCTTCATTTTTGACATTTAAAACCTAGCTTAGACTTTATTCTTTAGCTGTCACTTTCGTATTGTTTAACTATTTGACATAAGCAACACCACCACACCGAAAAGAACTTCAGTTGGATGGATACCATGGACAATACCAAAAAAAATCTGACTGGGACGACCAGTGACAATCACAGAACACATAATATCCTAACTGTGACAATCGGCATAAAGTAAAGCTGATGGTCAGAAACCGTAGAAAGAGAAACATATTACTGTCTACGCCCGAAACCGACCAAAATCCATAAAAACTAAATTTAAAAACAGACAGTGTGATGCCTGAAAGTAAGTAGGTATATCCTTCTTTTCATATAAGGTCCAGCGAGGCTATTGCAACTACGGTGCAAATGCAACTAATTAAAATAAGTTCTTGTATATATTTTTCTCAGAATTGTGACATTTATGAAACGATAGTGGAACAAATACTACTCAAAGAAAATAATAGATGTAGCCACTATCGTGCAAACAAATAGATATGCCATCATTATGGGAATATTGACAATTCTTACGTGAGACGAAGTTTAAACAAAAACATATAAAAACCTCTTTATATGACTGTGTGTGGAGTGGAGAGCAGAATTAAAATCCAGTTAGTCCTTTTGTATTATTGATATGAAAGAAATATTGCATTACTTGTGAAATATGGCCACAGATACGATAGCCCCCCCGAAATCTTGAGGAGCTGTCTATTGTAACTCTTAGGTTAGTTGCAATTAAATTAAAAATTTGTTTATTTAAATGTCACAAGATCCATTCCTAAAGCTAACACAACACATACAAAAATAAAAAATAAAATAAACAGAGAACATTACAGTAGGAGTTCACACGAATGGTTAGTAAGACAGCCTTAATTAATGCAATATCTTGACTGGCATTGGGATTAATTAAGGCAGCCACCCAGTAGTTTTGTAGTGGGCTGTCCCATCTGCCAGCCAGTACTCTAAGTATACTGTAGTAATAAAATAGCTTCCGTCAAGCGCAGAATGTTGTCTACCTAGCCAAACCTCCTTTCCTTTGGACCTCCAAACCTAGCCAACATTCTGCGCTTGACGGAAGCTATTTTATTACGCATTATGGCGTGAAAGTCATTGACATGTGCGTCAGCGAACATGCCTGACGCACTGCAGAATCTCGGTAGCCCCAACAATACCCTAAACATGTTATTGTACAGGACACGCAAGGCGCTGAAGGACTACTAATTATTTCACATGAAAAGCATTTGCTCGAATGCATGAAAGGCTTTCCAAGGGTCCGGTTAAGTACGGCCAGTTAATGTACAGCCCGTTAAAACGAATCCCGATTTTTCCTCTACCAAATTGTTGAGGCCCTTATAGCAGTTCAATAATTCAATTATTACTTTTTTTATCTAGCATTACTAGATAAAAAAAATAAGTAACATTTTTTGAAACTGAGGCGGCCGCTGTCGTGGCACGCTTGCTCGCCTTGTGCGTAATTTTAATATTCTAACACAACCTAACTAATCCTAGTCGGATCCGTCTTATACTTTATAAGATGGATCCGACTAGGATTGGTTATGTTCTATACATAAGGACATGTGCAAGTATACAGTACCAGAACAAAAATCTATGATTGAATTGCTACAGTGTAGGTACATGAGGCTTTACTGCCGTTGTAATAACGTGGTGTACAATATCGTGGTGTACATTATTGCCTTCCCTTTCGAGTATGTAACAGCATGTGTTTTGTCAAATTACCTTTGTTGGCAAAGGCTTTATTACAGCTACTGCATGCATGTGGCTTTTCTCCAGTGTGTACACTCATGTGGTCCGTCAAATGACGTCTTCGAGTGAAGGCTTTATTACAGCTACTGCATGCATATGGCTTTTCTACAGTGTGTACTCGCATGTGATATGTCAAATCACTTTTTTGAGCAAAGGCTCTATTACAGCTACCGCATGCATATGGCTTTTCTCCAGTGTGTATTCGGATGTGTTTTATAAAATCGCTTTTATGACCGAAGACTCTAATGCATCTACTGCATGCATATGGCTTTTCTCCAGTGTGTACTCGCATGTGGTTTGTTAAATCACTTTTTTGACCAAAGGCTTTATTACATCTACTGCATGCATATGGCTTTTCTCTAGTGTGTACTCGCATGTGGCTTATCAATTGTTTTTTCCAAGTGAAGGCTTTATTACAGCTACTGCATGAATATGGCTTTTCTCCAGTGTGTAATCGAATGTGGCTTGTCAAATTACTTTTATGAGCAAAGGCTCTATTACAGCTACTGCATGCATATGGCTTTTCTCCAGTGTGTACACTCATGTGGTAAGTCAAATGATGTCTTTGAGTGAAGGCTTTTTTACAGCTACTGCATGCATATGGCTTTTCTCCAGTGTGTACTCTCATGTGTGTGATCAACGAACTTTTATAAGAAAAGGTTTTATCACATTTGTTGCAAGAATATATTATTTTTTTAGTGTGGGCTTTTAAATGTTTTATCAAGTGACGTTTAGAGTGAAATTGTGTGTTGCATTCATCACAATAAAAACACAATTGAATGCTAGTTTGCTTATTCTCCACTTCATTTACATTTTCGTCATATTCATGTAAGCTGTCAATAACATCAGGATCTTCATCAGGCTTCACCTGTAACTCCTCAAAGACTGTTTCTTCAGTTTCAGCTGTTTCTTCTGTTTTCACAACAAGTTGTTCTTCCTTGACAGCAGCAGCAGTTCTTGTGTATGGATAATCAATAGACATGTGCTGTGTAGAAGCTACCGATAAGGTTGGTATTGTTGCCAGTGACAGCATTGATATTGTACTGCATGTTATCTGAAAACAAGCATTCACCATTAATTGCCGCATAATTTTAACAAGTAATAAAACTACATGCAGTGTCTTACATACACCCCAAAGATATTTTCTTTTCTAATCAGCTCATAAAAAATACAACCGAATTGAGAACCTCCTCTTTTTTGATTGGAAGTCGGTTAATAACAAAGTTATGCAATAACAAACATGAAAAAAAACAATTGAAACCCCCATTATTTATTTACTCACCTACACACACCATCATAATACACACACCTACATATAGAGTTCTCCTGAACTACCTTGCGTTTTCACAGACTGGTTTTCAGTAGAACGCATATACAGAGTGGATACGACAGATGGGCATTAAATTACACTACGTACACTATACGTGTTAAGTATTAAATCGATACTGTATAAAAATAAAAAGCTACAAAAATGAGATTTTTTTTATTTCAAACAAACTAAATAGCTTACCGATCCGAGTAAAACGCAAACACCCTTGATAGTAAAACGGCAACGTCGCGCGCTTGCCGGAGCGCGACATGCCCAGGCAGGCGGCGCGGCGGCCGGGGCGATGACCTGGCGCGACGCGAGTGGAGGCCTGAGCCGCCTTTGAATTGGGTAGGTACGATCACAACACAACAAACACTAAATTTATAAGTAGTACTTTTGTATAGTGCGGGCGTTTCTAGAGCAACTGCGGCTGTCACCAAACCTCTCTCTGTATGTTCGTAGAGCCAAAGATGCGTTTCCACGGCATTCGCCGTAAATAAAAATCATGTCAGTGTATTCTGACGCCGTGTAAGTTACACGAGGCATTGTTGAACACACAAAACCAAATTTTAATAACGTGTCTTCATCACATCACAATAAAAAACAGTCAATCACAATAAAAACACTAACACTAAATAATAATAATCCCAAGTTACGTATCCTGTCACAATAGAGAAAAGAAATACTGTCCTAAACTTATTTAGTGTCCTATCCTATCACAAATTGCCTGTCTGCGTTTTCAATTCGTAAAAATAAAAACGTAAGCTTCCGTGTTCCGGTAGGTAGGCACATCCGTTCCGAACGGTCAGCGGTCGCGAACTGAAGTTGAAAGTAGTTAGGTAGCAATAAGAAAGAACGCACTGACCTATGTCTATTTCTTTTACCCGCGGGATTTTTGCTATGTCATTGTCTCTCTCTATGTCACTCTCGTAGTGAAAATGCGAGTCTGTGTGTGTATTACTTGCGTCGGAGTAGCAAAACCGCTTCGTAGGTATAGGTAATCATCTGCTATGAAAAATACATCGTGTTCACAATATGAAAAAACTTGAAAAATTATTTGCGGCTAAACTACTGCTCCTAATTAAAAGATTTTTGGTACAGAGCTTGAAAATGGTGCCTAGTATATGCAGTTTATTTTTTGTCTCATCAGTCGTATCCACCCTGTACATAATTCTAATTCTAATTCTAATTTGATTTGGGGGAATACGATCTGCACTGACGTCCCGCGATGGGGTGTATTGTGCATTATCCCCCTGCCAAACCTCACCCCAGCCAGCCCAACTCCTTAAAATAACGGAGAAGGACTTTGGGTTGGTGGCAGCAGTGCTCCAGTAAACCTGATGGTGACACGGATGTGGATGTGGAGGGACACGACTCAATGAGTTCCCTGAGCCCTGTCTTGGACCTCGCTTCTTCTGTTGCGGAGCAGTGCAGTACCACATGCTCCACAGTTTCCTTGTCCTGTAGGCAGCCCCGACACAGGTCGCTGTCTGTAGCTCCAGTTTTCATAAGGTGGTAGTTTAGGTCGCAATGGCCCGTGATGATTCCTACCATTAGTTTTAAGTCCTCTCTTTTCATTTTGAGTAGGTTTGTTGTGATGTGCTTATCCATCGCTGGCAGCATCGTTTTTGTGTGTTTGCAGTCTGATCTGCGCTCCCATTGCTTTTGATGTTCCTTGTGGGAGTACAACTTCAGTCTATTCCTTATTTCTGCCGATGGGGGCTTGCAGAGGCCTAGGTCGTCTGTGGTAGGTGTCTGCTTCGCACCCTCTTTTGCTAGGGAGTCGGCTTCATTGTTCCCTGAACACGAGCCATGACTTTTTGTCCATTTTATTTTGACAGTATGCATTTTAGCTAGTTCTTGTAGCGCAGTGTGGCATTTTGCGACTGATTCTGATCTTGTATCGGATCTGCCCAGTGCGTTGATGAGTGCTGCGCTGTCTGTTGTAAAGATTAATATTGTCCGTTCGATTGCTATATCCGCGCTCGTCTTAGACTCTAAAATTGTAAGCATCTCTGCTGCTGCCAGGAGAAGCCCGAGAGTTTCTGCCTGGAAAGCAGTTGTTGTGTTGCTGAGGGGTTGCGCGCGTGATAGCCCCATTTCGGGGCAGTAGAAGCCGCAGCCCGCTCCTGCTTTCTGTTTGGAGCCATCGGTATAAACGTGATAGATGTTGGAGGTCGAGATAGGATCTACCGTTCCTCTTTGGCTTTCTATTTGGTACTTTTTGTCCGTTAGGTATGTCGTGGCTATTCTGTCGGTTCCCTTTACGGCCTCCGGGATGGCTTGTATGGCCTTGTCCAGAATTCTTGAGTGGTTTGTTGGTTTACCACTGCTTTTCCACTGGTTCGTGGATCTTATCCTTAACGCTGCTGCCATCGCCTCCTGTTGTATGTGGAGATGGAGGGGCGTTAGCCCTAGTATCATATCCAGTCCCGCAGACGGTGTGGATTTTGCGCAACCGCTAATCAGGGCGCAGGCGAGCCTTTGTACCTGCTGCAACTTGCTGATTGTGGTGACTAGGTTTGTTCTGGGCCACCATACCACTGCACCGTAGGTTAGCACTGGCCGTACCATGACCGTGTACATCCAGAGACAAAGCTTGGGTTTTAGCCCCCAATCCTTGCCAACGGCGCGTCTGCACTGCCATAGTACGTTTGTGGCTTTTGTCGTTACATGTTCTAGTTGTTTGCCCCATAGGAGCTTGCTGTCTAGCCATATTCCGAGATATTTTACCTCTTTGCTGAGAGCCAATTTGGTTCCAAAAAGAGAAGGTAAATTTAGATTTGGTAGCTTCAGCTTGCGAGTGAATAGCACCAGTTCTGTCTTGCTGGGGTTTACTGTTAGGCTGTGCGTGTGGCACCAAGCCTCCACGATACGGAGTGCTTTCTGCATTTTCTCGCATAGGGTCGATTCAAACAATCCCGAAATCATGATTGCGAGATCATCGGCATAGCCTATGGTTTGCAGCCCGTCCTTATTGAGGGAGTCAAGTAACTCATTGGCTACAAGTACCCACAGCAGAGGAGAGAGTACTCCTCCTTGCGGGCAGCCTTTAGTTACAAGGCATCTTGTGACTTCCGAGTGTTCTATGAGGGCTGCTCTGTTTGATAGCATTTTGTTAATCCACTCATTTAGGTTTTCTTCCACACCTTGATTCCTCAAGCCCTTCTCGATGCTCGGGAATGTTGTTTTGTCAAAGGCACCTTCGATGTCAATGAATGCTATCAGACACGATTGCTTGCAGTCTAGCGCGCTCTCGATTTTGTGCACTACATTGTGAAGGGCTGTTTCCGTCGATTTGCCCGACTGATAGGCATGTTGATTATTATTTATGGGATTCTTGAGCAGTGGTCCGCTACGTATGTGTCTGTCGCAGAGCCTTTCCAAGGTCTTCAGTAGAAAAGAGCTTAGACTTATAGGCCGGAACGATTTGGGCTGGGTGTAGTCCGACTTGCCTGGCTTCGGCAGAAAGACTACTCTGACTTCCCTCCAAGTGTGAGGGATATATTTCCAGGCAATGCATCCTCTAAAAATAGCGGCGAGTGTCGCCTCGATTCTAGTGAGATTCCATTGTAGAAGCGCCGGGAAGATTCCATCCGTGCCGGCTGCTTTAAACGGTTCAAAGGTTCTAATGGCCCACGACAGTGCCTCTTCTGTGACAATGGCGTCGGCTAGTTCCCAGTCTTCCTTATTCGGGTTGTGGCCCTCATGATCTGCTTCCCAGCTTGCATTCCCGTCTAGATTGCAGTCTGGGAAGTGCGTTTGTAGCAGAAGCTCAAACTGTTCTTTGTCTGTTGTCGTGTACGAACCGTCTGGCTTCTTGAGAGTGCCCAGTTTTATCTTGGTGTCACTCGAAAGTATTTTACTCAGACGGGCCGTTTCACTCTGGGATGCAATTGAGCTGCTGTATTTCCTCCAAGAGTTATTGCGGCTTAGTTTTATCTCATGCTTAAGTTCCTGTCTTACTACTCTGTAGTCTGCCCAGTCTTCTTCACTATTTGTATTCATGGCCCTGTTAAAGTGGTGACGAACCTTCTTTCTCAGTTTGCCGAGGGTTTTGTTCCACCATCTGTCTTTGCGGTGAATTATCTTGTTGCTTTTCGTGATTAGAGGGCAAGCCTTTTCATAGCTGGTTGTCATGCTGTTAACCAGTGATTCGAGCCTTGTCTCTATTTCTGCTGGGGTTAGTGTCTCCGTGGGTTCAGTTTTCCGCAGCCCCCCCAGGGCTGCGTCCATTGACTCCACATAGAGACCTGAGTCCGTTTTCTTCGGGTTTCGGTATCTGCGCGGAACCATCTCGCCTATCTTCAGGCTGAACCTGATTCTCCTATGATCCGCACACGATGCCTCATGCGTGGCGACATGCCAGTCATTTATTAGTTCTGCAATAGTATCTGTGGCTAGTGTGACGTCTACTATCGTCCTGGCCCATGACGTCACAAAAGTTGGTTCCGACCCTCTGTTCAGAATGTTTAGGTTATGCCTTAGAATGAAGTCCAGGAGGTCCCTCCCCCTTTCGTTCGTGTCCTGGCATCCCCATACTGTGCTGTGTGCGTTGGCGTCACAGCCTATAATACATTCTGATTTGAGTCGTCTGCAGTAGATCAGTAGGTTTTCGAGTTCTGGTGGTGGTGCTTGCGCCCCGCCATCCATGTATACAGATGCTAGAATCAAAGAGTTTAGATTACCTCCTAAGCCAGTTTCTATTTTCACAACAGTAAGGTCGTCCGTGCACAGGTGTGATAGCAAAGATGCTTTGACCGTACTCGGAACGTAGACAAGTGTACGTGTTTTATTCTGCAGTGGTGGAGTAAAAACATTGCCGCGGAGGGCATTAAAGCTTACCTTGCCTCGGACCATGTAGGGTTCCTGGACCAGTGCTATTGTGTTTGGTTGCTCTTCCAGGGTTCTTCTTAGTGCAGCGAACCCAGTGACGCTATGTTGGATGTTGGCCTGAACTATCTTAAGCTGGTTGACTGCTTTTATGTCTGACCTAACGATTTGTTCCCCGCAATTCCCTAATGGGGTTGGGGGTTTAGAGGTTTGTTGTCCTGCCCTGGTTACCGTATCAGAGCCTGTACATATATCTTCACGCGCTCATACAACACAACACTCTCACCATCACACAAAAATGCCTTACACTACACCTAAAGTATCATTAGCAATTTTTGCCTAGTATCCGTTTTCTTTTTTGGTATAATTTTAGATAAAATGTTGAAACACTTCTTTTAGCTTCTAATTTTAAATTCTTGCTTTTGTAATAACTAATACCTTTACTGTATTAACATAGTGAACGCCTGTCTCCCTTTTGCCGAAGGTTGGGTGCTGGAAGCTGCGACGCAGTTTTAACTTTTGTAATTTTCAGCATTCACTTCAATATTTTATACCCCTGTACCAGTTCACCAATAAAATAAATTTAAAATTTGAAATTATTTTCAAGTCAGTTAATAAGAACACTTTACATAACATTCTCATCTCATTCTGTTGTTGTGAACAACATGAGGTATGGTTTCAGCAGTCACATACATAATGTACCAGTTACCATACCTTATTGTTTCTATATGTAGTCATTTGCATATCTTACCTCAATACCATTGTGCAACATATAACGCATAGCTTTGTCAGATCTGTGAGCCATGTCGGAGAACAGGTGGCATTTCTGCAGATGTTGGTGACAGATATAACATACTGTGCTGGGCATCCCTGCATCTGATATTGAGTTATTGAGCTGAAATAGTTTAATGAATGTTTTTATTTATATGTTAGCAGTTTTATATAGAAGAAAATGATTTAGGAGTGTCACGGATTGGTATCCAAGAGATAGCAAGTGCAGTAGAGGACATCAGCTCACAAGATGGGAAGATAACCTGAAGCTTACAGCTGGACATCTATGGAGAAAAGTGGCACAGGATAGAGCACAGTGGAAGGTGTTACAGGAGGCCTAAGCCATGAGGCACACCGAGCTGCGGGACATCTTATAAATAACTTATTTACAAAACCATGTATCTTCCCTGTAGTTCGGAATAAAAAGCTCATTTTTATTATTACCTTATAGTTTCAAATAAATGTTTTTCTAGGCATGCGGAAGGCACGTTTTTGGACGTTGCGCGAGACTATTTTGTTACTTATTAGAAATTCCAGCTACAGAGAAGGAGCATTTCTTTTCTACTATCTACCAACAGAGATGTTAGACCAGTCTTGCTTGATAATCATACCTTGAGGTTTGTGAGTTTCTCGAATATCTTCAGGAGATGCATGTTGTTAATATGCAGCATCCTTATATTTCCAGCTAGGCAAACTCTGCACACGGAACTGTCCAAAGACATCGTGTTTGCGTAGCGTAGAGGAGGAAAACAAGCACTGGTTAAAACTCAGTCGTTGCGTTAGTTGTTGAACTTGAATGATGGTGGCTGGCTATGGACTCAGCCTGAGGACACCTTTTGCATACACTAATCACTTTTTTCATAGAAAAAATAAAATAATAATAATATTTCCACGCTTTTCTTTGGCCGATCTTATTTTTTCGAAAAAAGAAGAAGCAGATTTCTATGGTATATGTGTGCGTTAAGGCGAAAACATATTAGGCGGACTCGTCCGCGTCCGACGGACGCGGCTAACAGCCGCGACTGATAGATATCTAGATAATGAATGTACACTGAAGTGTGCAAACTATCGGACGCGTCCGACGTCCGCGGCTTACTTTGCTTTGGCTTTGTACAATAATATAAATTTTTCAATTGATTATTACAGTTTTATTTTTAACTTTTTAGTTCAATTAGTTATAAAAGTGTTTTTTTTTAGTTTTTAAACTATAATTTATTCTATACTGTTTACAAGTATTACAGAACGTAACACAAAAGTGTTCTATCCCGGTCAGCGGCCGGTGACGAACTGAACATTGGCCGATTCCGATTGTGTAAACACCACAGGCTACGCCACGATTCCTTTGAAGTGTGCCCAAAAAACCGACAACTCCCCGATTGCGCGCCATGCTTGACAAATGTCCGCCAACATATACCAATAGTATTGGTAAATGCCTACGCCAATGTGTACAGGGGGTATTGGTCCAATACCCCCTGTACACATTGGCGTTGGCCTGTAGTGGGCCAGCATGGGCAAATGTGTACTAGGGCCTTTACATCCGATAGTTTGCACACTTCAGTGTACATTCATTAGCATTAGCTAGATATCAAGCTGGGAACATATTAGGCGAACGCGTCCGACGGACGCGGCTGACAGCTGCGACTGAAGATATCTAGATAATGAATGTACACTGAAGTGTGCAAACTATCGGATGTAAGCCGCGGACGTCGGACGCGTCCGATAGTTTGCACACTTCAGTGTACATTCATTATCTAGATATCTATCAGTCGCGACTGTCAGCCGCGTCCGTCGGACGCGTCCGCCTAATATGTTTTCGCCTTCATTCCGTATCATTATCAGCGTCCGTCGGACGCGTCCGCCTAATATGTTCCCAGCTTTAGGCAGGGGTAAACTGAATCAGAGGCATTAAACCTTACGGAAAGACAGGAGAAATAAAATATGTTTCCTTAAATTCAAATGTTTAATAAAACCCAGCAAGGACCAATAATTAAATAGAAGTTAGTTTTATAGACATTCACAATAGGTACTGTGTCTAAAAATATTTTGTGGTCAAATATACGCTTTGCATCATTTGTTCTTTGGTATGTTATGTACGCTAAATTTGTTAGTTATTATAAATAAAGAAATTATGGCTATGCCAATAGATATCTAATGCTATTTACAATAATAAAATTCGTAGATACAATGTTTTTAAACATTTCTGTGAGAGCTACAAAAGCCACTATTTGACTCAATAGTTTATGTTAGCTGACCACTAGATGGCACTTATACGGGTATCATATTTTTTTTTTTTACAATAATAGAAAGTGCGTCAATTTGCACGATTTTCAAAATAAAATAATAGTTGGGTCCATTTTCAGTGCATTGACGATGTCGGCTTGCAGCCTACTACGTTAGAAACGGGTTGACATTGCTGAAACAGAAAAAAGTTGAATAATAACATGACAGCGATATTTGGCAGCGTTTCACTTTCGCCACCGCAGAGCGCTTCTTCTTCTTATCGTGTCACTGGTTCTTTCAAACCAAGTGTGGTGAAAGGATTTTAAGTGCGCATAAAAGAGGCTCCTTTCGTGCACTTGACACATATTGTCGAACAATTTAGGTTCTACGACATGCCGGTTTCCTCACGATGTTTTCCTTCACCGTTTGAGAGCAATGGCATAGTGTACATAAATATTTGGGCAGAAAAACTCATTGGTATCGGAAGGCGGGCCGCTACCACTAGCCCACCAGCGCTCTCTCCTAAAAGTGGGCAAGGCTAAGATAAAAGCGAGAGCGCGGAACGAGCGACAAAGAGGCACGCACGGCCTCCGCGTTCGACATCTGTCTCTCTCCTACTAGAGTGAGCGATGCACCTCTTGAGTAATTGTGTTCTGTGGAGCGATGCGTCCGCGACGTCCGCGTTATGACGTTCAACTATCGTCAAACTTTGGTGCTCTGTGATCGTCAGAAAACCGACTTTACAGGCCACCGATTTTTTTATGAAACAACGGGATATTTACCATGATTAAATTTTCGTACCTTATTGTCAGCGTTGTACCCAAATCCAGCATCACAGTTCATTTGTATTGCCTTCCCGCCTGCACAAACGTAGAATGAGTCGCATTGTTTCTGATCTGCGATAACGCCGTCTCTCTCGCACAGTCCCGAGACAGTATTGATGTGCTTGGGAATGGTTGATAGGTAGGCAGAGGTGCGAAGAGTACAACCGCCTTCAGCTATAGCTACGCATTGCTGAAATAATATTGAAAAACATATTTTAAGATAAAGAACCTCATGTGTGTACTAACAATAGATTTGTAAGTTTTACTACATTATATTAGTAGGTAGAGTCTGTTCTGAAAGAGAACCGTCGTGGAATTGGAGGGCGCTGCTGTGCTTAATCACCTTTTTTGTTTAGTGTGCAATACAATAGCGCGTCTGTTGCGTTTTGATCATATATCACAACTAGTGGACTATTCCTTTATTTAATTTTTATGATGCAAAATGCTGACAGAAAGAAAGGGATGAGCTGCCATATAAAAATCGAAACGTTAGTTCTCAATTTGGCCACGACGGTTCTCTTTCTGAACAGACTCTACCTATAGTAGTTTTATTTCAAATCAGTTTTTCTAAAACGCTTTTATTAGCTTCACCTGTATGTATGTAACCGTCCTCTTTGAGCTCGATTTTGTCCAACTTTGAACGATCAGATTTGATTCAAACTTTGCACATCTGTCAAAGGTCGATGACAATGCAATAATATGAAGAAAAAAAAAAGAAAAAAAAAACTAAAAAAAAAATTTTAGTTTAAAAAACTAAAAAAAAATGCTTTTTTATCTAATTGAACTAAAAAGTTAAAAATAAAACTGAATCAATTGAAAAATTTATATTATTGTACATAAAGCGTGGGGGGCTTGATTTTGATTGTTGTAAATAATTTTATCAATAGATAAAATCTGAAGTTATTATAAAAAGCACCCCTCGCTTTTTTGAGTAGCTGACGTCTCGGACAAATTTCGCTGGGACAAAGTGTCCCAAATGTCACTTTTGATTTTAATATTATTTTTACTGACGTTTCGGACACCATCAAATTATTAATACTTTAGAGTACAGTCAAGTAAAATATGTTTAAGCAAAATATAATGTAATGTGATAAAGCTAATCAAATTGCTTTGCTTATAAAAAATATAAAATTTAAATTTAAAATTTAAAATTAAAATTTTATAAAATGTTAACTATGAAAGATACATACTATAAATAGAGATCTTAAAACATTTATCTCTCTTTCATTACGTTTCAAAAAAGTCATTAGTTTAATAATGTATAAAAATCACAGACAATTTATAGTTAACTGAGCAAAATATCCCGACCATTATTTACAGATTTAGCGCTATTTATTATAATAAGAGTACTAAATTATTTTAAGCACGTCGATGAAATCAACTTAGAATCACAGATAATCGTTAATTCAGTCATAGACTTAAGATTACCGCTAATTATTTATTAGTATTAATCATCTCCAAGACCTTATTATCCAATGAAAAAACATTAACCTAGAACAATCACAGTAATTTTCACAGCATTTGGCACAGTATTTTACCTAATAAAAACTTAAAAATTATCAATTTTCTTATATTCTTCTAATATTTTACCAAATAAACACTTTAAAATCATCTATTTTCTATATTGTCTTTTTAAATAAAACTTTTTTATCTTTGGTTTTTTTTTCTATTTTAATATAACAAGGCGTTCTATGCATAATTCAATATTTATTTGTCCTTGCTCAAATTAATAAATAAATAAATAAATAAATAAATAAATAAATAAATAAATAAATAAATAATTAAATAAATAAATAAATAAATAAATAAATAAATAAATAAATAAATAAATAAATAAATAAATAAATAAATAAATAAATAAGTAAGTAAGTAAGTAAGTAAGTAAGTAAGTAAGTAAGTAAGTAAGTAAGTAAGTAAGTAAGTAAGTAAGTAAGTAAGTAAGTAAGTAAGTAAGTAAGTAAGTAAGTAAGTAAGTAAGTAAATAAATAAATAAATAAATAAATAAATAAATAAATAAATAAATAAATAAATAAATAAATAAATAAATAAATAAATAAATAAATAAATAAATAAATAAATAAATAAATAAATAAATAAATAAATAAATAAATAAATAAATAAATAAATAAATAAATAAATAAATAAATAAATAAATAAATAAATAAATAAATAAATAAATAAATAAATAAATAAATAAATAAATAAATAAATAAATAAATAAATAAATAAATAAATAAATCTATTTCGTCACCTTGCTATGCCGCCACCGGCACCGCCGCGTCTCGGTTAAACCTGTTTTTTTACCTGACTGTACAATGCAGTTATTTTGAATGGTGTCCGAAACGTCAGTAAAAATAATATTAAAATCAAAAGTGTCATTTGGGACAATGTGTCCCAGCAAAATTTGTCCGAAACGTCAGCTACTCGCTTTTTTGTACAAATTTTTCAATTGATTATTACAGTTTTATTTTTAACTTTTTAGTTCAATTAGTTATAAAAGCGTTTTTTTTTAGTTTTTTAAACTATAATTTATTTATTGTCACGCGTAAAGTTATTTTGCGTAGGGAAATCAGATCAGACGAAAAGAAACTGTAACCGTGGAGAAAGTCAGTTAGAAATGGTAATAAATGACCAAGCAAACTATAGAAGTAGACAACAAATATTGCACATCGGTTAATTTCGGCTTCATAGAGCGTAGTGTGCGTCAGAAAGAGATAGCGCTCTACGAAAGCAGGAAAGCCGATGTGCAATATTTATTTCCTATAACCATACAATAGGGCCAGCGAATCTTGGCGGGTCTGATCTAGTCTGAAGTAAGCTGTTTGAAGGAAAATGCCCAATGGCTGACTGAAGATTCGCCAAAATCCGCGGTGTGAGAAATATCAATAATTACCTTGAAAGCTGGATCAAATTCAAATCCTGGGGAACAATACAGAGGTATTGCCTGACCTCCTGCACACATATAGTAGGCATCACACCGTTGTGAGTTGGCAACATTGCCCATCACGCCAAGAGGGCAGAGTTGAGCTTGAGGAGTAGTTTCTACTCCTTCCAAGGTTACTAAGCTTTTTATTGTAGATGCTAAATCGGTTTCAGATTCTTTACTCTCTGTAGCGGTAGGCTCTGCAGAGGCTAGACCACTGCTTCCTAGAGTACACCCGCCTTCAGCAATTTCAACGCAAGTTCTCAATTCTGGGTTAAACTCAAACCCTGGGGAACAATAGAGAGGTATTGCCTGACCTCCTGCACACATATAGTAGGCATCACACCGCTGTGAGTTGGCAACATTGCCCATCACGCCAAGAGGGCAAATTTGAGCTTGAGGAGTAGTTTCTACTCCTTCCATGGTCACTAAGCTTTTTATTGTAGATGCTAAATCGGCTTCAGATTCTTTACTCTCTGTAGCGGTAGGCTCTGCAGAGGCTAGACCACTGCTTTCTAGAGTACACCCGCCTTCAGCAATTTCAACACAAGTTCTCAATTCTGGGTTAAACTCAAACCCTGGGGAACAATAGAGAGGTATTGCCTGACCTCCTGCACACATATAGTAGGCATCACACCGCTGTGAGTTGGCAACATTGCCCATCACGCCAAGAGGGCAAATTTGAGCTTGAGGAGTAGTTTCTACTCCTTCCAAGGTTACTAAGCTTTTTATTGTAGATGCTAAATCGGTTTCAGATTCTTTACTCTCTGTAACGGTAGGCTCTGCAGAGGCTAAACCACTGCTTTCTAGAGTACACCCACCTTTAGCTATTTCAACGCAAATTCTCAATTCTGGGTTAAACTCAAACCCTGGGGAACAATAGAGAGGTATTGCCTGACCTCCTGCGCACATGTAGTAGGCATCACATCGCTGTGAGTTGGCAACATTGCCCATCACGCCAAGAGGGCAGAGTTGAGCTTGAGGAGTAGTTTCTACTCCTTCCATGGTTACTAAGCTTTTTATTGTAGATGCTAAATCCGTCGCAAGTTCTTTAGTCTCTGTAGTGGTAGGCTCTGCAGAGGCTAGACCACTGCTTCCTAGAGTACACCCGCCTTCAGCAATTTCAACACAAGTTCTCAATTCTGGGTTAAACTCAAACCCTGGGGAACAATAGAGAGGTATTGCCTGACCTCCTGCGCACATGTAGTAGGCATCACATCTCTGTGAGTTGGCAACATTGCCCATCACGCCAAGAGGGCAGAGTTGAGCTTGAGTAGTAGACTCTACTTCATCAAATTCTACAGCTTCTGTTGATGACGCAGTATTGTCTGTGGTTGACCCCGCACCCTCTGTTTTAGTGTCTATAATTTCTGTAGTATCAGTGACTTTAGGAATAGTCCACTCCGTTGTTTCGGTCTCTATATTGTTCTCTGTAGTAGAAGTCACACTATTACTAGCAAGAGTACACCCTCCTTCAGCAATTTCAATGCAAGTTCTCAATTCTGGGTTAAATTCAAATCCTTGGGCGCAGAATAAAGGTATTGCCTGACCACCAGCGCACATGTAATAAGCATCACACCTTTGTGGGTTGGCAACATTGCCCATCACACCAATAGGGCAAAGTTGAGCTTGTGTACTGGATTCTACAGCCTCGGTAGAAGATGCCGTGTCATCTGTGGTTGGTCCTACGATCTCTGTTTTAGTATCCACATATTCTGTCGTAGTTTCAGCATATTTAGAAGTAGTCCATTCCATTGTTTCTGTCTCTATGTATTTCTCTGAAGTAGAAGTCACACTACTACTACCAAGAGTGCACCCTCCTTCAGCAATTTCAACGCAAGTTCTCGACTCTGGATTAAACTCAAATCCTTGAGCGCAGAATAATGGTATTGCCTGTCCACCAGCGCACATGTAGTAGGCATCACACCTTTGTGGGTTGGCAACATTGCCCATCATACCGAGAGGACAAAGTTGAACTGGAGTGGTCGATTCTACTGTCGTTGTTGCTTCATTTTGAGTCGTTAATTCTACTTCTTCCGTTGTAACCTCTACTATTTCTGTAGTTGAAATCTCCGTAGCGTCTACTTCAGTTGCCGGTGGATTATCTGTGGTTTCGGAAGGGGTTTGTTCTTCGGTAAAGCTCTGGTTCTCCGTAGTAGCTTCAGTTTGAGATGGTTCTGTATTCGGGTCAGTTGAAGCTTCAGTTATTGAAGCATCTACGGTGGTGGTGCTATCAGTTGAAGTCTCAGTGGCGGTTGAAGTTTCAAACTGGTCAGGTGTAGTTTCGTAGGCACTTGTACTTTGTCCGAGAGTGCAGCCACCTTCAGCTATTTCAATGCAAGTCTGAAAAAGATAGAGAACATTTAATATTAAAAATCATACAGGGATTACCAGCAAGTAATAGCCACAGAAAAAAGACGAACAAATCAGTATACAATGACACTCCAGTCCAGTGTACTTTTAAACGAATTAAGTGCAGCGTAAGCAAAGTAGAACTATTATGTGATAAAGATGATGATTCCTACCTTCAGTTCTGGGTCAAATTCGAACCCACTACTGCAGAACAGCTGGATAGCATTACCGCCGGCGCACATATAGAACGAACTACATAGCGTGGGATGCGCTACATTACCAAACACGCCCATAGGACAGAGCGCTGGTGGTGTTGTTGTAACTACTGGCATGTCAGTTGTTGCTTCAGTTGCAACTTGAGTAGTGACTGTTGTTGCTTCAGTAGCAACCGTTGTTATTTCTGTAACTTCTGGTTTGTCTGTGTCTTCAGGCAATTCAGTGTTAGCTGGAGTTTCTGTGACTGTGGTTGCTTCAGTCACATCTGGTGTAACTGTTGTTACATCCGTAACTGCCGATGTTTCTGTGGATGTTGTTGCTTCAGGAACAGCTGGTGTAGAGATAGATAGAAGATAGAAAATACTTTATTGCAGACAACAAATTATCATAGTACAGGTACATATAAAAAACTTAAAACTATTTGCCTCATCAAATGGGCGGCCTTATCACTAGTATTATTGACAATTGCTTCTTCAGTAACATCTGGTATATTAGTGAATACTGGAGTATCTTATACCTAAAAAACTTATGACTGTAAATCTCCAGGTAAAGTAGCCAGCCTAAGAGCGTGTATTCTGAGTTGCTCACTTTGGCGAGCCTGTGTTTTGAGTAGGTTTTGAATGAAGTCACCTGAGTTCTCAATACTTATAGTTAGGTACTACTATACAAAACCCACTTGGTAAACTCTGTGTCTATTGTATGTCTGTGGGCAGTGGTGCTTGTATTGCTATGTTCCAATTTAAAGGGAGTGGGTGCCGATGTAATAACAGGCACTTAGTCTTGTGATTTATCATCGTATCTTAGCGTAATGGGCGCAGTGAATGCCTCACCTGAAAGTTGTCTAACATTTTTTAATTACGTGATTCTCTAAAGGAGTTGTCGGAGCACACCATAAAATATAAAAAATCGTAATTACCAGTTGTAGGTGGTAGATCATTTAACACTTCAGTCGTTAAACTAGGGCTCGTTGGCGATTGAGTACCCGATGGTAGCTCAGTAGAAATCGTTGGCGAATCAGTTGGTCCTGCAGGTGACTCGGTAGAAGTTGTTGATGAATCGGTTGAACTCGTTGGTGAGTTAGTAGGGCTTGTTGGCGAATCAGTTGGTGAACCAGTAGATGGATCTGGTCCAACGGTGGTTGAATAAGCGTCGGGTGAGGTGATGCTTTCAGTAACAAACCCTAAATTACAGCCTCCTTCGGCAATAGGCACACAGGTCTGAAAGATTACAAGAAGAGATAAAGTAGATAGCCCTGAGTGATTGTAATCTATATTTATGCCTATTAAAAAATATTTTAGGTGACAAACCAATAACAAAGGAACCTACAACAGTAGAACCTACAACTACACCGAAGGTAGGTGTTGTTTTCTTGGTTATGGAAAACACTGGGAGAAAATATTATACTTTATATCGTTTTGAATGCAAAGGGACATAACTATGTTAGTCAGGAATATGAAAAACAGTACAGGGACTTATCGAAAAGAGACGTAGTGGCTGACTATTGGACTCTTATGCAAGCTGAAACTTAAACAACTGGCTTTGGAGAGAGCTATACTTGGAGTTTCACTACGAAATAGAATCAGAAATGAAAAAACCGTACAAGATCGTGAAGTACTAAGCTCCCAGAACTAGCTAGTTAAAGTAGTTATGGGCAGCCATAGTCATAAAAGTGATGGATCACAAGTCGCTGGATAGAGCCCCGAAATCATTAATCCTGGAATCAAAGAAGGCCTGCGTCCAGCAGTCAAAGACTTGGAAACTTGTGGTTTCTTTACTCACTGCCAACTTCTTCGATGGTAAAACTAATCAGGGTCAAACTAACCTTCAAAACTGGGTCAAATTCGTAGCCATCCACACAGAACAGCTGAACTGCGTGACCTCCAGCGCACATGTAGAATGAGTGACATAAATCAGGGTGTGGAATGTTACCGATCATCCCTACTGGGCATAACGCCGCTACCGTAGTAGTTTCTATTGGAATAGTAGTTGGTATATTTTCTGTAGTAACCTCCTCAGCGGCTGTAGTAGTTTCAATGCTTTGTGTTGTAATTTCTTGAACTGTAGTGGGTTCATTTGAGGTTGGTTTTACTGTTGTAGGTTCTGTTGTTGTTGGTTCCTGTGTCGTCGGGTCTACTGTTGTAGGTTCCTTTGTTGTTGGTATTTGCGTCGTAGGTGCTACTGTTGTAGGTTCCTGTGTTGTTGGTTCTTCAGTCGTTGTTTCCTGTGTTGTAGGCTCTTTAGTTGTGGGTTCTTGTGTTGTAGGTTCTATTGTTGTTGGTTCTACTGTTGTAGGCTCCTGTGTTGTAGGTTCACGTGTTGTAGGTTCCTTTGTTGTTGGTTCTTGTGTCGTAGGTTCTACTGTTGTAGGTTCCTTTGTTGTTGGTACTTGCGTCGTAGGTGCTACTGTTGTAGGTTCCTGTGTTGTTGGTTCTTCTGTTGTAGGTTCCTTTGTTATTGGTTCCTGTGTTGTAGGTTCCTTTGTTGTTGGCTCTTGTGTCGTAGGTTCTGCTGTTGTAGGCTCCTGTGTTGTAGGTTCACGTGTTGTTGATTCTTGTGTCGTAGGTTCTACTGTTGTAGGTTCCTTTGTTGTTGGTATTTGCGTAGTAGGTGCTACTGAAGTAGGTTCCTTTGTTGTTGGTTCTTCAGTCGTTGGTTCCTGTGTTGTAGGCTCTTTAGTTGTGGGTTCTTGTGTTGTAGGTTCTATTGTTGTAGGTTCTACTGTTGTAGGCTCCTGTGTTGTAGGTTCACGTGTTGAAGGTTCCTTTGTTGTTGGTTCTTGTGTCGTAGGTTCTACTGTTGTAGGTTCCTTTGTTGTTGGTACTTGCGTCGTAGGTGCTACTGTTGTAGGTTCCTGTGTTGTTGGTTCTTCAGTTGTAGGTTCCTGTGTTGTAGGTTCCTTTGTTGTTGGCTCTTGTGTCGTAGGTGCTGCTGTTGTAGGCTCCTGTGATGTAGGTTCTGCTGTTGTAGGCTCCTGTGATGTAGGTTCACGTGTTGTTGGTTCTTGTGTCGTAGGTTCTACTGTTGTAGGTTCCTTTGTTGTTGGTATTTGCGTCGTAGGTGCTACTGTTGTAGGTTCCTGTGTTGTTGGTTCTTCAGTTGTAGGTTCTACTGTTGTAGGTTCTTTTGTAGTTGGTTCCTCTGTTGTAGGTTTTTCAGTAGTAGGCTCCTGTGTTGTAGGTTCCTTTGTTGTTGGCTCTTGTGTCGTAGGTTCCTTTGTTGTTGGTTCATGTGTTGTAGGTTCTTCAGTTGTGGGTTCTTGTGTTGTAGGTTCCTTTGTTGTTGGTTCTTGTGTCGTAGGTTCTGCTGTTGTAGGTTCCTTTGTTGTTGGTTCCTGTGTTGCAGGCTCTTTAGTTGTGGGTTCTTGTGTTGTAGGTTCTATTGTTGTAGATTCACTTGTTGTAGGTTCCTTTGTTGTTGGTTCTTGTGTCGTAGGTTCTGCTGTTATAGGTTCCTTTGTTGTTGATTCCTGTGTTGTAGGTTCTTCAGTTGCGTGTTCTTGTGTTGAAGTTTCCACTGTTGTAGGTTCACGTGTTATAGGTTCCTTTGTTGTTGGTTCTTGTGTCGTAGGTTCTATTGTTGTAGGTTCCTTTGTTGTTGGTTCCTGTGTTGTAGGTTCTTCAGTTGTGGGTTCTTGTGTTGTAGGTTCTTCAGTTGTGGGTGCTTGTGTTGAAGGTTCTACTGTTGTAGGTTCACGTGTTGTAGGTTCCTTTGTTGTTGGTTCTTGTGTCGTAGGTTCTGCTGTTGTAGGTTCCTTTGTTGTTGGTTCTTGTGTTGTAGGTTTTTCAGTAGTAGGCTCCTGTGTTGTAGGTTCCTTTGTTGTTGGCTCTTGTGTCGTAGGTTCTACTGTTGTAGGTTCCTTTGTTGTAGGTTCCTGTGTTGTAGATTCTTCAGTTGCGGGTTCTTGTGTTGTAGGTTTTGAAGTTGCAGGTTCTTGTGTTGAAGGTTCTACTGTTGTAGGTTCACGTGTTGTAGGTTCCTTTGTTGTTGGTTCTTGTGTCGTAGGTTCTACTATTGTAGGTTCCTTTGTTGTTGGTTCCTGTGTTGTAGGTTCTTCAGTTGCAGGTTCTTGTGTTGAAGGTTCTACTGTTGTAGGTTCACGTGTTGTAGGTTCCTTTGTTGTTGGTTCATGTGTTGTAGGTTCTGCTGTTGTAGGTTCCTTTGTTGTTGGTTCCTGTGTTGTAGGTTTTTCAGTAGTAGGCTCCTGTGTTGTAGGTTCCTTTGTTGTAGGTTCCTGTGTTGTAGATTCTTCAGTTGCGGGTTCTTGTGTTGTAGGTTTTGCAGTTGCAGGTTCTTGTGTTGAAGGTTCTACTGTTGTAGGTTCACGTGTTGTAGGTTCTTGTGTCGTAGGTTCTACTATTGTAGGTTCCTTTGTTGTTGGTTCCTGTGTTGTAGGTTCTTCAGTTGCAGGTTCTTGTGTTGAAGGTTCTACTGTTGTAGGTTCACGTGTTGTAGGTTCCTTTGTTGTTGGTTCTTGTGTTGTAGGTTCTGCTGTTGTAGGTTCCTTTGTTGTTGGTTCCTGTGTTGTAGGTTTTTCAGTAGTAGGCTCCTGTGTTGTAGGTTCCTTTGTTGTAGGTTCCTGTGTTGTAGATTCTTCAGTTGCGGGTTCTTGTGTTGTAGGTTTTGCAGTTGCAGGTTCTTGTGTTGAAGGTTCTACTGTTGTAGGTTCACGTGTTGTAGGTTCTTGTGTCGTAGGTTCTACTATTGTAGGTTCCTTTGTTGTTGGTTCCTGTGTTGTAGGTTCTTCAGTTGCAGGTTCTTGTGTTGAAGGTTCTACTGTTGTAGGTTCACGTGTTGTAGGTTCCTTTGTTGTTGGTTCTTGTGTCGTAGGTTCTGCTGTTGTAGGTTCCTTTGTTGTTGGTTCTTGTGTTGTAGGCTCTTGAGTTGTGGGTTCTTGTGTTGTAGGTTCTATTGTTGTAGATTCACTTGTTGTAGGTTCCTTTGTTGTTGGTTCTTGTGTCGTAGGTTCTACTGTTGTAGGTTCCTTTGTTGTTGGTTCATGTGTTGTAGGTTCTTCAGTTGTGGGTTCTTGTGTTGTAGGTTTTGCAGTTGCAGGTTCTTGTGTTGTAGGTTCTTTAGTTGTGGGTTCCTGTGTTGAAGGTTCCTTTGTTGTTGGTTCTTGTGTTGTAGGCACATTGGTTGTTGGTTTAAGCGTGGTAGTTATTGCGGGCTCTCTTATTGTCGTAGTAGGTTCCTCTGTGGTAGGTTCGTAAGTCGTTGGAGGTTCGTTGGTTGTGACGTCAGTGGGTTCGGGCGTGGTAGACTCTATCACGGGTGGTTTTGGGGTTGAAACTGTCGATCCTGGGGTGCATGTTACCAAAAAGGGGTGGTTACAGACCTGTAATAAATAAGTTATGCATGAATAGCTTCAAGAAAAACGTAAAATAAATCTTCCAGGGTAAGCAACGCAACGACAGCACCCTTGGTGTTGGTGTCTATGGGCGACGGTGACCGCTTACCATCAGGTGAGCTAGTTTGTCTATCTTTTATATAAAAAAATAATATTAGTATGTTGGATATTCCACGCAACATTATCTAGCCCCAAATTAAGCAGAGCTTATACTATGGGAACCAGATAGCTGATATAATACAACTTTTTTTTACATACTTTTACTTACATACTTTTTTTGTAAATAGGTACATACTTAGAATACAATTTAACACCCAGACAGAGAACAAACATCTTCATTCACCACACAAATATTTCATCTCGGTGGGGATCGAACC
Source organism: Thera britannica (assembly GCA_939531255.2). Lineage (NCBI taxonomy): Eukaryota > Metazoa > Arthropoda > Insecta > Lepidoptera > Geometridae > Thera > Thera britannica. Next base: position 5,883,912 of record OW618052.2, read on the forward strand.
CACGACCTACGGCGCAGAAGGCAGAGCTACTATCAGCTGAGCCGAGAGGCCAGTCGATTTATATTTTACTAGCAGCCCGTCCCGGCTTCGCACGGGGTAGACAATATTGTTGTACATTATTTTGTTCTATCGCTAATAGTTTCGGCAGCGCATTCGACGAAAAATATTTTAAGATTCATTTTTCTACACCTTCGGTTACATTGTTCAAATTTTACCAAGGATCCTTAATTTATTTCAAAATGAAATGTAGCCTATGTCAAATTGGAAGAATGTAGCATTCTATTGGTGAAAGAATTTAAATCGGCCCAGTACTTTTTGAGCCTATTCATTACAAACATACAAACATACAAAAATAGGTACAAATCTTTCCTCTTTATAATATTAGTATAGATTAAATTAAAGTTACATTTTCTTGTACCTACAGCAGTACTGTACATGGTTCTAGGTTACAAAAAAACGGTAGGAACCAAGCCGTAGTTTGTTGCCTGTTCTTGCGTCGGCTTGGTCGCGTGGAACTGGCACCTAGACTCACCTAGCTTTAAGACGTTTCAAAGTGATCCCTGTGATACTATTAAATAATTACAATTACATGTATTACTAGTGGCCGCCCGCGGCTTCGCTCGCCCCGTTGCCGTTACGCCCCGTTGATTTTTCCTTTAAAAGTTTTTCCTCTTTTTCTCCGCTAAGGGAAATAATTTTCCAATTTCCTTTCTTAGTGCACCCCTATGCTATAAAACGAACATACTCTCCAAGTTTAATGCTTCTAGGACTTACGGTTTAGGCTGTGCGTTGATTGTCAGTCAGTCAGTCAGTAACGTAAGAGTTTTATATATTTAGAAGAAGAAGATTTGACTTTGACAGCCGATTTTACAAGCAGTCGGCCCACCAGATGTAATAGTAAATAAATAATACAGACAATCTACACAGCACTATCTAGCCCCAAACTAAGCAGAGCTTGTAGATGTGGATGATTACAAGAATACGGAAGCGATAAAGGCCGGTCACGGCTTTGATTTGTTGTAATTCGCAACGGAAAAACGAATAATCACCTATCAATCAATTGTTAATGATATTAAATGACATCACTTCACGCTTCTTTGTTAATACATCATCTGTAGCATCATGAGCTCTGTCTGGCTCTGTCTCTGGTTCTGGTTTTGTGCTCACCAGTGCATTAAACTGTGTGACGTTTTGACGTAGGATTTATTTAGTCAACACTCACACAGACTCAAAACCAGAACCAGAGACAGAGCCAGACAGAGCTCATGGTAGGCCTACAGAGAAACGCTGTCAAAAATCAAAGCGATATTTGACATATTATTGTTATGAAGAGGAAATAATTGTAGTTTTGTATGTACCATGAAACAGCATCGCTGTGTTTCGGTTTGAAGGGTGTGGGTGAAATTACTGGCACGTGAGGCTGAACATCTGTATGCCTCAAGTTGATGGACGAAAGGCAGTACACCGTAGGGCACGTTCAAGACATGAGTGACCTACGTGGCAATGCTTTGTTATAGGCGATGGTTACCACTTAACATCAGGTAGGCCATATAATTGTTCCATCAGCTATATGAATTAAAGAAAAAAACAAATTGAAACTACAGCTTCAAACCGAAACAGCGATGTTGCTTCACGGCAGGAATAGGCATGGTGGTAGTACGCACCCCCACGAGACACACACAAAGAGATTTACTACTAGAAATTACTTCATGGTGTCTTATGTTCGACTTTATGCTTTTTACATCCTGTATTAATATTTATTTTTCCTTGTTTTTATTATTAGTTTTGTAAACCCTACTGATCCTGTCCCAATCCTTAGTTCCGCGTATTTTATTATTACCTGTTTCCCTAATTTTTTGAACCAAGTAAAACAATATAATAAATTATAGTTTAAAAAACTAAAAAAAAACGCTTTTATAACTAATTGAACTTAAAGTTAAAAATAAAACTAATAATCAATTGAAAAATTTATTTTATTGTACAAAAAAGCGTGGGGTGCTATTTATAATAACTTCAGATATTATATTGATAAAATATTTACAACAATCAAAATCAAGCACCCCACCACGCTTTTTGTACAATAATATAAATTTTTCAATTGATTATTAGTTTTATTTTTAACTTTAAGTTCAATTAGTTAAAAAAGCGTTTTTTTTTAGTTTTTTAAACTATAATTTATTTTTTAGATTTTCGTTTTTTTTTTTTTTTTTATATTATTGCATTGTCATCGACCTTTGACAGATGTGCAAAGTTTGAATCAAATCTGATCGTTCAAAGTAGGACAAAATCGAGCTCAAAGAGGTCGGTTACATACATACATACATACAGGTGAAGCTAATAAAAGCGTTATAAATAAATTATAGTTTAAAAAACTAAAAAAAAACGCTTTTATATTTATATTTTAATTGAACTAAAAAGTTAAAAATAAAACTGTAATAATCAATTGAAAATTTATATTATTGGACAAAAAGCGTGGGGTGCTTTTTATAATAACTTCAGATATAATAAACTATTGATAAAATATTTACAACAATCAAAATCAAGCCCCCCACGCTTTTTGTACAATAATATAAATTTTCAATTGATTATTACAGTTTTATTTTTAACTTTTTAGTTCAATTAAAATATAAATATAAAAGCGTTTTTTTTTAGTTTTTTAAACTATAATTTATTTTTTACTTTTTAGTTTTTTTTTTTCATGTTTTTTTTTCATATTTTTTGCATTGTCATCGACCTTTGACAGGTGTGCAAAGTAATCAAATCTGATCGTTCAAAGTAGGTTTTTTTTATATTTTTTTTATTTCTTTTCATTTTTTTTATTTTTTTTTTTCATATTATTGCATTGTCATCGACCTTTGACAGGTGTGCAAAGTTTGAATCAAATCTGATCGTTCAAAGTAGGACAAAATTGAGCTCAAAGGGGTCGGTTACATACATACATACATACATACATACATACATACATACAGGTGAAGCTAATAAAAGCGTTATAAAATGGCAAATGCATAAACGCATGCGACGCCAAAAAAAAAAAAAAGATATTTATTTTGTTGTGAGTAATTAATAGGCGTTAAAATTACTCATATTTATGTAAATTCTTCGTAGTTTGTTGACTGCGTGGCCTTGCATGGAATGTTGAAACTTGTTTCGTTTAGTTGAAACTTGTTTCGTTTAGTTAGTCTAAAGAAACTAACAATTAAACAAATATTTACAAAATCATAAAGTACACAAGAAACAGTTGAGCTATCTGCAGATCGTTACAAGCGATCTAGAGATAGCTCAACTGATCAGTGCCAGACGGAAGCGTCCCCAAGACGCTGGCGGCATTGCCACGCTGAATAGCAATGCATAGACGCTGCGCCAGATACCCAGCCCTTGGGTCACGCCACGCGTCGCTTCGATCAGTCGCCTTAATTACTCACTAACCTGAAGTTCATAATCGAAGAGCGTTCCTGGAGCACATTCCCGCGGCACCTGAAACAAATTTGATTATTATTTCGAAAGTATATAAAACTAGCGGCAGCCCGCTGCTTCACTCGCCCCGTTCCCGTTACTTTTTCGGGATAAAAAATATGTAACTAAGCTTGTTTTAAAAAAATGCTTTTCTACATTCAATAGCACATGTATCCAGGAATACAATAAAAAAAAAACGCAACGACAAAAATCCTTCATTTGTAGTCTTGGCGCCAAAAAGTATGGCGAAGGCAACAATAATTTTAAAATAAGAGAATAGAATAGAATAGTAATTTTGTTAGTAACAATGTAACTTAGAGACTAGTGTTAGTGACTTTATGAAGACTATTTATTGCAGAGTGTGCAGCTGCTTACAAAAAATCTGTTGTCTGTACAGTCGGTTTACTGACGATAGTTGAACATGACAACGTCATACAGCTGTCCACGCGGACGCATCGCTCACTCAAGTAGGAGAGAGACAGATGTCGAACGCTGCCGAACGCGGAGGCCGTGCGTGCCTCTCTGTCGCTCGTTCCGCGCTCTCGCTTGTACTTCAAGCTTTAAATGGAACGCCTCAGAGCGAGATAACGCCGCATGAGTTATGTTTTTTCGTGCGTGCAGCCGGCTCCGGCGTCATAAGACGTTGTCACGTTAAAATGGTTCAGAGCACAGTCGCACCTTTCGGAAAACACATTCATGATGCTGTTCGGGCTGCCACGAATTTGGTTTATCAATGACGCGCAACGCTTGCGCATTATTATGGTATTGTAGGATTATTCATGCTTACATTGCAGAAAAAAGATTAACGAAAAATTAATATTTGTAGTCACAGGACTTAAAAGATCATCACAGGGTGTCAGTTTTTCCTGTTTTTTTTTACTCATAACTCAAACATCACATGACTAATATTTTTTTTATATTTTTCTGATATCTGTCATGACTTGGCCCTTCGCCCGCTTTCGGCTTGACGTTAATTTATGGGAGACACTGTTCACAAGAATTTCTCGTTTAAAGATTTGGAGATACCGACCTTATTTCCAAAGTTGCACTGGTAGAACATATCACATCTTTCGTGCGGCAACAGATGGTGTATGTGTTGGTCCTTGGGACAGCCGTTGGGGAGGTACTCAATCTCTGTCGTAGGTTGGGAAGTTGTCGACTGGAAAACAAAAAATGATGTTGTTAAACCGTATAAATAAATAATGCGAATTTTTCCGAATACCTATAATTTGGGAGTTTTCAAAAAAAGAGCGCTACACCGTCGATCGCATCCTCACTTAACATCAGGTGAGATTGTGGTCAAGCGCTATCCGATAAATTGTAAAAAAAAAAAAAAATGCGGACATTATATACAACACTATCTATCTCCAAACTAAGCAGAGCTTGTACTATAAATAAATATTGTTGACAACATACACAACACTATCTAGCTCCAAACTAAGCAGAGCTTGTATCAGGGGAACCAGATAGCTGATTAAAATACTTATATTTTTTTTGTAAATGCATGCTTAGAATACAATATAACACCCAGACAGAGAACAAACATCTATGTTCACCGCATAAGTATTTATTTTCAGTGGGGATCGAACCCACGACCTACGCCGCAGAAGGCAGAGCTACTACCAACTGAGCTAATAAGCCATGTTTGGCAACCATCGCCTATAACAAAGCAATGCCTCGTAGGTCACGCTCGCCAGAGACGTGGCTTATAGCGGTTTCAGACTAGCGTTTTATACGCGCGTATGAGCTCGTTTTTGGGAGCGCGTATAGGCGCGCCTTTTGTCACACGCTCGACTCGTACGAGCGTTGACGCGCTTCTAAGCTCGTATAAGTACTCAACAAATAATAAAATAAAATAATAATAATAAATAATAATAATAAATGTGGATAAGTGCTCGTATCAGTGCTGGATGTACTTCCAGCAAAAGCTGAATTTACACTCTTTGTACTCGTATCTTTAGTTTATGTTAAGTATAAAAATTTAGTTCTAGGTTTATAATGAGGCAATAAACGTTTTTTTTTTTGTTTGAAGTGTCAGAATCCATGTTGATACTGACACGACACCACCGGTTCGAGCGAACACGCTGAAATATGCCCGTTTACGCGAGTATGGTTTTTAGAAGCGCGTAATGTAGCGCGCGTATAAGCGTGTATGCTAAAACGATCGTATACGCGCAAAAAAATACGCTAGTCTGAAATCGCTCTTAGGATGCACTGCTTTGCGTCCATCAACTTGAAGCATATATTCAGCCTCACGTGCCAGTAATTACACCGGCACCCACACCCTTCAAACCGAAACACAGCAATGCTGCTAGTATATTGCTGGAGAAGTTGGTTGAGTTTACCTGAGTTGTAGATGACTGGGTTGTTGATGACTGGGTTGTGGGTTGTGATGACGTAGGGGGTAGTGTAGTCGTGGGCCCCGTACCACACGTTGCCATAAACGGCCAGTTGCAAATCTGTAAAGAATTTAACAATTATAATTTAATCCAATAAATTATGGTTTTTAGAGTATATTATCAATAAATAAATATTGTGGACGATCCAGACAACACTATCTAGCCCCAAATTAAGCAGAGCTTGTACTATGCGAAACAAATATAATACATAATAATAGTATATATTTTTTTGTAAATACAAACTTAGAATACCTACAATATAACACCCAGACAGAGAACAAACATCTGTGTTCACCACACAAATATTTGTTCTCGGTGGGGATCGAGCCCCCGAAGTACGGCTCAGAAGGCAGAGCTACCACCAACTGAGCTGAGAGGTCAGTCAAAAAGTAAGGCATTAGGTTGCGCTCTGCTGTTAGGCGGAAAATGACGAACTGTAATCCAAACCGAAAAAAGAAATACGCAGCTAATTTTAAAGGGATAAGGATCCGGTGCGCGTACTGTATTATGTAACAATAATTTTGTATTGTGCCAATATGTCAAGAGTCGAGTGGGAACCCACGACCTCCCTGCGGTGCGGGGATGCGCTAACCGCTACGCTATCGAATCCTAAAAATAATAATGTTGATTCAAATAACCTTAAAAGTAACATCAAAATGTAATCCCGCTGGGCAGTCCTTCAGCACCAATACTCCCCCACTGCATTGATAAAACTGGGAGCAGTTGGTCCCATGGGGTACTAACTCGTGCTCATAGCCCGGGCACGGTATGGGGGGTAGTGTTGACGCGGGTAGTGTTGTTGTGGGTAGTGTTGGTGGCTCGCCGGGCGTTGATTGGGTAGTGGGTTGTGTTGGTGCGATGTTGCAAGTCACTAGTGCTGGCCAGTTGCAAACCTGAAATTCAAAAACACTTCTAGAAATTATTTTTATGCAGGGCGTCCCATGGATATCCACATGCAGGGAAAGTGCCTTGAATATTGTAGATATAACATTTTACTGAAATAGTTCTTATATTATTTGAATTAAAAAAAATCGGTTGTCTGTTAAGTCGATTTACTGACGATAGCTGAACGTGACAACGTCATACAGCTGTCCACGCGGACGCATCGCTCACTCAAGTAGGAGAGAGACATATATGTCGAATGCTGCCGAACGCGGAGGCCGTGCGAGCCTCTTTGTCGCTCGTTCCGTGCTCTCGCTTGCACTTCAAGCCTTAAATAGAACGCCTCAGAGCGAGGTAACGCCGCATGAGTTATGATTTTTCGTGCGTGCAGCCGGCTCCATCGAATTATAGGACGATATCACGTCAAGTATGGATATCTCTGTAATTTGACTTAAGATTTTTTGCAATAAACTAAACGTGAAAAACAATTTAAACTGCATTCATAGATATTTAAACAATTACATAGTTGAACCGGGAATCGAAAGAGAAAAATAATCACTCTGTAGCTTTATCATACTGATCGAAAGGCTAAAAATAATCATAGGGATTATTTTTTGCTAAATAAAATATTTATTTTTGTGTTGGATAGTCCATTTTATTGAGGAAGGCTATCACGCTACGTCTAATAGGAACAGCATCAATGCAAAATGTTGCTATTCTTTTCTAACACGCACGGAATTCCCATGTCTATCTTTTTCTATAACGTAAGGACTTTTCTAAAAAATCTCAATTTTGATGAGAATAGAATGTTCCAAAACGTTCTTGAATGTTCTTTAACATTCTGGAATACCCAGGCAACGCCGGGCTAGTAAATAATATGAGTGGGTCCGGTTAATGTACGACCAATGTAGACCCAGTTAAAACGAATCCACTTTTTTCCACTGTGAAATTGTAAAGGTAAAGGTACACTGTCGCAGATAAATATTTCAATTTTTGTTTTTTTTTTTATCTGGCAATGGATAATAATTGTCCTAAACAGGACAGCCCCTTTGAAAAAAACATTTGCTGGCACTGCGGCGGCAGTTGCCACGGCACGCTCGCTCTGCTGGCTCGCTTTGTGCATACTTTTTATGTTCTAACATAACCTAACCTATCCAAGTCGGATCCGCCCTATAAAGTATCAAGGACAAGGTATAAGTATCCAGTGCCAGAACAAAAAAGTAAATGATCGTGTTTGAATTGCTCCTGTGTGCATGTGGCTTAACTGGCATCGTAATAACAGTGTGTACAATAACATGATGTACATTATAGCCGTATGTATTTTCTTTCTTTCTTTCTTTCTAGTATGAGTATTAATTGACACCGAAGAACAACATGCCTGTAACACTACTTTTATGAAACAACGGGATATTTACCATGATTAAATTTTGATGAGTTGACTTCCGATATTTCATAAAAGTAGTGTTAAAAACCATGATAGTTTCAAAAGTTATAACATGCCTGTAAGTTGACATCAAACAGCGTTCCAGGCGCACAGTCCATCGCGATCTTCTGTCCATGGCTGCAAGTGTAGTATTTCGCGCAGTCGGCCTCGTGAGGCAGTAACTGATGGACGTGCGAGTCGGTCGGACAGCCGTTTGGGAGTTGCTGGCCGGTGCATGAAGCCAGGATGAGGAGGAATGCTGCTTTGTACATTTCTGTAAAAATAAATAAAGCTTGTGGAAAATCTTTTTATACTTTATAGCTGAGTGAACAAGCATATGGCCCACCTGATGTTAAGCGGTAACCATCGCCTATAACAAAGCATTGCCTCGTAGGGCACGGTCCTGACGTGCCCTACGAGGAAATGCTTTCCTGCCTCCATAAACAGAGGCTTACAGATGTTTCGCCTCACGTGCCAGTAATGTCACCGGCACCCACACCCTTCAAACCGAACCACAGCGATGCTGTTTCACGGTAGAAATATGCCCTTCATGGGAACCAGCTGGTTCAGCACACAAATATTTGATCGCGGTGGGGATCGAACCCACGACCTACGGCGCAGAAGGCAGAGCTACGACCAACTGTAAGCCTACCATGAGCTCTGTCTGACTCTGTGTCTGGTTCTGGTTTTGAGTCTGTGTGTGACACGACTGAATTTGAACCCACGACCTTCGGATCGGAGGGCTACCACTAGACCACCAGTGCTCCATTAGTGATTTAACAAGTCTAATAACCTTTTGTGTTAAATTAATGAGCTATGCCACGTTTCCGTGTTTATTTTTTTGCATTACACTGTTTTTGAATCTAGCTTTTTTGCTTAAACAATTTTTTTGGATTGAGTTACCATGAGGTACAGTGGGATACAGCTCAAGTTACCTAAAAACAAAGAAAAATGACGCTTACTGAAAGGACATAAGAGCTAGCAGTGTATAGTCTGATGAGTAGCCTTGTGTACAGTTGGCTATACTAGAATAGAATAGAACATCTTATACCATTAAAAGAGAAAAGCTTATCTATACTAATCTATACTAATCTATACTAATCTATACTAATCTATACTAATCTATACTAATATTATAAAGAGGAAAGATTTGTACCTATTTTTGTATGTTTGTAATGAAAAGGCTCAAAAAGTACTGGGCCGATTTAAAAAATTCTTTCACCAATAGAATGCTACATTCTTCCAATTTGACATAGGCTACATTTCATTTTGAAAAAAATTAGGGATCCTTGGTAAAATTTGAACAATGTAACCGAAGGTGCAGAAAAATGAGTCTTAAAATGTCTTTCGTCGAATGCGCTGCCGAAACTATTAGCGATAGAACAAAATAATGTACAACAATATTGTCTACCCCGTGTGAAGCCGGGACGGGCTGCTAGTATATTATAAATATTTATAATCTGAATCTTGGAAACGGCTCCTACGATTTGGTTCTGGTTTTGAGTCTGTGTGAGTGTTGACTAAATAAATCCTACGTCAAAACGTCACACACAGAGTACAATGCACTGGTGAGCACTCACACAGACTCAAAACCAGAACCAGAGAAAGAGCCGGACAGAGCTCATGGTAGGCCTACAGAGAAACGCTGTCAAAAATCAAAGCGATATTTGACAGCGTTTCACTGATCGCTACCGCAGAACGCTTAGATGTACGCAAGGAATTAAACGGTGAAGGACAACATCGTGAGGAAACTGGAATATCCTGGAACCTAAAATATTTCATATTTTTATAATATCCCAAAAGTTACACAACAAGTGGCCTCTCAGCTCAGTTGGTAGTAGCTCTGCCTTCTGTGCCGTAGGTCGTGGGTTCAATCCCCACTGAGAACAAATATTTCTGTGGTTAACATAGATATTTGTTCTCTGTCTGGGTGTTATATTATATTATTCTAAGTATGTATTTACAAAAAAAAACATTTAAGTATTATATCAATTATCTGGTTCCCATCGTACAAGCTCTGCTTAGTTTGTGGCTAGATAGTGTTGTGTAGATTGTCCGAATTATTTATTTATATAAGTTAAAGTTAGTAGGCCGCGGGTTCAAATCCCGCTCGGCTCTTAACTTTTGGGACATTATAAAAATCTTTGTGATTTCCTTAGGTGTAGTAAACACTCTAGAATCAATAAAAATGTACCAATTTCATACTATTTTTTTAAACTTATTCGTTCTCTGTCCTTATATGCTTAGAAATAAATAGATTAAAAAAACCTACCTTTTTTTAAGTAAATCCTTCACAAAACACAGTTTAAACCAAACTACACACAATCGAAGATGTTACCATGATAACACACAAAAAAGTAATAATCGTTTTCCTAAGATTTTATAAGCATTATCGAATCGTGAGGAACTGTCTTCCGTATTCAACGCTAGGATGCGCCAGGGCCGGAATCAGGGTGGAATTAGGGGCAATTCTACTCTCCTGCAATTTGGTCTTAGTGGGTAAATTGTACTTGGCTCTGACGGAAGACCAGCGTTGGTTGCAAACCAACCAGCATTATGCTGAGTCAGAGTCCAGGAGCTAATTCTCGGCTCATCTCGGATCTTTTAGCAATTTTATTTTATGACTTATTTTCGAAGAGAGAATGGATGATTTCCTTGAGTAATTTCATCGACGACCTCATCGCAGAAGCCTCGACAGCTACGATATACGGAAAATGTAGAAAAAGTGCGGGGTTGTGCAATGCCAATGTGTATTTAAGGGACATTGAAAATCTCGGTCGGCCCTAGAATAAGGCTCCAGTTTTGTTTACATATAAATTTAGAAATAAGAATTTGAGTTGTTTCATTCATTCATTCAATTAAGTTTTGCAGCTCGGAGGAATTGTGACGCTTATAGGGTGGGGCATAAAAGTACAAATTTAAAACAAATGCGGATAGAAGTGAAATGAAAATTCAGAAGAAGAATGCCGACAGAAGTGAATCCCTCCGGAATAATCCGATTTCGTTAAAATTCTGGCGAAGTTTGTCGATCTTTGCCGAAGAGTCGTTTTCGTGACGTGAGTGTCGTGAGTTCATTGGTTTCCTTCATCAAAAAATGCTCAAGAAGTTTTCAATTGTTAGAGAGCTTACGATTGGACATACTCGTTGGCTTCCTCATTATTTCGGGGGAATAACTATTACCCACTGTACATTTATTGAATAGTATTTGTGTGTCTCTTTTTGTTAGTTTGTAAGGTAAAGATTTTTTATCTATCTATTACTATTGTTGTGTAGCTAGCTGAGTAGGTATTGAGATCTTTAATAGTTGTTTTACTACCTACTGGTGTAATACTATTTTAGTTTTATACCCCAGTCTACTTTTTTTTGTGTCCCGCCCGAGTAATTTTGAACCCTTGATTTTGAAATTTGACATAACATTTATGTAGGTTATTTTAAATTGTAAACCGTCATTAAATTACTAATTTAGATCTCCTATTACATACATTTTCTGTATTATTTGGCCTATAACTAATCATCATTATTGTCCTCGTCCCACTTTTTTTTGGCATAGAATTAACATTGTATTAATTAACGTCTTGGGGACGCTTCCGTCTGGCACTGATTTGGATCAGTTGAGCTATCTCTAGATCGTTTGTAACGATTTGCAGATAGCTCAACTGTTTCTTGTGTATTTTGTAAATTTTGTAAATATTTGTTTAATTGTAAGTTTCTTTGTGTAAATAAACTTTATTAAAGATGTAGTAGTTGCAACATTAATGTAAGTGGTCGCAGTGTCGCAACCGTTCTAATTAATTAAATAAATTACAAATAACATAACCAGCACATAACTAGTATTATTTTATATAAATGATCGAATTGAATTTAAATGCCCCCAAATATGTTTGTCCTAAGTCCAGCCCAGAAAAGTCCGTTAAGCAAATTAATAATTTTGTCTAAAATATTACTCAGCCATTGTAACGGTTAAGTAAATAAGTTAAAAAACTTGAGATATATGATAAATACTTTCTTTCAGTTGTCGTGAGTTACTAATGATTTTAAGGGTTCTGTAATAAATAGTTGCAATTAAATGTTCTTACAATATCTATATTATAATCACTCAAGAACGACTGAACCGATTTGGCTCAAAATTGGTAGAGAGGTAGCTTAGAAACAGGAGACGGAAATGGGATACTTTTTATCCCGAAAAAGTAACGAGAATGGGGATAGTGAAGCCACGGGCACCCGCTACTAATAATATGTCTAATATAAGTTTTTAAAACTTGAAAAACCGACTTCATGGCTATTCAATGGGACCAATCGTATTTACCTTTCAAATAATATAAAAATATCAAATCGGTTCATAAATGACTAAGTTATGCCACTATTTAAAAAAAACTGAATTCAGAGCCTCCTCCTTTTTAATTTGAAGCCGGTTAAAAAGAAACAGCATTTCAGCTAATCGCCATCTGCCTAGATGTGCGTACAGAATTTACTTTGGGTTAAGTTTTAATATTGGAACACTCACTTAAAGTTCCTGCACGCACTTGGCTGTTTCCTGTATCACTTATTCTTATTGTTTGTTCCGTTTACTTGTTTGAAACTTAATCTTCTGAAGTATTATTTAGTGTTTTATTTATTTAGGGCATCCAACAGTTTTATGACTAGTAGGTACCTTACCTACCTAGATACAAACACATTGTCATTTGTAAATATACATTTTTAAAAATTACCTTTGATTATTGCGTAGTAAAAAAACGGTAGGAACCGAGCCGTACTTTGTTGCCTGTTCTTCTAGGCTTGGTCGCGTGGAACTGGCACCTAGACTCACCTAGCTTTAAGACGTTTCAAAGTGATTCTTGCAATTCTTGCAATAAATGCACATTTGTTTTTTTGTTTTGTTTTGATTTGTGAGTTCGATCCCCACCGAAAACAAATATTTGTGTGGTTAGCACAGATGTTTGTTCTTTGTCTGGGTGTTATACTTATTGTATTCTTAATATGTATTTACAAAAAAAATTAGTAAAATGAGTATTATATCAGCTATCTGGTTCCCATAGTACAAGCTCTGCTTAATTTAGGGCTAGATATTAGTATGGATCGTCAAAAATATTAATTTTAAACTTATGTAATAACTCGTTCACAAATTAAAATAGTAACATTTACCGCTCAACATCAGGTGGCCCGCTTGTTCCCAACAATAATAATCAATAATTAAATTATTAACTAGCCTCGTTAGCAGAAATTACTGATAGCTATTTGTTTTGTGGCCAAAAAAACAAACAAAAGTTTTATTACAATGAGTAGCGAGCAATATAATAAATCATGTACTAACTAGTTAGATTAATGTCGCCTAATTTATAATAATATTACATTACTCAAACAACATTGATAATCATCTATCTTTTAAAATCTGGAAGTGCTTTGAAGAGTGTGTTTACGCACTGGGTTGATTTGACGCTGCTTTTTTGACGCGAGCAAGATGGCCTATTTCTAAAATCCTGTCCTATACTATAATGACCCATAATTACGGGCGTGAGTATGCACACCTTGCCCATGATATCGTAAAAATCATCTACAAAGGCCTTTTTATTTTTTCTTTGACGCGAGCTTCAAAGACAACTTTAATATCCCACCGCCACCTTATCGATATCATCTAAATTGATGACTTCTTCGACAAGCTTGTGATCTTGTTCTTCTTAAATTTAAGACCTTCTTTCATAAGTAATCTTCTTTTTAAAAAGTCTTGTCGGGGTTTTGAAATTCAAATGATGTGCTTTACATAACAACTGAAGGTCAATGTGGCTTTTTACACGCCTTTCTCTTTTATCTGGCTCATTTAATTTAATTTATTTATTTAATTTATTTAATTTAATTAATTAGAACGGTCTGGGAACCAATTACACTAATTAATAGGTAAATTACATTTTGTCATTCTAATTACATAATTGATTTTGCATTAAAGAACATAATTACAGGAAGTTAAACATGTCTCATGTACCCGATGTATATTTAACCTTTTTTCTTCAACCTTTCCTTCAATGATGTTCTTTATGTAGCTGTATGTAATAATTATATGAAAGTAACGGGTATTTATCGCGATTACCATTACGCATAACGATCGAATTAATTTAAAAAGTGCTAAATTTTCAATATATTGATTGCATACACATGGTTTAGTTTAGGTACATACATAGTTCTTAGGTGTAAGTCAGTATCTCATGGAACTCTGTATAGGGTAAAGCAACATGGAGGTAGGCCGCGGTTGATAGACAGCAGTGCTATAGCTGTAGCTTGTGCTAGCGTTTTTTAAAACGCGCGTGTGTCATACCAGTGCGTACTCATAACGGAACCAACAAATATTTCCCCGAAGCGTCCATCAGATTAGATGCGACATGCGTTAACGCGTAATGCTATTTATTTTAGTAGATATTGATCTGGTAACGTGTGAATAAATAATTAAAATAAGCTTTTAGTACACCGACTTTAAAAAACAGAATTACTTAACTTATACTAATCTTGCTTACTAAATATAACTAAGCAAAAATTATGGACATGCATAGTTATCTATCATACAACCTTTTTTAATTTGTTAAAAACTCGGAACCTTCTTGGTGCATTATACTTTTTTGCATTTAGTCATTTCCTCGCTAAGGTGGGATGAAAAGTTACGTGTTGTACTCGAGTTTAAAGATTTTTCAACTCGTGTTCTTTTGATCCCTTCGCTAACGCTCAGTATTCATTTTAGGGTTCCGTAGCCAAATGGCAAAAACGGAACCCTTATAGATTCGTCATGTCTGTCTGTCTGTCCGTCCGTATGTCAGCAATTTTTCTCCGAAACCGTAAGAGCTAGACTGATGAAACTTGGTGAGTAGATGTATTTTGTGAACCGCATTAAGATTTTTACATAAAAATAGAAAAAAAACTATAAATTTTGGGGGTCCCCATACTTTTAACTGAAACTCAAAAAAATTTTTTTCATCGAACCCATACGTGTGGGGTATCTATGAATAGGTCTTCAAAAATGATATTGAGGTTTCTAATATAGTTTTTTTCTAAACTGAATAGTTTTCGCGAGAGACACTTCCAAAGTGGAAAAAAGTTGGTCCCCCCCCCCTCTATTTGGTTTGAACGAGATCTAGTCAGTAGTTTTTTTTTATACGTCATAAATCGTAAACCGCAATTTACCTTTCGACGAACTACAAAAACCTTTATATTATGTTACTTGATGCTACGGAACCCTTCATGGTCGAGTCCGACTCGCACTTGGCTGCTTTTTTAATTAAATAAAAACTCACACTCGGAACCGTCTTGGTGTATTACTTTTTTGCATTTAGTCATTTCCTCGCTGAAGTGGGATGAAAAGTTACGTGTTGTACCTACCTACTCGAGTGCAAAGATTTTTCAACTCGTGTTCTTTTGATTCCTTCGCTAACGCTCAGTATTCATTTTTATAACGCTTTTATTAGCTTCACCTGTATGTAGGGCTTGCATTATCCGTCACATTTTAGTATTCGGATAATATGGATAATAGTGAACTCTACTATTCGGATATCCGGATTTTCCGGATAATTCGGATAATGATTGAAATAAACTAAGAAAAACTAAATAAATGATGTACGAGTACTTTTTATTCAAGTTTACGTTTACGATATCACAAAAAATGTCTGAACTTCTGTCCTAAAACAATCGAATAAATCAAAAACATTTATAACGTGCTAAATAACTAAGTTTCTTCTATTCATTAAATATGCTGTGGGTACTTGTAGCCAACGAGTTACTTGACTCCCTTAATAAGGACGGGCTACAAACCATAGGCTATGCCGATGATCTCGCAATCATGATTTCGGGATTGTTCAAATCGGCCCTATGCGAGAAAATGCAGAAAGCACTCCGTATTGTGGAGTCCTGGTGCCACACGCACAGCTTAACAGTAAACCCCAGCAAGACAGAACTTGTACTCTTCACTCGCAAGCTGAAGCTGCCAAATCTACATCTACCTTCCCTTTTTGGAACCAAACTGGCTCTCAGCAAAGAAATATCTCGGAATATGGCTAGATATCAAGCTCTTATGGGGCAAACAACTAGAATACGTAACGACAAAAGCAAAAAACGTGCTATGGCAGTGCAGACGCGCCGTTGGCAAGGACTGGGGGCTTAAACCCAAGCTTTGTCTCTGGATGTACACGGTCATGGTACGGCCGGTGCCAACCTACGGTGCCGTGGTATGGTGGCCCAGAACAAACCTAGTCACCACAATCAAAAAGCTGCAGCAGGTACAAAGGCTCGCCTGCGCCCTGATTAGCGGTTGCGCAATATCAACACCGTCTGCGGGACTGGATATGATACTAGGACTAACGCCCCTCCATCTCCACATACAACAGGAGGCGATGGCAGCAGCGTTAAGGATAAGATCCACGAACCAGTGGAAAAGCAGTGGTAAACCAACAAACCACTCAAGAATTCTGGACAAGGCCCTACAAGCCATTCCGGAGGCATTTCCGCATAAAAAGAACCGACAGAATAGCCACGATAGAAAAAAAGTACCAAATAGAAAGTCGAAGAGGCACGGTACATCCTATCTCGACCTCCAACATCTTTCAATTCTTTAAAATGGACAAAAAGTCATGGCTCGTGTTCAGGAAACAATGAAGCCGACTCCCTAGCAAGAGCGGGTGCGAAACAGACACCTACCAAAGACGACCTGGGTCTCTGCAAGCCCCCATCGGCAGGAATAAGGAATAGGCTGATAGATGTACTCCCCTAAGGAGCACACCAAAAGCAATGGGAACGCAGATCAGACTGCAAACACACAAAAGCGATGCTTCCAGCGATGGATAAGCACATCACAACAAACCTACTCAAGATGAAAAGAGAAGACTTAAAACTGATGGTAGGAATCATCACGCGCCATTGCGACCTCAACTACCACCTCATGAAGACTGGAGCTACAGACAGCGACCTGTGTCGGGGCTGCCTACAGGACAAGAAAACTATGGAGCATGTAGTACTGCACTGCTCCGCAACAGAAGAAGCGAGGTCCAAGACAGGGCCCAGGGAACTTATTGAGTCTTGTCCCTCCACATCCACCACCGTGTCACCATCCGGTTCACTAGAACATTGCTGCCTTCTCCGTTATTTTAAGGAGTTGGGCTTAAGATTTCTATCTGTATTGTTGTCAAATCACTGTGGTTTGGACAAAGTGAGGATGGATACTCTTGCGAAGACATTGTAATTTTAGATTTTACATACTATCCGCATTATCTGAAATATCCGGATAATTTATTTGTCACTATTCGGATTTGAAAATTGGCGGATATTCGGATAATTCGGATATCCGGATATCCGGATAGCAAGCCCTACCTGTATGTAAGTTTGCCTGTATGTATGTATGTAACCGACCCATTTGGGCTCGATTTTGTCCTACTTTGAACGATCAGATTTGATTCAAACTTTGCACACCTGTCAAAGGTCGATGACAATGCAGTAATATTAAAAAAAAATAAAAAAAAAATAGTTTAAAAAACTAAAAAAAAACGCTTTTATAACTAATTGAACTAAAAAGTTAAAATAAAACTGTAATAATCAATTGAAAAATTTATATTATTGTACAAAAAGCGTGGGGGCTTGATTTTGATTGTTGTAAATATTTTATCAATAGTTTATTATATCTGAAGTTATTATAAAAAGCAACCCACACTTTTTTGTACAATAATATAAATTTTTCAATTGGTTATTACATACAGTTTTAATTTTAACTTTTTAGTTCATTTCGTTATAAAAGCGTTTTTTTTTAGTTTTTAGAACTATTATTTTTTTTACAATCCTCCACTTGCTCAGCTTTAAAAAGACCCGAGATTTTCATCTACATATAAGTATTTTTTTATACAATTAGCTAATGGAACTTGATGTTAAGTGGTAACCATCGTTAATAACAAGGCATCACCTTCACGAATTTCAGGAACATGCCCTACGATCCATTGCCCTGCATCCATCAACTTGAGGCATACAGATGTTCAGTCTCACGTGCCAGTAATATCACCCACACCCTTCAAACCTGTACACAGCGATGTTGCTTCACGGCAGGAATAGGCATGGTGGTAGTACGCACCCCCACGAGTCACACAGAGCTCTACTACTACATCAATGTAAGTAGGTACCTAAGTAGGTACTCATAGAAAAAACATTTCAACTACACGTTCTTAATT
The DNA here is from genome assembly GCA_939531255.2 of Thera britannica. Lineage (NCBI taxonomy): Eukaryota > Metazoa > Arthropoda > Insecta > Lepidoptera > Geometridae > Thera > Thera britannica. Next base: position 5,902,253 of record OW618052.2, read on the forward strand.
CAATAACATTTATATCGATTGTAATCTTAATTAATGGGCTGCCTAATTGGATTAAGATTACGCAGTTATCGTCTTCTGATTTTGATATTTTTGTGCAAAATAATTTACTCCGTCTCAACCAGGGTTGTCAGAAGCAGATAGTCAAATTCACGAGAAAAGTAACATTAGCCTAAATTATGTGGAAAGAGACCCAAAGCAAAAAAGAAAATATATCTTGGATGCTTTCCGTTTCCCGATATTTTTTGTATGCTGGAAAAAAGGCTATTTATACTGAGTCGTGTAACATAGAGGCAACATGAAAGGGTTAAAAGTATATGGAAGAAACGGATATTTATCGCGTTTACCTTTATCCATATAATTCATCGTTAATTTAAAAAGTGCTAGGGTCAATAGTAACGTAAAATGTTACAAAAGTAACATTCTGGCAAAGTTAGCCTCAAATAAATCAGCGTAGTTTTTACATTCTCTTTGTAAAACAGCCTTATAACAGCCTCCCTGTAATTATAATAGAACTTCATTTACAGGTTAGTTCGTTTAATCACTAATTTTTTACTGTTGAACAAAAATAAAGCATACAAAATACTGTTTTCAGCATCAAAATACAAACACATAATTTAGTATGCGTCATACTGAGACGCTCACACAAATTTTTTATTTGTTGTAAAATGTTGGTAACCCTACTTATAGCCCCCATAGCCACCCATAGCTATCTGGGGGGTGATTGGTGGGTGATTGTGTATCTTGTTGCAAGAAAAACCTTAGTCGCATCTGTCAGTTTCGACATTATTTTGAGCTTCGATTGCAATACATACCAAATGAGGCATGACGACTAATTTTCAAAATCTCTTCTATCATATTCAGAAGTATCTAATATTATGTCTAAAATCTACACTAATATTATAAAGAGAAAAGATTTGTACCTATTTTTGTATGTTTGTAATGAATAGGCTCAAAAAGTACAGGGCCGATTTAAAAAATTATTTCACCAATAGAATGCTACATTCAAGAGATTGGTACGAGAGCATCTTCTCAACAATCTAATCTAAACTAACTGCTCCACTCCTATCTAGTTTGACTTTGTTACCTATAAGTAGTTACTATTTTGTTACAATATATAAGTATGTTATTATTATTCATAACTTTAAGTATATTTATAGTATGTATATTTATGGTATGTATATTTATATAATTATAATTTATATATATTAAGTAAGTACCTATGTATTTTATTATGCAATTGAAATCATGTTTTTAATATACTTAGTAGATTCAACTAAGTCCCATTATTTCTTTACTCAAAAACACGCCACACCATCTTTTTGCACGCCCAGGAAGACTGGTAGAAAATGCTGTTAGCATTAAGTCCTCCTAGCACATAAGTTTGTGTTTAAAGTTTTAAATAAATAAATAAAATGCTACATTCTTTCAATTTAACATAGGCTAAATTTCATTTTGAAAATATTAGGGATCCTTGGTAAAATTTGAACAATGTAACCGAACCGAAGGATGTAGAAAAATCTTTCGTCGAATGCGCTGCCGAAACTATTAGCGATAGAACAAAATAATGTACAACAACATTGTCTACCCCGTGCGAAGCCGGGACGGGCTGCTAGTATATCATATTTCTGTAGAAAATTAAGGTTTTTGTGCAATAAAAGTACATTTAAATTTAAATTTTCAAATTCACGCCAAAACGCTCGCTGGTGTCATGGCGTCTGTTATTACGTCACGGGTATGTATATCAACAGTAAATATTGGTGCTTTTGTACTAAATCAGAATGCCGTCTACGTAGACGTGACGTAATTCGCTCTGACCGGTGTTTAAGCCATCATGGCGGATTGTTGTATTTTGTAGAATTATTTTAACAAATAAATTATTAATCTCGACATTAATAAGAGAATAACAATTTTTCAAAATATTTGAATCCTTTTTATAACGCTTTTATTAGCTTCACCTGTACCTATGTATGCATGTATGTATGTAACCGACCTCTTTGAGCTCGATTTTGTCCTACTTTGAACGATCAGATTTGATTCAAACTTTGCACACCTGTCAAAGGTCGATGACAATGCAATAATATGAAAAAAAAAATAAAAAAAATGAAAAAAAAAAAAAACTAAAAAGTAAAAAAAAAATTATAGTTTAAAAAAACTAAAATAAAACGCTTTTATAACTAATTTAACTAAAAAGTTAAAAATAAAACTGTAATAATCAATTGAACAATTTATAAATTATTGTACAAAAAGCGTGGGGTGCTTGATTTTGATTGTTGTAAATATTTTATCAATAGTTTATTATATCTGAAGTTATTATAAAAAGCACCCCACGCTTTTTTGTACAATAATATAAATTTTTCAATTGATTATTACAGTTTTATTTTTAACTTTTTAGTTCAATTAGTTATAAAAGCGTTTTTTTTTAGTTTTTTTAAACTATAATTTTTTTTTACTTTTAGTTTTTTTTTTTTTCATTTTTTTTATTTTTTTTATTAGATCAGATAAATATTTTGGCGATACTTGATTACTGTCTTCATGCCTATTGCAACAAGACTGCTGATGTAATAAACATGAGACAGCGAATAGATTTTTTTTTATCTCGCTTTGTTAATCTGATAGGCAACAGATATGGCTCGTCCGGGTGCTTACTACCACCATGTCTATTTCTGCTTTGAAGCAGTACTTATTGCTGTAACGATTTGAACCGAAACAGGTTCAAATTCTTCACAGATTTGCAACTGGCTGTTTATGGCAACGTGTGGCACGGGAACCACAACTACACTACCCCCTACGTCATCACAACCCACAACCCAGTCATCTACAACACAAGTAAACTCAACCAACTTCTACTAGCAATACTAGCAGCATCGCTGTGTTTCGGTTTGAAGGGTGTGGGTGCCGGTGTAATTACTGGCACGTGAGGCTGAACATCTGTATGCCTCAAGCTGATGGACGCCGGGAAGTGCATCGTGCCACGTTCCTGACGTGCGTGACCTACGAGGCAATGCTTTGTTATAGGCGATGGTTACCACTTAACATCTGGTGGGCCATATGTTATTTCTTTCAGCTTGTTGTATAAAAAAAATAGTTGTCGAAAAATGTTAGCAACAAGATATATTGTGATCGCTGTTCTTTGTTAGTATCATTTATTTGTTAGAAGATTTGATTGCAATAGAATGTCACAAACGCCCAGCCTCCATTGTAAAACTTTTTTATAGTATCTAAAACTCAAAAACTACTGTGCCGATTTAAAAAATTCTTTTACCATTGGAAAGCTACACTTACCTTGAGTAACATAGACTAAAAAAATTCGGCAAATTTTTATCATCCGCACTTGATGTGCGGGCTGGTTTTTCCGCAAGTAGGCCGCTGGCGGGCCCTTTTTGCGTGACAAGTGTTGCTCGAACTTTTTTAGGTTCTACGACACGCCGGTTTCCTCACCTCCTTCCTCACCGTTTTGAGAGTACTGGCACTGGCAAAGTGCACATAAATTTTTCGACAGAAAAACTTATTGGTACACGACTGGATATAACCCACGACCTTCGGACTGGAAGGCGGGGCCGCTACCACTAGACCACCAGTGCTGTCTAACATAGGCTATATTTGTGTTTAAAAATAAATTATAGTTTAAAAAACTTTTAAAAATAAAACAAATAATCAATTGAAAAATTTATATTATTGTACAAAAAAGCGTGGGGTGCTTTTTATAATAACTTCAGATATAATAAACTATTGATAAAATATTTACAACAATCAAAATCAAGCACCCCACGCTTTTTGTACAATAATATAAATTTTTCAATTGATTATTTGTTTTATTTTTAAATTTTTAGTTCAATTAGTTATAAAAGCGTTTTTTTTAGTTTTTTAAACTATAATTTATTTTATACTTTTTAGTTTTTTTTTTCATTTTTATTATTTTTTTTTCATATTATTGCATTGTTATCGACCTTTGACAGGTGTGCAAAGTTTGAATCAAATCTGATCGTTCAAAGTAGGACAAAATCGAGCTCAAAGAGATCGGTTACATACATACATACATACATACACGTGAAGCTAATAAAAGCGTTATAATAAATGCCCACCAATGCGAAGCCGGGACAGGCCGCTAGTATAGAATAAAATAATACTTATTGGATTATCGTAGGTAATCATTTCTTGCAAAAATACGCAAAGATTTGTTTATCTTTTGAAGCTTTTTCGTGGTCCTATGAGTGACGAGTTTATGTGTAGGCCTTGTAATAGGCAGATCATACTTATTTATTTGTTGCCCCAGAAGCCATGTGTCATGCAACCATGGAATCCCTCCAAAAAATTCTTATTCTTCTTCTGCTTATTGAATGGCATCTGTCCATTTTGGATCAATTTTGCCAGTGTCGAGCAATGCGGATATATTACATAGATATACTTTTTATTCAAGTCGAGTCAGTCATAGACAAGTCGGCCCTCATTGGCTTTGAAAAAACATGAAGGCCGGTTTTTTCAAAACCATCAGAAGCGTTTTCGATCAAATCAGAATATCACTTAAACACTTTCATTTCAACTGCTAAGACTTTAAGCTAAGACCTCAAGTAATTTTGGTTAAAATACCACCGAAATTACACAACAGAACTCAAAATAACACCAGAGAAACAATTGAAATCAAAAAGCTATGTGACTTTCCAAAATGACAGAAAACGAATCCCAGTTTATGCCGTAATTGAGCAGCGTTCTGCGGCAGCTGTCAAATATGACAGTGTTTCACTGGACAAGGGTTTATGGCGTTTTTCTACTTGTGACCTACTGGGGTTTGCGGCCTTACTGTCGTTAATGCATGTATAGATAAAATAATAAATCACGTTTAAAAATACTTTGCTTAATTGATGTATAAAGATAAAATACTAAAAGATAATGTTTTAATGCCTTATTGAGTAATTTACATTTATAGCACCAATAAAGTAATACTTTATTCAGTCAAGGGTCACTTTGAAACGTCTTAAAATTAGGTGAGTCTAGGTGCCGTTCTTCGCGGCCAAGCCGACGCAAGAACAGGCAACAAACTACGGCTTAGTTACGATCGTTTTTTATATGATCCTTTTGCAACTCAAAAATAATCTTAAATAATAGCAGTGAAGTTCCAGTGTGGTGCCTCTTCACTTAGTGAGACACGTACACACAGCTGGGCACCGCAGAACCACCAACATTTTGAATGTGGTCTATGAGAAAAAAAAGGTTGGGAACCTCTGATCTAGATCTAAGATCGCCGATCATAATAGCTACTTCAAAATCGTTGTTAGCACTGCGATGAGTTACAGCGAAATTAGATAACCATCAGTAACAGATTAATGCGATAAGAAAACATTTAACTTGTAAAGGAAATCGAGTAGTCAAGATTCAATTAAATATGCCGACCAGCCTTTTGCCATGTTTGTTATCTGGGTGTTATATTGTATTATAAGGCCGTATTCAGAAACAGTACTTGAGTCTGAGTCGAGTCTCAAGCGCTTCCAAGGACAGAGATATTTGACAGTTAAAAAATTTCAAAAATCTCTAATCTATTGAAATGTTACATAGGCTTTTCATTTTGTAGAGGACGCAATTTTATTTTTAGGACATAATTTGTGGGGGGGGTCAATAGAAGCTTAACCCCAAGTTTGTGGGTTGCCGCTCTTTTCCCCCGGCCGCCATCTTGCTAAAAAGGGTGCAAACACCTTTTTCGCAATATTTTGGAAACTAAGCGTCCTACAAAAAATTCAAGACATCATTTGTAGCAAATCGGTTTTAAAATAATTATGTTCATACAATTTTTTGCCCTAAATTTAAAATTAAAGAAATTATAAGCAAAAAGGTAAGAATTTTTTTATTACATATTTTTGTAAATACATACTTAGAATACAATATAACAACCAGACCACTCAGAGAACAAACATCTCGTCAATGTCACCGGTCTATTCGATGGGTGGCCATTTACGCATCGTAGTGTACACTGATTGGAGTTATCATAATAATTCCAAATTACTATCAAAGAATACGAAATCATGGATATAATTATGATTGTAAAAGGAATTTTGATAAAAAGTAATATCTACGTAGCAGATTTGTATGCAATCAGTAAAAAGTAATAGCAAAGCAAAACAATGGCGAATCAAATGAATGAGTGGAAAATGGTTTGATTCGGCTATTTAGTTTCGCAAGTAATTACTAATTAGTGTAGTTTTTTTATTACTTATTAATTGGTCGAGTGAGCGAAGCGAACGAAGATCTTACAAACAACTTGGGCTTATTAAATTCTTAGAAAAAGCACGAACGAAATTGTCGTTTGATTTTACTTTTTTATTTTTCTTGAAATAAATTAATTAGGTAATTCAGTTGACATAAAATGGTAAAATAGACCTATTTTTATGAAACAACGGGATATTTACCATGATTAATTTTTTTCTGAGTTGACTTCCGATATTTCGGCACAGTTGCATGCATGTAAAATAGACCTGTTCTGATGATGGAGCCAAGGTCTGTCCAATGGAACTCTTTAATCAATTGGCCAATTGCTTAAAAACTTGTTTACCATAGAAAGTTGTGAGGGATAGTCAGAGCTTTTTGATTTTTAATTGTTTTTCTGTTGTTATTTTGAGTTCTGTTGTGTAATTTCGGTGGTATTTTAACCAACATTACTTGAGGTCTTAGCTCAAAGTGTAAGCAGTTGGAATTAAAGTGTATTATGTGATATTCTGATTTGATCGAAAATGTTTCAGATGGTTTTGGAAAAAACGGCCATCTTTTGTTTCCAAAACAAATTAGGGTAAGGCCAACTTGTCTCGACTCTGGCAAAATTGATCCGAAATGGACAGATGCCATTCATTAAGAAGAAGAAGAAGAATATATAAACTAATATGGTTTTTAATAACTTAGAATGTATTAAATTAAAAAAACCATGGTATATTACGAGCAAGCTAATTTAAAAACCTTACAAATTACGAATATGCTAACATAAATTACATTAGGATTATCTAAATGATTATAGATTGTCGGCAAACATGAAAGAGCTATAAAAGTACAATCATGTTTAAGTACATAAGTAGTTGTAAATTCAATAAAAATCAGTTAAATTGGATTAGTCTGGTCGGAAACACTGTTTTATTAAAGAAACCATGTTTTGGAGTTTTTGAAATTCTTTTGGCGGGCTAGTGCATTTTTTGAGGTTGGAAAAAACTAATTATCTCGCGACACTGTCACGTAACGTAACTGACACCTTTTCAGCAACGATCTAAGAACTTACTTTTCTCCTCGCCCTAAATCGACTGACTTTTTCAGTATTATCGCACTGTCAAAGTTCGGTGCAGTGTGTATTTATAGTCCAGTAGGGGGAGACATTAAAATAGAAAAAAATCCAGGGAGCGATTTTTTTTTAAACGTCTGGGGGTGTGGTTTGAAGTATAAATCTCGATTTTCTAACTAATCCCGGCAGAGGGTTCGCCACCATCTTGTTTTAAAGTTCCATTATTTCGTTTTACTAAAATAACTCGTAAATTTTCTACTTTAGAGCAAAAGTGGCAGTATCCAAAGTTGTTGGAAATTTAATTTCTCACAAGTTTGGTCATAATCTTTTTTACGCTAGGATCAATATTTGAAGAGTTATACATACTGTAAAGTTTATCAAAAAAATCGTAATGGGTGAAATTTTATTTTCTTCAACTTTGGTTCTCACACAATTTTAAGTAATATTTTTTTATTTTTTTTCTGGGGAGACATAAAACTAGCCTAATGGCTAGTTTTATGTCTCCCCCGATCGGACTTGTATGCAAAACACTATGTTAAAACTGATCACTATCGCAGATTTCTTAGATGTGCTCATGGTCTTTCTAAAGTTGAATCGAAACCCTCCTGGTGTTGCATGTAATTATAATATTTACCATAACAATCGAAGTCATTACTTTCGTTGTGCAATATTTTGAATTCAATTCAATTAATTTAGGTATTTATTTTTAAGGTTCTAGGCCAAACAGAAATACTTAAGCCAAGAGCCACCAAACCCATTTTTTTTAATCCGTTTGCGACATTGTTTTTGCGCTATCAAACTCAATCAAAGCACTATTTTTTCAAACCACATATCCTACAGATAAAAAAATAATGATCTACTTTTTTATGATTGCCAAAACACAAGGACTGTCATTTTTAAGCGACGAATAGCATTACATATTTGCATGGATGGAAAATTCTTCTTCTAATTGTGTCACTGATTCTTTCGAACCAAGTGTGGTGAAAGGATATTAAGTGCGCCTTGAATGAAGTATTTAACTCACCGCTTCCAAGTGTTTTCTCCCTCGTGAATAACACAATTTCACATGCAAATAAAATTGTTATTTAATATCCACGAGCTTCTAAATACGTAGCCCGCGCAGTGAATTCCTGATAAACTGATATGAACATGTCAGTAATTGAATATTACAAGAAATCTGATAATATTGTTTAAGCAGCTCGTCAGATTTGCGATTAGCAAAGAGAATTATCATCATTACGATACCTGAATATATAGTTTTATAATATTTAACCGGAAATAACTTCGCGGATTCCATCTTTGGAGTAATTAATTTGCTTTCTTTACACCTGGGGGCTAATTCTCGGGCCGATCTCGATCATTTTGCAATTTTATTTTATTGCTTGTTTTCGAAGAGAGAATGGATGATGTCCTTGAGTAATTCATCAACGACCTCATCATAAAAGCCTCGACAGCTATGATATACGGAAAACTTAGAAGAAGTGCGGTATTGTGAAAAGAAGCAATAAAATAAAATTGCAAAATGATCGAGATCGGCCCGAGAATTAGCCCCCTGGCCCCTGTTTAATCAAGCTGACAATTCAACAGATAATATGTCAAAAAGCGACAAAATTGTGGAATTGTCGCGCTTTTGTGACATACTTGTCACTTTTATTAATAGCGCGACAATTCCACAATTTTGTCGCTTTGTGACATATATTTATGTCGAATTGTCAGCTCTATTAAACAGGGCGCAGTAGGCCTTTTTTTTGCCCAGGGGAAATTCTTTATGGATAGATACCCACTAGCCGGGGGAACTGGGTTATGTCAGACTCTTGCTACTGACTAAAACCCCTGGGGTCACCCCAGGGGTTTTAGTCAGTAGCAAAGTTCAGTCAGTTCAGTCAGTAGCAAAGTTGAAAGCTCGCACCGGGCGCATAAAAGGCTAGTTACGGCACTGCTGGGGTGTTCCTCTACATTAGCTGGGTGGACGAGATCATGGCTTCGTTTCGTTCTACAACCCCGTCAGCGCTTATCCTTGCGGACCCATCTTAAGGAAGGGCTGAAGCCCTTTCCTCGTCATCTGAAGGCACCCTGAACACTAGGGTACCTTCCCTCTCTGGACCCTCACAGTGAAGGTAACATACCCCCCAGACACCAGTAGGCATACCATGAGCTCTGTCTCTGGCTCTGGTTTTGAATGTGTGAGTGCTCACCAGAGCATTAAACTGTGTGTGTGACGTTTTGACGTAGGATTTATTTAGTCAACACTCACACAGGCTCAAAACTAGAACCAGAGACAGAGCCAGACAGAGCTTGTAGGCCTACTGGGTTTCGCAAAGTAGGGTATGTCAAAATGGGATACGTGAACCCCTAGGGGTTTACCATTCGACGGCTGGGGGTTCGCACAAGACAGATTTACGTACGTATTGGTTTTTTTTTGTAACTAGCTGATGGAACAAGCATAATGGCCCACCTTATGTTAAGTGGTAACCATCGCCTATAACAAAGCAATAGTTCGTAGGTCATGCACGTCAGGAACGTGCCCTACAATGCACTACCCTGCGTCCATCAACTGGAGGCATACAGATATTCAGCCTCACATGCCAGTAATTTCAATTAATTAATAAGTAATTTAATGGTGGCGTGATGTCATGATAAAAACTAAATACAGAAATTGACTTGATGCTTAGTCAGAATTTAGGTTAAAATTTATCCAAATTACTCCTAAAATTGACCACATTTGTGACAAGAAATAAGCACACCCATCGTTGATGGGTGTGGTTTCTTATTAATATTAATAATAATATATTTCTTTTGGCACTTTCTTTGTTACCTAATATTGTAATAAAACCTTATTTTCTTCTTATGTAGGTAGAAGGGGGGGGGGGATAGAACTAGTTAGTTAGGGGTTCGCTGTCACCTGGAAACTTTAGCAGGGGTACGTGGAGCCGAAATTTTGAGAAACCCTGCATTACACAAAAAAATTCCAATAAAAAAATATTTACAACATACTCGTACCTGCACAAGAAACACACACCTTAGTATGCACAAGAACAACACTGGACGAAGTAACTCGAAGCGATTTGTATTTAGTATGCGTTCGCTTGATGATGCGAGCCAGATCTTTTTGGCCATCATCGCTCAGCAAATCTTCATCCAGCAGGTGTAGATTGTAATTGTGGGGCAGCAAAGGGCCTGGGGGGCATTGCCCGGGAATTTAAATTTAGCCTTTTGGTCACTCGTCGTTTCGGTCAGTCGCCTAGACAACATTTTGAAGACCCGCAATGCCTCAGGTCCCATGGACCCAGAGTCTCAACCCCATGAGATGATACATCTACATTCTACACTAATATTATAAAGAGGAAAGATTTGTACCTATTTTTGTATGTTTGAAATGAATAGGTTCAAAGAGTAATGGGCCGATTTAAAAAATTCTTTCACCAATAGAATGCTACATTCTTCAATTTGACATAGGCTACATTTCATTTTGAAAAAAATTAGGGATCCATGGTAAAATTTGAACAATGTAACCGAAGGTGTAGAAAAATGAGTCTTAAAATGTCTTCGTCGAATGCGCTGCCGAAACTATTAGCGATAGAACAAAATAATGTACAACAATATTGTCTACCCCGTGCGAAGCCGGGACGGGCTGCTTGTAATAAGGAAATTGGCCTTTGCATCTATTGTAAATTAATACAGCGTCAGAGGTAATTTCGCAAGCCCTAATCGCGGAACGCTATAGTTCCTGGGACAGGATTTTAGATGGAATAGGCTTGCCCAGCACCTATACCATCTTGACAGCTTAGGGCGCGTTCACATATAACGTCCGTTTTACAGGTCCGTTTAAACGTATGTATTATTGGCGTATGTAGTTGTATGAGCGAGTTCACACAGAATACAGTATTCCGGATCCAGTAAAAAATATCGATCCGCTAAAATAATCAACAATCCGTTTTACAGGTCCGTTTAAACGTATGTGTTATTAGCGTATGTAGTTGTATGAGCCAGTTCACACCATAATACAGTATTCCGGATCCAGTATACTGATCCGTTTATCGGATCGAAACCGCGCGAGGCTTGGCACGCGGGGGTGCGCGGGGTGTGGGGTGCTGCACACAGCCGCCATTTGCGGCCATTTAATGGATGTATCCAATAACGCCGGGGCTTCCTCAAACGCAGGCGACGATAGTACCAATACAACACAACTCCAGTAGCGACGGATCCGTTAAAAAAGATCCTGTAAATGCTGTGTGAATACTATCTCCAGTAGCGACGGATCCGTTAAAAAAGATCCTGTAAATGCTGTGTGAATACTATCTCCAGTAGCGACGGATCCGTTAAAAAGGATCCTGTAAAAACGGACATTATATGTGAACGCGCCCTTAGTCGGCCTAATCCACAGGAAAGACATGGTCTACATCTACAGGGTTATTCATTATTAGCTGCAAATACTCAGGAATTAGGTTAAACAAATAGAATAAAAAATATTTATGAAATAATTTTTTTAAAATTTGATTTAAAAAAAATCAAGTTTTTGTATCAAAATTTTATTTTTATTGATTTCTTTACGGCTATTGCATAATGATTGCCATGGAGAACAGGACGATGACCCACCCAGGCGGTGACTGAACGCAGAGTATCACTCACGGCGCGCGAGCGCGGATCAAAGGTCAATATAGGTCAGGCGCCAATGATTCCTTTATCGATTTTCTCGGGATTTTCATAACAAAACTTAAAAAAAATCATTTCATAAATATTTTTTATTTTATTTGTTGAACCTAATTCCCGAGTATTTGCAGCTAATAATGAATAACCCTGTATACGTGCGGAGCTGACTAAGCCGCGGGTTTCCTCACGAAATAAGTAATAAGCTCTTGTCTAAAAAGTACTTATATAAGTAATTGTTTCAGGCAATATCGAGAGCACTGGTGGGTCTAGTGATAGCGGCCCCGCCTTCTGATCCGAAGGTCGTGGGTTCAAATCCAGTCGTGTACCAATGAGTTTTTCTGTCGAAAAAAATTATGTGCACTATGCCAGTACTCTCAAAACGGTGAAGGAAAACATCGTGAGGAAACCGGCGTGTCGTAGAACCCAAAAAAGTTCGAGCAACACGTGTCAAGGGTCACGCCAAAAGGGCCCGCCAGTGGCCTACTTGCGGAAAGACCAGCCGCACATCAAGGGCGGATGATAAAACCATTTTTTTTTTCAGGCTATAGGCGCAGTAGTACTAATTATGTACTACAGACAAGGATCTTGTTGTTTCTAAACGATGAACCAGCGGCTAGGACCACAGAAGAAATAATAACTAGGACTCTCTACTAAGAGGGTACAACACAGGCGACTCTCCATACAAACTTAGACCTCTATTTCCTCCCTGGATAATGCCTCTAAGTCTAGAGTAACCATTTTGTCTCATAAAATCCAGATCTGCTATATACGTGCTCGTATGTTTTCCTTTTTTTAACCGACTTCCAATCAAAAAGGAGGAGGTTCTCAATTCGGTTGTATGTTTTTTTTTTTTTTTTTTTTTTTTAATGTTTGTTACCGCATAACTTCGTCATTTGTGAGCCGATTTGAAAAATTATTTTTTTATCTGAAAGGTACTGCTTCCAGATTGGTCCCATTTTAATTTTATTAAAATCGGTGTTGCCATTTTTTTTTAAATAATTTTTTTAATGTTTGTAACTGCATGCCTCCGTCATTTATGAACCGATTTAGAAAATTATTTTTTTATTTGGAAGGTTATTTTTACGTCCAGACTGTCCCAAACAAATTTTATTAAAATCGGTTTAGCCGTTTGGCAATGAAGTCGGTTTCTCAAGTTTTTTAAACTTATAATTATTCAGAAACTTATTGATAAAGAAAATATCACCTCCAATTCATATTTCATATAAATCACATGAGGGTCATATTTTCTTTATCACTAAGTTTCTGAAAAAAAGGAAAACATGCGAGCACGTATATAGCAGAGCTGGATTTTATGAGACGAAATGGTTTTTTCTTTTTTTTTTTATGTAACTAGCTGATGGAACAAGCATATGGCCCACCTGACTTACTCTACTAGAGGCATTATCCAGTGAGGAAATAGGGGACTACGTTTGTATGGAGAGTCGCCTGTGTGATTCCCTCGTAACTGTTTGAAATCATGCCAACAGCTACATTCTACTATCGCACTGCTCGCCATAGGCAGAGAGTTCATCCTCACACCTTAGAGCCTGGGTGGTCGCGCACCGTTCGGTTTCAGAGGAACTTCCTCCCGCGAACACTCAGGCTGTGGAATGATCTCCCTGCTGAGGATTTCCCTAAGGACTAAACCCTAAGGACTAAGATGTCTGTACCTACTATTTCGTATCTTATTTTTATATAAGCTGTGTAGATACTATAGTATAACTTTGAAGCGTAGCGTGTGCTGTCTTTGAAACTTTTGCTTTTGTATTATTGCATTGCATACGTCTGACTAAGTGAAGTGGCACCACACTGGAACTTCACTGCTATTATTTTAGACTATTTTTGATTTGTAAAAGGATCATTTAAAAAAACAGTAGGAACCGAGACGTAGTTTGTTGCCTGTTCTTCTACGCTTGGTCGCGTGGAACTGGCACCTAGACTCACCTAGCTATAAGACGTTTCAAAGTGATTCTTGCATCGTAATGAATAAAAAATTATTGAGTTTGAGTTTTGAGTTTGACTATAGCATGGGGTTCTTCAAAAAGGGCGTTTTAAAGTTTTAAAGGGTCGGCAACGCGCTTGTGATGCCTCTGGTATTGCAGGCGTCCATAGGCTACGGTAACCGCTTCCCATCAGGTGGCCGTAAGCTTGTTTGTCACCTTAGTTGTATAAAATAAAAAAAAGAGCTAAGAACCGAGTTCTATTCCTGGCTACCTATCACTTTGTGTCTTGACGAAAATAAAACAATTTATTTTTCTAAATGTTCTTTATTAAAACATGGCAACAACGCTCTTATTTCACTAAGCTAATTCCAACTTGCAATTTAGGCTTACATTTGCATCAATTAATACTAATATCGAAACACAGATGGCGCTGTTCACAATTTTAAGGGCCTGCATTGTCATGATACATTGTCCCAATCAGATTGACAATAAAAACTTATTCAATCTACAGATTAATTTATCAGACAAATTAAAACATAATCAATCTTATAACTTTTGAAACTATCATGGTTTTACACACTACTTTTATGAAACAACGGCATATTTACCATGATTAAATTTTGTTGAGTTGACTTCCGATATTTCGGCACAGTTGCATGCACCATGATCACGGTTGAACTGAAGTCCACGAGTAAAAGAAATGTTATTGGCAGATAAATCGATCTACCCTCTTTCGCACTCTTTTATTGGTTTCGAGACTACTATTGGTTCCATTCTCACTATTTTGTCGATTTCGAAGTCAACTCATCAAAATTTAATCATGCTAAATATCCCGTTGTTTCATAAAAATAATCCATCTTTTGTGAAAAACAAGGACTATCTTTTTTTATTCGACGAATTCTGTAGATAGAAAATTCACCCTAAGAAGTGATAAAAATAACTATAATATCTTTGGAATAAATAAAAATATAAAATTAATAAACATATTCACATAATCTATACCCAAACTAAGAACAGCTTGCACAGACGGTTACACATTAGGTGACACACCCTATATACATAATACCTACCCATACGTACGAAAGGGTGAAGCAGTGGTGACAACAATATCGCATGATGCGCAAGATTCAACTTCAAGTTTTAATATGGAGTTCAAAAACCGAACTGTTTAGTCTGATGCGTAGCCGTGTGTGAATTATGGGAACAAGGCTGAATAAAACATTTTTTCCTACCGATATGTAGATAAATGGTCACAGTGCCTTGATTTTTTTTTTGACTACAGCATATCTTTAAATACTTACATTTAGCCAACATTTTGATCATAAGGTAACGCGTTTCAAAGAAATTCAGTTTTTTTTATTCACATTCATAATTTACAAATCATTAAGAACACCTTTGAAACTTTTTTTGATCATCATTTACTTTTGATGTTGACTGTACAATATAGCAAGCATGTAGGTACTTATAGTTAAGTATGAAGCTAGCGGTAATTTCATACCTACTATTATCATTCAACTATTATAATTTGTAACTAGTGGTGTTTAGTATTATTTTTTATTTTACACTAAATTACACATTTTACATGAATACACGGATACAGGTCAGACTACACAAAACCAAAGAAAAACGACATTGACTATAGATAGTGCAATTCACGAAGACGCGCCCCTCGCGGGGTGCGGGGAGTTTGCTCCGAGCGGCAGTCGCGAACCGTAGTCTATTCATTGTAGTGTGCGTGTGCACTCATAGTTAATTAGTGTGTACCGATAACACTCAAACATTGACGGAAGCTTGCACACATATACTATAAACGGTTAGGAGGAATAGTGGGGCGCGCCTTCGTGGATTGCACTATCTATACAAGGACATTAAAGCAAGCAGTAAGTAGTCTGATGCGTATCCATGTGTACCTACTTTGTTATTTACATCAAAATTAAAAATGATATTCGAGTCTAATCCAAAAAGTATTAAATAATTAGTTTTTCAATACTCTTTCGATTCGTTTCTTTATTTACTTTACATTTAATTTTGACGATTTGATTTAAAATAAGTTTAAATAATTAAAATAATTCATTTTTTCAATAGCAATAAGTACCTACCTAAGTTTTTTTAACTTAAAAACAGAAATTAAGGTAAAAACAAAAGACCATAGCCAGCTAAGCGTGGGATACAAAACAAAGCTTATTTAATCACAAAATCGTTACAAATAACTTAACACACAATAATAATAGTATCTAGAATTCAAAATATTTGAACAAATATTTGTCTTGAGATAAACAACTGTCAAATATTTAATTGGTCAACTACCGATTCGCGAAAATGGACAAAGAAATGCATTTATTTTCTTGCACAAATTAAGTAATCGTAAATAATAGTAATAAGTAAATAAAAGTTATTTGTTAAACAAGTTGCTTTTTAACCACGTGCTCAATATTTATGACCGCACGAGCAAGCAAAAGATTCTAATTCTAGAATCCTGAGCGTTAGCGAGGGAATCTAAAGAGTAACGAGTACTTAGCTTGCTCGGTCATCAAATGGAGCATGCGGTTAAAAAGCAACTTTGCACTCTTTTATAACAAATAACTATTTTATTATTTTATTATTACAACTGATAATCTATATCTACCTATAATTATAGATTTCAATTATTTTTATAATGTCCCAAAAGTTAAGAGCCGAGCGGGATTTGAACCCGCGACCTTCCCCTACAACACTTGTGTTTTTTTGGGACATTATAAAAATCTTTGTGATTTCCTTGAGTGTAGTAAACACTTTGTAATCAATAAACAATTAGATTTCAATTAATACGGCCAAAACTCTTCATTGATTATAGCTACAACTTTGTTTAACTTTATTACACTGCAAATAATACAACTCTATGTAACGACGCCATATATCCTTCCTCTTCTTCTTTTTCTCCACTAGAGATGTAACTCTTTGCTTGATCCGAATAGAGATGTCCTATTCCCAAAACTGGCTAACACAATGAACTAAAATTTCGACTATTTTGACTATTACACGCCTAGGCTTTACACAACTATAACATTAATACCTATAGTAGTTAGGTTTGAAGGGGCCTACTTTATTAAGCCCTAGATACTTCGCCTGTTCGTCTGTTAATTCGGTCAAGTGTGCGTCGAACGTGGGCAGGTGAAGTGAAGCCACGTATTCGTCCATTTTCTTCGGGAGAAGGTATACATCGGCCTGGGAATATAAATAAATAAATATAACGGACAATCCACGCAACACTATCTAGCCCCAAATTAAGTAGAGCTTGTACACAAGGATGCAGCTCAAGTTACCTAAAAACAAAGACTTACTGCAAGACATAAAAAAAAATGTTTTTTTATTGTTCTTACAATTAACATAATAAAAAGCACTGGTGGCCTAGTGGTAGCGGCCCCGCCTTCTGATCCTAAGGTTGTGGGTTCAAATCTAGTCGTGCACTAATGAGTTTTACCTTCGAAAAATTTATGTGCACTATGCCAGTACTCTAAAACGGTGAAGGAAAACATCGTGAAGAAACCGGCATGACGTAGAACCTAAAAAGTTAAAAAACATGTGTCAAGTGCACGAAAGGAGCCTCTCTGAGGGGCACTTAAAATCCTTTCACCACACTGGTTTGAAAGAACTAGTGACACAATAAGAAGAAGAAGACATAATAAATCGGATTGGTATCTCTTCAGTTAAGTTATAATAACATATTGTATGTGAAAAGTCCCCTCTATTCCGTGGTCTTATAAGAGCTAACAGTGTATAGTCTGATGCGTATCCGTGTGTACATGGGAACAAGATGGCTGGTATAATACTTTAATGTAGTAAATACATATTATTACAAAATACAATATAACACACAGAGCACAAGCATCTGCGTTCACCACACAAATATTTGTTCTCGGTGCGGATCAAACCCACGACCTACTAAGGCAGAGCTACTACCAACTGAGCTGAGAGGCCAGTCAACTAGTAGAGAATAAATATTAGATTTTTAATGAACCGAGGATCGAGGGGAGTAGAGAATATTGGAGGAGACTTTTGTCCAGCAGTGGGACAGTGTAGGTTAGCAAAAAAAATATATTGACAGACATTTCAGCGCCATCTAGACCTAAGCTAAGTTTTTATGTTGTGCTGACGTTTAAGTGAGTGAATGAGTGGGTGAATTATGTGAGTGAATGAGTGGGAAATGGGCAACTAAGAGAGGTAATGAGTGAGTTAATAAGTGGTTGAATGAGTGGGTGTGTGAGTGAATGATTGAGGGGGGAATGAGTGAGTATCAGCCCTTCTATTCCTGCATCATTTCTCGTTCGGGTAATCGCGGAATGCGCATTCGATTTGAAAATTTTTCAAACAAAAAACAACTCACTGTGGATTTAGCAATCGCCTGAACGGTGTTGAAGAAATAGCAGGGCAGTAAGTGAATATGTTGACGAATAAGTGAAGCAATGACAATGAGTGATAGAATGTGTGAGTAAATATGTGAGTGAATGTGAGAGAGACTGCGTGAGTGAATGTATCAGTGAATGTTTGAATGAATGATTTGAATGGGAGGATGAATGATAAACTACAAAACTTGGCGCCATTATCTTGACAACCATGCCAACCAGTGAGTAACTACTAATTAGTAATTACCTTGTATCGATGCTGCGGTGCGTTGTACAACTCGATAAGCGCCAGTGCTTGTGTGGCCGCCGTCACAGACACCACGAAGGATGGTAGTGACGAACAACACAGGTTGGCGAGGCGACCTTCTGCCAGGAGGACTATGCGCTTGCCGCTGGGCCAGATTATGTGATCTACCTGAACGTAAATATGAACAAAATTCAGTAATCGTAAAAAGGTTGTTGAAAAAGTGATTGCTTAAAAAGTGATGATGAAAGTAAAAGTAAGTGATCGCTCTCCACTCGGCCAGATTATGTGATCTACCTGAACGTAAATATGAACAAAATTCAGTAATCGTAAAAAATGTTGAAAAAGTGATTGCTTAAAAAGTGAAGATGAAAATAAGAGTGTGACTGCTTGCCATTCAGTCAGATAATGTAGTCGACAGAACGTAAATATGAATAAAATTCAGTAATTGTAAGGGCCTCTTCAAGGCAAGAGTGAGTGAATGGGAAACCAAAGGATGGTCTTTATCATGTAAAAGAATAGGAAAACAAAACAAAAGTGAACGTGCTAATACGGAAAGTGAAAGTGCTTATAGAATAAGTGATAGTGATAGTTACTGTCACCTGACTCCGCACTCGTTCCCACAGCAGGTCCGGCGTCCTGAGTGAATGAACGTCGATCTCGGTGTTACTGTGGCCCATGTTGCACACGCAACAGCCGTTCTTCATTCGTTCCATGTGGTCACGTGTGACTACGCCTTTATTACCAGTCGCTGTTATCACTATGTCCACTGCTCTTATTACCTGGAAAAGTAAATTAATAATAGTAATAAATAAAAAATAAAAAAATATAATAATAAATATTGTAAACAATCCACGCAACACTATCTAGCCCCAAACTAAGCAGAGCTTGTACTTTGGGAACCAGATAGCTGATACAATGCTTAAATACCTACATTTTTATTGCAAATACATACTTAGAATACAATACATGTTATGCGAGTGAATGAAGCGAAAGAGGTGTGTCAGGATCGTAGCAAGTGGAAATCCGTGATCTCTGCCTACCCCCATGGGAATAAGGCGTGATTTTATGTATGTATGTATGTATGAATACAATACAACACCCAGACTGAGAACAAACATCTGTGTTCACCACACAAATATTTGTTCTCGGTGTGGATCGAACCCACGACCTACGGCGCAGAAGGCAGAGCTACTAAACTGATCTGCGAGGCCAGTCAAGTTTAGTTTCATCCAAGCATATAACCCACCTAATGTTAAGCGGTAACCATGGCCTATAAGTAAGCATTGCCTCATAGGTCACACACATCAGGAACGTGCCCTACGATCCACCGCCCTGCGTCCATCAACTTGAGGTATACAGATGTTCAGCCTCACGTGGCAGTAATGTGACCGGCACCCACACCCTTCAAACCGAAACACAGCGATGCTGCTTCACGGCAGGAATAGGCATGGTGGTAGTACGCACCCCCACGAGACACACACAAAGAGTTCTACTACTACAGCTAAAGTATGAACTAACCTCATTTAACTTGACAACTCTAAACCCGTCCATAGCCGCTTGCAAAGCACATATTGGATCGATTTCTGTGACGTAAACCTGTAAAAAACATTATATTTTAATTAAAAATAGGTGTTTTGACCCGCTTATAATAAATATTCGGGACAATCTACATAGCACTATCTAGCCTCAAACTAAGCAGAGCTGGTACGATGGGAACCGGTTGGTATAATGCTTTTTCATGAACATAAGAACGATTGAGTGAATGGCTGAGTGTACGACAGAGAAAATGAATGAGTAAATAAGTGAGCGAGTGAATGAGTGACAAAGAGTGTCATGTGCAACAATACTTGAGTTGAGTCCGAGTCAAGCTTCAAGCGTAATATTTTGACACTTTTCAATAGATAACTGTCAAAAAATCTTTGTTTGAGGCTCCTCTCAGACTAAAGCATTTTTTCTGCATGCGGGCTTTTTATTTATTTATTTATGAACGCACAAAACACATTACAACCACAAAATAACTAAAAACTAAAATATTACATTTTTGACCTTGATTGTAACGTAACACATGCGCGTACAGAAAAGTTATAACATAGACGAGTAAAGAGAACAACGTATACATAGTAAGCTAATATTATTCTTAAGAAGTATGGAAGTAAAGGTATTTAAATTTAAATTTGCAAGTAGTTAGTCATAAGATGCATAAGCACTATCTAGGGCCTAGATAGTGCCTAGCCTAGATTCTAGGCTGTTTAAAATAGAGGATGTTCTTAAGTGCCTCAATAAATTAACTAGTGAGTAAATGACTTATACACATTCTACTACACCTTCAAGCTTGGTAGCATCTTGTGCTTGACAACTTCAATAAAAATCAAAGATGGCGCGCTTATTGATTGAGTGATTGGCTGAATGATCTGAGTGAATTGCTCAATAAATGAGTGACAGAATGACTGTGTACCGAAAGTAAATCTATACTAATAAAGAGGAAAAATTTGTATTTTTGTGTGTACGTCGGTAATAAATAAACTCAAAAACTACTTTGATTTTGGATTGGAAAACTACATTCACTCTGAGTAACATAGGCTATATTATTAGACGACACCGACCCTGATAACGGCACCAGCAACCGACCGACTATATAAAGCGCGCCGCTGCCACCGCGCGCTCATTACTTTCCGAGACTTTGTGCTATGCAGACGTTTTTGTGTTGAATTAGTGTTCATTTGTAATTATAATTTGTATGTGCCATTTAATGTTAATTTCAATGTAAAAATAAATGTTTAGTTAGTTCGAGAATTGTTTTTAAAAAAAGTGCTTTTATGCTTCTCTCCTAAAATCAGAAGTGGGATAGATTCTCACTCCCACAGTAAAATCAGTTGTTTTTCAATCATTTTACAAAATATCCATTC
This sequence comes from Thera britannica, assembly GCA_939531255.2. NCBI lineage: Eukaryota > Metazoa > Arthropoda > Insecta > Lepidoptera > Geometridae > Thera > Thera britannica. The sequence continues at coordinate 5,923,633 of OW618052.2, forward strand.
GGTTATCTGGTTTTGGTAAAACGTCCGCAAAGTACAAATTCAACTACCCTCTTTTTGCTGTTTTTTTTCGTGAAGGTTGTGTTTGTGGTTTTATATCGTGTTTTTGTGGTTTTATATCGTGTTTTATTGAAGCAATCTTGGTGAAAATGGATAGATCGTCTCGGTCTCGTTCTCGTTATCATCGCTCCCGCAGCCCGCGATCTAGGCGTTCGGACAGCAGGCATTCGCGAAGGCGCCGCTCGCGCAGTTCTTCGCGAGGGTACACCCCGCGACGTACACTGCGTTCTAGCCGTAGTCCAAGCCGCCGCAACGCTGCTAGCCGTGCTGACGGTGAACGAAGGCGATCGCGAAGGCATGCGCCTCGACGAGAAACACGGTATCGTAGTCCAAGTTCAAGCTATACTCATGTAAGCAGCCCTGACACAATGTATGACCGCGACCGACGCCGTCATTTGTTTATTGTTTATTTGTTTATTTATTAGGATCACCAAGAAATAATACACAAAAATTAAAATTAGATCGAGCAAAAAAAATATCCTTCCCCGTGCTTATCCACTGAAGGCAACCACAGCTAACACAGGTATTATAAATAGTTAATAATAATGATCAAATTGAATGAATGATAATAATATAAATGTATCTAAGATAATAAGGTAGGAACAACATTGTAAATGATTGAAATAATGACAGCAACAAAATAGGACACATAGGTATAGAACTTAGCAAAATAAAATAAAAGCACAGAAATCATAAAACAGGACACTTAGGTAAAGAACTAACAAACAAAATATCAACACAGGAATCGTCATCAAAGTTAAATAGAAATAGCACACATGCACATGGTAATTATAATTATGTCAATCACATTATGGCAACATTTGGTCAAAAAAATAGTATCAATACAATAAATCACTGTCATGAAAATAAAAGAAATCCACTTGGCTCCAAATACAAAAAAATAATAATAATAATATTGTCAATATGGACCTTAACGCGCGCTGATTGTATTCAAAGTTCAGCTGTAAATTTATAACCCGATTAAATCTAATTTGTGAGATGTTGTTTAATTTTCGCTTTATAATTGTGCAATTTATCATTGAATATGTCCACATCAATGGATTTGGGAAGATAATTGTAGCTCCTGAACATCCTAGTGAGAGGCGAGTTACAACTAAGGTTAGTTTTATGAGCAGGTTCCCTAAACAGTTTGTAAGTACACAAACGAGGAATGCGACTAGGAGCCCAAATATTGGCTTTTGCAAGAAGGTCGGGACAGTCCACCATACCATTCATGAGTTTATAAAGGAACACTAAGTCATGATAATTCCGCCTGCTTTCAAGTGTCATGATATTGAAGTGTTTTAGTCGTTCCTCATACGACCTTAGTGAGCGTGAATTTCCGGAACTATAAGACAGACTTATAACAAACTTTTTCTGCACTCTCTCCACTCTTTTCTTATGCACTTCATAGAATGGAGACCACACTTGAGGACAGTATTCAAGAATGCTTCTCACTAGCGTATTAAAGAGCAAGATTTTAGTGGAAGGACGTTTGAAGAACTTTGTGTTACGGTTGACAAAACCTAGCATTCTCATTGACCTAGTAACAATATTGTCTATGTGAGAATTGAAGCTAAGTTTACCGTCCATCTGGACACCGAGGTCACGCAAGTGGTCAACTTTATTTAATGGAATGTTATCTATAGTAAAATCACTTGATAGAAGATTCTTGTTTCGAGTAAATGTCAATTGATAGCACTTTTTTACATTCAAAGACATTCCATTTTGCTCACACCAGTCCACCATTCTATCGATGTCTTCCTGAAGCAACTTACAGTCAGATGCGTTGTATACAGGCTTTAAGATTTTAAGATCATCGGCGAAAAGAAATGCTTCCGAGTTTTCAAAGCAGTCAACCAAGCTATTGACAAAAATCAAAAATAAAAGGGGCCCCAGATGCGAGCCCTGGGGAACTCCAGATGGAGCGGTAAAAGACTCCGAAGATGCTCCAAGCATTGCAACGTGTAATTGACGGTTACTCAGGTAAGAACCAAGCCAGGCAAGCAGTGAACCCCCAACACCCAACTCAGAAAGTCTTTGTATCAGTATCCTATGGTTTACCCTGTCAAATGCCTTGCTAAAATCTGCATAAATTACTTCGACCTGAGTCCTTTTGTCCACTTTATCCACCAAGGTCTCTACAAAGGATATCAAATTAGAGTTGGTTGACCGATTCGGCATAAACCCATGCTGTTTGGTGGTTATAGAGCGATTGACGTGTCGGCTGATATTTGGATAAACTAATGATTCAAAAAGCTTTGCGAAATGCGATAAGATTGATATTGGCCGGTAATTCCTGATATCTTGCTTCGAGCCGTCTTTAAAAACCGGCGTAATCTTAGCGATTTTCCAGGTCAAAGGAAATTTACCGTCTTACAGTGACTTATTGTAGATAAAAGTTAAAGCCGGAGATAACTGCTCCGCGCATCGGCGAATAAATATCGGAGGAAGACCATCGGGACCCGGACCCTTACTCAAATCAATGTTTTTGAGCCTATCATACACCATCCGATTTGTAAAGCTGATACCGTTGAGTGTATTTGGTTCAATGCCACACCGTGGTGCCGCGATATTTGGAACGTTACCCATGCTGTCGTTACAATAAATAGAAGCAAAGTTTTTGGCATGCAAGCGGCACATTTGAATGTGACTGTTAGCAACCTCGGAGTCCAAATACATTGATGGTGGGATGGAGTTATCGTCACCACGTTTCTGTTTGATATATGTCCAGAAATTCTTTGGATTCAAAGTAATACTGTCCTCGATAACGGCGTGGTAGTTTTTAAAATCATCCTTAAATAACTTTTTACAGAGAGACTCCACGGAATCATGTTCGACTTTATCCAATGGGTTCTTGTATTTTTTAAATCGAATCCACAGCTTACGTTTTTCGCTCAGTAATCTTATTAGACTTTGCGAGAACCAAGTGGGCCATTTTACGCTTTTCGGCCTACTAAGGGGTATATTAACAGCAATTATGTCATTTAGCTTTGAGTAGAATACATCCGCAACTTCATCGACATCAGCGATACCGCCCAATAAGCAATCCCAATTGATTGCGTTAAGTTCGCATCTAATAACGTCATAGTTTGCCTTGAAATAGTTACGTCTGGGTTGAAAATTTGGTTTGGGAGCTTTGACTAAGTCAATATTCAATTCAAATTCCAAGGGGGGATGATTTGCATCCACAATACTTAAAGGGCTTGTGGATCGCTGAACGTCTAGTTTTGGCGTAGTAGAAAAAACCAAGTCCAAAAGCCTAGAATTATTATTTGCAACTAAATTAAACTGTCTCAGTCCATGCTGTGACTGAAATACTGATACCAGATTGCCATCAGACCTGTCACTCTGAACAAGGGAGGCAAAGCGCTCTGCCGTACCACTACTGGACTCTGACCACTGAAGTTTAGACAGATTAAAATCTCCCACGATCAAACACTCTGAGCATCCACTCAAATGCTCACCTATGCCGTCTAGGACCTGCTGAAGACCAGCCAACGTGATTGGTGGCGGAGCATAGATAGCGCAGATGCAAAATTTTACTTTAGCTGGACTAGTTTTGGACTCGATTATCACCCATAAATCCTCAAAAGTGTCACTCTCATTTTCAATAACCCTATACGAGCAGAACTCTTTACTAACAGCTATCATCACTCCACCTCCACCCTTCTTAGATGTAGGCTTCGAAAGATCTCGTGCACGCCTATAGACATTATAGCGATCATCAAACAACTCCGCGTCAGCTACATTATTTTGGAGCCAAGTTTCAGTTACAATTATTATGTCATAGTCATTAATAGATACATTACTGAAAAAGTCGTGTATTTTAGTGTTCAGACCTTGGGTGTTTTGGTAGTAGCACTTTAGTGAAATTTTAGTCCTGTTTGGGACTGAAGTTTCCACGCACGCCAAGGTCTGTTTCTCGTTTCATAAGTTATTTATTTGGCTAAAGTCTCTAATCGCCACTGCCTGATCCCTCTCGCTTTTCCTGACGAAAACTCTTCCTCCTCTCACCCAGACGAATTTATAGTCCTTTTCCTTTGCCTGTAGTCTGGCAGCTCTATGAAGCTCCTTGTTGCGTGGTGACAAATGTTCCCCTATATAGACAGGTCTAGAGATACCGCTTACTCCTAAATGATTCGAATGCAGCTTCGCTTCAGGGTTTTTTTTATTGAATTTTATCACCGCTGCCAGAAAGTTGTCTCTAGTTTTAGGGCAATTCAACTTGACCACTATTGAACGTGGGCGGGAACTATTAGGGTCCATTTTTGCAGTTCTTGTGCAAAGGTGGATGTCACTCTCTTGGAGTTCGAAAACGACTGTCTTTGCCAATTGCTTGACTATTGTGATGAGGTTTTCAGAGGTCTGCTCCGGAACACATTGGATCTCCAAATTAGCGCCTCGAGAATACTGCTCAATTTGTTCTAGACGATCATTTACATCACTATTGGAGTTTTCAAGGGTCTGTACTTGTTCCTGAAGTTTTATGATTTTCTCAGATTTTATCTCTAAGCTTACCTTGAGATCCTCATAGCTATGACTTATAAAATCAACAGTTTCTTTGAATGAGGTCACTTCATTTTTTAATGTTGTAATCTCAAATTTGAGCTCTTTCAACTCTGATGAAATACTTTCTCTTATGATCATTCTGATTTCATTCGTCAAAGAGCTGCGCATTTCCAATCTTATCGCCTCTACAATGTCTTCCTTGGTAAGACAGTTGTGTTTGAGTTCGTCTTGCATTGTGATGTGTGAGTCATTAAAGTTTTCCTTTGGCCGTTTCCTCTGGGTGACCCACGAAGGAGAATTGGATGCGCTCACAGTAACAGGTCTATCAATCGACATTGAAGAACGTACAGGCGTGTCTAGTTGGTTCCCTTTTTTTTGGTGCCGGCAGCAATCTGGGCATACCCAGGCAGTTTTCTGTGATGCTGAAAAACCCATAAATGCGGTCTCTGTGATGCACAGGCATAAGTAATGATACGACAATGCGCATTGCCTACAAGTCATAGCATCATCATTGCCAATAGTAGATCGGCACGCTCCGCAGCTGGGCATTTGGCCGTGTAGCATTGTGTCGTGTGGCGACGTAGAAAGAAGAAAAATATATTAAAAAAAAAAAAAAAAAAAAAAAAGTACAAAAAGTGCGCTTCGTTCACGGGGTTTGAGCGCCCATGCAGCGACACGAAAGTCGGCGTACGCAACCGCTGAGCTACGGAGAGATTCCTTAGGCGTGCGAAATTTGACGTTTAGTTGGTACGTGAAGTAAAAAGGCTTTTAGTGACGAACCAATGGCAGTCCGTATGAGTAATCCATTGTTTGCAGTCACTACAACGCACTTACCCCCGAATACTGAAACGCAACTCAGATTTAAGCACGTCTCAAGCGACGAATATTTGACAGATTTTCATTGAAAACTGTCAAATATTCGTCGCTTGAGACGTGCTTAAATCTGAGTTGCATTTCAGTATTCGGGGGTGTGTCACTCACAATTTTGCAAACCTTTACGATTTTGATACTGAGATCACACTGTTATTTTGAGGTTTTACTCCACGAACATCAGTAATACTGTAGAACTGGTTAGTCTGTCACTAGTAATATAACTTTCGAGATTAGATTTGTACTTTTTGCAACTTAAATCATTAAAATGATGGAGCGTAAACAACAACACGTCCTGCTTCAAATTAATCAAACTACCCTCACGTACTACCCTCATCGTAGCTATCGAAGCCAGAGCCGTCGTCACGGTCGGCATAGCCACGAGTCCTGGGGTACCATCATGTCTCGGTTACATGCTTTAGAGACTCGCGCGCAACCGGTTGATTCTGCTGGGCCCTCCTTAGGGACCGGTACCGAGCAAATAGTGGAGGCTATACAATCGCTAAAATCGGTGAGTACACGTAGCTATTACGTCTCAAATTTCGATCCTAATATTCACGAGGTAGACGCGTGGTTCGCTGAGGTAGATAGGGCTAAGGTGAGCAACCACTGGGATGATCACGAGTGCCTGTCTCGCATCGGAAGTTGTTTGAAAGGTGACGCAAAATCATGGTTAGACGAGTGGGTTACTAGTGACCGCTCTTGGAGTAATTTTAAAAATGATTTTAAATGCTTGTGCATAAATAAAATAGACACTGCCAACATTCTATTCGAGGTGATGTCAACCGATTCAAACAAATTTCGTACCTACGCGGAATATGCCCGAAAATCTTTGCTCCGCTTACGTATTGTTAAGGGTCTCAGCGACGAGCTTATCACATCTATTGTACTGCGTGGTATTAAAGATCCACACGTGAAAGCCACTGCAACAAACGCTAAGCTAGTTCCAAATGATCTAGTCAACTACCTATCTACGTTTTTGAAACCTGGGAAGGAGGTGGTCGCCGATGGCCAAGGTACACGTCACTCAGGGTCTCGTAATGACGGTAGCGGCAAGACGCAAAGCAACAAGCGTCCTTTTCGGTCGTCTCACCCCAATCCCAGTTGCTATACATGCGGTGAGCCGGGGCATAAGTCGGCGAGCTGTTCTAAAAAGCAAAAATCTACTGATACAGGTAAAGATAGTGAACCCAAGTCTGCCGATAACCAGAAATCTGGCTCACCATGTGCCTACTGTAAGAAGACGGGCCACCACATCAGTAGATGTTTTGCGAAACAACGGACTGAACAACGTAACAAAAGTAACGTTAACTTTTGTTCGACCCCTGTGCAAAAAGGTACCGATGTAGTAGTAGGTGTCATTGAAGGTATACCTGTCGACATTTTGATAGATAGCGGCGCGATAGATGTTTCACTTATTTCTTCGTCAGTGGTGAACCATTTCTCGTGTCGACAAAAGCCGATAAAACGTCAAATTAAAGGAGTAGGTGAATCTGTGACTTCTGTACACTCATACGTCACCCTTGTCATCGAACTAGACGGCATATCATTGGAAGTTGACTTATTGGTGGTACCTAGTGAGTGCATGAATGCCCCAATTATAATAGGTACGGATGTGCTGAATCGTGATGGTGTGACATACGTTAGAACGAAAAATTCTCAGCGCATAACACGTGATGTCACGCACCTAGTGGCATCTGCTGTGGAGACAGACGAGCAGCGTCCTATCAAGACGTCGGTGACAGGTGACGACTTGAACGAGCTAACTGCTATCTTGGATGAATATGCTGAATTTATGATCTCAGGTACAGCCACTTCTACGGTCACTACAGGTTCTATGCACATTCAAGTAAATAGCGATAAGCCGGTGTACTATCGCCCTTACAAGATGTCACACGATGAGAAATTAAAGGTACGTGACATTACAAAGGATCTTCTTGCCAAAGGTATCATACGTGAGTCGGAGTCTCCCTACTCGAGCCCAATTTTACTAGTGAAAAAGAAGGATGGCTCCGACCGCATGTGCGTTGATTTCCGTGCTTTGAATCGAATAACAGTTAAGGATCGATACCCGCTACCTCTAATTGATGACCACATTGACCGGTTAGGTAAAGCCAAATATTTTTCGACCTTGGACATGGCTACTGGCTTTCACCAGATTTGCCTTGATGAGTCTTCCATTCCCTTGACTGGTTTCGTAACCCCGGAAGCTCATTACGAGTATTTAAAGATGCCATACGGCTTAGCCAATGCTCCTATTGTCTATCAACGGATAATAAGTAAAACATTGCGTGACTTAATAACAGAAGGTAAGGTATTGGTGTACATTGACGATTGCTTGATACTCACTTCTTCAATCAAGGAAGGTTTGGAGGTGTTGCGTAACGTGCTTTCAATTTTAACAAATGCAGGTTTCTCCATTAATTTGAAAAAGTGTTCGTTCTTGTGCACTGAGATCGAGTACTTGGGTCGCGTTATATCAAACGGTGAAGTGCGGCCAGCCACAAGTAAAGTTCAGGCTCTTGCCGACTCTGCCGTGCCAGTAAATGTCAAGCAGGTTCGACAATTTTTGGGGTTAGCCGGGTACTTTAGGAAATACATTCCTAACTATTCTACCAGGACTGCTTGTATTGCGCGTCTCACTTGTAAGGATGTTGAGTTTTGTTGGGGCACTGAACAAGAACTTGTACGCCAAGAGATTATCACCATCTTAACCAGTGCACCTGTACTGGCAATATTCGACCCGGACTTGCCTGCCGAGGTTCACACAGATGCAAGTAGTCTTGGATATGGCGCAATTTTACACCAAGTTCATAAGGATGGTAGCAGACGTGTGGTGGCTTACTATAGCCAGGTTACGAAGGGTGCTGAGGCAAAATACCATTCTTATGAATTAGAAACCCTAGCCGTGGTCAAAGCTTTAAAACATTTCAGGCATTATCTGATAGGCGTACAATTCACTGTAATTACTGATTGTAACGCTCTGAAGGCGACACAAAACAAGAGAGACTTGTTACCGCGTGTGGCAAGATGGTGGATCTTTCTACAAGATTATGATTTTCAGATAACGTATAGGAAAGGAGCCATGATGCCACACGCGGATTATCTGAGCCGCAACCCATGTGTTAATAATATTGACCGTCCTCGTAATTGGGCTCAAATTGCCCAAGCAGGTGATGAGGAGACTCAAGCTATGATGCAGTCGTTGGAACAAGGTCAGTTGAACCCATCAAAATATGTGAAACAAAATGACATCCTCTATTACCGTTACACGGCAACGGGTGAAGAACCAAGGCTTCTTTGCTACATACCTAAGGGTCATCGCTTGAGCCTCCTCCGCATCTTCCACGACGAGCATGGTCACATTAGTGCGGATAAAGTAGTAGATTTGATCTTAAGACATTTCTGGTTTCCTGGTCTTAGACAATTTGTTGTAAAATACACGGCTCACTGTTTGACATGTATCGCCCACAAGCGTGTACCACGCGCACCGTTGCAGCCTATCACTTCTTGGAACAAACCTGATGTTCCATTTGATACACTACATGTAGATGTTTTGGGACCTCTCCCCGTGTCAAAAGGTTACAAGTATGTCATGCTTGTGGTCGATGCATTCACAAAATTCTGTTTGTTAATGCCTTTAAATCGTCAGGATGTTGACGAACTTAAGCGTGTATTTAAGTTAGTGATGTCATTGTTTGGTACACCTAAGCTAATTGTATCGGATAGGGGACGTATGTTTGAGTCAGCGGGCTTCACATCTTGGATGCAAGTTTTGGGCGTGCAGTTACATCGCATTACACCAGAAATGCATCACGCTAACGGTCAGGTCGAGCGTTATGTCCGTACGGTTCTAAATATGCTGCGAATCGTTGCCAGTCAACAAAAGAACGAGTGGGCTGATGAATTATGGCAGTTGCAGCTTATTCTAAACTTGACAAAGCAGAAAACCACACAGACATCTGCCTTAAACCTGTTGGTCGGTCACGAAAGTGCTACGCCTGCGATACGATCCCTGATAAGAGACATTGCTATTAACCAAGGAGCAGTCAATCGAGAGTCTAGACGAGAGATGCTCAGACAGAGGACGGCCGAACGGTTGGTGAGAAACCAAGCTCAGCAAGATGCGGTTGTCAATGAAGACAGGCGTCCACCTCGAGTATTTCAAGTAAATGACACGGTTTTTGTCATCAAGTATGCTCAGTCCCAAGGAAAGCTGGACCCTGGTATGAGAGGACCCTACCGAGTTGTTAAGGCCCTTTCTAATGACCGATATGAACTGAAGTTACTTGCTGGAGCGTATGGGAAGACTTCCTATGCGGCTGCTCAGTTCATGGTGCCTTGGAGAGGAGAGTGGACTCCTGAAACGTGTGCTGCCTTTTTTGAAGGTGGGCTTGAAGTCTATGTGGTATGCAAACTTTAAAGCGCCTATGCCTGTAGCCACCGTGAGGTACGCGAACTGTCTGGAGCCTATGCCTTATTGATACGGTGCGAAAGCTTTTCGGTATGCGAACTGTTTAGAGCCTATGCCGGAGAGTCGCTGAGTGGCAAGCAAACTTTAAAGCGCCTCTGCCGTGTGAGTGCTCAGTGTTCGTCATTTTTCTTACTGGGCAACCTTACAGTATGTGCGTACCGTACATATTGGTTGACCTTATACTTTTCCTAAGTGCGTACTGTACATACTGGGCAACCTTACATTATGTGCGTACCGTACATATTGGTTGCCCTTGTAGGTACTTTTCTTATGCGCGTGCCATACATACTGGCCGGCCTTATACTATGTGCGTACCGTACATACTGGTCGACCTTATACTTTTCTTAGCCGCGTACCGTACACACTGGTCGACCTTATATTTTTCTTAAGTGCATGTATTACATACATGCTAGTCGACCCTATATTTTTTTATTTTGATTAGGGACTGTTGGTTTGTGGTTCACAAGGATTATAAATCAACACCTTCCTAATTACTTCATTCTGCCTGGTGTTAGGTGATGGTGTTCTTAATTTTGACTAATAGCCTAACCTAACTAACATGGTCTAATGTTGTATTCTTGGCAATCTGGTAACATTGTGAAACTCATTTCAGATGCAACCGATGATTCGGACTGTCCAGATGATGTAGTAGATGATCAGCTTGCAGACTCGCCTAGACCAGAAGCTAACCAGCCAGGGCCCTCATCGCGGCCAGATGAGACTGAACCAGGGCCATCGTGTAGATCTCTTCCTGTACTCGACGCTGACTTATTAGCAGAGCCTGACAGGGACGTCAGGGTGTCAGGAGAGGCCGTATTAGACGACACCGACCCTGATAACGGCACCAGCAACCGACCGACTATATAAAGCGCGCCGCTGCCACCGCGCGCTCATTACTTTCCGAGACTTTGTGCTATGCAGACGTTTTTGTGTTGAATTAGTGTTCATTTGTAATTATAATTTGTATGTGCCATTTAATGTTAATTTCAATGTAAAAATAAATGTTTAGTTAGTTCGAGAATTGTTTTTAAAAAAAGTGCTTTTATGCTTCTCTCCTAAAAATATTATATTTTATGCGTTTTAAAAATAAACGTCCAACCGTGCGAAGCCGGGACAGGCTAATGATGAATAAATTACAAAGTGAATGACTGACTGTGTGAATGATGAATGAATGACAGAGTAGATGAATGAAATAGAAAATGAATTAATGACTTACAACACATCCCAATGCCTTCAGAGCCTGGCAGCATCCCTTGCCGACCTCTCCGTAGCCGCAGACAACCGACTGTTTGCCGCCAAACATCAAATCCGTGCTTCGTTTCAAAGCGTCTATTATACTTTCCCTGTAAAAATTAAATAAAATCTCAATTTTATTATGTATTGCTTTTGTGAATTAATAGTAGACTGTTATACAAGCGCATTAAGTGAGCTTTTGCGAACAAGATCGCAAGGGCGCTAATGGATCGAGTGCACCCGAGATAAGCGAGCGAGGGCGTTTATAGTTCGAGGGTGCAATAGCTACTTACGACCGAGGTAAGCATTCTACTTCACATCATTCATGTGAGGTAAATAAAACATTTAAATAGCTTTAAGACAAAATACTTTTATTCAAGAAAACCAATTTTATTAAAATTAATAGTAAAATATTTGCACCACTGTGTATAATAATATAGACTCTTATTTTTTCAATAAAAAGTTTTCATATCTTTTTGTAAGAAAAGAGATTGCTTCACCAAGGAGTTTCGCATAGGTTGAACTATAATGACATATCAAGCATACCTAGTGTGACGGTAAAGTGATTTGACTTACCGGCAAGAATAAAGGTTGTCGAACTTAGTCTTGGTGACGGAATCGTTCACGTTCATAGCTGGCACCACTAGCTTGCCTGCTTTGCTTAGCTGGTATAGTCTGTGGACGCCGGTCACACTCTCTTCTACTATACCTTTGGGAAAGAGATGACATTTCTCAACAATTTGGCAGAATTAAATAATAAAATAAAATAAAATAAGCCTTTATTTCTCCGACCAAAACAGTTTTGCTTAACCTAACTTATACTAATCCTACTTACTAAATATACTAACTAAGCAAAAGTTTGCAGAATTAAATAAATAAATATAAATATTATAGACAATCCACACAACACTATCTAGCCCCAAACTAAGCAGAGCTCGTCCTATGGGAACTAGATAGCTGATGTAATACTTATATTATACATATTTTTTTTGTAAATACTTAAGTACTTTGAATACCTATAATATTACGCCCAGACAGAAAAGAAACATCTGTGTTCACCACATAAATATTTGTTCTCAGTGGGGATCGAACCCACGGCCTACGGCGCAGAAGGCAGAGCTACTACCGACTGAGCTGAGAGGCCAGTCAAAAGAACAGAAGGCAGAAGTAAGCAGGTAGATGCTGCATACTTTGATCTTGAAAAGGCTTTCGATATACAATCATGTATTCCTAGACCTACTGTTGAGGATGTAACATTGGTTTTTATTGAACCATAAGTTATTTCTTACGATTTTGCGAGTAAAATGCGCGATCGTCAGCGATTTGGGTAACATGAATGATTTGTTTCAGTTTCCTATCATACAAGGTCGGGAGTTAGTCAGGGCACAATTTTAGGCCCGTTCTTGTTTTCCATTTGAGTGTCTATCTATTTGTTAATTCATCTGTTTGTCTGAGGATACAACTCTCTGCCTTCTGCGCCGTAGGCCGTGTGTTTGATCTCCACCGAGAACAAATATTTGTGTGGTGAACACAGATGTTTGTTCTCTGTCTAGGTGTCATATTGTATTCTTCAAATTGTTTCCTCAGTATGAACTAGGTAATGTAGTATGAAAGTAGGATTTTTCTCCATCCTTTTCTATCACGTAAAGACTTTTCTTTATATTCCAGATTCGACAAAATATTCTTGAACAGAATGCTCCTAAACGTTCTGTATTCTTTAACATTCTGGAATGGGGCTTCGCTACTAGATTTATAATACCTTTAATGAACTTGAAAGCCTGAGGATGTTTCTTCAGCATGAGATGCGTGGCGTCTCCTCCGTCGTCGAGGATGACGTTGGGTTGCCAGGCGGCCGTCGGCGCACAACACTGGTCTATGCACCACCAGAAGGCTTCCTCGCTCTCTCCGCGCCACGCGAATACTGAGAAACCTGGATGAAGAAACTTTATTGAAGAAATTCTCAAATCTTCTTCTTCTTCTTAATGAATGGCATCTGTCCTTTTAGGATCAATTTTGCCAGTGTCGAGTAGTTTAATGAGAATGATGTTAAAATATTACATAGATAAAATACTTTTCCGTCAATTCGTCAGTCTTCTGTCAAAGTCGGGCCTACCGGAATGAAAAATTTTACAGTGACAATAAAAAAAAAAAAATTCAGAAAAAAAATCAGAGAAGTTTGTTAATGACAGATGACCTGTGGTTAATGACAATAAATCCTTATTAATATTATAAATGCGTTTGTAACTCTGTCTGTCTGTCTGTCTGTCCGGCTTTCACGGCAAAACTACTGAACAGCTTTAAAAGAAATATGGCACACAGAAAGTCTAGAGACTCTTGAGCCTGAAGATAGACATAGGCTACTTTCTATCTATCTATAGATAGTGCAATTCACGAAGACGCGCCCTCGCGGGGTGCGGTGCGTTTGCTCCGAGCGGCAGTCGCGAACCGTAGTCTATTCATTGTAGTGTGCGTGTGCACTCATAGGTAATTAGTGTGTACCGATAACACTCAAACATTGACGGAAGCTTGCACACATATACTATAAACGGTTAGGAGGAATAGTGGGGCGCGCCTTCGTGGATTACACTATCTATATCTACTGACCAGCATGTGCCAATGCGGCTGCGACCTCGTTCTGCGTGCTGTATATATTGCAGGCCGCCCAGCGCACGCTGGCGCCCAGCGCCGCCAGCGTCTCGATCAGCACCGCTGTTTGCGCGTTTATGTGCGTGCAACCTACTATCTGTCAATAGAACACACAAAACAAAACAAATCAAATCAACCAAATCAAAATATTATTCTTGGCACCCCCCCGATGACTGGCACTCTAGCATAAAAACCCATGAAATAAGAGATTCGAGCAATTTTTTTTAAGTGACAATAACTTAGACAATATTTTGGTAGTATATTTAATTTTCTTAAAAATAACATTCATGTTATGCCTAGAATGTCAATCGGTTTAGCCGTTTGACAATGAAGTCGGTTTCTCAAGTTTTTAAAACTTATAACTATTGGCTTGTCGTACTTACCTTAGCATCTTTAAGTGGCTTGTCCTCCTTAGCCCTGGCTCTTAAAGCCATGATCCCCGGCATCTCCTGCTCAGCGATCTCTATCTCCCGCCTACCGAACGCATTCTGCTCTATGTTCCGGACGCAGTACGCAGGATTCGGCTGACCAGCTGCAATAGCCTTCTCGTGGGGCTGGACGCCTTCGTCCTCGTCTGATGATGACCCTGGAATGATGGAGAGGGTTTTGTTACCAGTGTTTTATTTTATTTATTTCATTTATTTCATTTATTTCATTTATTTCATTTATTTCATTTATTTCATTTATTTCATTTATTTCATTTATTTCATTTATTTCATTTATTTCATTTATTTCATTTATTTCATTTATTTCATTTATTTCATTTATTTCATTTATTTCATTTATTTCATTTATTTCATTTATTTCATTTATTTCATTTATTTCATTTATTTAATTTATTTCATTTATTTAATTTATTTCATTTATTTCATTTATTTCATTTATTTCATTTATTTCATTTATTTCATTTATTTCATTTATTTCATTTATTTCATTTATTTCATTTATTTCATTTATTTCATTTATTTCATTTATTTCATTTATTTCATTTATTTCATTTATTTCATTTATTTCATTTATTTCATTTATTTCATTCATTTCATTCATTTCATTTATTTCATTTATTTCATTTATTTCATTTATTTTATTTATTTATTTATAAACAAATTACATACAAGAAAATTAAGACTAAATACATAATACTTGTAACATAAACTAAGGTACATACATTGAAGGCAGAGACTAGAATACATTGGACACAAAATCTGACAACTAAATAAGTGTTGAAGAAAGTTCTCGAATGGCGGCCACGAACCGGAAGACGAAGCGTAGGGCGCCCACCCATCAGATGGACCGACGACATTGTTAAGATCGCGGGATGTCGATGTGCGAATGAAGTCGATGGATGGAAAGGTCTCATAATCGTTCTTCCTGGAAATGTGTAGGGGCGGCCTATGTCCAGCAGTGGACTTCTTTAGGCTGATAATGATGATGATGTTGAAGAACAAGTGTTGTATTGCTGGAGAGATTTGAGTGATGATCATCATCACTACATAGTTTAAAACAAAGTCACTGCAGTAGCTGTCTGTATGTATGATTAAATCTTTTAATCTAAGTACATATAAAAAGAGGTAGCATCTCTCCTTAAACCCCTAAAATTTGTGTGGTGAACACAGATATTTGTTTTCTGTCTGGCTCTGGGTCCTGGGTGTTATATCTAAGCATGTATTTAAAATATATATATATAAGTAAAATATCAGCTATCTGGTTCCCATGGTACAAGCTCTGATTAGTTTGGGGCAAGATAGTGTTGAGTGGATTGTCTAGATCTAGATATTTAAATCCTACGTCAAAACGTCACACACATAATACACTGGTGGCAGGTTTGTCAGGGGGACAATGCACAATACACCCCATCGCGGGACGTCAGTGCAGATCTTATTCCCCCAACACAATTAGAATTAGATACACTGGTGAGCACACAGACAGACTCAAAACCAGAGCCAGACAGAGCTTAAGGTAGGTATCATATTCATATTTATATATGTATTATATCGCGGGTCTTCAAAATTTTGTCTAGGCGACTGATCGAGGCGACGCGTGACCCAAGAGCTGGTGGGTATCTGGCGCAGCGTATAAGCATTGTTATTCAGCGTGGCAATGCCGCCAGCGTCTTGGGGACGCTTCCGTCTGGCACTGATTTGGATCAGTTGAGCTATCTCTAGATCGTTTGTAACGATCTGCAGATAGCTCAACTGTTTCTTGTGTATTTTGTACATTTTGTAAATATTTGTTTAATTGTAAGTTTCTTTGTGTAAATCATTATGTATTATACATATAAATATATATATATATATGTATATTATTGTTAGGTGTATTGTATATATGTATGTATGTATGTATTAGTAGGTACTATATTGTGTAATTGTGTGTACATTATACTTGTTGTTTTTATCTACACCATCGTCCTCTATCGTTCTTTTCAAGTCCAGTACATCCCAAGGTTGTCTGGAAGAGACCGCTTTTAGTGATAAGACCGCCCATTGTATTCCACTCTGATGTTTTTCTGTATTTCTTTGTTAATTTTATGTGGTGTACAATAAAGTATTTTCTATCTATCTATCTATCTATGCCTATCTATATCTATCTATCTATATCTATCTATATAGCCTGCAGATGAGAATACGGTCAAACGTAAGAATACAAACTGTTAAATAAAATGGTTTCCATTCGCCATTTTTATAGAGAAGTCAACTTACAAAAATCGCTTCTCCCCGATATAACAGAATGTCGTTTCTTCAAGTTGGGTTTAGGCGAATCTTCTTTTTCTTCCTTTATCGCTTCTATAGTGATCCTCTTTATATCTTCTGTCTTATCATCTATATTTTTGATGTCTTCTGCTATCGCGAAATGGTCTATAACTTCGTCTTTCTTTATATCTTGTATGACGGGGTTAGTTTTGGGCTTGAAGTCTTGTATAACAGAATTTTTCTTCTTTTTGTCTTTCATTTCGTCAGACACAGAGTAAACTTTCTTCTTTAGTATAGACATCTTTATTTAAATAGAAACTTCTTTTTATTTCTATTTAATAGTATTTTTGTAAGTCTTAAGTGCATTTAGGAAATAAGTAACGGTTAAAGGCCTGCGCACACCTAGTTCGCTGGCGGTAGCGATCAGTGAAACGCTGTCAAATATCGCTGTCAGATTTGAGATTTGACAGCGTTTCACTGATCGCTACCGCCAGCGAACTAGGTGTGCGCAGGCCTTAATAGTTCGGATGATTAAACGACCAATCAATTTTTAACGGTCGTTTAACTTAAGTTGTTGATTGCAAAATATGAGTTAAATAACTGTTAAATATTTTAATGGGCAATTATTCATCTTCTAAAGAGTCTTAGGAAAAAAATATGATATTTTTTTGGTTTCTCGTAGAGATCGTTGTTAGCGATAAGACCTACTTTTTTACACAACTAGCTGATTCTTCTTATCATTTCACTGATTCTTTCGAACCAAGTGTGGTGAGGGGTGAGGGGATTTTAAATGGGCCTCAAAGAGGCTCCTTTCGTGCACTTGACACATATTTTCGAACTTTTTAAGTTCTACGACATGCCAGTCTCCTCACGATGTTTTCCTTCACCGTTTGAGAGCACTGGCATAGTGTTCATACATTTTTGGGCAGAAAAACTCATTGGTACACGACTGCATTTGAACCCACGACCTTAGGATCGGAAGGCGGGGCCGCTACTACTAGGCCACCAACGCTCTTAGCTACAAAATATACTGTAAAACGGTTACTGAGTTATACAGTTAGTACAGGTGAAAACGTCACCTAATGCATTGATCGTGTTTCCTGGTTAGCTACGAGCTGGTCCATTTGCAATCACAAGCGACAAGGTCGTTTCTCCAGAAACAAGAAGCAATCAAGGTTCCACGTAATTGCGTATGCTAGGGCTGGTACGAGATGAAAGTTTTTTTTTTAAGTTTATTCATATAGAAAATAAATGCATTATTTATTATAATGGTATTTTTTATTTATTTTGATACAACTAACTGATGGATCAAGCATACTTATATGCCCCACGCCCCCACCTGATGTTAAGTGGTAACCATCGCCATAGCAAAGCGTTGCCTCGTAGATATATAATTATACGCACGTGAGGAACGTGCCCGATGTACTTCTACTGTGAATATTTAGTTTTCTTCAACCAAATAATAGTTCGCCGCAAATAAATATTTATTTCAGTGTACTCTGTCATCTGTATGACAGTCTTCTCAGTAATCTCTATAACAGTGTACTCTGTCATCTGTAGGCATTACAGTGTACTCTCATCGCCCATAAATGGTAGAATAAATTAGTACAAAAATAAAATCGGTTGTCTGTAAAGTCGGTTTACTGACGATAGTTGAACGTGACAACGTCTTACAGCTGCCCACGCGGACGCATCGCTCACTCAAGTAGGAGAGAGACAGATGTCGAACGCTGCCGAACGCGGAGGCCGTGCGTGCTTCTTTGTCGCTCGTTCCGCGCTCTCGCTTGCACTTCAAGCCTTAAATGGAACACCTCAGAGCGAGATAACGCCGTATGACGTCATGTTTTTTCGAGCATGCAGCCAGCTCCATCGAATTATAAGACGTTGTCACGTCAAAAATCAAACCCCGTCTAACAAATAACAGCCGCTGGCTTTTTGACTGTCTTGACTAAAACACTGGACTGTGTCCCTAGTCTGAGTTTTACATGATCAGTTTGAACAATTCGTTTCGCTTAGT
The DNA here is from genome assembly GCA_939531255.2 of Thera britannica. Lineage (NCBI taxonomy): Eukaryota > Metazoa > Arthropoda > Insecta > Lepidoptera > Geometridae > Thera > Thera britannica. Next base: position 5,942,132 of record OW618052.2, read on the forward strand.
GTCTCTTTCTTTTGTATGGCAAAATGATGAAACAAAAACTCGTTTCGATTGTTTTTACGTAACATATTGTTGTTGTCTCATCTTTTCTTCATAAAAATAAAAATAAGGAAATTCTAATAAGTATCAACTGCAAAACAAAAGAGTTGAATTCGATACGTTCAACCCTACGTTTGAATTATAATCGATTCGGATATCGGATGAAGCTGGCACCGATCGATTGTTCGCGGGCTTTTGTTGTTTATTTTTTAAAGGAATGTCCATCAAATCGAGGACAATACGTTACTGGTTAGTTCCTAGTTCCTCGGTTCCTGCTTAGGTCTAAAGGTCTCTGTAATTTATATCTTTTTTTGTTAGGATCCCGTCATTTAGATTCAATAATGGTCCTTTGCATTAATTGAAAAAAAAATTGAGGACAATCCACCCAACACTATCTAACCCCAAATTAAGCAGAAATTAAGCCGAGCTTAATTTGGGGAATATTTATAGGCAGAGTTTAATTTGGGGTCATCGTGAGGAAACCGATTATCGTAGAACCTAAAAAGTTCGAAAATAATTGTGTCAAGGGCACGAAAGGAGCGTCTTTGAGGCGCACCTAAAATCCTCTCACCACACTTGGTTCGAAATAATCAGTGTCACTATAATAAGAAGAAGAAGAAGCAGCGGAACTTGTTCTACCAGTAGCTGATTTAATACTTATGTACATTTTGTTTGTGAATAAATACTTAGAATAGGTACAATATAACACCCAGACATAAAACAAAAATCTGTGTTCCCCGCACAAATATTTTTTCCTTGTGGGGATTGAACCCACGATCTACGGCACAAAAGGCAGAGCTACTACCAACTTAGCTGTGAAGGCTGTCAGATATTATAAAATACAGGTTTTGATTCGCTGCTGTGTAGTAATGTGCATTATGTTTGTTTTACGCACTCCCCAGTGCATTAGATCATTGACCGGAAAAAACTCAATGACCTGATTTGAACTCACGACCTTAGGATTGGTAGGCGGTTAAGCTTCAACCAATAGTCAAGGTGTTCGGGTCCGGTTAATGTACGGCCAGTTAATGTACACACTGTTAAAACGATGCCACTTTTTTTCTACTGGGAAATTTTTAAGTCCCGTGTACACTGGAGCCGATAAATATTTCGATTATTAATTTTGTTTATTTATCGATGAATGAGCTGTAAAGAGGATAACGCCCCTGATTTAATTGAAAAAACAAAACATTTTTAGGCACTGCGGCGGCCGCTGTCGCTGCTCGCTTGCCTTGTGCGTAATTTTTATGTTCTAACATAACCTAACCAATCCAAGTCGGATGCTTGAAATAAAAAAGTAAACAGGCCTTTGCATCTTTTGTAGAGGATTTATATAGCGTCAGGGGAAACAGGTGTTTACTCATGACCCCACTTGCAGGACGCTTTAGTGCCTGGGACAGGATTTTAAATGGAATAGGCTTGCCCAGCACCTATACTATCCTGACAGCTTAGTCGGCCTAATCCACAGGAAAGACACGATAGAAATACGTACGTACAAAATAATCTAGAATTTGGCACTTACGTAACTACCTAGTAGGTTAGGTACCTACTAGGTAGTAGGTATGTATTGACTTACCTACCTACGTGCTTACTGTAGGTCAATGACAAGATACTAAGGTAGATGTACTTTACTTGGCGTCTGTGACCTTTAGAGGACAAATAAAAGGACATCAATAAACACGAATGCCTCTTTCCTTACCCACTAATACCTACTGAAAACTTTTTTTTAATTTTGACATCGCAGGAAGTCCACGGAAAGAATGTGAAGAAAAAGAAGTGCATCCTTTTCTGATAAACAAAAAGGGCTTGGCAAAAGGAAGTTGTCTCCAGCGCCAGTTCTAAATAATAAAAAAATCCAGTGTTGGATATTAAAAAAAGTTACATAGATCAGTTCGTGATCAGTTCGTGTTATCGAATCGAAGGAAAGAGATGAAGGGGAAGACCAAGCCTAAGCTACATGAGCCAAAAAAAAACGAAGATCGAGGAGGTCAAGGTTGCCCTCAAAAGAAATACCTGGAGAAAAATGCATACATTACGCCGACAAGAGCATTGCTCTTAGATAAGAAGAGAAGTGCCTATCTCTATCTATCTAAGTATTAGGTTCGTCAATGCTATGTCGTTTGTGTATACAAAATAAAATTAATAAAAAAAATCTTTCTTTTTTTATGTGGTCACAAGAATATTTAATATAGTTTTTAGTAGTAGTAGATCTCTTTGTGTGTGTCTCGTGGGAGTGCGTACTACCACCATGCCTATTGCTGCCGTGAAGCAGCATTGCTGTGTTTTGGTTTGAAGGGTGTTGGTGCCGGTGAAATTGCTGACACGTGAGGCTGAACATCTGTATGCCTCAAGTTGATGGACGCAGGGAAGTGCACGTTCGCACGTTAAGGCGATGGTTACCACTTAACACCAGGTGGACCATAAGCTTGTTCTATCTGCTAGTTGTATAAAAAAACATTTATGCTTATTGCGCGGAGTAAAATGTCAATGACATTTTAAATATAGCTCAAGGAATCATGAGTCTTTTGTTTATATCCGTTTTAAGCAATGATAGTTTTTGCATTGGCTGTAAAGGTACAGCCACATCTAGGCGATAAGTGACAGAGATACCTCTCGAAGCAGCGATACAGGTATCGCTGTCACTTACCGCCTAGATGTGGCTGTACCATTTGTTTGAGTAATTTAATTTATCTAGATACCTCTATTGTACGTAAGTACCTACATAAATAGTTTGGTAGGTTAGGTACCTCCTATACTTCAAAAACTGGTACCTACTTATGTACCTGCTTATTATACATAAACAAAAACAATCTTATTTTTGCCTATTTCGTTTTTTTAAACCCTATATCTACCTAGTATCTATACCTACTCAATTTTAAAGCATTGTTAATAATTATCTTCGCTATAAAAATGCATTCGTTATGCCAGTATCAAGTAGTTACACAAAAACAATAATAATTTAATGCCTTGCTAAGGTAGTACATTCTTACAAACCTATACAATAATAACTTCCTAAATCTCTTGTTTGCCAACTTAGCCTTTGAGAAAATCCGAACCTACTCTAAAACACTGTCAAAGAATTTTCCTATAACGTATCTTTTTTTTCAAAACTTAAAATCGTTGTTGGAAATCGATTTACGTCACTCAATCGACCTATTTCCTATTTCCGTACTTCTTGGAAATTATCGATTTTAAATCACATCACTAGCACCAATCACAAACAAGTTCAAAATGCATCAAGGAGATTCAAAGTCTATGCACAAAACACACACTGGCAGCGCGAAAAGCTCACAGTTTAAAAATCGAACACCGAAAAAATAAAACACGTTGTACCGGCAGAAAGCGCGCGAAAAGTATGACCAGCATTCTTGATTCGAGCGAAGTATTTGCGCTAGTGCAAGATGGAGTAGGATTTTGTAAAATAAACAAAAACAGTTATAAAATCTTGTGATCTTGATTGACGTTATCTATTGCAGACAACAAGCTATTATGATGAGGAAATGCAGCTGATTAGAATTGCAGTATGTTTTTCAATGCTAAATGAAATCAATGTCCGATTCGAAACAGTACCTAAGACTGTGTGGGATGTAAGTAGATAAGTATATTTCATACCATCTATTGTAATCTAAGGTAAACAATAGATATTTCTAGTGCACATAAAGTTATTAAATAAACAATAGTGTAATCTCGTGCGACTTCGTTCATCTTTGTCTTTTTGATAAAAACTTCAACCTTACCTATAATTAGAGATTGAGATTCGGAAACCCTTTCTAACACCATGCCAGGAACATCCAAATTTCACACTTATAAGACTATTAGTTTTGGCTGTGCGTCGATCTTCGGCCAGTCAATCAGTCAGTAACGTAAGATCTTTATTTTAGACGACAGATTTGTAGAAGCCACGTAGAAGCTCTTGGGATCATTAAACGTACTCAGGAGTCGGGTTATGATGACGCAGTTCAGTAGATGTTTATTTTGAAGACGTAAATAGCTGATAATAAAAAAATCCTATCAAGATTTTCCAGTTAGGTAATGAAAAAACAAAGTTGTTTATACATAGCCAACTAACTGGTACATAGCTAACATTGTGTTGAACAATTTTGATTGGTTTTTATAGTGATCTACGATGTCATATTTTGTTTGGGTTTTTTGTAAGGTATGTAAGAACGGTAAACATTTTGCTACTAGTTATCACATGTTTGACAACTCTTTAAAAGCTTTTAAATGTTTAAATAGTGATATAAACTGAACAAATATTACGATATCAGGTTTGTTCTATGTACCTCATGATATCTACAATCTAGGTATTGTTTAACTATTGCTAGTCATCTTCGTGTAGGTCTTTCCACGCGACGCGACCTTAAGGTTTTATTTATATGCTAGCATTTTGCAAATTTAGTATAGAACACTCATATTTATTGACTCATTTCTTTCTAGCATTACGTTTTTTGTGCAAATGTTTTAAATAAATGCATGTGCAAGATTTCATTCAAAATGATAGTAAAAAATTATACCAAATCATCGTTTTCGCATTTTGCAAAGCACATTATTCATTGTAGAAGGTCAACGACTCTCATCTTGTAAAAAATGTCTCGTGATGACAGAACATAATCACGGTGTCACGCATCACTGTACCAACGGCCTGTTTACATTTTGTCATGTTTAGTTTGCAACTGCTACTATTCTGTGGATATATCAAATTCAATATTAACAACGTAACATGATAGTGTAGTGCGAAGACCTATTCATGCCTATTAATTTATTTCTTGCTTCCTATGGATTAAAACAGTATGTACAAGTACGTAAAAGATATTTGAGATTACGGCTTTTCGTTAGTTTGTGGCCTAGACACTCATTTTTCTATTCAAAGATATAAGTAACTCTTGATATTCAGACAATAGATTTTCTATTGTTTGTCATTCTCAGCGGCACCAAAGGTTAAAACTATTTTTATTTATGTGAAAATTGTGTATTCACTGAAATTTTAATAATAAAGTAGCATTGTTTTCTTCTCATGTGGTTGGTTAAACGTTCAAACTGATCTAACTATTGACCTTTACATCATCAACTCCATAGCAACGACCAAAGATTCAGTAACAGTACTAGGCAACGACTTTACGATCTACAAAGTCAGTACCCATCTATTTATACGCAAATACTCAAGGCTATTGGTAGTTTCCCTTACATCAGTCACTGAAATATTAGTTGAAATTATGATCTCTCCAACTTCAAAATTATTCACAAACACACTTCTTTACCACATTTTGGGCATTAAAAATAAAACTGTACATAGAAACAATAAAATAACAGTGGGCGTGTGAGTAAGATTTGTTTTCTGATCGAGACGATTAATGAACGGTTCAAAAAACAAAAATATAACTGTTTGTGAACTTATTTTTACTTACAAGCTTTGTCAAGTCAAAGCACGGAGCAATTTTTTATTACTTGAAGATAAATGTATAATTTGACAAATCGATAAGTCAAAATTGATACAACACCTACATTATTAAACTTTTTATAATTTAATAGCATCTATTTTACTTCTTACATTTTCAATTTCACCGGAGATATCACTCGCTGTCTAATCGAACCACAAGCAGTAGTTAACGGTAATAATTACAGTAAAATGGAATCACGAATACATTTGTACTAATACAAAATTTATTAAAATAGCACATTACATTAACAACACAATAGGTATAATATTAGTTGAGTACATGTCGCAGTCACCTACGTGCTAGTTGAATATTAAGTCATTTATTATTTTAGGGTATTTATGAAATGGGCCCTGTATTTTAAATTATATGTAGGTACTATGTTGCCTGAAATAATTAAATAAGATTTGGTAGTGTGGATACAACAATGACATCTTAACGGCAATCGATTGATGAGATACCTACTGAATAGAACTGCAACTAATTTGGTATACTATTCTGTTCTGACAAGAACATTACTACTGTCATGTCTTTTCGGTTTGACGGAATGTTAAATACACTGGGACTTCTATAATCACTTCCCCGTTACTAGAAAAATCCCCAAAATATTTAGCCAGTTTAAGCAATTCTCCATCCAAGGACATTTATTAATATAAATATTTAAGTGTATACAAGCTTCAGTGTTTTCATCATTTTTCTTATCGTGTCACTGATTTTTAAACAAATGTGGTGAAAGGGTTTTAAGTCTATTAAATCATTAAATTAACGCGAGTCTTTCCCCAATTAAAAGATCTATGCGAAAGCCGACACATATAACTCGAGCAGCTTTTGCCGAGTGCCTTGTGTAACTGCCCTACTTATTCTCGCAGAAACATGTTTACTAACAGCAGAATCAAGAAAATCTATTTATACAACGATGAATAATGTATTTTCATTTATGTATGTAGACCTGGGAGTTGTATATGAATTCGTCCTGAATTCACCATATTTTATCGAGTTTGAAAAACCGATAAACTGATAGAGTAAAAATACACTCTGGGTAGGTAACGCAACGACAGCACTATTATTGTTGTTGGTGTCTATGGGTGACGGTAACCACTTGCCATCAGGTGGGCCATAAGACGGTTGGCTATAATTTGCATAAAAATAAAATGCTGAACTATTGATTTTGTTTTTTTGTTACTCTCGGTGTGTGTTAGATACCTCAGAGAGGTGGTCTGAGTAAAAAATATACCCCGTAACATAATTATATCAGTTATCTTGTAGATTTATCTAGTGGAATTCATGTTATTGTTCGTTTTTGCAGTCACTTCGTGCAAATAGAAATAATTCAGTTCATTTCTAGAAACATAATTCTTGTTCTTAAAACAGAAGCCATCTCCACACTACGCGAACATGGCTGCAGTACATTCACTGCATGGAATTGATTGGTCAAGCCGAACCGGGTAGGTATAATGTTTTGTGCTTGTTATAAAACTACGTTACCTAGGTATACCTCGATAATGATAGGTACTGTGACTGTATGCATAATTTGAATTTAAATTTTAAATGCAAAAATTTAAATATGTATGCGATATCAATCTTTTGCTATGGTTAGTCAGTACGTGACTGTACCAACTGCAATCTTTGAATTTTGTGCAAGCTCGTTCCACAGATAAAATAAGTTTTCGTCGTATTGATAAAGCGCCCCTAGCGGACATGTTGAGAACTCTCTTGACACCATAAAAAATCAGGTTTGCTAAAAAAGAATGGCGGTAAATAGGCTCTCAAAGACAAAATCAAAAATCATTTATTAATTTGCAGCGCAAGGATCACATTAGGTGAGTCTATGTGCCAGTTCTACGCGACTAACCCCCGAATACTGAAACGCAACTCAGATTTAAGCACGTCTCAAGCGACGAATATTTGACAGATTTTCATTGAAAACTGTCAAATATTCGTCGCTTGAGACGTGCTTAAATCTGAGTTGCGTTTCAGTATTCGGGGGTTAGCCTAATGACTGTTGTATTTGTGTTGTTTTCCTTCCTTGAAAATAAATCTCTTGGAGGGGCAAAATTCGAATCTTGCCAGGAGCGCTCTTAGTCTTAACCCTTACTCCAACCCTGGTTAGTAGGTAAAGATTTTGATAATATTTTAAAGTTCTCGTAACATACATAAAAGTAACTAAAAAACAATTAACAAGTAAGTGGTAGGTAGGTACTCTACCTACTAAACTAGGTCGGGTGGAATGCAAATAATAATCATTTAATTCTATTCTGTCATTTTGTAGAGTGATTTTTCTAGGGAATCTACCTGTAGGTATAAAGATACTAATATGTTACGGTTGTAGGCAACAAAATATTGCACATCAAGTAATGTAGTGTGCGTCAGAAAAAGATAGCGCTATAGGAAAGCTGATGTGCCATCCTTACCTACGTAAAATATTTGCTATGATTATTATGTCAGGCACTTCATTTTGCTAGCTACTTATTAGACCTTGGTAGGTAATCAGTATGTTTGTTAGTAATAGGTATAATTATTATAACGACAGTCCTACCTTATCTACTCCACCCATCAGTCACCATGTTTATCCTTCTAACCGACTTAGTTAGATCTTCTTCGTCTTAAATTTAAGAGCTTAGCTCTTGTCGAGGTTTTTATGCAGTTTTCTCCAATGAAGTCTACCGAATGCGGCCTCCTTGAGGAGCTTCCATAAACGACATGACAGAGACTTTTTCTTTTATCTGGCTCATGTAACTTATTCTTGGCCTCACTTCACTTTACTTCACTTCTTTTTTGGCTACTGCGACTATATGCCACAATTCTGTGGCCTTCCTCTTCCCCGTTTCCCTTCAACCTTTCCTTCAATGATGTTATTTATGTAGCTGTCATGTCTTAGAAGATGTCCAAAAAGTTTAGTTAGATACTTAGTTAGATAGGTAAGGTAAAACCTACCTAACATTGGAATCATGCCGGCCTTTACTTATTTTTTTTTCTAACCTTTATCGTTCCACTGCTGGGCAAAGGTCTACCAAAATCCTTCCGTCTCTATCCATCGCTTCATCCCACCATCCTCGCTCGAAAGCGTCGAGATCGTCCCTCCAACGCTTTCTTGGCCGACCCCAACCTTGCCTTCCCTAGTTGCCACGGAGTTACCAGGTTCGTCTATTTAGCGGGATCCTTACTTATAAATCTAATTTAGACAATAATAACATCTCACGTAATTTCACAACATTGGCGTGCGAAATTTCGAAAATATTCTTAAGTGAATATCATGGTTCTTTCTCAGAGTCGAAACAACGTTTTAAAGTGGCGTGCTAATGTCAAATGTCAGACTTCTAGATATACTTTCTATAGGTAAAGAGGGCGTAAGTAACCTAATGGCGGGAAAAGAAAAAAAACTGACTTGAAACAATCTCCTAATAAAAAATATGGACTTGTTCTTTTCCATGTTTGTGATCGGAAGGAATATTTCCAGTCTATTATTTTCATGATTTCACCATCTCTCACGCGGACTTGCATTATACGCAATTTAAGTTCTTTTCCCTTTTCATAATGTTTGTGACCGGGAGAAATATTCCCAGTCTATTATTTACAAGATTTCACCATCTGTCACGTACTAAGTTATCTTACGCGGACTCTAGTCCTGTACCCCAAGTCCCACTGCAATTACAACATTTCGTTACCAAATGTTGTTTTCGTTTTGCCTATTTGTCTCTGTCTATTGTATGGAGAAAAGATGAGACAACAACTACGTAACGTATTTTTGCCGTCTCATATTTTCGCCATACAATAGAGAGAGACAAATAGGCGAAACGAAAACAACATTTGGTAACGAAATGTGGTAGCAAAACTCCGACTTCGGGTTCTGAAGTTTTCGTAATGACGTGAGTCAGTGGAATTATCTTCAGTAGGTAGGAAGAAATATACAAACATTCAACATAGGTACAGTTACACCATCATGTATGAATCGTAATGGTTATTCTGGAGGTAACCATGACATTATTACCCAAAATACTTAGTACAGGAACGTATTTGTACTCGCAGAAGGTAATTAGGGGGGAGAATAAGTCCATTGACTTTTATTAACTCCTTGCTGTCCGCGCGACTATAATATCACTTCATCACTATTAATAATAGTATGCTAGCCACGAAATAATAGTGGATATAATCCAATAAATTTTCAACCATCCATTTTATACCAACTTACCTACTAACGCCTATACAGAGTGGATACGACAGATGGGCATTAAATTACACTACGTACACTATACGTGTTAAGTATTAAATCGATACGGTATAAAAATAAAAAGCTACAAAAATGAGATTTTTTTTATTTCAAACAAACTAAATAGCTTACCGATCCGAGTAAAACGCAAACACCCTTGATAGTAAAACGCGCTCCGGCAAGCACGCGACATGCCCAGGCAGGCGGCGCGGCGGCCGGGGCGATGACCTGGCGCGACGCGAGTGGAGGCCTGAGCCGCCTTTGAATTGGGTAGGTACGCTCACAACACTACTTTTACTAGTAGTACTTTTGTATAGTGCGGGCGTTTCTAGAGCAACTGCGGCTGTCACTAAACCTGTATGTTCGTAGAGCCAAAGATGCGTTTCCACGGCATTCGCCGTAAATAAAAATCATGTCAGTGTATTCTGACGCCATGTAAGTTACACGAGGCATTGTTGAACACACAAAACCAAAAATAACGTGTCTTCATCACATCACAATAAAAAACAGTCAATCACAATAAAAACACAATCACAAATTGCCTGTCTTCGTTTTAAATTCGTAAAAATAAAAACGTAAGCTTCCGTGTTCCGGTAGGTAGGCACATCCGTTCCGAACGGGCAGCGGTCGCGAACTGAAATTGAAAGTAGTTGGGTTTGGGTAGCAATAAGAAAGAACGCACTGACCTATGTCTATTTCTTTTACCCGCGGGATTTTTGCTATGTCATTGTCTCTCTCTATGTCACTCTCGTAGTGAAAATGCCTGTGTGTGTATTACTTGCGTCGGAGTGGCAAAAACGCTTCGTAGGTAGGTATAGGTAATCATCTGCTATGAAAAATACATCGTGTTTTAAAAATGAAAAAACTTGAAAAATTATTTGCGGCTAAACTACTGCTCCTAATTAAAAGATTTTTGGTACAGAGCTTGAAAATGGTGCCTAGTATATGCAGTTTATTTTTTGTTTCATCAGTCGTATCCACCCTGTATATTAGTTCATGCATTTCACGAAGACGCGTAAATTAGAGCATTTTGGCTCCTAATACAACCAGATAAATATCACTGGATGCGTCTTCGTGAAATGCATGAACTATACTTATGTACCTAGATAGATAAAGATAGGTTAGGTACCTATGTAAGTATAAACAGGTATAATAAACATAGATACATACAATTAATGGTATTTTAAGTCTTATAAAACAGTCCTAAGGACCTATACAGCTACAATGCTTGAGTCTGAGTTGAGCATAAGTAACAAAATCAAAGCTAGACGAATATGTTAGGTAGAACGTTCTAGGGTTATAATTAACCCTACAAACAACAAACAAACATTATTTGGAGACGGTAGGGGAGTAGTAGGCAACGAAGATTGCACATCGGCTAATTTCGGCTAATAAGAGCGTAGTGTGCGTCAGAAAGAGATAGCGCTCTACAAATCCGTAAAGCCGATATGTAATATTTATTGCCTACTTGTACTTTATTATTATTCATCTAATAATAATATAACTTTTGAAACTATCATGGTTTTTACCAATATTTTTATGAAACAACGGGACATTTACCATGATTAAATTTTGAGATAAAAATAATAATAATATGCATAAGTATGTAAGTATATCACGCTGACGTCAACTAAGCGTCAGGCCTAAAACGGTCATAAATCACTTTTATTAAGAGCCCTAGTATGTAAATTATATTGCTATATTACCATAATGTGGTTTGCTTAAATGGATTGAAGAGATTACTTTATATACCTTTCTCCACTTGTGTTTTGTGGCAGACAGAGCAATGCAAAATCCAAGCGTGTTTAGCTAAACTAAAGCTGTTTGGATATCTACCTACCTATGTATATTTTATTTTGCAGCATGTTCTTCTTCTTGTCGTGTTGATTATTCCTTAGATAACTTTTACAAAGTATGTGGCTACCTTAATAACACTTACCTACATCTAACAGTAGCATATTAATTTATATACATTTAAACACGATTTGTAGGAGGATTGCTAGTGAATAAATGAAATGAATGAAATCTATGCATCACAACCGGAACACATTGCACACATTCATGACAGATTCAGTTTTTTTTTAAATTAAATAGTAAAATAGCTAAACTCACCAGTATACGAGGTAGAACTGTAGGAATCTGCAGAGGACGCTGATAGAGATCGACTTCGGTACCTCGCCGACTTCTTCAGAGCCCCTGATTTCCCGCGCTGCCCTTCAAACTTCCCCGCGGCTGCATCAGGCGCGCCCCCTCGTACTTGTCCTGGATCCGTCACTGGACTGTCGCTGGGTACACCCGCTACCACCACGCTCTCCTTCCTCAAGTGCGTTGATGATGAAGCATGAGAAATTGGCTCAATAACAGCTTCCGACATTTTTCAAGAAATTTTATAATTTAGACCGGTTTTTTGATGGTCCCCGTACAGCACTATCGATTTTTACTTTTTTTTTAGTTAGAAAAATCGATAAATTACGTCACATCCACAGAAAAATAATGTCGGTAAATAATAAAAACAGATTTAACAGACGCAGTGGGGGATTTATTTAATCAAATTCGTTGAAGCTAAAACAGGTTTATGAAGTCCGGGTATTTATGAAGGTGTTTTAAACAGGTGAGAGTAAGAACAAATGCATTTGGACTAAATAAAACAAGAGATAAAGGAGAAAAACAGAATTCCGCTTTTCCACCCGCACTGAATTATCAACCCTCTCCCTTCACTTCATTCACCACCCCCGTCACTGAAATGTCAATTGAACTTTCGATCGGCTTTCCGATAGGGATAGAAACCGACGAATTAGTCGAACCGGTGGATACCAGTTTTCGTATTTTGGTTGCTCTTAATTATCAAAAATAATCTTATTATTATCTTAATTATTCTTATTGTCCAAAGTATTCTTCAACATCTTTTCAACATGTATTTCAAGCAATAAATTTACTTTTACTAGTCAAAGTTGAAGTAAATTTATTGCTTGTGAAATACATGTTTTGTATTTGATGATAATTTTATTTTATGGCTATACTTAACTCTAATAAAGCAAAAATTTATAAAGTTTATTGAATCTCGTTTGAGCGTAGGAATGTTCAAACGAGATTATAATATTATAAACTTAATAACATTAACACTATTCTAACATAAAGAAAAACATCTCTTTTTTAAAAGAATTCTACGTGCCAGACTCGTATCTGAGATTATTCTTAGAATAAGAATAAAAGAGAGAATATATAAGCATTAAAAATCGGTATGTTACTCAGAAAAAGTAGCACACCGATTACCGATTCGATTACATTACCTTACCACAGCACAGCGTCGCATCACTAGTATTTCCAAAATGGAAGCGATGAAACGTTGACAGCCGCTTCGCGACAAAACAACTGGAAAATAAATAACGCAAAGTTCGTGGAACAATTTATTTTGGTATGTAAATCATTGTATCATATTATTTTAAAACATTATTGCTTGATAGGTGTTAATATTACAGTAAAACTTTTCTCTAAAACTTACAAAAAATTTACGGTTTTTACCGGCGCAAATAACTTTATTTTTCCTTATTGCGTGGGCATACATAAACAATAAGTCGTTCAAATCATCAATAAAACATGATGCTACTATTAGGAATGTTTTAATTTACTTTGAAATTACATAGCGGTCTGTAAGTCATTTTATTTCGTCGTCAAGACAATTCAGTGTATTGTTATAAAATATTGACCTTTGTTTCAAAGCCTTGGATGTTAGAATCTCGTCCTCAATACGTTATATCAATAAACTCTTGTTTACATACAAGATACAGGTTATCTATCTCTCAAATTCAAGGCAACAAATAAATCTATTATGCCAAGAATAAGAAACAAAGCATGTTAAACCTAAGATCTACTCAGTTCAATCTTAAAATTTGGTGATGCCTGTCTCAGTTTAACTAAGCAACGCTCATCACCATAATAAGATACCAATAATGGAATTTAAGAGTGTTTCTAAGCTGTGGGGATTTTTATTCATAAGCTTCAACAGGTTCAAACCGTTTGAAAATAATCTGTGGACAATCCACACCACTTTAGCTAGCTGCAAAGCTTGTAGGTACTGTGGGAATCAGATGACTGTTTTTAGTGTAAATACATATTTAGAATACTGATGTGATACTGACTTACAACTAACAACTACAGTGGACCCCCGGTAATCCGGCAAACATTATGCAGGGCAGTGTCGGACTATCGAATTTGTCGGATTATAGAGCACTGCCTAAGACCCCTATAGTCCGGATTTTTTTACGAAAGAGTACCTTGTAATCCGACAAATTACGATCTAAAATATCACATTTTTCTTTAATTGTCAACGTTTTGTGCTTTCGCTTCTGGGTTTGTGACGACATTACTAGGTACTACATATACCTAATACACAATGAATAAATATGTAGTAAACAATGAACGTACGCTAGGCCGTACCGCTATCACTAGTAGTCAAATTCAAACTAAGTAAAACAATGCATACGCGTCGAGCACAATAGCGGTGGCGCGTACGAGTTGTGACCTGTTCAAACTTGCGTGATCTATACATACATACATACATATTAGCAAAGATTGTCAAACATAATTCTGTCATGTCGGATTACAGGGGGCGCCGGATTAGACAGGGGCCGGATTACCGGGGGTCCACTGTATGTATGTACCTTAACTAAACCATGTGCATGCAATAAATACATTGAACAAAAAATACAATATAACACCCAGACAGAGTACGAACATCTGTGTTCACACAAAATCTTTCACACAAATAATTCTTCTCTCCATAATAATAAAGCATCTCCCTAGCCTCAAAGGTTTGCTGTAAGAAAACTCTACTCAGGGTTAAGCTCGCCTTTGTACATGTCCTCTATTTCTGTTCTTTTCCTATGTTTTGTATTGTGTGCAATAAAGAATTAAGAATTAAGAATAAAACCCTGAGTCATTTTTAAGCAGGTGCATGTATAGGTTATAACTTTTACATTACTATTATTTATTCTCTGGTGCGACACACATTTTTTTGCTAAGTGTGATTATTGAACAGACTTAGTAGATGTTTGATGACTTTTGAATCTAAAATTGACATCTATGTATGTAAAAAAAAGTTGTGTTAGTTACACTATTTATAGGTAACTAAAACAAGGTAAATAAAAAAGGTATGCCAGTGGCCTACTTGCAGAAACCAGTCCGTAAGTGCGGATTATAAAATATTTTTGGAACATTTTGCCAATATTTTTGTACCGAAAAAGTAATGGCAACAGGGCAAGCAAAGTTATTACAGCGTTATTATGTTTATTTACAACTGTAAATATACCAAGCAATCGCCATATCTCTGCAAGCAATTGTCTTACCATACCTCTTTCTGTTCCCCAATGACCTAAGTGTTGCGTGGTTCCAGCAGCAGTATCACCTCTTTCTGTTCCTTAATGACCTAAGTGTTGCGTGGTTCCAGCTGCAGTATAACCTCTTTCTGTTCCCCAATGACCTAAGTGTTGCGTGGTTCCAGCAGCAGTATAACCTCTTTCTCTTCGCCAATGACCTAAGTGTTGCGTGGTTCCAGCAGCAGTATAACCTCTTTCTCTTCGCCAATGACCTAAGTGTTGCGTGGTTCCAGCAGCAGTATAACCTCTTTCTCTTCCCCAATGACCTAAGTGTTGCGTGGTTCCAGCAGCAGTATAACCTCTTTCTGTTCCCCAATGACCTAAGTGTTGCGTGGTTCCAGCAGCAGTATAATATGTCAAGCGGTGGCCGCGGGCGTGGCTACACGGGGCGACACAACATCAGACCTCGGCCTGGAGACCGCACAGAGGAAGACACACGGACCCTAGCTGAGCTCAGCCCGAGGGCTACAGGTAATATCTATATATCTATCTATATATATCTTTAGTAAGAAGGCAGACGACTGTGTCACATGCACTTAAATATTAATCTACTGTTTTTTTCCGCTGCAAATTAAAATGCTACCCATAGACACTATTCCATGGGAAACAGACACTGTCAAATATCGGTGTCAATTTTGACAGCGTTTCACTGATCGCCATGACCAGCGACCCAAGCGTGCGCAGGCCTTAACATAATATGCTGAGTGACCACCAATTTTTATGTCATTGTTACTCAAAGATGTAATACTTGTGTGGCATAATAGTAGTTTATGATACTGTTGCATAATAAGGGTTCTTATATCATAGCTGGAGGTTGTATAGGTGTATTGTTATGATTAAAAAGTTATATTATGTTACAGGTGTCCTTACAAGACCTGTATCGTAATGAAACTTTTTTATTAATTATTTTTGGCCTGTACGTAATGTTTGTCATAATAATTTATTTTCAGTTTTATTATATTTTAGTATCAGAGTAGATGAAATAAATAATTTGATTTGACTAACTACCAGTGCAAACTATAACTTTCCTAAACCCAACAACATTCTCCAAATCCCCAGATCAACCGAGAGACAACCGAGAGACCAAGATAGAGCAGCCACACCTCGAGATGGCCAAGGAGGTGTCAGAGCTGAGGGAGCTGGAACCGGAGACAGCTGACCTCCTGGATAACATCTCCTCGGAGGATGATGCAGTGCTGAAGGAGTTGCTGTATATCGATGAGCAGTTCCAGCCGTTGTTGCTTTTGGTAAGTGAGTCATTTAAAAGCAAAGGTAGCAACATCCATGTCTACTAAAATTACGCTAGGCATTTTTTGAAAATGGCTGTGGCTGTCTATTCTTATCATATCCCTTCATTTTTAATGTAGGGATAAAGCTGTGTTTGCTACCAACCACAATCTAAAACACTCATTTTGTTTAGAATGTTACTAGTTTTGATTCGATTTTATTATTCGGTCAAGTAAACTTGTCAGAACACTATCAAACTGCATTCAAAGATGCCACATAAAAAAAATGGGATGTTGCTACCTTTACTATGATATGACTCTTAAGTCTTTCTTTGTACAAATAAATATGTGTAAATATTGTGGACAATCCACACAACACTATCTAGCCCCAAATTAAGCAGAGCTTGTACTATGGGGATCAGAAAGATTTTTATAATGTCCAAAAGTTAAGAGCCGAGCAGGACTTGAACCCGCGACCCTTTGGAACGAGGCTGCGCTGAAGTCCTTCTGAGTTATTCGTCGAGTGTGATTAGGGTCCGATGGCGCAGCGGTCAGCGCAGCCCCGTACCAAGAGGAAGGTCGCGGGTTCAAATCCCGCTCGGCTCTTAACTTTTGGGACATGTGGATTGTCTATAATATATATTTATTTGAGAGCGATGGTGGCCTATTAGTAGCGGCCCCGCCTTCCGATTCTAAGGTCGTGGGTTCAAATCCAGTCGTGTACCAATGAGTTTTTCTGCCCAAAAAATGTAGGTACACCATGCCAGTGTTCTCAAACGGTGAAGGAAAACATCGTGAGGAAACTGGCATGTCGTAGAACCTAAAAAGTTCGAAAATATGTGTCAAGTGCACGAAAGGAGCCTCTTTGAGGCGCACTTAAAATCCTTTCACCACACTTGGTTTGAAAGAATCAGTGACACGATAAGAAGAATTTATTTATTTCTCTGTTTCAGCTAGAACAGTTTTCACCATCTGAAGATGGCATTCAGTTCAACAGAAAGCTGCGGAACTTCGAAACCACCATCACCAATATGTGTCCGGACGAGAACCGACTGCAGTGAGTAAAATTCGGCAAATTTTTATCATCTGTACCCGAAGTCCCAGTGCATTTAGAACATTTCGTTACCAAATGTTGTTTTCGTTTCACCTATTTGTCTCCCTCTATTGTATAGAGAAAAGATGAGACAATAACACTAACTACAAAACGTATTTTTGCCGTCTCATATTTTCTCCATACAATAGAGAGAGACAAATAGACGAAACGAAAACAACATTTGGTAACGAAATGTGGTAGCTAAACTCTGACTTCGGGTACCGCACTTGATGTGCGGCTGGTTTTCCGCAAGTAGGCCGCTGGTGGGCCCTTTTTGCGTGACGCTTGACACGTGTTGCTCGAACATTTTAAGTTGTACGACACGCCGGTTTCCTCACGATATTTTCCTTCACCGTTTTGAGAGTACTGGCATGGTGCACATCAATTTTTCGACAGAAAAACTCATTGGTACACGACTGGCTTTGAACCCACGACCTTCGGATCGGAAGGCGGGGCCGCTACCACTAGACTACCAGTGCTCTCTACTGCAGTGAGTATAATCATCGGTGATGGAAAACACTTATTCCTGCCTTTATCCCACTTCATGTCGGCATTTACTTTTCCGAAAAAAATCAAAAGTGTATTTCTCTATCCAACTGAATGTTGGATTCCAAGAATCACTTTGAAATGTCTTAAAGCTAGGTGGGTCTAGGTGCCAGTTCCACGCGACCAATACTTATAATTTGAACGTTTTCGAAATAAGAGTGAATAGGTGTCTTCTAAGTGTTCTAACACCGTCGACCGCATCATTACTTGACATCAGGTGAGATTGCGGTCAAGCGTTAGCCTATAAATAGTAAAAAAAAATGTGTCAGCGACTTGTTGATCGAGTGAGCGAAGCGAACGAAGATCTTACTGAATACTGAAGATATGGGGTTTTTTAAGGGTGCAATTTTACCTCCCTAGGTATGTAATATACTGTTTTTTCCCTCCAGGGCTGCGTTCAGTTCGTTCCGCGGCGCCGCGCTCCGTAATCCTGTGACGGCGCGGAAGCTGGCCGGTGTTGGCGCCTCCTTCACACGGCAACAGAGGCAACAACTGCTGAGGACCACGCTACTCAACGTTATCATGCAGGGGACATTCTCCAGTAATTATACCACTATCATAAATAAAGTAGCAGTAGAGCTCTTTGTGAAGGGCTCGTCCGGGGAAGTAATACCACCATGCCTTTTTCTGCCGTGAAGCAGCATTGCTGTGTTTCGGTTTGAAGGGTGTGGGTGCCGGTGTAATTACTGGCACGTGAGGCTAAATATCTGTATGCCTCCAGTTGATGGACGCAGGACAGTGCATCGTAGGGCACGTTCCTGATGTGCGTGACTTACGAGGCATTGCTTTGTTATAGGCGATGGTTACCACCTAACATCGGGTGGGCCATATGCTTGCTCCATCAGCTAGTTACATTAAAAAAATATATTATAATTAGCGGCACGTAAGTCTAGCGCTGAGCGATACGCGGAGGGGATAGCTGCGCATGCGTCGTAGTATGCGTATGTCGCGTACACAAGATGTGTGGATGTGTGCAGAGTGTCCTATTGGTACAGAGAGCGGAGTGCGACTGGAGAGCCAATCAGCGCTACGCACGCCCGCCCTTCATACCGCTAGCCCCCCTCAGGTACCTTATTTTTTACTTCTGCGCAATAACGGTCAGCGCTAAAGTTATGTGCCGCTACCTATACTACTTGTACTTTTTATGGTTTTTAAGGTTAAAGGATATGCCGGTTTCCTCACGATGTTTTCCTTCACCGTTTGAGAGCACTGGCATTGTGTACATCAATAGGCATCCCATGAGCTCTAGCAGTAGTGATGTCCTATTCCCAACAGTAAGTATTTATAATGTTTATTTGTATAATTTCAGAATTGGATATCTTAGAACGAGCAAACCCGCTGTTTTTGATCAACGCGGCCAATCTTATGGGGGATTACTTTTCAGGTAAATTAATATTTATTTATTGGCTCACTTATTTATTGTCTCATGTGCTGTATTTTTTTTAATTTACATCATACATGCTCAGTAAGTAGGATTTACTGTTGTGCAAAGAGTCTGTGTAAGTAGACGTTTGCTGCGTTCCATTTTCAAATCACGTTTCTAGATCGCTCTAACGATGCATTTTGAGGTTTAATAAAGGTCAATTTTTTTTTATGTCTAAAGTTCGCTCATTGTACAGATGGTACTTAGTTAGAAGTCCATAATAATATAAATTACTGCAGCCCGTCCCGGCTTCGCACGGGGTAGACAATATTGTTGTACATTATTTTGTTCTATCGCTAATAGTTTCGGCAGCGCATTCGACGAAAGACATTTTAAGACTCATTTTTCTAATTAATAGATTCAGGCGTGACTTTGCGGAATTCCATTGTTAAACATAAATTAAGTAGAACAATAAATATATAGTACTAATCCGCTAATCTAATCTAAGTAAGCTAATTTAATGTAGACTTGTGTGTGCACCCCACGCCGCGAAGACTTCTTATAGCCCAGTTGTAAGACTAAGCTGGTTTTAAACACCTCATTTTTCTACACCTTCGGTTACATTGTTCAAATTTTACCAAGGATCCCTAATTTTTTTCAAAATGAAATGTAGCCTATGTCAAATTGGAAGAATATAGCATTCTATTGGTGAAAGAACTTTTTAAATCGGCCCAGTACTTTTTGAGCCTATTCATTACAAACATACAAAAATAGGTACAAATCTTTCCTCTTTATAATATTAGTATAGAAGAAGATTTGTGCACTATTAAGGCCTGCGCACACCTAGGCCGCCGGCGACCGCGATCAATGAAACGCTGTCAAATTTGACAGCGTTTCACTGATCGCGTTCGCCAGCGGCCTAGGTGTGCGCAGGCCTTTATTTGTGTTTATTATTTTATGTTGGTCCTTTTATTCTTGTTCTTTACTGTTTTCATTACCTACTTTCTATTTTTTTTATTTTAAAACCTTATTGCAACTCTTATTTGTGCTGTGTTTATGTACATAAATAAATGTATTCTCTTTCTTTTATTTATAATAGTTATATTAATTTCCAGAGGCGCGTCTGTGTAACGGCAACAAGGTGCATATACTCGCGTCGCCGTTGCTTCAATACATGAAGGCTCTACTGGCGAGCGATGACGTCAGAGCACATCGCAGTCTCGCAACACAGGTATGCTATATTTATTTTCATCATCAGCCACGAGAGCACTGGTGGCCTAGTGCTAGCGGCCCCGCCTTCCGATCCTAAGGTCGTGGGTTCGAATCCAGTCGTGTACCAATGAGTTTTTCTGCCCAAAAATTTATGTACACTATGCCAGTGCTCTCAAACGGTGAAGGAAAACATCGTGAGGAAACCGGCATATCGTAGAACCTAAAAAGTTCGAAATTATGTGTCAAATGCACGAAAGGAGCCTCTTCGAGGCACACTTAAAATCCTTTCACCACACTTGGTTTGAAAGAATCAGTGACACGATAAGAAGAAGAAGAAGTATTACGTAAGCAGATTTATTACAGTTATTACTCCCCCTCATCCCCCTTGTCAGCAAAAGTAAGCACAGCTCTTTGCCCCTCTCCCTAAGCTTACGTAAATATTTTTCTACTAATCACTGACACTGACAAAGAAAATTTGACAAGTGAATAGCGCGCGGTAATTCCCCTACTCGGTTCTAAAGCGAGTGCCTAAACATATGCATTATTTGCGGGAATCCCCAAAAATGCGTTTCGTTTTCAAGCAAAGACAATGTAAGGGTTGCCATTCGTGTAAAAAAGGTATTTTGACTACCGATGACGTAACCATCATCTAGACTCCCCTAGCCCCCATGTCATCCAAAATAAGCAATACATAGACCCCCCCGCCCCCACTTAGTGCTTACGTAATACTTGAACGGCCCCAATGAGTTTTTCTGTCGAAAAATTTATGTGCATAGTGCACAGTGCCAGTACTCTCAAAACGGTGAAGGAAAACATCGTGAGGAAACCGGCGCGGCGTGTCGTAGAACCTAAAAAGTTCGAGCAACACGTGTCAAGGGTCACGCAAAAAGGGCCCGCCACATGAAGTGCGGATGATAAATTTGCCGATTTTTATCATCATCAGCTTGAAGAAGTCCACTGCTGGACATAGGCCTCCCCTACACATTTCCAGGAAGAACGATTCTGAGCCCTGTCCATCCACCGTCTTCCCGCGATCTTAACAATGTCGTCGGTCCATCCGGTGGGTGGGCGCCCTACTGTTCGTCTTCCAGTAAATTTATTTTATTCAATTGAAAATCAACAGCAATTACAAATATACATAATAAATAAATACACATATAATATAATGTCCCAAAAGTTAAGAGCCGAGCGGGATTTGAACCCGCGACCTCCCACTTGGTACGGAGCTGCGCTGATGGAAAAGTTAACCCAAAAAGATGTGGGCTTCTCCCACATTACTTATGTATATCTAGTAGTAGGTAGAAGAATGTATGTACTACAAAGTTTATTGTTTTCTAACTTTTATCGTCCGATGACAATGGAAACAAACATCGTGCAATGGACTGCCCCGATAATGGACTCGCCCGTCGCCGTGCGGGTAGTAACAAATAACCGCCGGCAAGACAGTCGATTCTCGCTACTCGCTCGCCGCGTTTTTGTGCAAACCTTTTTATCGTGTAATAAATAATAATAAAGTAATTTAGTGCTGAATAAGTGTTTACATGCTTTAAAAACATTTCGCGTTCATGATGTTTTCCTTCACCATTTGACATTTGACTGTTCCAGCTAATGCAGAATGGAAGAGAGCTTCTAGCAGTTCAGCAAGCAGAGGCCGAGGAACTAACAGTCAAGATCCGTCTTCGACTCCTAACCCCACCACCATGTGGCATCGTATGGCTGCTGCTGTCCTCAGACATGGCTCTCAACAAATTCCTCCCCCTACCCAACTGTCTCCAACAGTTCTACGCATCAAACCTTAAGTTAACCTCTGATACAGACTACAGTGAAGTTAGCTATGGTTCGTGGAAGAAAAGCGATGAAAAGTCTGATGACGGACAAAGCTTAGGACACAACTTAAGTAATGTGTCGCTGACAGATGAAGATGGAACCAAACCTAAGTTAAGACCTATTTTGGGAGCTGGTGCCGGATTAAACAAACCGAGTCAGGAGAACTTTGATTGGACTCAGAAAACTAACCTAGCTAAACGGTACGACTTGAACTCTTGGAGACAGGATGAGAAGGAGGAACCTGTCTTTGATCCCTCGGTCCTCCCTCCTCCGTTAGTGCCTCCAAACTTACCGAGGAACTTCAGCGAGTTCCCTCCTCCGAATTACAACTATAAAGAGCAATACAACAATTATTTACAACAAGGTGACGGACATTACATCCAACAATATACCTTTGATGCTTACCAAGGACAGGAAGAAGAGATCCCCGAGCAAGCGTTGTCTGATCGAGCATTCCCAGAATTACCCGTCCCAGATAGGACTTACACCGAGTTTGAGGAGATACCAGAACGAGCTACCATCGCTGATTTTGAGAACTTCGATGATCGGACCGTAGCTCCGGACAACGACAAAGTAACGGACAAAGTGAACAATGAAATTCAGAAATCCAGTCGCAAGCCTTTGGAAAACTGGAGAAGAGATAAGGATCCTAAAGACCAGACGTGGACGAGACAGAAGTCTAAAGAGAGTGTCTCCGATGATGGCTTGAGAAGTAGGAACCCGGCACGGGTTAACCGGAGGAACAGTGATGATAAGTCTCCGAGGAGGCATGTGTCCGATGTTCCTCGGAATCATAAATATTGGGATCACGATGACCGATGTGATAAGGATTATTAGTAGAATTTGAGGTAAATGGGTTTGGGATGAGTGTCTTAAGTTATGACTAAAGTTTCGACCGTATTTGTAGCGTGCAAGTCATCCTTTCACCACATCTGTTTTTTAAACACAACACAATAAGAAGCGTGCTGACGTCGACATTCAAACCTTAAGTCCCTTAAGGCCCTGACAACCGTCATGACGACGCTCGCATTCATATTTTTGAATTATGTGGGTAGTTATAAAAATCACAATTAAATAAATTACGGAAAGAAATGTTACAAAATTTTGATAAAATTATAATTTTGATTCAAAAAAGTTTTTATACCAAAATTCTTGGATGAAATTAAAAATAAATTGTTACAATTACTACTGTATAATATGGTCGAAACAAAGGTACGACTCGCACTTGACGAATAATTCTAAAACCTTTTTGTATTTAAATGTAAAAATTTGACAAAAACCTAACCCATTTACCGTAAATAGATATAAATATTTCATTACTAAATTAAAAGTGCTAACAATTAAATATAAATTATTTTAATTAGTTTTAGATGGCCCTGGGCCTTTTTCACCAACGACAAAAACGTACAGACAAACTAATCTAAAAGAAAGTCGTGTTAGTTACACTATTTATAACTCAAGAACGGCTGAACCGATTTGACTACAAAATCGGTTGTCTGTAAAGTCGGTTTACTGTCGATAGTTGAACGTGACAACGTCATACAGCTGTCCACGCGGACGCATCGCTCACTCAAGTAGGAGAGAGACAGATGTCGAACGCTGCCGAACGCGGAGGCCGTGCGTGCCTCTTTGTCGCTCGTTCCGCGCTCTCGCTTGCACTTCAAGCCGCAAATGGAACGCCTACGAGCGAGGTAACGCCGTGTGACGTCATGTTATTTCGTGCGTGCAGCCGGCTTATAAGACGATGTCACGTCAAAATTGTTGTGGAGGTAGCTTAGAACCGGGAAAAAGACATAGGATAAGCGTGCTGTGTGTGACATTACTGGCACGTGAGGCTGAACATCTGTATGCCTCAAGTTTATGGACGCAGGGAAGTGCATCGTAAGGCACGTTCCTGACGTGCGTGACTTACAAGACAATGCTTTGTTATAGGCGATGGTTACCACTTAACATCAGGTGGGCCATATGCTAATATCAGCTAGTTGAATAAAAAAAAGTTTTCGAGTGTTTTGGGTTGGTTCTACGACATGCCGGTTTCCTACCAATGTTTTCCTTCACTGTTTTTGAGTACTAGCATAGTGCACATACATTTTCAGACACAAAACTCCAATGAGTTTTGTGTCTGAAAATGTATGTGCACTATCCTAAGGTCGTGTGTATTGGTGCACAACTGGATTTGAACCCACGTCCTTAGGATCCCAGTGTTCTAGTCAAATCGGAGCAATAATTACAAATTTGAATATTCTTTTATTTATTTAATAATTACAAATTTGTATATTTTTTCATAGTTTGGTATGATTTTTGCCGTTGGTGAAATAGGTTTTTGCATACTTAAGATCTCTCTATAGAGCATTTTATACTTCCCCTTATTCATAAACGCTTCATATCTTCATATTTATTAACAGACGTTTGTAAGGTATTTGTAATTTAAATACTTTATTCAGGTGAATCACAAGGACCACTTTGAAACGTCTAAAAAATAGGCGAGTTCTATAATGTTCCATTTAAAAAACGAAATTTGTCAAAACGTCTGATTAATAACGTTGATATTGATATCGAGCGTTTATGAATACGGCGGTCTAAGACTTAATACTAGAATCGTAAAGTCTTATCGCTAAGATCTCTTCCCGGCATAATTTGAGTATTTATGCTCTATAGAATTTAAAGTAATAATATGAATTAAAATACTTAATACCTAGTTTAATTATAATAATAAAATAGGGGAGGTTTTCCATCCTCTAATTTTTTTACCCTCAAATTCGTCCTGAAAAAAAATCGGTTGTCTGTAAAGTCGGTTTACTGACGATAGTTGAACGTGACAACGTCATACAGCTGTCCACGCGGACGCATCGCTCACTCAAGTAGGAGAGAGACAGATGTCGAACGCTGCCGAACGCGGAGGCCGTGCGTGCCTCTTTGTCGCTCATTCCGCGCTCTCGCTTGCACTTCAAGCCGTAAATGGAACGCCTCAGAGCGAGGTAACGCCGCATGAGTCATGTTTTTTCGTGCGTGCCGCCGGCTCCATCGAATTCTATGACGTTATCGCGTCAAAAACTCTTCATTCAAAACCATAAATTAGTATTTTATAATTATAATAAAATAAAATAAGTTTGCTCAAGAATTCACTTAAAATTCAAAACATGACTTTTAGTAATAAAATAGATATCTAAACTAATTCAAAAATATTATTAAAACAGACCCTATTATTATGTAGCGTCAGGGGCTATTCTCGTGCCCCTATTTACGGGACGCTGTAGTACCTGGGACAGGATTTTAGATGGTTTCGGTTTGTAGCAACTATTTTCCTCCAAGCTTAGTAAATCAATAAATAATTTAAAATATGACAATTCTTCTTGAAGCATCTGGTACAAATGTTCAAATTTCACTTAGTAGGATCTGGGACACGTTTTACGGGACTGTTGTGTCTGGGACATGATTTACGGGACGCAGTAGTATCTGGGACACGATTTACGGAACTGTTGTGTCTGGGACATAATTTACGGGACGCAGTAGTATCTTGGTCACGATTTATGGGACTGTTGTGTCTGGGACATGATTTACGGGACTGTTCTGTCTAGGACATGATTTACGGGACTGTCGTGCCTGGTACATGATTTATGGGACTCTAGTGTGTGGGGCATGATTTATAGGACGCTGAAGTATCAGGGATAAAAAGAGATTTATCGGACGGATAAATATATCTGTAGATTGAAAAATTTGACCTAAATTATCTAACTTAGTACTTGTTACCTTCCTATCCATTGAATAAAAATATCTCCCTCTCTACTTTAGACTCGTGAAAAACAAGGACAGTTATACTTTAAATCCTCACACCGCACTGGTTCTTTAACGAATGTGGTGGAAGCATTTAAAATACTATTTTCTTAGTTTTTGACAAGTTTAAAGTAGGGGCAAAGATATTTTATTTATATGTAACTGGTACTGAGTAAGCCTTACTTAGTCCAAATACGTGCTCTTTTTTAATCATCGACAGTATGCTTGTAACTTTTTATATCCATACTTCATGTGACCCACTTGAGGTTGAGCTGTTCTTTCTATCCCAAACAATTTTATTATCCCGTGCCCTTTAAGCATTACACTTTGTCCAATAATTTTCCATCCAACTATTTTTATTTATTTATTATATTTTTTATTTATCTTGTGCAATACTACAGTGCAATGTCGACATGTGCCAAGTTTGGACGTGTCTCTGACTACCCTTAGTTAATAATGACTGTCGATGTTGATAAAGCCCCTTATTATAATAAGCGAAGTCTGTTGTAAATTCGTGTGTTCAAGCCCTAATAATTCTTTCTACGGTGAAAATATTTTCATAATTAAATTAATTAGTGTAAGTACTTATGTAATGTATAATTAGATTTAATTTTGTATAAGAACGCTAGAACAAATTGCGCCTTTATTAATAAGGTAGTGAACTCGATGGGTTTTGGCTAAATACAGGGTGTGAAAGTACTACTTCGAAAACTTTTACTTTTAGAGTTTTCTTAAAAATATGGTCATGAAATTTCCTCCGTAAGCTTTTTTAAGTGGTCCTTCTACACCCTGTAGACGTTATTCTAGTTGATAAATACGCGTCGCGTAAGGGTGACCCATGCCCCTATTTACGGGACACTTGTTGTGCCCGAGACATGTTAAGATTGAGTACGTTTGTAGCACTTCAGTCTAGGCGGTCTTATCAGCTGAGTACAGCTAATCGAATAAGATTTACTTTTAGTAAATATATGGATTAATTTTGTGTACTGCATAAAATTAAATACTGAAATGATTTTTAAAATGTATGTTGAGTTCGCAAACAAAAAATAACAGTCTAGTCTTTGTACAAGCGACGCTATTGTGCCTGGGGGCATGTTTTACGGGGCTTGGTAGTATCTGGGACATGATTTACTGGATCGTAGTGTCCGGGGACATGATTTACGGGACGCTGTAGTGTCTGGGACATGATTTACGTGAAGTTGTTATGTCTGGGACATGATTTGCGGGACGCAATAGTATGGTAATGATGTATGGCACTGTTGTGACTGGGGCACGGTTAACGGTACGCAGTAGTATCTGAGACACGATTCAGGAGACTGTCGTGTCTGGGGACATAATTTAAGGGAATCTTTAGAGTCTGGGACATGTTTTATGGGACTCTCTAGTGTCTGAGACATGATTTAAGGGAATCCGAAGAGTCTGGGAATTGATTTACGGGACGAAGTAGTGTCCGGAACAAGATAGACGGGACTGTTGTGCCTGGGACACGATTTACGGGACTGCTCGTTGTGCTTGGAACATAATTTACGGGACTCTTAGTGTCTGAGACACTTAGTTTATGGTTTAAGGGAATCTGTAGAGTCTGGGACATGATTTATGGGACTCTCTAGTGTCTGAAATATGAATAACGAGACTTTGTAGTGTCTGGGACATTATTTACGGGATGCTGTAATGTCCTGGGACATGATTTACGGCTGTAGTCCCGTAGTCCTGTGTCTCGAGTCTAAAAAAATTGATTCAACATACATTTTAAAATATTTTTACATGGAAATGGTGCAATCTGTGAAGCGCTTAGTTTAAACTAACCGTCTTATAATCCGTCGATTATGTGTGTATTATGTTTGTGTGGGATCTCCCTTGAAATGTAATATGGCTGCCTTTAGAGGCGCCATTTTGGAAATTGAAAAATGGAATGCAACAAAATGGCGGTAGCGAAATGAAATATCTTAGAAATGTATCGATAAATTGAATAAATTAGTACTAATGTCGTTAGATTATGTAATTAATTAAATAATGTTAGAAGAATTCGTAGATTTTTTAAGGACTGTCTTAGGTTTTTCAGATTTGTATTTTGGATTATGTTTGAATTGAAAATGTTCTTATTGCAAGAACTATGTACTACTACTAAAGAACAAAATTAAGAAATAAATAGCTAATACGTCTTGGATTCTTGTTATTGACGACTTTTGGGCAGACACGAGCGTAGCGTTTACTCCCACCTGTTCTGTTGAGTAGTTCTGTTAACAGAACTACTGGGATTTTCCCCCCCATTAGTTTTGTGACATAGGAGACTATGCTTTACCCCTGACTTTTATCTCTACTATTCCCACCTGTTTTGTTGAGTAATCTGATGACAGAACTTCTGGTAATTTCTGTGATTTAAAAACATTACTAGCAGGCTCTATTCCCGGGCGGGACAATGTAACTGCTAATTTTGTGGTACAGTAGAAATAGGTTTTTTTCTGGATTAAGGAAAGACATGGCAAATTATTAGCAGAAGTTAATGATTATCTAAAGTGCACTTAAGAAATATTGTAACTTAAAAACCACAAAAGTTCATCTACGTGTGCTGTCGACTGTACCTCAAACTGAAACCATTAGCGCCAACTGGGAGTAAAAATTGCCCTGATGCAGACATCAAACCTGCACCACAAAGGTCGTCAAATTAATACAAATTGGGCATGTAGCAATTCAGATTAATTTCCAACCACTAATAGCGCTTGTAGACGAGCTAGCTATTTTGTATATGAGAAAAGAAACAAGCAGTTCACCTTATGTTGAGCGGTACCATCGACCTACAATTATTACATTACCTCTGCATGTCAACTGTACGTGTCCTGTGTACTGCATTACGAATTTCGGCAAATTCTTGCTGCAATTGAAATTCGTACGCGGCCACTGTAAACATGCCCTATGTACTGCATTACGAATTTGGGCAAATTCTTGCTGCAATTAAAATTCGTTCGCGGCCACTATAAACGTGCCCTATATGTATGTACTGCATTACGAATTTCGGCAAATTCTTGCTGTAATTGTAATTCGTACGCGGCCACTGTAAACATGCCTTCTGTACTGCATTACGAATATTGGCAAATTCTTGCTGCTATTGAAATTCGTATGCGAGATGTGTTTGCAGCTAGAATTTGCCAATAAACTAGTTCGTTTACAAGCGTTTTTAGTAAAGCTTATTAAGTTTCTAGTGATATTTTTTTCTGAATTTCAGATGTTTTGTAAAATACCTAATGATTTGTATCGCTACGGGAGGCGTGGTACTATGTAAAAATTATGTTTAGCGCAATAAAATTGGAATTTGATTTCGTTAATTGTTTTATTTTCATTAAAAAGCACATTTTACAATTTGTAAGACTATTTTACATTGAATTTATAAATTAATTAAATACTTAGACTTGCAATCAAAAGTAAATCTTAAACACAAACATTTAGGTCGACCGCATACACACGTTTTCCCTATTCGATTTCATAATGCGGAATTTCTATTTGGAATTCCTTGTAACGTACGTACAAAATTTGATCCGTTCGGAAAAAAGCGAACATTTTTGCAACATTATTGAATCCATGCATTCGGATGTTTGAAAACGGAAAACGAATTGAAAAAATGTGTGTCTGTGGCCAGCCTTTATTTTAAATAAATATTTTGGACAATCCACACAACACTATCTAGCCCCAAATTAAGCAAAGCTTGTACCATGGGAACCAGATAGCTGATAAAATACGTAAATATATTTTTTTGGAAATACATACTTAGAATATAATTATAACACCCAGACAGAGGACAAACATCTGCGTTCAACACACAAATATTTGTTCTCGGTGGGGATCGAAACCACGACCTACGGCGCAGAAGGCAGAGCTACTACCATGTCTATACAATAAAAGCTTAGGTTTACAATATACTAAGAGTGACAAACATTTTTTTATAAGTATCATTTAATTTAAAAGGCAATGGCTTGTGCGTTTTGCCATTACGGTTGAGGCAATAAATATTGCACATCTCTTTCTGACGCACACTCTATGAAGCCGAAATTAACCGATGTGCAATATTTGTTGCCTACTAGTATACATACATATTCAGTTAACTATTAATCCTATCATCATAAGCCTGAAGAAGTCCACTGCTGGACATAAGAAGAAAATAATACTTTTTTTCGGTTACTTGAGAGAATTTAGAGAAAAAATATGACAGCATAATAGTACAATGCAGAGGAGAGAGGACTGTTAGGGGAGAGAACGAGACAGCACTATGTTGCGTCCTCACTTCCAACAGTATGAAGATTTTCAATATTTACCATACTTCAAGCGAATAGATACATTTCATTTCATAAGGTCTCGTATAGGTACATTTCTAGAAAGAACGATTCTAAGTCCTAACCATTCACCGACTTCAATGTCGTCGGTCCATCGGGCGGGTGCATCCACATCCATCATCATTTTCTGTCATCATGTGGGGTCGGCACAAGACTTTCGTTCTCCACTCTCCTCTATTAGCCGTCATTTCAACAGTCACTCCTGTCTTACCCATGTCATCCTTCACACAATCCATCCATCTTTTCTTTGGCCTACCTCTACTTCACCCATCCACATTCATAATAATACTTACTTGGAATAATATTTTTTTTGTAAATAAGTACATTCTTAGAAGTCTAAATTGCAGTGCCCTTATCTAAGGCCTAAGTGTCGGCTAACCTACATGAATAAATTAAGAAATCGTATGTAAATAGTTTTAAAATATGATTTACGAATGTCAGGTACTTAAATAATACAGTTGGAAACTGCAAGGTACATTTTTAGGAATTTGTCTATATTTTTGGCCGTACCTAGTCTTAAAATAAAGAAATTTGTACTCTATAAGAACCAAAATATGAGCGCTAGAAGTTTAGACATTTGACAGAGAGATAGAGAGCATTAGTGCATTACAGCAGCGGCCAACAACCTCAAATAATACCTACGAAGAAACTAAAACTAACTGCTTGAAATCAGTTTGTCAAATACAATATAATATACAATTTCGACAAAAAAGGAACATCGCTAATTTTCCCGCGTTGAAGTATTCATTTGTTTTTTTTTTCAATAGACAATAAGTATTTATTTTTGCAAGGCAGTTCGAAATTTAAATAATACCTTTATTATGTTACTTCCTTGGTTGCCATGTTTCGAAGTAAAAGATCGTTCCATTTTTAAATGATACGGCAGATATGAGTGTACCTACTAACTACTACGTAATGTATGGCGGCTAATTAACACGACAGAAATGGATTTTCATACAATTTTTGGCGGCCGCTGCTCGCATGTATTTGGCTTTTTGAGGATCGCACCTGCGCCCTCCAACGCAGAAGCCAGAGCTACTATACTTACTAACTTTAGATGAAAAAAGCACGTTTTACTTTCAATCTTACCTATATTTTTGGACTTAGCATCATATTAAATAATTCTTAAATTTAATCCTAAATATTACACAACACACCAATCAACATAATTTAAGACTGAATAGTAGATATTTTTTAAAGGACATAAGTTATAACGTTGACCTCCAAGCGGCGTTTGACATTTTAACTATTTTTATGGAACAAGCCCTTCACATTGCCTCGCAGGTCACGTGCACACTTCAGAAACGTGCCCTACGCCCATCCACTTGAGGGATAGAGATGCCTCACGTGCTAGTAATTTTACCAGCACACTTCAAACCAACTGAAAAATCATTCTCCTCGCAAACCTCGTAAGCGCGATTCAGGATTTCAAGTTCGCAATAACGCGGATAGATGGCGTTATAATCAGTCCTAGTAATACGATCGTCGTAGTACTATGTGACGACGCTAGATGGCGCTGTACCCTATTGAATAGAACAAGTGATGGGATGCGTCAGTAGGAAGTTAAGCAGCAGTGGAGTGCCAGCCGCCACCTCCAAGTTCATGGTCTCCGGGTCTTCGGAGCTGTCGGAGGAGACTGACATCTTCTTCGGCTCCAGGAGTAGGTCTGTTGAGGTGGTGTCACTGGGAATTTCGTCGACGAATACCTGAATAACAAAATTGAAGTTATATATCGAAACCAAGGTGTTTGCAACATACTTTTCTAAAAAAAACTATTTGGAATTTGTTGCCGGCTTACCCTTCAACGCGATTTCGATCCCAATCTTAAGTTTTGACGGAATTTTGACAGAAATGATATGGGTTTTCTGTCAGAATTCCGTCAAAACTTAAAATTGGAATCGGAATCGCGTTCAAGAGTAGACCGGCTGAATAGTTATTTTCAATTTGAATCTTGACATGACAGTATTATGGGTACGGCCACATAAAGGCGGTCTGCGATGGCGATCAATGAAACGCAGTCAAAATCACTGTTAAATTTTTGAAATTCCCCGCAGGTCTCTCGCATTTCTGGACACAGGTTACTACATACTTAGTGGGAAAGTAGGAAAACATTATTGGTAAACCTAATGTCAAAACGCGAAGCATACCTAATACCGGCCTAAGGAGGTTGGAAACCAAGAAGTTTACGTATAATACCGGCATAAGGAGGTTGGAAACTAAGAAGTTTACGTATAATACCGTTTTAAGGAGGTTGGAAACTAAAAAGTTTAAAGTCTACTGCTATTTACCTCATCTTCCTCCTCGGGCGAGGGTTCTTCTCTGGAAGCTTGCATCTGCGCCACATACATGCTGTACTCGCTGTCGCCGTCTGATTCGTAATCCTCTTCATCTTCATCGCAGTCGAAGTAGCTGCTCTGAAATGTTGAGGGGGAGCTATCAAAGTCATTTGAAATATTCACATCTGTATGTAGAACGAAATGTTCCTAACATTTGAGTGCTTTGGCAATTGGCATGGCACGAGCTGTAAGCCCAAATATATATTTGTCTAAATAAAATAAAAATAAATACCTAAATAAAGCTAAATAATCTACACTAACTATGATTACTATGACTAACTATGACTATGGCTATATTATGGCTGCCTTCTGCCTTTTAGTAGTAGTAAGAAGAACTGTGTTTGCCTCGTGGGGGTGCGTACTACCTACCACCATGCCTATTCCTGACGTGAAGCAGCATATACTGTATTTCAGTTTGAAGGGTGTGGGTGGGTGACATTACTGGCATGTGAGCCTGAATTGTACCTATGTCTCAAGTTGATGAACGCAGGGCAGGGCGATGTTCTCAGGGCACGTTGCTGACGTGCGTGACCTACGACGCAATGCCTTGATAAAGGCGATGGTTACCACTTAACATCAGGCGGGCTATCAGCTAGTTGTATAAAAAACAGCGGGAATTTCAATGCCAAAAATCTATTTTTTAGCTGAACGCATACTAAAGGCCTGCGCACACCTAGTTCGCTGGCGGTAGCGATCAGTGAAACGCTGTCAAATATTCGCTGTCAAATCTCAAATCTGACAGCGATATTTGACAGCGTTTCACTGTTCGCTACCGCCAGCGAACTAGGTGTGTTCGAGCCTTAACTCATTTCTATTTATAAATAAATAATATTTTTTTTTATTATTCTCCATCGATCGTGAGGAATAGCATTAGGTATCGTGGTTTCTATTATGATGAGTTTATGTTATGACTTATGACCCAGACTTAACCTACGCCCCACGTGTCACCTAAGTATCTACATAAATTAAGTAGATAAGATTAGGTCATCCACGCATATTATTATAGTGCTAGTAGGTCAACAGAGGCATCAATCAAGTTTCAAGTGTAGTGTAGTATTTGAGAAGAAAAAGAAACCTTCCAACAGTTTAATATTTATACATTGCCGCTCTTGATAGAAGTTATAAAAAATGTGGTAGAATCAAACAGGCAACGTACGCTGCGCGTTGGGAAATAAACAAAGTAGGTTTTTTTGATTTGCAATGTTGGTGCCCTTGATTTTACGTCAAACTGCAACGTTCCGTTCAGCGAAGTAGTAGCCTATCAACGCGATCAATATCAACAGATTAATTAATAACTGCAAGAAGTTTATTTTCAAAAGTTTCAAGATAAAATAGACCGTAAAAATAAAATACAAAAATAAGTTTGCACGAAATATTTCTTTTATTCTTTTACACTCTTTTCATTTCAAATAGAACAGAAAAACCGCAATGATTCTGATTTCAATGTACAAACCTAGAATAATTTTATAAAACAGTGCCTCCCGTTGAAAATGAACTGCGTAAAACGGAACGGTAGCATTACAATTTTGCGTCAGTTTTGTCTAGTACCAACCAAACCAAACGAAAATCAGCTGTCAATGTCAACAACAAGAAAAGAAACAACTTCAGACGGGTTTGCGCTCGTCAAAAACAATGACGAATTATTTTGTGTTTTCCGACTCTAATCGCAATTAATTCCAACCAAACCTACGTAAAACTCAGCTGTTATGAAACGCCATCATCGATAACACGGAGTCACGGACTACTTCGTAGTAAATTATAGAGTGCAAACGCCTAAACATTAAATCCTTTGTGTTGAAAGGAAAAATCATTCGCGTTTATCACAAATTTCGTGACCATGGCTGCAGCCTTAGCGGACGACTCGCCTAAATACCGCAACAGCCTCATTTGCTGCAGCCCGAGAAGTGTCGAAAACGCATCTATCACCGAATCCTCGTCTTCTACATCGGGTTGTGTCTCAGGCGATGAGAACTACGATACGACCTTCATCCCAAAATCAATCGCAAACAAGAAACTGAAGATACACAGCTCCGCGACGAAGGAAGAGGTAGAAAAGGCGATCAATCAATGCAAGGAGCTCGTTCTAAGCAGTCCGCAATGCTCGGAGGAAAGAAAATGGCTGGTACGTTACTTGGTAGAGCTCCGACTGCGATTGCAAGATCTAAACGAGAACGACGGCCTGTCTAGAGTAAAGGTTTCCATCAAAGGCCACCATTTCGAGCAGCAAGTGAACCCGTCAAACAGAAAACAATACTGTGACCATTGCAGTGGAGTTATTTGGAGCATAGTTCAAAGTTCTTATATTTGCACTGACTGCAGTTATCTATGTCATTATAAATGTGTAGATCATATATGCAGGATGTGCGCTCATGTTGTTATGACGGAAAGGGGGCAGTTCGAAATGAATATATGCCCGGAAAAGGGACTCGCAAATCAAGATTATAAATGCGCTGAGTGCCACACAGCATTGACCTTCCAAGACTCGTGGAATGAACCAAGATTGTGCGACTACACTGGACAGTACTTCTGTGCAACGTGTCATTGGAACGACTCATCAGCGATACCAGCAAGAGTCGTTCACAACTGGGATTGGGAAAAGCGTTATGTATCCCGACTGGCATATCAAATGCTGAATTTATCTTGGGCCCGTCCGTACATAGATGTAGAAAAAATAAACTCCACACTTTTCAACTTCATAGCTGAACTAGAATGGGTACATAAAATGAGGAAAGACCTGCAATGGATGAGGCGGTATCTCTGCAATTGTACTGAAGGGACAAGTCTTTTCTCTCCCCTCTTCATTCAGCTCGGAGATGTCAATAAGAAGTACAGCATGGCACACTTACAAGCAATAAACGATGGGTCGTTGGAAACTCAACTGACAGAGCTAACCGAGGTCTGCCGGAGCCACATAACAGGGTGTTCCCGATGCTCAGGAAAGGGGTACATATGTGAAGTTTGCAAAAACAATGAGGTTTTGTACCCATTCGATAGTGGTGCATTATTATGTGAAAAATGCAACTCAATGTACCATAGAGGTTGTTGGCTTAGAAAA
Organism: Thera britannica; assembly: GCA_939531255.2. Lineage (NCBI taxonomy): Eukaryota > Metazoa > Arthropoda > Insecta > Lepidoptera > Geometridae > Thera > Thera britannica. The sequence continues at coordinate 5,977,942 of OW618052.2, forward strand.
GGCCAGAAATGTGTCAAATGCTTAAGGCTGGAGGAGCGTAGAAAAACAGTTGAAATAGACAGTCCGGACACACATAAAGAATTCGATATAGATAGATTTGTTGACTAGCTTCTATTTTGTATAACCAGCTATTATTAGAATATTTTTAAGTACAATGTTTTATCTACTTTTAGTGTAGTTTTTAGCCAATTTAAAATCTCTCGCCATATACAAGTGCCTATGGCGAGCAAAGCAAGGCAACCTACCTCTATACCAGACCGAGTGAATGAGACGGAAGACATGTTGCGTGAGCGAGAAAGAGACTCATCATACGCGTTACGCGATCGTGTTTTTCGTTTATAGGCAAGAGAAGCGAGCCTTGTTTGCTCAATAACCAGTTTACTCGCTTTGCTCGTCACTTTTCTTTTTTTTAGGAAGATACCTTTGGTATTTTATTGGTGCTTAAGTTATTTAATAGCTAGAGCGCTAAAAGGCAGCTTTTCAGCAAAAACCATAACATGCCTTGACACAACGCTTAGCAATCGTAATTTTAAATCGTATTCAGAAGATCCGAGTTACTATTTAGGTTCATTCAGAAACAGTGTTTTGACTTTTGACAGTTCTCTATTGAAAAAAAAGCAGCCAAGTGCGAGTCGGACTCGCCCATGAAGGGTTCCGTAGCACGACGAACTACAAGAACCTTTATATATGTTACTTGATGTAACATAATAAGGTTCCTGTAGTTCGTTGAAAGGTAAATTGCGGTTTACGGTTTATGACGTATAAAAAAAAAACTACGGGCTAGATCTCGTTCAAACCAAATATCGTTGAAAGTTTACATAGTAATGTACAACATATATTTTTTTTAGTATTATCATTCTCTTACTTTAGAAGTTAGAGGGGGGGGGACCAACTTTTTTCCACTTTGGAAGTGTCTCTCGCGCAAACTATTCAGTTTAGAAAAAAACTATATTAGAAACCTCAACATCATTTTTGAAGACCTATTCATAGATACCCCACACGTATGGGTTCGATGAAAAAAATTTTTTTGAGTTTCCGTTTATGACGTATTAAAAAAAAACTACTGACTAGATCTCGTTCAAACCAAATATCGTTGAAAGTTTACATAGTAATGTACAACATATATTTTTTTTAGTATTATCATTCTCTTACTTTAGAAGTTAGAGGGGGGGGGACCAACTTTTTTCCACTTTGGAAGTGTCTCTCGCGCAAACTATTCAGCTTAGAAAAAAACTATATTAGAAACCTCTACATCATTTTTGAAGACCTATTCATAGATACCCCACACGTATGGGTTCGATGAAAAAAAATTTTTTGAGTTTCAGTTTCAAGTATGGGGACCCCCAAAATTTATAGTTTTTTTTCTATTTTTGTGTAAAAACCTTAATGCGGTTCACAGAATACATCTACTCACCAAGTTTCATCAGTCTAGCTTTTATGGTTTCGGAGAAAAATTGCTGTGACACGGTCGGACAGACAGACAGACAGACAGACAGACAGACAGACAGACATGACGAATCTATAAGGGTTCCGTTTTTGCCATTTGGCTACGGAACCCTAAAATTACAGAAATGTTCGATACAATGCTCGAGGCTCGACTCGGACACAAGCAACGAGATAATAAGTAGGTACCTACGACTCAAACTTTTTCTGAATACGGGATTTAGATAAACAATTAAAATGTGTGAAAATATGAAATATCTGATAATTTTACATAAGAATAATAGATAAAGTAGGTGAATACTCATGTAAATACTAGGTAGGATAATTAATGCAATTAATTACCATAAATAAATAGCGATAAGTACCTACATAAATTGTGGGACATTGTTTAAGTTACCGATTACCGAATGGTAAGTAAGATGGTAGTTGCTCTAACGCTGATTATATTTTGAAATGCTGATTTTCGAAATCTTTAGATACTCTGCCTGCTGTGGTATTTGGTTTGGTTATGAATATGAATACAAACTCTCATTTGACTCTTTTTCCAAAAATGTAAAGAAGTCTTCATACCGGAAAATTTATGCTCAAATCATAAATTTTCTGGTTATTGTTAGTTGAATTCATTATATCCTTTGTTTTTAATATAACAAATCAACTAATTAGTACCTCTGTATTTATTAATACTAATGAGCTACTTTGTTAAATTCTGATAAAACTACATGGTTTTACCAATAATGTTACCTACCTACTCTAAGTTTAAAAATATCTCTGTTTGATCAAATTAATGTTACTGCTCAAAAATGTAGTGAAAATCGTTGTAGGTATAACTATTTACCTGCTGTTTTTTGTACCTATATGTAATTGGAACGCAATTTTTTATAAGTATAACTAAATAAAATAATAAATAAATATTGTGGACAATTCACACAACACTACCCAGCCCCAAACTAAGCAGAGCTTGTAATATGGGAACCAGATAGCTGATATAATACTTGAATACATTTTTTTTTTGTAACTTCTATTCTACTTCCAATTTCTGAACTAATTTAATAATATTTGTGCCTTTGTGATTTAATTTTAGCTAAGTATTGGCATGTTTTACAACACAATAAAATCAATGTTAACCTCATATTTTGTTTTAAAAACCTTTTTCTCGTCCGCTCAACTCCAGTCGGTACGTCATTTGCATATTCGTTTTTTGTAGTAATGATACACCTTCACTTTGATGTTCATTTGACCATATATATAGGTACCTAACCTACCTACTTATAGCATTTCAAATCAGTAGAGTTAAGTACCTAACCTAGCACCTAAAGCCGTTCTAATTATAGAAATGGGTAATTAATTTAATCAAAACAACCTGTGACCTTTTATCCGAGTACAACAGCACAGATAAAAGTATTAGACTATAATATACAGGGTGTCCCATAAGTCAACGTCCAGCCAAAAACGGGTGATGCGCCAAGTCATGACAGTTATCAGAAAAATATAAGAAAAAATATTTACTAAGTAACTTTTGAGTTATGAGTATTTTAAAAAAACAGGAAAAACTGACATCCTGTGATGATCTTTTAAGTCCTGTGACGACAAATATTAACTTTTCATAAAACTTTTTTCTGCAACGTAAGCATGAATAACCCTTCTGTAAATTACAATTCAAAATTAAGCCATAACTGCCTCAGTTTTTAATGAAATCGTGGAGTTTTGGCCAACGTTTCATTTCAGATAATTACATCACCCAACTTTAACCGCCTGTACCGCAAAAAAAATGTACTACACTATCATGGCATGTAACTTTAAAAATTGGCGCATTTATCCAGGATTCCAAAATGGTATAATACTTGCTAGAGTACTCTTTAGTTTAGGAAAAAAAAATGTTTTATCAACTAAACCGGATTTCCAATCAATTTTATTTCAATAGATAAAATGTTTGTACCCTTTAAATGATGGACTTAAAATGCCTACGCTGTGTTTTTAAGTGACTCACAATTCACAGGTACAAGTAAATACCATTTCGACAATGCAAGTAAACAGATAGATCCACCATCTTGTCGAAAGAGTAATAACCATGGGTTTTCTAGTAATTTGTTAGGTTTAGGTAAAAGTTTGAAATAAAATTCAATCATAGGATGTCTTCAATCGTGATTTTAATTTAACTACATCAAGGATTTACAGCAAATGTTCAAACTGTTAGCCTTCAGCAGTAATGCAAGCTCTACATTTCCTTAAAAAAAATCAGCTGTCTGTAAAGTCAGTTAACTCACGACAGTTGAACGTGACAACGTCATACAGCTGTCCACGCGGTCGCATCGCTCACTCAAGTAGGAGAGAGACCGATGTCGAACGCTGCCGAACGCGGAGGCCGATTGTGCCTCTTTGTCGCTCGTTGCGCGCTCTCACTTGCACTTCAAGTATTAAATGGAACGCCTCAGAGCGAGGTAACAACGCATGAGTCATGTTTTTTCGTACGAGCAGCCGGCTCCATCGAATTATAAGACGTTGTCACGTTAAAAACCATGTAATAAGACCGGCGAAGGGCGAAGGCAAACTTTAGATTAAAATCACGATTGAAGTAATCCTATGATTGAATTTTATTTCAAACTTTTACCTAAAACTAACAAATTACTTGAAAACCCATGGTTATTACTCTTTCGACAAGATGGTGGATCAATCTGTTTACTTGCATTGTCAAAATGGTATTTACTTGTACTTGTGAATTGTGAGTCACTTAAAAACACAGCGTAGGCATTTTAAGTCCATCATTTAAAGGGTACAAACATTTTATCTATTGAAATAAAATTGATTGGAAATCCGGTTTAGTTGAAAAAACATTTTTTATTTCCAAAACTAAGGAGTACTCTAGCAAGTATTATACCATTTTGGAATCCTGGATAAATGCGCCAATTTTTAAAGTTACATGATAGTGTAGTACATTTTTTTTGCGGTACAGGCGGTTAAAGTTGGGTGATGTAATTATCTGAAATGAAACTTTGGCCAAAACTCCACGATTTCATTGAAAACTGAGGCAGGTATGGCTTAATTTTGAATTGTAATTTACAGAAGGGTTATTCATGCTTACGTTGCAGAAAAAAGTTTCATGAAAAGTTAATATTTGTAGTCACAGGACTTAAAAGATCATCACAGGGTGTCAGTTTTTTCTGTTTTTTTTAAATACTCATAACTCGAAAGTTACATAACAAATATTTTTTTTATATTTTTCTGTTAACTGTCATGACTTGGCGCATCGCCAGTTTTCGGTTGGACGTTGACTTATGGGACACCCTGTATATATAAATACAGTTTTTTTTAAAACAACTCACTAATTATTTTATTTATTTATTTAATTAGAATGGTCTTGGAACTAATGGAACATGTTTAAAAATAAAAATTGTGAAGAATCCACACAGCACTACCTGGGCCAAAATTAAGCAGAGCTTGTACTATGGGAACCAGAAATATATATTGTAAATACATACTTAGAATACAATATAACACCCAGACAGAGAACAAACATCTGTGCTCACCACAAAAATATTTGTCCTCGGTGGGGATCGAACCCACGACCTACGGCGCAGAAGGCAGAGCTACTACCAACTGAGCTGAGAGGACAGTCTAAGTATGGTATGGTGACGTATGGTAGTATAGTATTGCCTTATTTGTAATAATGGTAAGGCTTATACTAACCTAGCACTCGAGATAACGACAAGACTCCCTGATTGGTCATTTGTTGGTTGGTGGTAAGGTTGGTACTCGGTGGCGGATTTGCCATAAGGCACAGTAGGCCTGGCCTAGGGCGGCAGATATTAGGGGCGGCAAATCGTGAAAAAAAAACCACCGGTGTTAGCAAGAAATATATCAAATGCAAAGTACCTAAATATTTAAAAGGCTGCACATATTACGGCGGACCGAACCGTCCTAAATCACTTTTTTAGGATTTACGGTATACAATGTGCTTAGTTTTATATATTTAGGAAAAGAAGAAGAATAAATTTCCCATTTCGATTTAGATAAGTAAAGCAAGTAATGTCATTATGATGGGTACTGAGAAGGGGCGGCACATGGCTTGGGACCTAGGGTGGCCAAGACTGCAAATTTACCACTGGTAGATTTGCTGGTACTAACCTGGCACTCGAGGCAACGACAAGACTCCCTGTAAGTGCAGACCGTAAGCACTTTTTCAACATGCTGTAGGTACTGCAGATCGTTGCCGAGACGCTTCTTGCGGCGCGCCAGCGAGGATAGGAAGCCAAGGAGGGACCGTCGACTCGTCTTGGCTTTTGGAGAGGCGTTGCTAGAAGAACAAAGTGTTTTATTAACCAAATGAAATAAAAAGCAGCCAAGTGCGAGTCGGACTCGCCCATGAAGGGTTCCGTAGCATAAAGAAACATAATCTAAAGGTTTTTGTAGTTCGTCGAAAGGTAAATTGTGGTTTACGATTTATGACGTATAAAAAAAAACTACTGACTAGATCTCATTCAAACCAAATATCGTTGAAAGTTTGCATAGTAATGTACAGCATATATTTTTTTTAGTTTTATCATTCTCTCATTTTAGGAGTTAGAGGGGGGGGGACCAACTTTTTTCCACTTTGGAAGTGTCTCTTGCGCAAACTATTCAGTTTAGAAAAAAACGATATTAGAAACCTCAACATCATTTTTTAAGACCTATCCATAGATATCCCACACGTATGGGTTCGATGAAAAAAAATTTTTTGAGTTTCAGTTTCAAGTATGGGGACCCCCAAAATATATAGTTTTAGAAAAAAACTATATTAGAAACCTCAACATTATTTTTGAAGACCTATCCATAGATACCCCACACGTATGGGTTCGATGAAAAAAAAAATTTTGAGTTTCAGTTTCAAGTATGGGGACCCCCAAAATTTAAAGTTTTTTTTCTATTTTTGTGTACAAATCTTAATGCGGTTCACAGAATACATCTACTCACCAAGTTTCATCAGTCTAGCTCTTATGGTTTCGGAGAAAATTGGCTGTGACACGGCCGGACAGACAGACAGACAGACAGACAGACATGACGAATCTATAAGGGTTCCGTTTTTGCCATTTGGCTACGGAACCCTAAAAAGACCAAGGCGAAGATGGAGGGACGAAATAGATGCCTACGTTGAGGATTGGTCCACATTGGGAAAGCCTCAGGCTATCCCCTATATTTCCCTTCTAATAACCACTTGGCATAGACATACTGCCTACCAATATTTTATTAGCAACAAAGCCATGACTCACGAATAAAAGAGCACGTGTTTCAAATGTGACCTTTATCATAACAAGGATGGTCAGTGCCAGACGCTAATAAGCCTACCAGTGAATCACGCTACCTACCTAAAGTACCTTTATTATTTATGTACTAACATCCTGCAATAACAAACGCACGCATGATTTGTTTACTAAATTAGTGATCTAAATCTCGGTACCCTAATAATATTACAATCTAGCCAAGTAGGCTAATGAGCAATTTTGCTTAAGCTTAGTTTTAGTGTCCATTGGCACTTTTCTTACTGACTCTAATTAAGGTGTCACTACACAATATTAAATTTATCACTACACTAACTCAAAAGATTCGGTCCTTTTGAGTCTTCTTACTAGGTAGGACCCACGCACGACCTACGGCGCAGAAAACAGAGTTTCACCAAACTACCAACTGAGCTGAAAGGCCAGTCAGTTCCTTTTCCTTGTCTTATAAGAGACAACAGTTATGATTTAGAATTTAGATGAAGATTTCCAGACTTTGGGAAATATCAGCCGCTATTACTCGTCGTTAAAAAATTAAATAAAAAATATGAAAGCGTTGACGGGATGATCTCGTTGCTTTCGAGCGAGGAAAGTGGGAAAAAGCGAGGACTATAGAGTAATTTGGAATACCTTTTCCCAGCAGTGAGATGATAAATATGTATGGCTAAGGTTAAAAAAAACAATCATTTAATAAGACATACTCATGACAGCTACATAAAGAACATCATTAAAGAAAAAGCAGCCAAGTGCGAGTCGGACTCGCCCATGAAGGGTTCCGTAGCATCAATTAACATAATATAAAGGTTTTTGTAGCTCGTCGAAAGGTAAATTGCGGTTTACGATTTATGACGTATAAAAAAAAACTACGGACTAGATCTCGTTCAAACCAAAAATCGTTGGAAGTTTGCATAGTAATGTACGACATATATTTTTTTTAGATTTATCATTCTCTTATTTTAGAAGTTAGAGGGGGGGGACCAACTTTTTTCCACTTTGGAAGTGTCTCTCGCGCAAATTATTCAGTTTAGAAAAAAACGATATTAGAAACCTCAACATAATTTTCGAAGACCTATCCATAGATAGCCCACACGTACGGGTTCGATGAAAAAAAATTTTTTGTGTTTCAGTTTCCAGTATGGGGACCCCCAAAATTTATAGTTTTTTTTCTATTTTTGTGTAAAAACCTTAATGCGGTTCACAAAATACATCTACTCACCAAGCTTCATTAGTCTAGCTCTTATGGTTTCGGAGAAAAATGGCTGTGACACGGCCGGACAGACAGACAGACAGACAGACAGACAGACAGACAGACAGACAGACATGACGAATCTATAAGGGTTCCGTTTTTGCCATTTGGCTACGGAACCCTAAAAACGGGGAAGAGGAAGGCCAAAAATAAGTTACGTGAGAGAAGGTCGCTGTCATGTCGTATAAGGAAGTCAAGGAGGTCGTATTCGAAAGACTTAATTGTAGAAAACTGCATCAAAACCCCGACAAGAGTTAAGCTTTTAAATTTAAGAACGGCACATAAGTATACTATAACACGAAATTATAAGCTTTTGCAAACACCACAACAAGGTCCGCAATACATGTTGAGTTTTGAAATTGAAGAGAGTACTACTAGAGTTCTAAAAATGGGTCAAAAAGACCGAAGTTTCCAAAAACTTGAAGAGGTTCAGAATCTTCGAGTTCAAGCTCAAATTTTAGCAAGTACCTACCTACTGTTTTTGATATAAATTTTAGGGAATAATTTAGACGTTTTTAGGGTTCCGTAGCCAAATGGCAAAAACGGAACCCTTATAGATTCGTCATGTCTGTCTGTCTGTCCGACCGTGTCACAGCCATTTTTCTCCGAAACCATAAAAGCTAGACTGATGAAACTTGGTGAGTAGATGTATTCTGTGAACCGCATTAAGGTTTTTACATAAAAATAGAAAAAAAACTATAAATTTTGGGGGTCCCCGTACTTGAAACTGAAACTCAAAAATTTTTTTTTCATCGAACCCATACGTGTGGGGTATCTATGGATAGGTCTTTAAAAATGATGTTGAGGTTTCTAATATCTTTTTTTTCTAAACTGAATAGTTTGCGCGAGAGACACTTCCAAAGTGGAAAAAAGTTGGTCCCCCCCCCTCTAACTTCTAAAATTAGAGAATGATAAATCCAAAAAAAATATATGTTGTACATTACTATGCAAACTTTCAACGATATTTGGTTTGAACGAGATCTAGTCAGTAGTTTTTTTTTTATACGTCATAAATCGTAAACCGCAATTTACCTTTCGACGAACTACAAGAACCTTTATATTATGTTAATTGATGCTACGGAACCCTTCATGGGCGAGTCCGACACGCACTTGGCTGCTTTTTTTACTGTAGATGTATCTCGCTGAAGATTTGAGTATATTATGAAGAAGAAGACATACTCATCAGCCACGTCATTCAGCTGAGAAGGCTTCATGTCTTCTCCGCAGAGCGTGGTCTCGCTCGGCCGTCTTTTGTTGCGCTTCTTAGCTGATGTGTCTTTGTCCTTCTCTTCTGTCACTAAAAGAAACATAAACATAAATTAACTAGATCAAAGTAACGTACTAGTCCACTAATCTAATTTCTGTGATATCTTGTTTAGTTTTTAGTTTTGTGGTATTTTTGTTGTGTCTTATTCACTAGGGTAGGAAAAACAAGGCTGCGTAGGGTGCACAAACAAGTCTAGGTACATTAAGTTAACTTACATAGATTAGATTAGCGGATTAGTTAGTTTATGTTTAACAATCAATTAATTATAAGAAAGATGTTTGTTGGAAGAATCATTTTTTTGTGTCGTCTTGATCCAGGCCTTTATTTACTTTTCAGATAAGACGGAGTGATGGCTTTGCCTTAGAGTTAAATAATTACAGTTAAAACAAGTCACGTTTCTACGTCTTTCAACTTGAGGCATGCAGATGTTTAGCGTCTCAATTTCACCGGCACCCACTAACCTTCAAACCGAAACACAACAATATTGCTTCATGGCAGAAATAGGCATGATGGTCATACTTCCCTGGACTAGCCCTCCACAAAGAGCTCTACTACTACAAGCTATATACTTCTGAAAAGAAAATATTTCTTTGTTGTTTGATAGATAAATACTGAAGACTGGAGCAACAGACAGCGACTTAGGTCGCGGCTGCCTGCAGGAAAAAGAAACTGTGGAGCATGTAGTACTGCACTGCTCCGCAACGGAAGATGCGAGGTGCAAGACAGGGCTCAGGGAACTGATTGAGTCTTGTCCCTCCACATCCACATCTGAGTCACCATTGGGTCATCTAGAACATTGCTGTCCAAAGTCCTTCTCCGCTATTTTAAGGAGTTGGGCTGGCTGGGGTAAGGGTTAGCAGCGGGACAATGCACAATACACCCCATCGCGGGACGTCAGTGCAGATCTTATTCCCCCAACACAATTAGAATTAGAATTAGAATGTTGCTTCACGGCAGAAATAGGCATGATGGTCGTACTTCCCTGGACGAGCCTTACTACAAGCTACTTCTGGGAAGAAAGTATTTCTTTGTTGTTTGATAGATATAGGGAACTAGCGGACGCCCGCGGCTTCACTCGCCCCTTTGCCGTTACGCCCCGTTGATTTTTCTTTTAAAAGTTTTTCCTCTTTTTCTCCACTTAGGGAAATCATTTTCCAATTTCCTTTCTTAGTGCACCCCTATGCTATAAAAAAACATACCTTTCAAGTTTCATGTTTCTAGGATTTGTCTTTCTTACGGTTTAGGATAAGCGTCAGTCAGTCAGTCAGTAACGTAAGAGTTTTATATATTTAGATACCATGAATATCGTTCAAGACAGAATATCCCGATCGATCAGCAAAAGGCCCAGCTCCGCAATGATAATCGCCAAGCCCAGCAGGAAGGCCGCTTCCGGCATGCCGGCCGAAGCACTCTCTCGGATCCAGCCCATTGGACTTGCAGGTCGACGGGTTGTGGTAAATGGTCTCTGTGTTGCCGTTCTCTGCGTCGAACTGCCTTTCGGGCTGCTGGAGTACCTGTAAACAAAAAGGGCGTTTTAAAAGTTCTAAAGCTCGGCAACGCGCTTTTTTTTTTTTTTCTTATGTAACAGATAGACAAACGGGCTGTCAGCCCACCAGATGGTAAGCGGTCACCGTCGCCCATAGACACCAACAACACCAAGGGTGCTGTCGTTGCGTTGCCTACCCTGAAGGAACTTTTTTACATTTTCTTAAACCTATTCATGTTATAGCTGAGGGGAAAGACCTCTGGCGGCAGCTCATTCCACAATTTTTGGGTATGGGGGAGAAACGATCTCGAAAAGCGAGCCGTGCGAGACACCCAGGGATCGACAATGTGTGGATGAGCTCGGTCTCGGTGACGAGAAGAGTGGTGATAAAATCTCGAAGCGGGGATAATGTGAAACAGCTCATCGGAACACTCGCCGTTATAAAGGCGGTAGAAAACGCACAGAGAACCAATGTCGCTTGTGATGCCTCTGGTGTTGCAGGCGTCCATAGGCTACGGTAACGGCTTCCCATCAAGTGGGCTGTATGCTTGTTTGTCTGCTTTGTTGTATAAAAAAAAAAACTTTTTTTCGTCTTAATACTAGCTGTTATAAAAGTAAAGCCAAAAGGAGGTTAAATGGGGCCTTATAACGAGTCCAATCGTTTTAAGGCCCCATTTAACCTCTTTTGGGCTTTCCGAGTAGTATTGTAACAGCCTTTATACAAAATATTAAAATATTAATATTATTTTACTGTATATCAAAATGAATCCCTATTTCCCTTGGTCACGCGTGGACGGCTGAACCTGTTCGGCTGAAAATTGATAGGGAGGTAGCTTAGAACGAGGACATAGGATACTTTTCATTTCGAAAAAGTATCGGGAACGGGGCGAGTGAAGCTGCGGGCGGCCGCAATCTTTCATAAATATAAATGAGCTGGTATGACCGAGCTTTGCTCGGGGTTAAAAAAAATAGTATTATTAATCGTCAATAGAGTCGTATCTTTATTGGCTTATTTTTAATTAACCACGCCATCTGCTGGAATAGCTTGCAGTTAGTTGCTTACAATCGCCAATAGATGGCAGGAACAGTCGTATATTGAGTTTATGTTTGATTATTGCAAAACACCAACTTCTCGTCATTTTCTAAAAATGAATCCTAGCTAGATCGATTTAGCCCCCGAAAACCTTTGTATACTAAATTTCGTGAAAATCGTTGGCGCAGTTTCCGAGATCCTAAATTTTTCTCGTTTAAAGGTATAAGATATTGTGGACAATGCACACATCACTATTAAAGCCTCAAATTAAACAGAGCTTGCACGATGGGAACCAGATAGCTAATTTATAATACTTATGTACATTTTATCTGTAAATAAATACTTATAAGTAACACAATATAACACCCAGACAGAGAACAAACATCTGCGTTCATCATGCACACAAATATTTTTCTCAGTGACATATTTTGTACTGCGTCACCTGAAGACGTCTAAGTTGCTGTCTATGTATATTTTAAGTAAGTTTTTTTATACACCTTAGTTTATGGAACAAGCATAATTATGGTCCACCTGATGTCAAGTAAGTTATACAAACCTGATAGTGAGCTCTCGTTCCAAGAAAAAATACCGCTCCAGGCGCCCCAGTGGTCATAGTTGATCTGAAAAAATAATAAATATTTTTTAAATGTTTCGATAAGTAAGGCAATGTACTAAATCTCAACATAAAGCAGAACTGACTTTAATTGGCTATGAAAGCATTTTTGTTTGTTTTTTTACGTATTTGGTGAGTATATTTAATTATTTTTTTACAAAATATAAACATAAGACGTGCAGTTCTACGTAATGTGTGATTATTAGATTATCTTGCCTTTGTGAATACACCTTTACAAAATCGATGAAAAATTTCCAATCAAAACAACGACCTGCCAAGAAAAGAAACTAGGTCAGAAAGAAATAAAACATAACAAGCAAATGCATAAATAATAATATGAATTATAGGTACCCAACTAGATATGGAGGGTATCTACTTACGTAATAAACATTAAAAAATACGTAAATAGAATAAAATGCGAAATATTGATCGTCTAAAATTACCCACTGCTGGATCCGGTAAGTTTATCAGATGCTTTTTAGTTATAACACTGTTTTATTTCAAATTACGTCACTATTATTATTAAAAATTATAAATTATTGGTACTAGTTTTTCTGTATCTAAATTTAATTTCTATGAGAGCTTTCTTGCTTCTTCACAGAGCAGAAATATTTATTTGACGCGATTTTGACTTGCGCAGTAGGTTCCCTAATTTTAGGGTTGTCATTATAGGAAAAAACTACCCTTCCCAAGGAAAATTCTACCAGGCTTTTATTTTTAGCAGTAAAAATTGAAGGATTAATATGGGAGGAGTCAGACTTTTACTAAGCTGTGGGAAAATTGCTTTTCCCGCGGTTGCCGCATTGCTTTTTAAAAGTAAAAGTATAGCTAGAAAATATGGTGTACGTAGGTAAATAGGTGATTAGGTGATTGTTAGTTTTTTAGTTGTATTAGTAGGCATAGAGTAGTTTTTCCGGGGTAATACCGTAGGTATCTGACACCAAGCGGTGATTAATACTGATTCATGCGAGGATTTCTATCTTATTAACCTCGATGAACATGCTTTGTAAGGTTTATTAGAAAATGCATATAACGTGTAAAATATTATTCATACTTACCTACTAAGTAGGTATTACTTATTTATAAATACATTATGTTGGTGAAAGTAAGTAGGTGCCCATCCTAGCCTTAGCCTACATTGAAACATTTATCATTTGGTGAGTATTTAAAGTCAAATTTTCGAATTATAGCAAGTACTTAATTAAAAATTTAAAAAACTTAGCAAATCTAGAAATAAAGGAAGAAATCTGACTTCACACACAACTTTCTTAGATCCTCACAAACTATAATGCTTTACATTTGTTTTTATCTTTTTATGAAAGATTTGTTCCAGTCTAATTTTCCTTCGAAGAATGAATAAAACCCTTTATTAAACACCACAATGTTCATTTAACTACCTACATAGACGTGGTAGAGTCCAAATATTGTTTGTGCTTCGCAACTAGTTTTTAAATTTCTTGGTAGAGTCACAGTCACGCAATCCGAAGGTAGAGTCGTCGATACACGTCACGTAAATGAGCCAATAACAAACCGCGTTCTAGATCGCGCAAGTGAAGTTTTTTCGTCATTTAGCATAAGTAAAAGTTCCCATCTAAAGAATATGGGGAGTCCTAAGCTACACGGGAAGTCGGTCGTGGCAGGGGGCCGATCTAAACCCCTGTCAATTCTGATGATGTCTTCTGTATAGATAGATGTTAGTATGGATAATATAAAACAAATGAAAATGAAACATAAAACTGCAAACAATTCTATAAAGTGAAAAACGAGAGTTAATGATTCTCAACCTCACCGAAGTAGCTAATTTGACTTCCTTTTGTCTTTTTTTATCACACCTCTTTATCTAATGTTATTATATACTAAATTTTGAAAGCTAGCATTATGAAATATGTTTGATGTACTGTGTTATTTATTTGATCCAAAACTCAAATAATGAAACTCTTTTTAATTAGCACACAAACCTCATTGAGTTGCTTTTAAAATTCACACGATAAACTAAAATTTAATGCCTTAAAATAAACGTATATAAAACAACCATATTATTTATTATACTAAATATAAAAACTAACAAGCGACATCTAGCGAAAAGAAGCAATGTTAAGCATTCATGGTGGTTTACGACCTACGACTTTAGCTGGGTATTGCGTTCCCAAGGTTGCTGTCTAGTTCTTTTAGCTCTAGGCAGATGTCTCAGTTCAAAAATAAACAAAATCCAAAATCACTTTGAACCTACCATAAGTTCAAAGTGATTTTTTACGTTCCTTTTTAGGTAAGATATTTTCATCTTCTTAGTATAATCTTATTTGTTCTATATTGTGCGAACAATAAGTTCGCACAACAGAGAACAACACTTCAACAGGAAAAATAAAATTTTCTACCAAGTCAAAAAGGTGTATGATAATTGGTGCTCCTACCCTACTAACCTACTCTATACCGCTAGTTCAACCAAAGTAGTAATCAGTATTATTTAGTTACAGCCAGTAATGCACTAGGCAAACACGCAGATACGGTAACTTCTGATGCACCTCATGGTTCAAAACTATTAACATTCATCCAGATAAGAAAAAATAGTCTAAGTTGTGAGTTTTGGGTTAGTAAAATGAGTTGGAAAAGTATGTAATAGAATAATAGCAAAAGGAAGTCAATTTAGCTACTAACGTGAGGATGAGGCCTAGACCTCTCTTATCATTTTCTTGACATTATTTGACATCATTATTTATTTTTACCATAATATGATTGCTTATCTGCTTAAACATATCTGATGGTGTGGAATTAGACCGGCTCCGCACCAATGCCGGCTTACGTAGTAGCTACGGACTCCCCGTTAGTTTACAAAATGAGTAAGATCGTAGTCTTAAATGAACAAGAAACACTGTTTGCGCGATCCAGGATTCAAATTCTGTACTACTTTATTTACTGTCCACCATAATCTAGGCATCAATCGAGTTTTTTTACCAAGTAAGTATTAAAAATCTCATCTTCAGACCTATTTTTTTGATCATAAACATCATTGCTCAGCGTCAAAAGCCTAAGTAATACATTTTCATGTTTAAATTAGATTCCTACAAGAGCAAAAGAGACAGACAAAGTATTTCCCGCGCTTTCAAAATGCATGGTTGGAGATTCAATGCCACATACATACTCACATTGCATTCTATTAATAGATAACTTTGCTCTACAACCACCTCACAGGACTCTACCTGAGCTCCAATCGATTTTAGAGAGAGATAAAATCCGTATTCTGTGTATGAGTGAAAGAGATAACTATAAGCATGGTATGTTACATAGTACAATTCTTACCCTACGCGAAATGTATTTAAATATAATAATACTTAATTTAAGCAGTTATTATTGATCAAATAGAGCGTAAAAATAGAAAGTTAATTTTGAGTTTATTAACGCTATATTCTGGCAGCCCTAAAATTTTAGTAAAAGTTTTTCTACCGGTGCGGGGTGGAATGGTAGAAAATAGTAGGATTTCCTACATGAATTTTCTTCGTGATTTTGAATGAAATTAAATCGAAAGAAAATGGCGGCCAAGTTTTGCTGAATTTGTGTGTGTTATTTACCGCTGTTCTGAGGTTTTTGTGCTGCTACGTGTGTTTTGTGCCGAGTTTCATTATTGGATTTGTTGCCATTAAAAATTATAAATATGTAAGTATTTGAATCTTCATTGTTGCAACTACAAAATTCATTATTTCCGAAATAGAAACCCCGAATCCCGATAAACTGGTGTTGCAATGAAAAAGATAGTTTTTAGATTTTTATGGCTGACTGACGTTTGTTCCATTTGTTTACATCACAATACAACGTAAATAATCGTAATGCACGATGAAATATATGTGTTTTCGCGAAGTAATAATACGAAAGTCATTATACTTTCGCCAGACTCTCGACAGCTGATTTACTTTTCCAAGGGTTGGTATTGGTCTAATTATTTACACTAGAACGAGCCCCGCTAGATTTATTTAGGCTAAACAGTTCAAAATTGGACAAGATAAAACAGAAATCTGTACTCGGCCCAACGTTATTCTTAATTTATATAAACAATCTCTGCCTCACTAAATTGTCTAACGCTAGAATTATAACTTTTGCTGATGATACAGTCATATTATTTAAAGGAACTTCATGGGAAGAGGCACGCTTAGCAGCTGAAAACGGGATGCGTATAATCTTAAACTGGCTTGATTATAATTTGCTAACACTCAATCTGTCAAAAACTAAGTACATAACTTTTTCCATATATAACAACTCACAACCGAGCTCCGATTTCGTTATAAAAGCCCACACTTGCCCATCTGATCAACTTAGCATTAACTGCTCATGTCACACTCTTTCCGCTGCTGACAGCATTAAGTATCTTGGTATCACGATCGACAAAAACTTGAACTGGAAGCCTCAAATCGATGTACTCAAGTCGCGTATTAGAAAACTTATACATATTTTCAAAAAGGTTAGGCACTTGAGAGACGACCGTACCAACAGAACTGTCTACACTACCATGTGCCAGTCAATTTTAATGTATGGAATATCTGCTTGGGGTGGAGCGTCTAAAACTTCTCTCATCAAATTAGAACGAACACAGCGTACTATCCTCAAAGTCCTGAATTTTAAACCGTTTAGGTATCCTACAGTCGACCTTTATAAGGAATCACTAGTTCTTACTGTACGGCAGCTTTTCATCAGAGTAGTTGTCTTACGACAACATGCCTATCCGGGTCGCACGGACAATGCATGTAGTAGAAGAGCACATCAAATTTATAAAACTCCTGCATGTAGAACTGGTTTTGCGCAAGGCTTCGCTAATTTCTTGGCACCTTTGTTATACAACCGTATCAACAAGGTTGCTATGCTCAAAAACAAGACCAGATTTGCATGCAAAAGAGCTCTTGACGAGTTTCTACTGCAACACGACTACGACAGCACGGAAAATTTGCTACAAATTGTCAAATGAACTCTTCCTTCACCGACCTTCCGTTACTGTACCTTTTTTGTATTTATAGACTTACTTGTTTCCTTGTTACGCTAAATGCCTCCTTACTTTTTCCTTACCTACAATTTATAATACAATGTCTGTTTTCTCTTTCTCTTTCTTCTCATACTTAAATTTAGTAGTACCAAAGGGTATCTTGTTCCTAGCATAGCATAGACTTGAAGTATACATTATATTTAAATATATATTATAATGTAATAAAGTACTTATAGTTAAGCATAATATGGTTCGTCTGTATGACTTAGTTACTTTTAGTTAGTGTAGCATATAAGTATGATAGTCCTCTCGTTGAGATACTTTGTGTAATATTACGTGTAGTGCCTATCTCAATTAGGTGTTTTTTGATTTTTTTTGTTTTTTTGTTTTTCTCTGTTTTATCTTTTTGTTTCTCACATATTTAAAATTGTACTTAATTCCATCATTGACATGTCCTGTAACTGGGGTGAGAAGCGTTACCTTGCCGTAACACAGTTTTTTAAACTAGCACGGAAGGTAAAGCTCCAAACCATAGTGTGTGCCTATTGCTTAGGGTTGCCTATTGTTTCCAGGGTCAACAGATGCTGACTCTGGAAATAAAAGGCACTAAAAATGTCTTAGTTCTTATAACAAATAGCTGTACTTCATGTCTTTTTTTGTTTGTTCGAAATAAACATTATTATTATTATATTATTATAGAAATACTTTAATAACATCTTCCTTCCTTCCTTTTTCTTAGAATCCCCATATTTAGTGATAATTTAAATATAATAGTGGAAATGTAAAACTTGCGACATCGGCTCCCATACAAACGGCGCATGATCGCCTTTCTACTGTAATGCCAGCACACCACAATGCAATGATGTAGTTTCAACTTAGTATTATATGTTACAGAACCATGTCAAACTAAGAGACCACAATGACGGAACCAAACCAACCTTCAGATGGGTCTGATGATAATCAAGTCTACACCGCAGAGTATAAGGATGGTAAGTCAAAAATTTCTCTTAGCTGAGTCAGGATCACTTTAAGACGTCTTAAAGCTTGGTGAGTCTTGGTGCTAGTTCCACGCGACCATGCCTAGAAGAACAGGCAACAAACTAGGGCTTGGTTCCTACCGTTTTTTGTATGATCCTTTTACAAAACGAAATAAAAATAGCAGTCAAGTTCCAGTGCGGTGTCACTCTCGTTGTTAAAGCCTGACCACATCAAGGTGAAAGCAATACAAGCATCACTGTCATGTTATTGCAGATCCCTGTGTTACGGTCTTGCACCTTGATGTGGCTAGGCCTTTAACAGGTTAGCTGTCCCGAAGCAAGTTTCGATCTTCTTTGTACACGTCCTCGTAGTAAGTAATGACATATCTACATCATTGGCCATGAGGCACATATGCCTCATGGACGTACCAGTGCAATCACCCATGAGGCACATGTGCCTCATCGGACAGCTAACCTGTTAATCAATAAAAGTTTTTTGGTTTGACTGGCCTCTCAGCTCAGTTGGTATTAGCTCTGCCTTCTGTGCCGCAGGTCGTGGGTTCAATCTCCACCGAGAACACATTTGTGTGGTGAACGCAGATGTTTGTTCTCTCTCTGGATGTTGTATGTATTTACAAAAAAAATGTATGCATGTATTATATCAGCTATCTAGTTCCCATAGTACAAGCTCTGGTTAATTTGAGGCTAGATAGTATTGTGTGAATCATCCACAATATTTATTTGTCTAGTAGTATTAGACTAGAGAGCACTGGTGGTCTAGTGGTAGTCGCCCCGCCTTCCGATCCGAAGGTCGTGGGTGCAAATCCACTCGTGTACCAATGAGTTTTTCTGTCGAAAAATTTATGTGCACTATGCCAGTACTCTCAAAACGGTGAAGGAAAACATCGTGAAGAAACCGGCGTGTTGTAGAACCTAAAAAAGTTCGAGCAACACGTGTCAAGGGTCACGCAAAAAGGACCCACCAGCGGCATACTTGCGGAAAAACCAGCCGCACATCAAGTGCGGATGATAAACTTGCCGAACCTACCACCATCCACTTTTTCGAGATAAAAAAAATATTTTATGGAGATGAGCCAAATGTTTACGTTTCCAGGTCAGCTGCATATAGTTGAAGTTTCTCCTTATGATAAAGAGGTAAGAATATGTTTTCATCTATTTACACCCTATTTTTGGGGGAACTTACCCTAACTTGGGGTGAATTTTATACTTATTAGAAATAAGTTTTTTGTCATTGGAGCAATGATTGACTGACATATGACCCACCTGATGTTAAGTGGTAACCATCGCCTATGACAAAGCATTGCGTCGTAGTTCTCCCACGTCAGGAACGTGCCCTAATTGCCCTATGATGCACTTCCCTGCATCCATCAACTTAGGCATACAGATGTGTTGTCTTTATTCATTCATTTTATCACTAGAATCACTTTAAAACGTCTTAAAGCTAGGTGAGTCTAGGTGCCAGTTTCACGCGAACAAGCCGACGCAAGAACAGACAACAAACTACGGACTGTTTTCAGGGGGATGCAAATCAAATTGCTTACGAAGTGGACGGTACTCTACCAGAAGCGTCAAATGATGATGATGATGGAGAGCAAACTAAATACTTGCAACTGGATCTACTGAATTTTACGGTACTCAAGTAAGTAAACCAAATACTTGCGACTGGATCTCCAAACACTCAACTATACACAGGGCTTAATGAATGGATATTTGGGTACCTACGGGTAGTTGACATTGTGCTGGTTCCCAAAAATATTAGATGGACAACCAAAGAGTGAAACTCGTTGCCGACATTTTCTAAAAAAAGCGGCCATGTGCGAGTTGGACTCGCCCATGAAGGGTTCCGTAGCAGTAAGTAATATAATATAGAAGTTCTAGTAGTTCGTCAAAAGGTAAATTGCGGTTTACGATTAATGACGTATTAAAAAAAAACTACTTACTAGATCTCGTTCAAACCAAATATCGCTGGAAGTTTTCATAGTACATCATAAATATATTTTTTAGTTTTATCATTCTCTTATTTTAGAGGGGAGGGACCAACATTTTACCACTTTCGAAGTGTTTCTTGCAAAAACTATTAAGTTTAGAAAAAAACGATGTAAGAAACCTAAACATAATTTTGGAAAACCTTTGGGTTTGATAAAAAAAAGTTTTTTGAATTTCAGTTCTAAGTATAGGGACCCCCAAAATTTATTGTTTTTTTTTCTATGTTTGTGAAAAAATCTTAATGCGGTTCACAGAATACATCTATTTACCAAGTTTCATCTGTGTAGCTCTTATAGTTTCGGAGAAAAGTGGCTGTGACATACGGACGGACAGACATCAGACAGACATGACGAATCTGTAAGGGTTCCGTTTTTGCCATTTGGCTACGGAACCCTAAAAATGAATGAAGGACGGAAAATACCAGAGCACTAATTTACAGTGATTGTGGGAGAAAGTAACTCCCTCAAACTGTCCACAATATTTTTTTTTTAATATATTTCAGGAATGCAGACGGCACTAACACGTATGAAATGGTATCAGCTGACGGGACGGGTGATGATGATGACACCACAATCACATGCGTGCTGTCTAACGATGAAATTGATGGTAAGCATACACACACGCCAAACGTTTCTTCCTCATACCCATAAATAGGCATGACGACTAATTTTCAAAATCTCTTCTATCATATTCAGAAGTATCTATTATGTCTAAAATATATCATATTTTTGTAGAAAATTAAGGTTTTTGTGCAATAAAAGTACATTTAAATTTAAATTTTCAAATTCACGCCAAAAAGCTCGCTGGTGTCATGGCGTCTGTTATTACGTCACGTTTATGTATATCAACAGTAAACATTGGTGCTTTTGTACTAAATCGGAATGACGTTTACGTAAACGTGACGTAATTCGCTCTGTCCGGTGTTAGAGCCATCATGGCGGATTGTTGTATTTTGTAGATTTATTTTAACAAATAAATTATTAATCTCGACATTAATAAGAGAATAAATACATATATCAAAATCTTTGAATCCTTTTTCATTAGATCAGATAAATATTTTGGCGCTACTTGATTACTGTCTTCATGCCTATCGTGGAGAGCACTGGTGGTAGTGGCCCCGCCTTCCGACCGAAGGTCGTGGGTTCAAATCCACTCGTGTATCAATGAGCTCTTCTGTCGAAAAATGTATGTGCACTATGCCAGTACTCTCAAAACGGTGAAGGAAAACATCTTGAGGAAACCGGCGTGTTGTAGAACCTAAAAAAGTTCAAGCAACACGTGTCAAGGGTCTCGCAAAAAGGGCCCACCAGCGGCCTACTTGCGGAAAAACCTGCCCGCACTCAAGTGCGGATGATAAACTTGCCCATAAATTGTGGAATTAGTTACTTCCAGAGGTTTTCCCTCTGGTAGTAACTTATTCAAATTAATTAAAAAAAAATCAAAAACTTATTAACTAGTAGTTCTGCCTTCTGCCTGGAAGGCGTGGGTTCGATCCCCACCGGGAACAAATATTTTTGTAGTGAACACAGAAGTTTGTTCTCTGTCTGGGTGTTATATTGTCAAAGTCAATAATTTTTTATTCAGTACGATGCAAGTATTTACAATAATCACTTATCTTGATTTTTTTGTATCACTTTTTTATTTTTGCACCCTTAAAAACCCCATATCTCAATAACCTAGAACTTTTTAACTTTATAATTTATAACTTTCTCACTTATGTAAATTTCTCAAGTACAAGCTATCGACTTATCAAATTTCGTGCAGATCGCATCAACGGTTCGAAAGTTATCGTCGGACAAACATACATTAATACATACGCACCTAAAATACCAAATTGACCAAGATTGTTTGTAAAATCTTCGTTCGCTTCGCTCACTCAATCAAAAATTATTCCAGCATTGGAAAGCTACGTTCACCCTGAGTAACATAGGCTATATTTATGCGTTTAAAAAATAAATGTCCACCCGTGCAAAACCGGGACAGGCCGTTAGTAAAAAATAATAATAAAGTCAAAGTCAATAGTTTTTTATTCAGTATGATTAGAGATGGGTTTTTGCCTGGGCATTTATGGACGTATTGAGTAAATGCCGAGTAAACGTCCATTTACGCCCAGTAAACGTCCCAAAACAGGGCGGATATATTTTTATTGTAAAATATCGCAAAATTCACAAATTATTACACAATGCTAAGTTCAAATGACTAAAAAGGTTTTTTTAAGTTAATCTATAATCAATATCAGACTAAAGAAGTCCACTACTGGACATGGGCCTCCCCTACACTTTTCCAGGAAGAACGATTCTGAGCCCTTTCCATCCACCGACTTCCTGCGATCTTAACAATGTCGTGGGTGGGCGCCATACTTTTCGTCTTCCGGTTCGAGGTCGCCATTCGAGAACCTTTATTCCCCAACGGTTGTCGGTTCTTCGAGCTATATGACCTGCCCATTGTCACTTCAATTGACTAATTCTAAGAGCTATGTCGGTGACCTTGGTTCTTCTACGGATATCCTCATTTCTGATTCTATCACGTAGTGAAACTCCCAGCATAGCTCACTCTATAGCTCGTTGCGCGACTTTGAGCTTGTGTACGAGGCCAATAGTTAGCGACTACGTCTCAGTTCCGTAAGTCATCACTGGCAACAAGCACTGATTAAAGACTTTTGTCTTGAGGCTTTGCGGTACCGCGACGAGAAGATGTGGCGCAGTTTCCCGACGCTGCCCATCTGAGTTGGATTCGTCGGCTGACCTCTTTGTCGAAGTTGGCTCTACCTAATTGGATCGTCTGACCCAAATTAACATGAGCATTAGACATGATTTTTGTCTTGCTCATGTTCATTTTTAGACCCACCTGTTGGGAGACAATATTGAGGTCTCTGAGCATTGTGCCTAAATCTTCCAGCAACTCCACCATTATGACTACTTAGTCATAATGGCAGAGTCGCTGGAAGACGTCGGCAAATCGAAGCTGAGTGACGAATTCGCCGTTGATGTTAATGCCATACCTTGTCCAGGACACGAGCTTGAAAATATCCTCCAGTGCCGAGGTGACCAGTTTCGGAGATATGAAATCTCCCTGTCTCATCCCTTTTTGCATGTGGGTTGGATTTGTAATCTGGTCCTGAAGTTGGATAGACATTGTGGCATTCCTGCGGTGTCAAATTGACTGATAGTCAATTTGACACCGCTGGAGCGACTATAGCATTGCCCAGGTTTCGACTGAATCAAAGGCTTTCTCATAGTCCACAAACGCTAAGCAAAGTGGCCGATTATAGTCCTCAGTCTTCTGTATAATCTGCCGTAGCGTGTGGATGTGGTCTAATGTGCTAAAGCCTTTCCGGAACCCGGCTTGTTCGGGAGGCTGAAAGTCGTCGAACCATCGAGCGAGACGATTGGTAACTATACTCTCGAAAACAGATAGACGTGGCTAAGCAGAGAGATGAGCCTATAGTTCTTTAAGAGAATGTTATTACCCTTCTTGGAAAAGAGCACCACTACGCTCCTGCCCCACGCTTCAGGCGTCGTACCCTCGAGGATGACAGAATTAAAAAGCTTCTGAAGAACCTCAAGTATCGGCGTTCCACCCCCTTTCAGAAGATCTGTCGTTATTCCGTCTTCCCCCGGTGCCTTGTTACTCTTAAGCTGCTTGAGAGTCGTTCGGATCTCGTATAGGCTGACGAAAGTAGCGAATTCCTAATTCAACTGAATAGATTTAGGTATTCAAAGCGTTGAGATTAGTTTAGCTTTTAGATAAGGGGGGTGGAGGGGTTAAACATGACACTGTACAAGAGGGAAAGGAGACTGCAAAAACGAATAGGCAACCACTTCAGCTTATTACAAAAATCGGAAACATGGTCATATTTGCGTAAACCAAATATGAACCTAATAGCAATGGTCAAGCATCAACTTCCACATCCAGAATATTTGCTTTGGTTAAGGCTATGCTCGGAGTCTCTCTCAGAGACAGGATCTGGAACGAGGTCATTCGATAGAGGACCAAAGTTGTCAACATAGCCCAAAGAACTAGCAAGCTCAAGTGGCAGTGGGCCGGTCATGATTCGAAGAACCGATAATGTGAAGACCACGTTTAGGCAAACGTAGTGTAGGATGCCTCAGATTAGATGGAGCGACGACTTATGCAGAGTGGCGGGCAGCAAATTGATAGGAAGAGCCAAACCGAACCCTGAGCGAAGTGGTGCGCCATAGGAGTGACCATGTCCAGCAGTGGACTATAAAAGGTTGATGATGATTACGTTAGTGACAGCGATTAGCAGGCACGAATCACGAATACCATGTGCGGTAAAATGTTGATTTAAATAATACCGACCGACTGTGATTCTGCTGATAATTCTGTAATTTGGCAACAACGACATTGTTTATTTTCAGTGAGATCCTCCTTTTTGGTCAATTACTATTTGTTCTAATATTAAAATGGTTTAAACAGGTACATCTTACGAATATTCAATGAAAAAGTCTGATTTTGACTAATTAGAGTTTCCGCCCTGATTTTGGACATTTAAAAGGACGCTTATTCGTTTTTGCCCTATTTGTCCAGTTTATGGCCTTTTCGCCCAACTGGGTTTAAACCCTCTGCCCATCTCTAAGTATGATGCAAGAATCACTTTGAAACGTCTTAAAGCTAGGTGAGTCTAGGTGCCAGTTCAAAGATGTTGTGGCCTTCCTAAATAGTTAATTGTATTGTACTTACCTAATTTTATATTAATTTTATATTGATGATGTACTCCATCTGACTTTTTATTTTTATATAGGCCTATATCTTTGACATTTTGTATTAATTTCTGCTGTTCTTTTTTTGTTTGTGTGAAATGGTTTTATTTTTAATTTTATTTAATCCATACTAATATTATAAATGCGTTTGTAACTCTGTCTGTCTGTCTGTCTGTCTTCCTGTCTGGCTTTCACGCCAAAACTACTGAACCGATTGAAATGAAATTTGGTACACAGATAGTTGAGGGCCTGGGGAAGGACATAGGCTACTTTTTATTGCGTAAAAGGGGTTGTAAGGGGTTGAAAGTTGTATGGAAGTATCGTCATTTTTAGAGCTAGAAACTTAAAACTTATTTTTTAGTCTGTTGATTTGATATAAAAAAATATGACATTCAAAGTTTGTGCTGGGGGGGTAGAGGGAGGGGAGTACAGGGGGGAGTGTGGAGGGGAGTACAGGGGGAGTGTGGAGGGGAGGTGCGGGTGGAGTGTGGAGGGGAGTGTGGAGGGGAGTACAGGGGGGAGTTGGAGGGGAGGTGCGGGGGGATGCGGGGGGAGTACAGGAGGAGTGTGGAGGGGAGTACAGGGGGGAGTGTGGAGGGGAGTAAAGGGGGGAGTGTGGAGGGGAGGTGCGGGGGGAGTACAGGGGGATTGTGGAGGGGAGTCTGGGGGGAATGTGGGGGGGTGTTGAGGAGAGTGGGGGGAGTTCGGAGAGAAATGCGGGGGGGATGAAAGTGTGGCGTAGTACGACGCCATATGTCTAAGTTTAGTAAGAGGGCAGACGACTGTGTCACGTGCACGCGAATATGACGTTGTTATTTAATTACTGTTTTCTTCCGCTGCATATTAAAAATGCTACCCATAGACACTATACCACGCGGACGAAGTCGCGGGCACAGCTAGTAATTTATATATTTTCATTACATTTCCTTGTAAATATCAATATTGCATGCCTAGACATAAGCATAATACATTGTACATTACCTTTTATAATTTAACATTTTTTCGACATGTATTTCAAGCAATAAATATAATCTGAATCTGAATGATGTTTTTGTTGACAGAAGAAACGACAGGATCATATGTGATGTTGGAAACGGACGATGATCAAGACCCCTACATGTTTCTACAGTCGGGAGAGAGTGCCGAACCGATTGAACCCACTACATCTGTTCCTGTCGACCAAAAACCCGAGGTGATTTACTCATACATTCAACTCAATTTTTGACGTGACAACGTCTTATAATTCCATGGAGCCGGCTGCACGCACGAAAAAACATGACGTCATGCGGCGTTACCTCGCTCTGAGGCGTTCCATTTGCGGCTTGAAGTGCAAGCGAGAGCGCGGAACGAGCGACAAAGAGGCACGCACGGCCTCCGCGTTCGGCAGCGTTCGACATCTGTCTCTCTCCAACTTGAGTGAGCGATGCGTCCGCGTGGACAGCTGTATGACGTTGTCACGTTCAACTATCGACAGTAAACCGACTTTACAGACAACCGATTTTTTTTGCAATTATTATGTTACATGATGAGGTCTTAAAGTTAAAAATGGTTAATACATAAGTAGTTTTTTTAATACGTCAACTCAAATGGCCTCTCAGCTCAGTTGGTAGTAGCTCTGCCTTCTGCGCCGTAGGTCGTGGGTTCGATCCCCACCGAGAACAAATATTTGTGTGGTGAACACAGATATTTTGTTCTCTGTCTGGGTATTATATTGTATTCTGAGTATGTATTTACAAAAAAAAATATACATATAAGTATTATATCAGTTATCTGGTTCCCATAGTACAAGCTCTGCTTAGTTTGGAGCTGGGTAGTGTTGTGTGAATTGTCCACAATATTTATTATTTATTTATTTATAAATAAAGAATTGAAAAAATTGTCCATTATATTTATTTATTTATTTAATGAAGTGTTTTGTAATTATTTTAATGTATCAAATTATTTGTGTGTTTCAGCCCAAACCAGCGCCATCAAAATCTACGTCAAAACCGAAACAGCTAACGCCGATACAGATTTTGGAAAAGGCGAAAGCTTTACAGAAATCAAAGTAAGTTTAAATTACACGCACGTAAGTCAAATGGCAACAATGTGAGTCATAATAGCACCTAAGCGCTAAGTCAAAATTACAATAGGGTCGAAATTACAGGCACGTAAGTCAAATTACAGGAATGTAAGTCTAAATTACAGGCATAAGGCTTAATCTGTAGAACAGGTGGAATTAAAACCAATTTCATGCACCAGTATCTCGCAAAACAGGTTCTTTGGCGCATAAATACATTCTAGAATAGCCATGGGATACATTTTATTCCGAAAAAGTAACAGGAACGGGGCGCGGGCGGCCGCTAGTAATACTATATTAATATTATAACTTGTGCATTTTATCATTATATTTTTTTTCATATCCGTTTATAAATATATATGTATATATGTATAGTATATATAGTATATATGTGTTTATGTATTTAAATAGGTATGTATTTATTAGTAGTTATATGTGAAATTGTATAGTATGTAATATAATATTCTATGGATAATATAAGTATTTTCAGACTCCTTATGAATTAACTTTCTTTTGTGTGTATGTAGCCAGCTACACATCAAAAATTTTAAGACACTTTTTTATTTATTCTTTCTTTGCACACAGTCCCCTTGTAAATATCTTAAGTCCATTCCATCCAAAGGTTGTCTGGTAGAGATCGCTCGTTTAGCGATAAGACCGCCCATTGTATGAGGCAAATAGTTTTAAGTATTTTTATGTACCTGTACTTTTAAAATTTGTTGTGTGCAATAAAGCATTTTCTATCTATCTATCTATCTATAAATGACTGATCAAAAAATAAACTTTTTATTGAAAGTTGCGTTAAAAAATATAATATAAAAATGTTTTTTTTGTATTTCCCCAGAGCACTGACATCGTTAGCTACGCGGCGATCACGCGGCCGGAAGAGCGATCTACCCGCGCCGATGGAGCTGCTCTCGTCTCCCAACTTCAAGCTGTATCTGTACAGCTGTAAGATGTGCACCTTCAAATGTAATGCTGTCAAGGAAATGTCTCAGCACAAGGTGATATACAACCCGCGCAGATAGAGAATATATCTGAAAATGGCGGCGGGTATAGATAGTGCAATTCACGAAGACGCGCCCCTCGCGGGGTGCGGGGAGTTTGCTCCGAGCGGCAGTCGCGAACCGTAGTCTATTCATTGTAGTGTGCGTGTGCACTCATAGCTAATTAGTGTGTACCGATAACACTCAAACATTGACGGAAGCTTGCACACATATACTATAAACGGTTAGGAGGAATAGTGGGGCGCGCCTTCGTGGATTGCACTATCTATACGCATGGTACGGTTGGCAAAACAAGTTCTCAAACATCGATTTTTATTGACTTTTTTTGTTATATATTATCCTTTTTTAATATTATTAATTAATAATAGTAGAAATAATGACAAAAATATTAATTAAATAAATAAGGAGCAAGGGTACATTAATATCGCTGGATTTTAAAATTTGTCTTTATTAATTGTGGCATAATCAGAATCATATTACAAAAATACCACCTCACATACATGCAATAAAGTCACGTTCTTATCCCTTAGGCCAGTAAAGCTAAAAGGTAACAAAAACAACAAAATAACGGAACGAATTTGACGATAACTCGGAGTGCGTCAAGTAGCGTGGAAAGCGAATCCTGACTGACAATTTTTTTGTAGCGCGTACTTCACTGTGTGAGTATAGACAGCGATAGAAAGTGAGCGAGAACGCATGCGAGCGGACGCCATTTTCAGATCTATTCTCTATCTATTCTCTATAGAAAAAGATTCCCTATTTACTAAAACATTAAAGTTGTTCCTAATTGACAAAGCCTACTATGACATTAACGAATATTTGACATAACTTATGACTAAATAAATAAAATAAAAATGTATAACTACGCACTAAACCTAACTTTGACTACTTTTAAGACCTTGACATTATCGTTTAATCTGTTTTACCAAGCTTATTAATTTAAAATAAAGTTACAAACTCATTACAATCTACATTATAATGCATGAAAATTCTCAATCTATAATAATATATATGTACCAACTACTGTGTATAAGCCTCGGCCTACCTCCATGTTGCTTTACCCTATTCACAGGGTCCATGTGATACTGACTTACACCTAAGAACTATGTATGTACCTAAACTAAACCATGTTTATGCAATAAATGTATTGAGTATTGAGTATCTGCGCGGGTTATACATATTATTATTTTTTGCCTGCGTCGTCCCACTGCAGGGCAAAGGCCTCCCTAACCCCTTTCCACTCTTCCCGGTCCTGTGCTGTGGATGTCAAGTCCTCCATAAACGCGTCAAGATTGTCCCGTCATCTGAGTCTTGGTCTGCCGCGAGGTCGTCTACCATTATTGGGGGCCCATTCAAATGTTATTATGGCCCAAAGATCGTTTGGCATGCGGCATAAATGACCAGCCCAATCCCACGCTAGGCTAGCCGCTTTCTGGGTGACGTCGGCAATAGGCATGAAGACAGTGATCAAGTATCGCCAAAATATTTATCTGATCTAATGAAAAAGGATTCAAAGATTTTGAAATATGTATTTATTATCTTATTAATGTCGAGATTAATAATTTATTTGTTAAAATAAATCTACAAAATACAACAATCCGCCATGATGGCTCAAACACCGGTCAGAGCGAATATAAAAATCGAAACGTATAAATGCCATATAAGAATCGAAACGTTAGTTCACAATTTGGCCACGACGGTTCTCTTTCTGAACAGACTCTACCCACTGAAGGATTAACACTGATATGTTTGTTTGTTGCAGAAGGCGGAACACTTGAGCTCTGTAAGGGCGGCGTCTACGTCGACGCGCGTGGCCTTACTGCAGTGTGCACGGTGCCCTTACAGAGGACATACACATAAACAGGTACATACACACATCTACATCATCATCATCATCATCAGCCTGAAGAAGTCCACTGCTGGACATAGGCCTCCCCTACTCGTTTCCAGGAAGAACGATTCTGAGCCCTTTCCATCCATCGACTTCCCGCGATCTTAACAATGTCGTCGGTCCATCTGGTGGGTGGGCGCCCAACGCTTCGTCTTCTGGTTCACACATCTACATTGTCTAGGGATAATCAACTTTTGTTGATTTTTATAACGCTTTTATTAGCTTCACCTGTATGTATGTATGTATGTTTGTAAGTTTGTATGTAACCGACCCCTTTGAGCTCGATTTTGTCCTACTTTGAACGATCAGATTTGATTCAAACTTTGCACACCTGCCAAAGGTCGATGACAATGCAATAATATGAAAAAAAAGTAAAAAATAAATTATAGTTTAAAAAACTAAAAAAAACGCCTTTATAACTGATTGAACTAAAAAGTTAAAAATAAAACTGTAATAATCAATTGAAAAATTTATATTATTGTACGAAAAGCGTGGGGTGCTTGATTTTGATTGTTGTAAATATTTATCAATAGTTTATTATATCTGAAGTTATTATAAAAAGCACCCCACGCTTTTTTGTACAATAATATAAATTTTTCAATTGATTATTACAGTTTTATTTTTAACTTTTTAGTTCAATTGGTTATAAAAGCGTTTTTTTTTTAGTTTTTTAAACTATAATTTATTACTTTAAAATAATATCTTTAGGAAACTAGGTATGGCAAGAATCTTTATTTTGTGTTGTTTATTATATAACTTTAGCGCTGACCGTTATGGCTTAGAAGTCAAAAATAAGGTACCTGAGAGGGGCTAGCGGTATGAAGGGCGGGCGTGCGTAGCGCTGATTGGCTCTCCAGTCGCACTCCGCTCTCTGTACCAATAGGACACTCTGCACACATCCACACATCCAGTGTAGGCGACATGCGCACACTACGAGTGATGATTTATGTTTGGGTAGATGTAGGCCAAATAAAAGATGTTTTTTTGCATTTAGTCATTTCCTCGCTGAGGTGGGATGAAAAGTTACGTGTTGTCGTAACTTTTCATCCCACCTCAGCGAGGAAATGACTAAATGCAAAAAAGAACATGGCGCGACTAAAAGTAACACACCAAGAAGGTTCCGAGTACGAGTTATTAACAAATTTAAAAAGGTTGTATGATAAATTCGGCACTCTGCAGGTTGAAGTAAATAGGTTTAATGGTGTTTTGAATTCACAAATACACCAAGAAGGTTACGAGTGCGAGTTTTTAACAAAATAAAAAAGGTTGTATGATAAGTTCGGCACCATGGAGGTAGAAGTAAATAGGTTGTGTATTCACAAACTTATTGAACACGATATTCTAAATTCAAATTTACTTTATCCTCTAGCGGATAAAAACGGCTTTTCCAGTCAGAAATTAAACAGCAAAAACACACTTTCAGAGCTGGTGGGATGAAAATAACTATTTCTTTTAGTAATGATGTACTTTTGTTTCAGCTACTGAATCACATCGACCATTCCCACAAAGAGCCAGAGATAGTCTCCAGCGATTATATAAGTACGTATTTTATTTATAGTATCTTTTTTTAAATATATAAAAATAAGTCGGGTTTTCCTTCCTGACGCTATAACTCGATAACGGCTGAACGGACTTGGCTGATTTTAATCTTGAATGATTTGTGGAGGTCCAGAGAAGGTCGAAAAGGTTTTTTTTTTTAACGGGAAACTGTTTATTTAAAAATACAATACAATTAATGCTAAGCCTTTTTTGATGTGATTCCAGCGGCATTACAACTGGATAGCGAGGAGGTGGAAGCGGCGGACGTGCTAGTCTGCGGAGCGTGCGGGTTCGAATCCGGGGACAGGACAATCTTTAGGAAGCATATTGTAGACGAGCATGGCGCTATTACTAGTGTTGATTGAAGTAAGTATTTTTGAAGTGAAAACTTCTTTAGCGGCGTTGAGCACTTTCTGTAATGGGTATAAAATCTTAAACTCGCGTCAGGGCGTCAGGGCGTCAGGATCACGTGACTTGATCGAAAAAGCGTAAGACGCTACAGATACGCTAGTAGTTACTATGACACGGTAACGTCACAGAATAGATAATAGTTAGTAGCAAGCATACCAAGGCGTTTTTCGTGACTGTAGTAGGTATAGGTACATACCTATTATAGATTTTATGAACTAGCGGCCGCCCGCGGCAGGTAGTAGTGGTCATTGGTACATGATTTTATAGATCTACTGTATTTATTTAGGTATTATGAATAAGGTAGGCAAGGCACTGATAATCCACAAAACGATGAGAAAGTTTTCACTTCTGCCGGCACTCCCGGAGTGCAACCCGTCTTTTTTTTTAAATTAACTTTGACTGCCTTCACAGCTCAGTTGGTAGTAGCTCTGCCTTCTGCGCTGGAGGGCGTGGGTTCGATCCCTACCGAGAACAAATATTTGTGTGGTGAACGCAGATGTTTGTTCTCTGTCTGGGTGTTGTATTGTATTCTATGTATGTATTTACAAAAAAAGTATGTAAGTATTATATCAACTATCTGGTTCCCATAGTACAAGCTCTGCTTAGTTTGGGGCTAGATAGTGTTGTGTGGATTGTGCGCATTTATTATTATTATTATAAATTAAAGTCTTCTTCCTCCATTCCCCTCTGTCAGCCGTCATCTCTGCTTTCACTCCTCTCTTATCCATGTCATCTTTCATACAGTTCATCCATGTTTTCATTAGACCTCTGCTCTCATCCACATCCATACTGGAGCCTAATTCTCGGGCCGACAGATTTTCAATGTCCCTTAAATACACATTGGCATTGCACAACCCCGCACTTTTTCTACGTTTTTCGTAAATCGTAGCTGTCGAGGCTTCTACGATGAGGTCGTCGATGAATTACTCAAGGAAATCATCCATTCTCTATTCGAAAAGAAGCAATAAAATAAAATTGCAAAATGATCCGAGATGAGCCGAGTATTGAGCCGGCTGCACGCATGAAAAAACATGACTCATGCGGCGTTACCTCGCTCTGAGGCGTTCCATTGAAGGCTTGCAGTGCAAGGGAGAGCGTGGAACGAGCGACAAAGAGGCACGCACGGCCTCCGCGTTCGGCAGCGTTCGACATCTGTCTCTCTCCTACTTGAGTGAGCGATGCGTCCGCGTGGACAGCTGTATGACGTTGGCACCTTCAACTATCGTCAGTAAACCGACTTACAGACAAGCGATTTTTTTTAACTTAATTTTTTTTGTTTCAGAACTTAATAATGCTACATCAAAACCAGTGGACATCAATAAAAAACGTGTATAGGCTTACGCAAGAAACAGGTTCGATTCTCGGGTCAGGATGTAATGATCTACTAACTTTTAACTGTAGTTACTTTACTACTAAAGTAGTATACTTTGAGACTGTTGGTATATTTAGTTTTTTTTTAAATTATAATAAAATTAAGTCTGTGAGGTCCGGTTTCAGAGATGACTAATCGCCCGGTTTATGAAATCACATTTTTGCTTGCATGTTAAACAACTGTCAAATATTTGATTGAGCGATTAGCCATCCATTAAACCGAGCCTAAATTAAAATTAATAATTAATTAAAGCTGTAAAGTATTTACACAGCTTTATAAATCAATTTGATTCAATCCACGCTTGTATTTATTGTCATTAAGAGTTGTTTAATTATCAATTTCACTGTTTTGTTTAATTTTAATGTTTAATTATCAATTTCATCATTTTATTGATTTTTATCATAACAATACAATACTCGGGCATTATTTTTATTTCGTCCTGTTGTCTTATCTTACCTGCGTTATTTGTTTGCATGCTTAGCAATACATACTTAAAATATTTGTACGCCTTAGAGCAGATCACAGTGATACCTCAACAATTGTACATATGTAACAACTATAAACCTGTGTTTCACAAATAAAGAAAAATAATTGAAATTGTTTGTATTTGCCGTAGGTCGTGGGTTCGATCATTGTGTGGTGAACACAGATGTTTGTTCTCTGAGTGTTATAATTTTGTATTTAGTACAAAAAAATATATACATGCATATAAGTATTAAATCAGCTATATGGTTCTCATAGTACAAGCTCTGCTTAATTTGGAGCTAGATAGTGTTGTGTGGATGTGGATTGTACAATATATATATATACATTTTTTAATTTATTAGTTATTCCATCTAAAATCCTGTCCCAGGCACTATAGCGTCCCGTAAGTGGCGGCACGAGTAAGCACCAGTTGCCCCTGACGCTTTTACAAGCATCTAAAATAGATGCAGACCTGTTTTTTACTTTGTTTTTTAAGCTGTATGTATTATACGATAAACTTTAAAATTACGTTGTTATAATGTATTATTTGCCTATTTTTTCGTAGTAAATGTACTAGAAAATGATTTTTAAAATTAAAAAGTGTAGTCAAAGTCAATCTTAGCTTTCTTAGTTACAAGTACCTAAGACAAAAAATATTAAAGCTTGAAAAAGATTCTGAATTTTATTTACATCGATAACATCAACATTGGCCTGTTTCATCTATTGCATAATATGATTTAGGTGCCTTCAGTTACGTTCGTAGCACCGCTAAAGCCAATAATGAATTGGACACTGTTTAAGGGGGTACGATTTCCATACAAACTTAATTTACACAACTATGGGGAATAAAGTATAAATGTACACTGAAATAGCTGTAATAGGCTTTTACATTGGTCCTTATTACCGGTCAGTTATATAAAGTTGGAGTGTCAGCCGTTGGTCGTGGCAGTCGGGGCTTCAGAAAAAGAACTAACAGAGTTTTACGTCTATTTTGAAACAGTGATGTACAAAATTGACTATGCTAAAAGCTAGTACCTACCCGTTAAAAAGAATGACGAAAAAATTACTTTTTTGGTTTTTTATTAATAATAATAAATAAATAAATAAACTGAACTAACACTAAATAAATACTGAACAACGCCATCTACTGAATATGCTTGCAGTTAGTTGCTCACAATCGTCAATAGATGGCAGGAGCAGTCACATATTCAGTTTATGTTTTTAGTTTTTTTTAAAGAACAGACTCATTTTCTGAAAATGAATCCTAGCTAGATCGATTTATCGTCCTCGAAAACCC
This sequence comes from Thera britannica, assembly GCA_939531255.2. Classification (NCBI taxonomy): domain Eukaryota; kingdom Metazoa; phylum Arthropoda; class Insecta; order Lepidoptera; family Geometridae; genus Thera; species Thera britannica. The sequence continues at coordinate 6,012,994 of OW618052.2, forward strand.
CTGTATACTTAATTTCATGAAAATCGTTGGCTCAGTTTCCGAGATCCTAAATATATATATATATACAAGATTTTCTCGTTTAAAGGTATATATATATATTATTATATAAGATAAGATTTCTGATATCCTACAGTTTTCTCCAACTTTATATAACTGGCCGGCAATAAAGACCACTGTAAAATTCTATTACAGCTATTTCAGTGTACATTTATACTTTGTTTGCCCATAGTTGTGTAAATTCAGTTTGTATCGGAATCGAACAACCTCAGTATTCAGTATATTTATTGCCTTATTTACCTTAAATGAAACTTCATATGGATTGGAACGTTTTAGTTAAACAGCGTCCAATTCCACTCCGATTAAGTATAGTTTGAGTAGCGGAATGAGTATCAGAACCTCGTGCTTTTTCCATTTCTACTAACACGTGCGGAATACATTGTAACATCCAGACATAGAACAAACATCTGCGTTCACCACACAAATGTTTGCTCTCGGTGGGGATCGAACCCGCGACCTACGGCGCGGACTTAGGTCCGCGCCGTACCAACCTAGCAGAACCGGGCAGAGCTAACCAACTGAACTGAGACAATCAATAAAACAACAAATCCTCTTAAAACTATTTTATTTCATCAATCATTCACATTTTATATCAAAACACTTTACAATATGTACTTACATTAATATTTATCAATGTTATAGTTTAAAATACGATATAAGTATAGGCAGCGGCACATAACTTTAGCGGTGACCGTTATTGCGCAGAAGTCAAAAATAAGGTACCTGAGGGGGGCTAGCGGGATGAAAGGCGGGCGTGCGTAGCGCTGATTGGCTCTCTAGTCGCACTCCGCTCTCTGTACCAATAGGACACTCTGCACACATCCACACATCCAGTGTGCGCGACATGGCACACTGCGACGCATGCGCAGCGCGTATTGCTCACCGCTCGAGTTATGTGCCGCTAGTTATACGAAAGAATACAGGAAATTATCTACAAGTCTTATCAGCACTCTGGTATTTTCTCATCACACAACTTTTTAGGGCAACCTTTTTGCTATCGTCACTTTTAGCACAAGAAAAGAAAGAGCTCTGAAAATCAGAGTACTCTCAATCAGCAAAAACTCAGATTCTCAGAATACTCTGAACCCGTACGAAGTCGCCCGGATGATTTTCAGAGTACTCTCAACCCATACGAAGTCGCCCGGATAATTTTCAGAGTACTCTCAACCCGTACGAAGTCGCCCGGATGATTTTTAGAGTGCTCTTGACCCGTACGAAGTCGCCCGGGTGATTTTCAGAGTACTCTGAACCAGTACGAAGTCACTTGGATGATTTTCAGAGTACTTTGAACCCCTACGAAGTCGCCCGGGTGATTTTCAGAGTAGTCTCAACCCGTACGAAGTCGCCCGGATGATTTTCAGAGTACTCTGAACCCGTACGAAGTCGCCCGGATGATTTTCAGAGTACTCTGAACCCGTGCGAAGTCGCCCGGACGATTTTCAGAGTACTCTTAACCCGTACGAAGTCGCCCGGATGATTTTATATCTTTAAAATGTGCGTGCTAGAGATTGCCAAGTGATCAGGTCACGGGTCTTAGACCAAGAAAGAACTAGTGCGATTAAGGACATTTCCGTTCAAGCTGGCCCTTCCCTCCTTCGTCGTACTCCTGAGATGATATCCACATCTGCTGAAAGCTGCCTATTGATGCGAGGATTGAACCACCTGCAAACGAATATTAATATAAAAAATGTGGACAAACCACACAACACTATTATCTAGCCCCAAACTAAGCAGAGCTTGTACTATGGGAACCAGATAGCTGATATAATACTTGAGTACTTTTTTTTTGTAAATACATACTTAGAATACAATATAACACCCAGACAGAGAACAAACATTGATATTCACCACACAAATATTTGTTCTCGGTGGGGATCGAACCCACGATCTACGGCGCAGAAGGCAGAGCTACTACCAACTGAGCTGAAAGGCCAGTCACACTTAGCAGAGCTTGTATGATGGGAAGCGGATAGCTGATATAATACTTATATGCATTTTTTTGGAAATAAATGCTTAGAATACAATTTAACACCCAGACAGAGTCATCATCATCATCACCCTGTAGAAGTCCACTGCTGGACATAGGCCTCCCCTACACATTTCCAGGAAGAACTATTCTGAGCTCTTTCCATCCACCGACTTCCCGCGATCTTAACAAAGTCGTCGGTCCATCTGGTGGGTGGGCGTCCTACGTTTCTTCCGGTTCGTGGTCGCCATTCGGGAACTTTTATTCCCCAACGGAGAGACAAAAAAATTGGCAAATTTTATCATCCACACTTGATGTGCGGCTGGTTTTTGCGTGACCCTTGACACGTGTTGCTCAAACTTTTTAGGTTCTACGACACGCCGGTTTCCTCACGATGTTTTCCTTCACCGTTTTGAGAGTACTGGCATAGTGCACATACATTTTTCAACAGAAAAAGCTCATTGGTACACGAGTCGATTTGAACCTTCGGATCGGAAGGCGGGGCCACTACCACTAGACCACCAGTGCTCTCTAGAGACAAAAGTATGTAAAGTACCTATCCACGCGGCGAACCTTCTCTCAGCCGGCGGTGCTGACGCATGCATCTTGAGACGATGGGAATGAGGGGCCCTGGGGAAGATAAATAAATAATTAATTAATATTTTAGACAACAAAACAAACATCAGAGCCTAGTGAATGCAGTAGAAATGAGAGCGTAGCGTAGTATGTGTGGCATAAAGTTGAGTGATAGAGTGAAGATAAGAGAGAAATGCGGTGTGAAAGAAGACGCAGTGATGAGAGTAGAGAAAGGTATGCTAAGATGGTTTGGTCATGATTAACAAAACAATAGCATCAGGCGAGTGGGAATGGAACTGCTGGAAGGGGAAGACCTAGGCGCATGTATCTCGATCAGATCGTAGACGTTTTATAGAAAGGCCAGGTTAGGAGTACCCTAAACCGACGAGCATGTATGAAGAATGTTATGAGAGTGAATGAAGCGAAAGAGGTGTGTCAGGATCGTAGCAAGTGGAAATCCGTGATCTCTGCCTACCCCCATGGGAATGAGGCGTGATTTTATGTATGTGTGTATTTTAGACAATCCACTCAACACTATCTAACCCCCATTTAAGCAGAGCCTTTATTTTATTTGTTATTTTATTTATTCGGGACAACAAACAATTATACAATGTTAAATATAGGTAGCGGCACATAACTTTAGCGCTGACCGTTATTGCGCAGAAGTCAAAAATAACGGGGGGCGGTTTACACCAATAGATAGATAATTAAGTCATTGAATTAATTACCGTTTTTATTATAAAAAAACGAACGAATTAAATTTTATAAACTAAAAATCACAAATCAATTGAGGAGCGGTGGGTTTCATACGAACGAAACTCTCAAAACCATTGGGTACAGACCAACATCAGTACCCGAAGTCGGAGTTTTGCTACCACATTTCGTTACCAAATGTTGCTTTCGTTTCGCCTACGTATCTCTCTCTTTTGCATGGAAAAATGATGAGACAACAACTCTAACTACGTAACGTATTTTTGCTGTTTAGACACGTAGGCGAAACGAAAACAACATTTGGTAACGAAATGTGGTAGCAAAACTTACATAGGAGAAGCCACTGGCTCCTGAAACACAGTTTTTTTAACTAGTTCGGGAGACTATGGGTTCAAAAACGATTTTTGAAACCTATTTATTAAGTCAATAAACATTACTTTACTTTAAGGCCCGTATTCTGAAACAGTGCTTAGGTCTGAGTCGAGCCTCAAGCACAGATTTTTGACACTTTTCAATGGAGAACTGTCATAAAATCTATGCTTGAGGCTCGACTCAGACTCAAGCGCTGTTTCGGAATACGGGCCTAAGAGTGGGTCGTGCGAAAATTTGAGATGCGTTTTTAAAAAATTCACAACTAAATAACTAAGTGACATTTTAAAAATCGCAAAAAATATACTATTTAACATGACATTCTATTTAACGCTGACATACGATTTTCATTAGCGTTAAATAGAATGTCATGTTAAATAGTATATTTTTTTAACACACTTAAATTCGAATTAATCTCAAATGTATAGTCTACAATTAGTCCTTTTGCGATTTTTAAAATGTCACTTAGTTATTTAGTTATGATTTTTTTTAAAACGCATCTCAAATTTTCGCACGACCCGCTGTTAAAACTTGGACTTGGGTACTGGTGTACTATGTTCTGTGCGTTTATCATTGCTGCACTTACCTAGAGGTTAGTTCTCTGGTGAGTCTCTCCGGATATCCGGCGGGCACCGCGCCCCCGCACAGTAGCACGCAGCCCCACAATGCGGGTCGAGCGTCCGCGTCACAAGCGCCGGCGGCCGCACATACTGGAAAAAAAACATTAAAACTCAAAGGGTGTTATTAATAATCCTGGCGTAGCGTTGGACTAGTTAATCCGTGTTTTGTCTCTTGCATTGACATGCAATTGTCAACTCGAGCAAATGTGACAAAACACGGATTAACTAGTCCAACGCTACGCCAGGATTATTAATAACACCCAAAGTGAAGTCTTACAAAAATAATAATAATATGAACAAAAATAATATGAGACCCCCTTAGGCAAATTTATCATCCGCACTTAATATGCGGCTGGTTTTTTCGCAAGTAGGCCGCTGGTAGGCCCTTTTTGCGTGACGCTTGACACGTGTTGCTCGAACTTTTATAGGTTCTACAACACGCCGGTTTCCTCACGATGTTTTCCTTCACCGTTTTTGAGAGTACTGGCATGGTGCACATAAATTTTTTGACAGAAAAACTCATTGGTACATGAGTGGATTTGAACCCACGACCTTCGGATCGGAAGGCGGGGCCACTACCACTAGACCACCAGTGCTCTTTAAGTCTTACTGCAACTCAAGAACAAAATGATGAGACTCTTAAGATATCTTTACAGTAAGTCGACGAGGAAAGAGCCCTAATAGGAGTTGTTGAGAACAGAAGAGGAAAGATGATTGGCCATCTTGTAAGACGTGACAGCTTTATTAGAAACTAGCAGCCCGTCCCGGCTTCGCACGGGGTAGACAATATTGTTGTACATTATTTTGTTCTATCGCTAATAGTTTCGGCAGCGCATTCGACGAAAGACATTTTAAGACTCATTTTTCTACACCTTCGGTTACATTGTTCAAATTTTACCAAGGATCCTAAATTTTTTCAAAATGAAATGTAGCCTATGTCAAATTGGAAGAATGTAGCATTCTATTGGTGAAAGAGTTTTTTAAATCGGCCCAGTACTTTTTGAGCCTATTCATTACAAACATACAAAAATAGGTACAAATCTTTCCTCTTTATAATATTAGTATAGATATTATCGAAGGAAAGGTTGAAGGAAAGAGAGGAAGAGGAAGACCAAGGTTAGGCTATATGAGCCAAATAAAAGCAAAGATCGCCGTCATGTCGTATAAGGAGGTCAAGGAGGTTGCCCTCAAAAGAAATACCTGGAGAAAAATGCATACATTACGCCGACAAAAGCGTTGCTCTTAAATAAGAAGAACACTCTTAGGAATGACCCCCTGACAGCAACATTCTTAGGGCCCGTATGCCAGAATACAGGCCTTTAAGTTTCTCATTATTATACTCAGTAAACACCTCACAGTAACACTCTTAAAGTAGAAACTCTCTGACAGTGACACTCTCAAACGTGACTCCTGTAAGACCCCCTACAGTCGTGCGTACCTAGTTGCGTGGCAGATAGCGAGTGGTCGAACAGACATTCCGCCAGCTTGACTCTCTCAAACACAGTCTTACAGTTACACTCTTAAAGTAGAAACTCTCTGACAGTGACACTCTCAAACATGACCCCTATAAGAGTAGAGTGGTCGAACAGACATTCCGCCAACTTGACTCTCTCAAACAGTCTTACAGTTACACTCTTAAAGTAGAAACTCTCTGACAGTGACACTCTCAAACATGACCCCTGTAAGAGTAGAGTGGTCGAACAGACATTCCGCCAGCTTGACTCTCTCAAACACAGTCTTACAGTTACACTCTTAAAGTAGAAACTCTCTGACAGTGACACTCTCAAACATGACCCCTGTAAGAGTAGAGTGGTCGAACAGACATTCCGCCAGCTTGACTCTCTCAAACACAGTCTTACAGTTACACTCTTAAAGTAGAAACTCTCTGACAGTGACACTCTCAAACATGACCCCTGTAAGAGTAGAGTAGAGTGGTCGAACAGACATTCCGCCAACTTGACTCTCTCAAACAGTCTTACAGTTACACTCTTAAAGTAGAAACTCTCTGACAGTGACACTCTCAAACATGACCCCTGTAAGACCCCCTACAGTCGTGCGTACCTAGTTGCGTGGCAAATGGCGAGTGGTCGAACAGACATTCCGCCAGCTTGACTCTCTAAAACACAGTCTTACAGATACACTCTTAAAGTAGAAACTCTCTGACAGTGACACTCTCAAAGTAACCCCCTTATCCCCTCTCTGACAGTGACACTCTCAAACATGACCCCTGTAAGACCCCCTACAGTCGTGCATACCTAGTTGCGTGGCAGATAGCGAGTGGTCGAACAGACACTCCGCCAGCTTGACTCTCTCAGGTCCGAAGTCCTGATGGTAGCCTCCTGGGAACTCGTGATGTGTCATCGGCATACTGACTGCTACTCGCTCGTCATAGCTGCTCTCTGATACCTGAAATTATAATAAAATAATAATAAATATTAAAGACAATTCACAATAAAAATAATAATCATTTATTTAGTAAGCATATTACAAGTCAAAAAGGATTTAGTACAGGTATTACCTAATACACATTACATAGTCACATACAAAGAATAATAGTTATAAATTATAATACAAATCATAGTTCAATTAAATCCAATAATAAAATAAAATAAAAAAATAAAGAAAATTAATACATCATCGGGTACATTATGTACCTATGTCATGATTTTATACGACTCTAAAATAATATACGACTCTAAAATAATATACGACTCTAAAATAATATACGACTCTAAAATAATATACGACTCTAAAATAATATACGACTCTAAAATAAAATACGACTCTAAAATTAAAAACTCCTTCCACTTGAAAAAAGACGAAAACAGCTTGAAATCATGTTGCTATATGACCTTTACCATAATAGATATGACTGTATTCCTCTTACTAATAAATTATGTTATAGGATTCCTACTAGAACGCGCTGCCGTAATCCATGCCAATTATTTGCAACAGCTCGCTGTCGCACTGATGCTGGTAAGCGATCTCCTTTGTACCGCTTAGTTCACTCGTTTAATACCAACTTTAACTCTTTAGACATTACGGTAGCGCGTCCTAGCAGCTTCAAAAAAATGATTCTTGAGAATTTAGTTTAGTACTTACTACACACTTCTCATAACTTAGGTTAGGTTAACACTTTTGAAATAATCTGTGGTAAACGGTGTTGGTACCACAATTAATAAAACTTAGATATAATATTTACTTTAGCCATATGTATTGTGATACTGTTTGTTTACCCAAATAAATATTTAAAAAAAAAAAAGACTCAAATAAGAAGAAGTACAGATAAACCAGTCTAAAAATGCACGCCCCTCCACCACGTTTTCTTGACGTTGGCTCACAACAAGGTACTTCAAAATGATCTTTGTGATGTAGGTAATAAAGAACAATTTACTTTGACTGACTGAAGTAGTGGGGCGTGCAGTTTAAGATTGGATGATCCCTACTAACCTGTGCTACACAGTGAACGAAGTCCTCATACTGTTTCTTGAGCATGTATTGTTGCCAGGAGGTGGTGAGGCCGGCTGGAAGCGCCTTCAGAGTGTAGCGGCCTCTTTCCCTCTCACGGATAACCTCTTTGCTCTGAAATGTGCGAAAAGTTTAGCTATAATGACTTATTAAGCTGGGAACAAATTATCAGACGCGGCTGACGGACGCGGCTGACGGACGCGGCTGACGGACGCGGCTGACGGACGCGGCTGACGGACGCGGCTGACAGCCGCGACTGATAGCCGCGACTGATAGATATCTAGCTAATGAATATACATTGAATTGTGCAAACTATCGAATGTAAGCCGCGGACGTAACCTTGAGCGTTCGGACGTCCGACAGCAATCTGGCAAGCCAGGTCCCGTTCGACTGTGCACACTATCAGTCGCGGCTGTAAGCCGCGTCCGTCAGCCGCGTCCGCTAATTTGTTCCCAGCTTTAGACTGGCTTCTGAACTCAGTTGATGGAACCACGAACTACGGCGCAGAAGGCAGAGTGCAGAATAATTAGAAATCATTTATTTGCTTCTTAGCACACAACATACAATACATGAATAAATGAAAACACAATTATAAATAAGTTTACATAAGTAATGACAATGATAAAAAGAGAAGGACGGAAATTAATTAGCTAACAGAACATGGATTTATGAGTAATTTTTCTTCTTATAGTTTTCTCTATAGTTTCTTTTTCTTCTTAATGAATGGCATCTGTCCATTTGGATCAATTTTGCCAGTGTCGAGTGAGGATATATTACATAGATAAAATACTTTATCGTCAAGTCAGTCATAGACAAGTCGGCACTACTTGGCTTTGAAAACAAATGATGGTCGTTTGTTTTCAAAACCATCAGAAACATTTTCGATCAAATCAGAATATCACTTAATACACTTTCATTCCTATTGCTAACACTTTGAGCTAAGACCTCAAGTAATGTTGGTTAGAATACCACCAAAATTACACAACAGAACCCGAAGTCGGAGTTTTGCTACCACATTTCGTTACCAAATGTTGTTTTCGTTTCGCCTTTTTGTCTCTCTCTATTGCATGGAGAAAATATGAGACGGCAAAAATACGTTACGTAGTTAGAGTTAGTGTCTCATCTTTTCTCCATACAATAGACAGAGACAAATAGGCGAAACGAAAACAACATTTGGTAACGAAATGTTTTAAATGCACTGGGACTTCGGGTACTGAACTCAAAAAAACCATCAAAACGAAAAAGCTATGTGACAAGCACTTTTTAAATTAACGAGATCGTTATGCATAATTATATGGAAAACACGGGTATTTATCGCGATTACCTTTTTTTTTTTTTTTTTTTTAATATAGATAGCTAAGCATTTGGCTGCCATCACACCTGATGGAAAGTGAAGATAATGCAGCCTAAGATACCTTTATTATACCAACTCCAATGAACTGCAGTCTGCCCGTGTTCACGGCTGTTGCAACACAATTGAAACGTCGGGAAATAATAAAGGTAATCGCGATAAATACCCTATTCCGTCTTTACCATAAGGGCATAAGGGCACACGGGGCCCGTGCCCAGGGCCCCCATTCTCAGGGGGCCCCGAAGGACCGATAATTTCTGCACATTCATTCTCAAAACATTTTTGTCGGGGACATTACATTTTTTTCACAATACTACGCCATTATAGCCTACTGTATTTGATTACCTATAATAAATGACTATACTTAGTAAAAAAAAATTATTGTATAGCTTTTATTACTTTCCAAAAGGGCCCCAAATTCTTGTGTACCCAAGGGCCCCAGCCTAGTTTAAGACGGCCTTGATTAATACCCGTGTTTTCCATATAATAAAGCTGTGACTTCCCAAAATGCCAGAAAACGAATCCTGGATTTTTTTCAGTGTCTGAGTTACATTTAAAAAGAATACATTGGACATTAATATGATGATATAATAATTTACCTGTATACTATAGAGAGGCAGCATTTGTATGTGCATATTGTTGAGCATTTGTTTAGCTTGCGCGGCCAAATGGTCGCCGCCGACCGGCGAGCGAGCCGCGGCACTTACTATCGCATATCTGTGGAACAAAAGGGGTTGTTACCTTTAATTGCTTATACTCGGAAAGTAGGTCTGAAGTTGCCTGAGGGGCCTAATTGAAAGTAATACTTTCAGTAGGAGAATCGCTTTCTACTGACAGCTGTCCAATTATAAAAAAAAACAAGTTCTATTTTATTCAACCATGTTCCATTTTTCTAGTCTTTCTAACTGCAAGGAGGTTATTGAACCAAATTCCAACTTTTTATTAAGCAAGGAGGTTGGAAACCCATTACAACGGTAAGAAGTTTAAAGAGTCTAATTAGAGCGCGATGTAAAATTTAAATAACATAAAGATAGTATTATAAAAAGAATATATTTTCTAAATGACTTTATTATTATTTAGCTTCAAATATTTCTTTAAAATAACATAGATTTGAGCAAAACATTTACCATGTTTTAAATTATGAAAATAAAAATAATGGCTGAATAATGCTGGCCAGACGAAGGCCCGCCAGAGAAAAAAAAAGCGGGACGGCGGCAATTCAATCTTTATTTTCACTCATTTCTCTATCATGTTTTTATTTTTACTTTCCTTGTATTCGCAATGAAAAGCACAGTGTTTACCTCGGGTGAAAGACTTATTTAAGTCCCTCAAGCTCCATTGGCCAAACCCGTCTCGGGACTTAAATTCGTGACTTTCAATCCTCAGGTAACAATGTACTATTTATATTTGTTTGTGAATCATTGACTCAAACTCAAACTCAAAATTTTTTTATTCAGTACGATGCAAGAATCACTTTGAAACGTCTTAAAGCTAGGTGAGTCTAGGTGCCAGTTCCACGCGACCAAGCGTAGAAGAAACGGGCAACAAACTACGTCTCGGTACCGTTTTTTTATATGATCCTTTTACAAATCAAAAATAGTCTAAAATAATAACAGTGAAGTTCCAGTGTGGTGGCACTTCACTTAGTCAGACGTATGCAATGCAATAATACAAAAGCAAAAGTTTCAAAGACAGCACACGCTACGCTTCAATGTTATACTATAGTATCTACACAGCTTATATAAAAATAAGATACGAAATAGTAGGTACAGACATTGCAAATTGACATGTTAGCTTTCTATGGGTAGAGTGACCGGGACATCGGGTTTCGGACCACGCAGTTTTATCATTCATATAGCTATCTAGAGTATAGTACGCTTTCTTTATTAAATTATTCTTAACATAGGCTTTAAACTTCCGAATAGGAAGCTTAGTTGCATTTTCCGGAAGTTTATTATAGAAGCGTACAGTGTTCCCCATAAAAGACCCATTTACCTTCTGCAGACGAAATTTGGGAATATAAAGTTTATTTTTATTTCTAGTGTTAATATTATGCGAATATCAATTTTTCTGAAAGCTACAGACTTGTAACTAAGAGTTATTAATAAACGATTTGTATTTGTATGTAATAACTAAATTAAATGTAATAAAACAAACTTACCCATCCACCACAGGCACAGCCGAGGTCTGACTGGCTCCAGCGTCCACCACCAAAGCCGTACTTTTTCCATTTGCAAAGGCAGCAAGCACCGCACTCTTCACTAAGAAGAAAGCTGGCGCGTTGTACTTTTCAAACATGAGCTCAGCTAGTTTCTCTCTGGCCGGTCGAGACGTCCATACTGCTTCGGTGAAAAGGACTGGATGGTGTTCTGGAGGGGAGCGAATTACCTGGAATATATCAAATTCATGAGTGGGCAGGCCATGTAAGCAGGATGTAACCCGAAAAGTGGGCAAATATCGTCACTTTTTGGGTGCCTGAGGACGAGAGCACTGGTGGTCTAGTGGTAGTAGCCCCGCCTTCCGATCCGAAGGTCGTGGGTTCAAATCCACTCGTGTACTAATGAATTTTTCTGTCAAAAATGTATGTGCATTATGCCAGTACTCTCAAAACGGTGAAGGAAAACATCGTGAGGAAACCGGCGTGTTGTAGAACCTAATAAAGTTCGAGCAACACGTTTCAAGGGTCACGCAAAAAGGGCCCACCAGCGGCCTACTTGCGGAAAAACCTGCCCGCACATCAAGTGCGCATGATAAACTTGCCGAACTAGCGTTTTCCGTGGCGTCAGTCAAATCTTTCAGCGTGCAGTTAGGGCACTCTGGGCAAGACGGCAATAAGGCATAGTCTGTGAGACTCCACAGTTGCAGTCCGCGTGGTCGAAGTACCCCCATTTGAATAAATTATGCCTGCAGCGGCCCACCTGGCTCCGAAGTCTGACCATGTCTGACTTCCAGTTTGACCATGGGAATTGGTTACCCGCTGGTAGTTTTTCTGCCAGCATAACATAATCAATACGGGGTGGGTATTTTTGACGTGATAATGTCTTATAATATAATTCAATAGAGCCGGCTGCACGCACGAAAAAACATGACGTCATGCGGCGTTACCTCGCTCTGAGGCGTTCCATTGAAAGCGCCTTTGAGCGCGGAACGAGCGACAAAGAGGCACGCACGGCCTCCGCGTTCGGCAGCATTCGACATCTGTCTCTCTCCTACTTGAGTGAGCGATGCGTCCGCGTGGACAGCTGTATGACGTTGTCACGTTCAACTATCGTCAGTAAACCGACTTTACAGACAACCGATTTTTTTAGCCCAGTCTCTTACATGCCTCACTAGGATCCTCTGTGAGTGCCTTAGTTGACTTTTCTATTAAAATATCAAAACAAAAGTAATGAACTTACCCTTGAATAGCAGTAATCTAGCATCTTCTCGAACAAATCCCAGTTGTCAATCTGTCCGTCCTTCATGTAAGTTTGCACCTCCATGTTGGGACGGGGTACATGGAGCTGCGTTACATCTATATAGTAGCTGAGATCGCCCGTTTTCGTGCCTGTAAATGATTAATTTGTTGAATGAAACCGGGCAAAATTCGGCAAATTTTATCATCTGCACTTGATGTGCGGGCTGGTTTTTCCGCAGTAGGCCGCTGGTGGGCTCTTTTTACGTTACCCTTGACACGTGTTGCTGGAACTTTTTTAGGTTCTACCACGCCGGTTTCCTCACGATGTTATCCTTCACCGTTTTGAGAGTACTGGCATAGTGCACATACATTTTCGACAGAAAAACTCATTGGTACACGAGTGGATTTGAACCCACGACCTTCGGATCGGAAGGAGGGGCCACTACCACTAGACCACCAGTGCTCTTCTCTGCCTGATATCTGTTACATCATATTCTAAGTATGTATTGACAAAAAAATTATAATACATTTATTATTATTTCAGCTATATGGTTCCCATAATACCCTGTAACACCCCGTAACACCTTTATACAACATAAGTGCAATAAAGAATTTGAATTTGACAATGGATAATAGCTCTGCTTAGTTTGGGGCTAGATAGTGTTGTGTGGATTGTCCACAATATTTATAAGTTTGGGCTGACTCGATTAATGCCTTTAAAATTTTAAAATTTTGAAAGCATTAAGAGGGAATCACACAGGCGACTCTCCATACAAACGTAGTCCCCTATTTCCTCCCTGGATAATGCCTCCTAGAGTAACCATTTTCTCTCATAAAATCCAGATCTGCTATACAGGGTTATTCATAATTAGCTGCAAATACTCAGGAATTAGGTTCAACAAATAAAATAAAAAATATTCATGAAATGATTTTTTTAAATTTTTGATTTAAGTTTTTGTATCAAAAATTTATTTTTATTATTTTTTTACGGCTATTGCATAATGATTGCCATGGAGAACAGGACGATGACCCACCCAGGCGGTGACTGAACGCAGAGTGCCGCTCACGGCGCGCGGGCGCTGATCAAAGGTCAAAATAGGTCAGGCGCCAATGATTCCAAAGGATATTCTTTATCGATTTTCTCGGGATTTTCATAACAAAACTTTAAAAAAATCATTTCATAAATATTTTTTATTTTATTTGTTGAACCTAATTCCTGAGTATTTGCAGCTAATTATGAATAACCCTGTATATGTGCTCGTATGTTTTCCTTTTTTTCTGGATTTTATGAGACAAAATGGTTACTCTAGTCTAGAGGCATTATCCAGGGAGAAAATAGGGGACTAAGTTTGTATGGAGAGTCGCCTGTGTGATGCCCTCTTAATGAGTCAGCCTAAACCACTACCTCAGGCAGCATATTTCTGTTATAGATTACTTGGTTATTGAAGAAATGATGTTGCAAATGCTGGTAACAAAACACAAGCTCATAAAAGATGGTGACCATGTGATGCTCTGTCTATAAATAATATAAATAATAAATAAATAAATACTTTAGACAATTAACACAACACTCCTCCTCCTTGCATCGGTATCCTCACTGTTGAGGGTCGTGACCTTTGTGCAGGACCCTAGTCTGCACTATGTTCCTCCATTTGGTTCTGTCCTCCGCGGCATGGATAGCTTCGCTCACGGAGGAGTCTGTTACTGAGCGCACTTGGTCGCTCCAATGCATCGGGCTCCGTCCTCGCGGCCTCTTTCTCTCCACCTTGCCAGTCACCACCAACTTTTCGAGATTACTCCCTTCCTTCCTGGCAATGCTAACACAACACTATCTAGCCCCAAACTAAACAGAGCTTGTACTATGAGAACTAAATAGTTGATATAATACTTATATACATTTTTCTTTGTAAATACATACTTATAATACAGTATAACACCCAGACAGAGAACAAACATCTGTGTTCACGACACAAATATTTGTATCCGGTGGGGATTGAACCCACAACCTATGGCGCAGAAGGCAGAGCTACTATCAACTGAGCTGAGAGGCCAGTTTATGTTGGTATAATGTAGTGATGCGAAGAAACTTTTGCTTTTGTATTGCCTACAGCTCTTAGAGAGCACTGGTGGTCTAGTGATCGTTCATCGGTTCAAATCCACGACTAATCATGAGTTTTTCTTTCGAAAAATGTATGTGCACAATGCCAGTACTCTCAGAACGGTGAAGGAAAACATCGTGAGGAAACCGGCGTGTTGTAGAACCTAAAAAAGTTCGAGCAACACATGTCAAGGGTCACGCAAAAAGAACCCACCAGCAGCCTACTTGCGGAAAAACCTGGAGTGGCACCACTGCTGTTGCTTTATTTATGTTTTCTATAAGGATCATACAAAAAACGAGCAATCCAAGCCATAGTTTGTTGCCTGTTCTTGCGTCGGCTTGGTGGTGTGGAACTGGCACCTAAACTCACCTAGCTTTAAGACATTTCAAAGTGATCCTTGTGACTGATAAATATATTTGGGCATTTCTCTGTAAGCTCGTACAGGTCCCATACAAATGGTGTCCTGGGATTTTTTTTCAACATTTGGCAAAAAAATGTGCTGTAATTCAAAGAAAATTAACTATTATTTTAGTTAGATAAGGAGGTCCACTGCATTTATACGTATTTTGCGAGTTATTAACAATTTTCCAAAAAAACATGACAGGGGCCTGTTATGTGAGGCAGAGGACTGTTGTACTTAGAAAAAAGTCATTTTATATAAATCAATCATGTAATATTCTTATGAAATATTTGCGCATCATTAATCAAAAAGCTACTTGCGAAAAAAAAATACAGAAAACAACTTGTTTAATCAAAATTTAATCATAAGGCGGAACACTTATACTTCTGGATCTGAAAAAGGCGTATTTTCTCATAAAAAAGCAAATTTTTTCTTTTTTTGGTTTTGTAGTCGTTCTGCTTCTCTCTTTTTCTGTAATAATTCCTCTCGGTATAACATTTTCTTTTTAGGAGCCATGCTGTGTGTGTTTGATCAGCCTGTGTAAAATAATTTAGTTTTTTATAGAAAAATAATGTGAAGTAACTTTATTTTGATGATTCTTACATTAATAAAACAAACTAGTTGATAAATTTACACAAACAATACATAAAAACTATCACAAATACCCCCTACTGAATTTTCAGGCAGAGGACTGTTGCCAGGGGACTGTATATTTCGGTAAAATTTCACAATATTTACAAATGTAATGTAAAATAGTTTTTTGAGAACCTACCGATCAATGTAGACATTAATAATAAAACAATACATGATATATAGTGATACTTAAAGTAATTAATATAAATATTATTACTTACCAGAGGACTGTGTGTGGTAGCGGTCCAAACGCGTGTTCACCTCACAAATGACGCTTTGGCACTTAAAACAATGATGCCTCGCCGCTGCATTCGATAAGGTTGTAACTTCACAATAATTGCGTTTTGTTTCACTTAAAAAAATGTTTGTAAACATTAAAGTTTTTACTTATTGGAGCTTTAAATTTTTGGCAGGGGACTGTATGAAAATTCTGGGGACAAAGTTTACAGGTCTTAACTAAATAAATAAAATACGTAATAAGACCTTGTTTTACGAAAATAATATAATTTGATTATTTTTCTTTATGTAATTAACTGCCAAATGCATGTAGTTTCAATAATTTCTTCTTAAATCCCATTTTTAGGAGTGAATACATCAATGGGGACAGCCAGAGGACTGTGTTTTTAGAGCTTCTAACCCGTCTAGAAAACCACTTAAAATAGTTATGGTTCTAAAAACAATGGGCCCGTATAGTTTCTTGCTTAAAGTTTCATTAGGAGTGTTTTTTTTTTAAATAATTTTATTACTTTTTGAAAAAATCGGTTGGGACAGCCGATTACGAGCTTACAGAGAATCGCCCATTTACACAGATTATATTAAGCTAGAGCCTTTAAAAATATTTTAATAGAAAACTGGAAATTTGATCCCAGTGTTTTGCTAACCTGTAGGCATATCACATGCTCTGTCTGGTTCTGGTTATGAGTCTGTGTGAGTGCTCACCGGTGCATTAAACTGTGTGTGTGGCGATTTGACGTAGGGTTTATTTAGACAGCACTCACACAGAGTCAAAACCAGAGCCAGACAGAGCTTGTGATATGCCTACAGGTTGGCAAATCACTGGTCTTGTAAGTTTTAAGTCAGATCAATTCCTTATAATGTTGTTATATTTGGACCGATATAATGGTTATAGTAACATAAATTATTATAACCTGCTTGTCTTTTCCATGTATGAACTTCCTAACCTAAATTCATAAAAATATTTGTAGAATATTTGTCATTAGTGTCTGTAGCTTACTGGTTTAAAACAGCTTGAGCTAAAAGCTAAACGCTTCGAGCCCTACGATGAAACTACTGAAGCAGATCTCATCGGACCTTAACTAATAAGTATTGTACCTTGTTGTTAATTTTAATACATAAGTTTTCCTTTTTTTTATGTAAGCACGCCAACGCCATTCCTACCTCTAAGGTTGGCAGGTACAAAATGCTTAAAGCATTAAGCCCACCTTTTGTACATAGCATTAAGTTTTTGTGCAATAAAGAGTTAAATAATAATAATAATGAAAACAACCTTGGTTTAGCATTATTGAATGCTACAATTTTAGCGCCAGTAACAAAGCCGGAGTAGGTTAGAAAATCAATCACTTACCGCTCTGCGTGACAGTCCCATCAGGCACCTTTTCCTCAGGTTCTGGTATATGAGTGGCTGGTCCTACTCCAATAACAGCCGGGATATCAGCTTTGGGGGTATCTTCCTGAGCATAGCCGACTCGAAGAGAATGATGCCCAGGATCGAACACTAGCGCGCCTATTTCATCGCCGCCGTACAGCATGCCATTAGGCGCACTCATTTTGATAGAGAAACTTGGTATTTGAGTAATTTGGTATTTTATTTCACATAGCCGATATTTCGCTTGGCATCACACACAAGTTCAATTCAATCAAACAACACAACTAGTCAACTAGTGATGTAAGCCGGTTTCATAAAAACCTTTAATAAACCGGTTTTTGTTAAAACCGAAAATCACCGGTTCTGATTAAAAAACCGGTAACAATCAAAATCAAACAAATCAAACTGTTTATTTGCAACCTTGCTTACACATTATATTTAACTTATAACTAAACATTAAGTAGTTGCAAATTGGTCCCAACTCCGCATATGCAAGTACAATATAAGTATCCGAGTCTTCGATATGTATCCGAACATGAGTCTGTTCCGTTTGGGTGCCAATAATGTACAACCAAGGATTGTACAGCCGAGGAAAACACAGCCCACCAACCATTTGTTTCATAAATCAGAACTACGATTTGTTAGAAACAGGCAAAATATAAATTTCCTGGTAATTTCTTGTGTGTTTGACCACCATATGCCTAATTAATAATAAAAACCTATAAATAATTGAAAAATAGTATTTTATTAGAAAAAACCTAAAATAACCTTAAAAACCGGTTTTTTTTAATAACTAATCGGTATAGACCGGTGTTAAAAATTGTAATCGGTTCACATCACTAAACACAACCACAGAACACACTACACTCAAGAGCAAGAGGAACCAGCGAACCAAGGATGTTATAATTGTGATTCCTGTTCCCTGCAGCGAACCATGAGCGAACCTGTTTTTTTTTTTTTTTTTTTAATTTTGTGCTGGCTTGGATTCAAAGTCCTTCCGCCAAGACCTATAGCGAACCTGTGAAGTATACTAACATTATTATGTATACAAACCTACATGGTTGAGTTATACCACCTCTTTTTAATTAGAAGCAATAGAGCTGTCATACTATGAAAAAGGAACGAAGACATAGTTTGTCATTCCTGTGAAAAACTATATTTCTCAATTATCGATTATTAAAAATGTATTTCTACCTACCACTCCAATTTTATTTAACATGGTAGCAGAGCGTAAAAAACAAAGATCCGAAATTGAGTGAGTAACCCTGTTTCAAGTACCTAAATAAAAATGTCGAGCACCAAAATCGACCCTCTTACAAGAGAAAACTACGATACTTGGGTAATAACTTTAGTAGCTAACTTTGGTAGCAAGCGGAAGCTGTGCTTGTAAAACAAAAGTTGTGGAAATATATTGAAAATGATGCAACAGCAGCTGATAGGGAAGGTGATAGACTAGCAAGATTAGAACTGATCCTCATCATCGCTCCGTCTGAGCTAAAACAAATTAAAAACTGCTCGACAGCTAAAGCATTATGGGATAAATTGAAAAATACATACGCCAGTAAGGGACCTGCACGAAAGGCCTCCCTTTTAAAACAACTAATTCTCACGAAACTGGAAGGGCACGACGTGCGTTACCATTTGAATAAGTTCATGGATGTAGTTGACAAATTGGCAGATATGGAAATAGAGATCAACGAGGACTTGTTGACAATCATGATGTTGTACAGTCTTTCACCTGATTACGACAACTTCAGAGTCGCTATTGAGACACGAGACACTCTTCCAAAGCCAGAGGAGCTTAAAACCAAAATTATTGAGGAATGTGAAGCTCGTCATAACAAAACTGTAGAATATAACGACAAACCTGAAACTGTAATTCAAGAAGAAGCGCTATACGCCATGTGTAAAATTTGCAAACAAAGAGGTAACATCTTTAATCGCAAAAGCCACAAAATTTGTACAAACTGCTGGAAGAAGAACAATGAGAAACCAAACAAAAACGACAACGATTCCGATAAGACTAGTTTTGCTAAGCAGTGCCTCCTCACATCTAACAACGAGAAGCCTGAAAACAACATTTGGGTCTTGGATAGTGGTTGTACTTCTCACATGACATATCAACGAGACTTATTTAAGACTTTAGAGAGAACATCTAGAAAATTGAACTTCGCAACTGAAGAACACACTGCAAAGATTGAAGGGAAAGGTACAGTTTCCTTCCTATCTAAAAACGGTAGCGGTATTGCGCGTACAGACTTACAAAATACGCTGTACGTACCTAGTCTTTGCACCAACTTAATGTCCGTTAGCAAGATGGCAGACGCAGGCTGCTCTGTTCTCTTTACCAAAAATAAAGCTACGGTTAAGAACCCAAAATCTGGAATAACTCTCGTCGCATTTAAACAGGATGATGGTCTTTACTATATTAAACCAAACAAACATGAGCGCAACAATCTGGCCAATGATAACGATGATACTGTTCCAACTACTACAAAGAACTCATCAAACATCAACGACTGGCACAGAAAACTTGGCCACATGAACGCCAAAGATATGAAATTTGCACTTAAAAACGAAAACTTAGTTGGTTTAAACTTTGATGCTTCGGAAATCTTGGGAGAATGTGAATCCTGTATCCAAGCAAAACTGCATCGTGTACCTGCTCCCCGTGAGAAAAATACTAATAGAACTACTGAACGCTTAGAAGTTGTTCATAGCGATGTGTGTGGACCTATTCAAACGCCCACATTAAGCGGTAACAAATACTTCGTTACATTTATCGATGACTACAGCAGATACAGTCGAGTTTATCTGATTAAAAGCAAGAACGAAGTACTCGATAAGTTCAAAGAGTTCAAACAGCTAGCGGAGACACAAACTGAAAAGAAAATTAAGTTTCTTCAGTCAGATAATGGGACTGAATACGTCAACAAGGAGTTTGACGCTTACCTAAAACGTTGCGGAATACAGCGAAGGCTCACCGCTCCTTATACCCCAAACCAAAATGGAATCGCAGAAAGGAAAAACCGTACCCTCGTAGAAAAAGCGAGAGCAATGATGATCGACGCACATACACCATTAAAATTATGGGGTGAAGCAATATTTACAGCAAACTACCTATCAAACAGGAGTGTAAATAGCGCCATTCAAAATGTAACACCATTCGAAAGATGGGTTGGAAGAAAACCGTGTGTCAATCACTTGTACGTTTTCGGTTGCAAGACTTTTGTCCTAAAGAAAGGCGTCAATGGTCATAAATTTGCACCAAAAGCTTGTTTGCGGGATACTCTGAAACAAGTAAAGCATTCAGAATCTTCATACCATCGAAAAACACTATAATTACTTCGAAAGATGTTCGAGTGGTAATGAAAATGTTCTACGATGAACAGAACAAAGATGAACTCTCCAGATTTTTCAACAGTGATCAGAGTTCAACTGAAATCCATAAACAAACGCCACGCAAGCAAGTGGATATTATGTTTGACAATGAAGGAGATAATCGGCACAGTAATACTGACACAGATGATGGAAATGACAATGGAACGTCATCCCAACATTTCGTTGAAAACACTCAACGCATAGTACAAAATAACCTTAAAAACCGGTTTTTTTTAATAACTAATCGGTATAGACCGGTGTTAAAAATTGTAATCGGTTCACATCACTAAACACAACCACAGAACACACTACACTCAAGAGCAAGAGGAACCAGCGAACCAAGGATGTTATAATTGTGATTCCTGTTCCCTGCAGCGAACCATGAGCGAACCTGTTTTTTTTTTTTTTTTTTAATTTTTTGCTGGCTTGGATTCAAAGTCCTTCCGCCAAGACCTATAGCGAACCTGTGAAGTATACTAACATTATTATGTATACAAACCTACATGGTTGAGTTATACCACCTCTTTTTAATTAGAAGCAATAGAGCTGTCATACTATGAAAAAGGAACGAAGACATAGTTTGTCATTCCTGTGAAAAACTATATTTCTCAATTATCGATTATTAAAAATGTATTTCTACCTACCACTCCAATTTTATTTAACATGGTAGCAGAGCGTAAAAAACAAAGATCCGAAATTGAGTGAGTAACCCTGTTTCAAGTACCTAAATAAAAATGTCGAGCACCAAAATCGACCCTCTTACAAGAGAAAACTACGATACTTGGGTAATAACTTTAGTAGCTAACTTTGGTAGCAAGCGGAAGCTGTGCTTGTAAAACAAAAGTTGTGGAAATATATTGAAAATGATGCAACAGCAGCTGATAGGGAAGGTGATAGACTAGCAAGATTAGAACTGATCCTCATCATCGCTCCGTCTGAGCTAAAACAAATTAAAAACTGCTCGACAGCTAAAGCATTATGGGATAAATTGAAAAATACATACGCCAGTAAGGGACCTGCACGAAAGGCCTCCCTTTTAAAACAACTAATTCTCACGAAACTGGAAGGGCACGACGTGCGTTACCATTTGAATAAGTTCATGGATGTAGTTGACAAATTGGCAGATATGGAAATAGAGATCAACGAGGACTTGTTGACAATCATGATGTTGTACAGTCTTTCACCTGATTACGACAACTTCAGAGTCGCTATTGAGACACGAGACACTCTTCCAAAGCCAGAGGAGCTTAAAACCAAAATTATTGAGGAATGTGAAGCTCGTCATAACAAAACTGTAGAATATAACGACAAACCTGAAACTGTAATTCAAGAAGAAGCGCTATACGCCATGTGTAAAATTTGCAAACAAAGAGGTAACATCTTTAATCGCAAAAGCCACAAAATTTGTACAAACTGCTGGAAGAAGAACAATGAGAAACCAAACAAAAACGACAACGATTCCGATAAGACTAGTTTTGCTAAGCAGTGCCTCCTCACATCTAACAACGAGAAGCCTGAAAACAACATTTGGGTCTTGGATAGTGGTTGTACTTCTCACATGACATATCAACGAGACTTATTTAAGACTTTAGAGAGAACATCTAGAAAATTGAACTTCGCAACTGAAGAACACACTGCAAAGATTGAAGGGAAAGGTACAGTTTCCTTCCTATCTAAAAACGGTAGCGGTATTGCGCGTACAGACTTACAAAATACGCTGTACGTACCTAGTCTTTGCACCAACTTAATGTCCGTTAGCAAGATGGCAGACGCAGGCTGCTCTGTTCTCTTTACCAAAAATAAAGCTACGGTTAAGAACCCAAAATCTGGAATAACTCTCGTCGCATTTAAACAGGATGATGGTCTTTACTATATTAAACCAAACAAACATGAGCGCAACAATCTGGCCAATGATAACGATGATACTGTTCCAACTACTACAAAGAACTCATCAAACATCAACGACTGGCACAGAAAACTTGGCCACATGAACGCCAAAGATATGAAATTTGCACTTAAAAACGAAAACTTAGTTGGTTTAAACTTTGATGCTTCGGAAATCTTGGGAGAATGTGAATCCTGTATCCAAGCAAAACTGCATCGTGTACCTGCTCCCCGTGAGAAAAATACTAATAGAACTACTGAACGCTTAGAAGTTGTTCATAGCGATGTGTGTGGACCTATTCAAACGCCCACATTAAGCGGTAACAAATACTTCGTTACATTTATCGATGACTACAGCAGATACAGTCGAGTTTATCTGATTAAAAGCAAGAACGAAGTACTCGATAAGTTCAAAGAGTTCAAACAGCTAGCGGAGACACAAACTGAAAAGAAAATTAAGTTTCTTCAGTCAGATAATGGGACTGAATACGTCAACAAGGAGTTTGACGCTTACCTAAAACGTTGCGGAATACAGCGAAGGCTCACCGCTCCTTATACCCCAAACCAAAATGGAATCGCAGAAAGGAAAAACCGTACCCTCGTAGAAAAAGCGAGAGCAATGATGATCGACGCACATACACCATTAAAATTATGGGGTGAAGCAATATTTACAGCAAACTACCTATCAAACAGGAGTGTAAATAGCGCCATTCAAAATGTAACACCATTCGAAAGATGGGTTGGAAGAAAACCGTGTGTCAATCACTTGTACGTTTTCGGTTGCAAGACTTTTGTCCTAAAGAAAGGCGTCAATGGTCATAAATTTGCACCAAAAGCTTGTTTGCGGGATACTCTGAAACAAGTAAAGCATTCAGAATCTTCATACCATCGAAAAACACTATAATTACTTCGAAAGATGTTCGAGTGGTAATGAAAATGTTCTACGATGAACAGAACAAAGATGAACTCTCCAGATTTTTCAACAGTGATCAGAGTTCAACTGAAATCCATAAACAAACGCCACGCAAGCAAGTGGATATTATGTTTGACAATGAAGGAGATAATCGGCACAGTAATACTGACACAGATGATGGAAATGACAATGGAACGTCATCCCAACATTTCGTTGAAAACACTCAACGCATAGTACAAAATAAAAATGGCATCTCTGTACAAAAACACAGAAAAACCGGTGCTAAGCCTCGATAATGAGTCAGCTATCAAACTTGCTAAAAACCCACAATACAAATATCACAAACGAACTAAGCATATCAAGCTGAAACATTTCTTTGTGAGAGAATGTGTAAACAACGGACATTTAAATATCCAGCACGTTCCATCAGAGTTGCAGTTGGCTGACATGCTGACCAAACTTAGACAATTTAACCTAAGGACTTGCCTTGCATCTATTCAGCCTAACAAATTTTTCTGCCTTCTGCCATATTTTGAGGGGGACGAGGAAAGCACACACTGAAACGAAAGCGACACACATTCAAACGATCGTAACACACACAACAATTATTTGTGTTGTTATGAACGCACACAAATACAAATCTTTAACACTAGTTCAAGTTTACTGTATATACAGGTGACACACATTCAAAATACAGAGAACCACAACAGTGATTCCGTATCATCATTTTATTTTATCCTATGTTAAGTATGAAAGAATGTAAGGCTTCCGAAGTCAGTAAGATTTATTTATTAAAATATTCATTTTGAATATTATTTTAGATTTCATGGCACTAATGGTCGTCGGGTATTTATGTTCAAGACAAACAATATAAAAATTACTAGCAGTTGGTGCCCGAGCTTCGCTCGGTATTTTTTGATTGGTAAACTGTTGTTGTGAATTATATTTAAATACGAATTACTTACATACTGATTAAATATTAATATTTTTCGATCTTACCGACGTAATAATAAACTCCACTACTCGTCAGTAGATGGCGTTCTCTGTCCCATTAACTCATGACTTAATCAACAGATGGCGCTAGGAGTTATGATTTTATGATAAAGTTGATTATTTACTTTACGATTATGGAGACATTTTCTAAAAATGAATCCTAGCTAGATCGTTTTATCGTCCCCGAAAACCCCTGTATACTTAATTTCATTCTAACTATATTTATTCAAAACTAGACTAAAGCAGCTTTTGTTGAAAGGGTGTTTTTATTCTACTGATGATTTTATAAATATGGTGTGACATTGCTAGTATTATTTGATAACAATTTCTTTGATAATTATTTAATTTATGATATGACTCATATTATTTTTGCTTATTATGTACTATTTTTCAGACACAAAAGTATAATTGTTAATGAATGAATATCACAGGCAGACTAGTTCATTTCGTTCAATTGATCTGGACTGGACAACACTAAAACTACAGCCAGCTCTCTAGGATGCCATGAGGGACAAATCCTTTATTGTATGTTACTCATTACTTGCACTAAGAACCTATTTTTACCCCAAATCTCGACAAACTACATCTTGATTAAGTTGGCAGCATTACTACTCAAAACTGACACTTTCATAGAGATTGATAAATTTTCTGAGCTTAAAATCAAAGATGTCGATGTTTTTATTTGGCCTAAATAAACTTATCATTTTAGAACCAATATGGGGTCAACCTCAGATGCTATGCTTTTGGATGTCCGAATACGCAAATTGGCAAATTTTATCATGCGCACTTGATGTGCGGGCTGGTTTTTCCACAAGGTATAAAGTTAAAAGTTTTTTAAGTTCCTAAATTGTTCAACAGCTACATTGTTAAATTAAACAAGTAGGCTACGTAATGTTATGTATAAAATAACACGTTACAACTTCAACACAATCCGTTGGTGCACGACTGGATTTGAACCCACAACCAATCAGAAAGCTAAGACAAATCTACTCGCTAGAACACCCGTGCTTTTATCGATATCGATAAAAAACTGTGTGTAAACATTTATCCACCTCTATCACTAGTCTCGCTACCGGAGGGCGGGGTTTTGATGTCTCGGGCCTGTCAGGTCTGGAAAAATTCAAAGCCAAATCGACTTAATAATCTAAATCAGTAAGGTCAAAAATTCATTTTTGAAATGCCAACTAGTCTCGTAGGGAGTTCTAGGTAGTCTCGTTACCATTTTAAATTTTTGCTAGTGGCTAAAATTGCTTGGCAATTAGAGATTATTTCGCAATTATAGTCTATTTCATTTTGTGATAAGGTTGAAAATTAAATGCGGATAATTGACGGCAGGAAACTCGAGGCGATTCGATCTTTTTCGTATAATCGTATACTGAATCGATGTTCTAGAGCTAAACGCCGCACAACAATTTTACATTATTTTAATAGAAAAAAGCATTAACTATGCAAAAAAATAATTACATATAAAATGTTACACCATCCTTTTACAAGCTTGATGTGTATGACTTCCTATTACACACTGCAACTGCACATGTTGGCATTTTTAGAAGAGGTCCTTTCACCGCGATACCGATACTGACACTGATAAAGATCGATTACGAAGTGGTTTTTATAAACGTGCTAGATATGTCAGATTCATTAGTCTTGTACCTTTTGGCAGAGGGGAAGATCCATGCAAGGCAGGTCCTGATCTAAATTGTCTAAGTGACCAAACCACTGTTTGGCCCGAGGCTGCAAGTTTTAAGTTCCAGAATGGGACTGAAGAATTTAAGTATAAATTCTTAAAAATCTCCGAGGATGTGAAGTATACTAACATTATTATGTATACAAACCTACATGGTTGAGTTATACCACCTCTTTTTAATTAGAAGCAATAGAGCTGTCATACTATGAAAAAGGAACGAAGACATAGTTTGTCATTCCTGTGAAAAACTATTCGATTATTAAAAATGTATTTCTACCTACCACTCCAATTTTATTTAACAGAACCAGTGTTTGCACAGTGTTGCCAGATGTTTTTGACGAGCGAATCGTACGCTGGTTTGGAAAAAAAACGTATTTCCTAGGGAGAGGATATGGAATTCCTCCAAGGGAGAGGAGAATAAAAGGATCGTACATTATGTTTAGGTAAGAAAGTTTATTATTAAAATTAGCTACGTCCTATACAAATTTTTACTGGTCATCAAATTGAGCGTTCCAGGTGCTGGTTCATAATTTTCACAGCACCCGAAACGCTTAACATGCTGTTTCGATTAATAGACCATTTTATAGTTTCGTTGAGCTTGTTGCTACTATTTGTTTTTATTATATTAATAGTGATAGCTTGGAGGAATTAGAAAAAAGAAAAAAAAAATCTAATTCCTCCAAGCACAGTCACAGTAGCCAAAAAAGAAGAAGTGAAGTGAATTGAAGTGGTGAAGCAAGGATGTTATATTTACTAGGGATGGATAAATAAATTTCAAAGCGTGTCCGTTTTTTGTTAGTGTTCAGTTGTAGATATGTGTTAGTGTGCGTGACTAGAGAAGTAACGACATTAACTAACCTATCGATGAATTACGACGATTTGACGACCTCTGTGGTGCAGTGGGCGAATGTCCACCTACGACGCAAGAGGTTGCGGGTTCGATTCCCGCCTTAGAACAAATATTTGTACGATCTGCAGGTATTTATTCCGAGTGTTCTGGTCTTTTCTATATAAAAATAAAAAATACCTATACATGTAATGTATTGTATTATGTAGGTATATCAGTTATCTAGCACCCATAACACAAGTTCTGCTTATTCTAGGGCTAGATAATGTTGTGTGACTTGTCCAGCATTATTTATTGAATACCGAAATCAATGAAAAAGGCGTCATAATTGGATATAAACTTTTTGATTTGTTCAACTAAATTACAATAATTTATTTCAATACACAATGAGGGATTTTCACGGTATGAAAATTTATGAAACGGTTTAAACTTTTAAAATTCTCACTGCTCGCTTGGGTGTTGTAGAAAGGTCTTGTGTTTCCACACCACTTTCTTGCATTTTTTTCCGTCCTGGGGCATTTTGGGAAACTAAAAAAAATTATAAATGAGATAAATAAACGAGGCCGTTAATTACTATTTCAGCCGAGCATTGTATACTTAGTACTATTCTCTAATTTGCGAGGAAACAAAAAACAAATTAATTCTAGAATCAGAAGTTTACTTCTTCAGCTATGTCTCTCAATCGAGTTTTAAATCTTATTCAGCACCCAACGACTAAGTACCTACTTAGTATTTATTAAACAAAATAAAATTGTGATAAACCTAAGAGAACATAACATCCACAGCGCAGAGTAGATAGGTAGGTATCAGATTTTCATTCCCGCCAATTTGACTGTGCGCGGTTTTTTTTAGCATTTAAAAAAATATTGTGTACAAAAAAAAACGAAACTAAAGATGTTTCACATTATTATGATTCCACAACATTACAACAGTCACTTCATAATCCTAATATCAAGATATCAAGCTAACTTACCTTAAAACCTCGGCCTGCCTCCATATTTTCTATACCCATGCAGAGTCCATGTGATACCTAATTACACCTAAAAACGATGCATGCAGAAACTAAACCATGTGTAAAGCAATAAATGTATTGAGTATTGAGTACTTAGTAGTCATGATCCCCCAGTAGGATTACACTAGGATACCCGTATCGTGGGTATCAGGAACTACGAGTGACCCGCTACAAATATTTGCAGATCTTACAAACATTTATCCCGCAGTAAACTCATTCAAAGCATTGAGTTATATGCATAAAAAACGGAAACTAAAATATTATCGATATAGCCAAATTGGCTGGTGTAGTACATCACTAGCACAGATGCCTAAATCAATACATTTTATTTTACAATAATTAATGGTTTTACACTTAGTTTTCATCAATAACACTTATGAATATATGACTAACATGAAATAAAATTTAATTATTACTGTTTTTCTGGTAAAAAATCTCGCTCTTTTAGCATGTAAAAAGATGAAATATATTGACTAAGACTTACGTATTAAATGACTATTCCGGGTCTTTTACACCCCCTTTTGTTGTTCTGGAAGAACAATACACAGCAGAACAACACATTTTTTCACTAGGTGAATTGATTTTGTAGAAACGCTTTATTTTTAACACAATTTATTGAGTTTTCTCAGCACAACAAGACAATGTTTTGTCCAACATGTCGGAAATCAACAGACACGATTTACACAGGAGTAAGGTGTTGCCAAACTTACATCTACTTTCTCTTCTACTCGTAGCTACGTTCCGTGGGATAGACAAAGATAAGATCACTGGTGTAATACACAGCTAAGTAAGAGCGGCAACGCCTTATCGCGGATTCCATTGTGATTCCTGTTCCCTGTGGTGAAGCCTCACAGTTTACCGGCCATGTTCCTATTACTCTACTCCATCTTAAGTTTATGACACTAGCATGAAACGGACACTGGCAGAATTGTGGCATATTAGTCGCAGTAGCCAAAAAAGAAGAAGTGAAGTGAAGTGTTCATTTTCTTTTCCTTTCCTCATGTTAGCAAACGCGATGGTTTCGGATAGTTCCGTGTGCAGAGTTTGCCTATCTGGGAATATCAGGATGCTGCATATTAACAACATACACCTCCTGAAGATATTCGAGAAACTCACAAAGCTCAAGGTATGATTATCAAGCAAAAGCAAGACTGGTCTAACATCTCTTTTGGGGTATAGGAAACGCTCCTTCTACTCTGTAGCTGGAAGTCCTATTTAGTGACAAAATAGTCCCGTGAAACGTCCAGTGCCTTCCGCATGCATAGAAAAACATTCAGTAGTCTAACTTCTAACATATAAATATAAAGCTTCATAATATTTCAGCTTAATAACTCGATATCAGATGCAGGGATGCCCAGCACAGTATGTTATATCTGTCACCAACATCTTCAGAAATGCCACCTGTTCTCCAACATGGCTCACAGATCTGACAAAGCCATGCGTGATATGTTGCACAACGGCATTGAGGTAAGATATGCATTTAACTACTTATTAAAACAATGAGGTAAGGTAACTGACATTATGTATGTGACTGCGGAAACCATACTTCATCATTTTATTTTTGAATTTGGCAGTAATTGTGGTTTAGGGTGGAGCCAAACGAGCGTAATTTTTAGAGTTGTGAGTCGCATATTTTCGGTCGCAGAAATTCTGCTGCATTCGGTTTCATACAAAAGTCCTGTTTCATTCACACGGCGACGCAAAATGAGTTGTCTGCCGACTCACACGCGTTATTCGGACCGAATTGAGTTTGCGGGGGGGATTCGTTTTCTGTCATTTCGGTAAGGCACATAGCTTTTTGATTTTAATTGTTTTCTGGTGTTATCTACTTCTAAGTCTTCCAAATATGCTTCGTAAATACACAAAATTTTCATCGGTTCCATTGCACGACGCAAACATCCGCTATAAACGTTCGATAGTAACTGAATAAAATGCGCTCATCTGGCATCCCAACAGAATTTCTGCCAGGTAGAATTTCTGCGACGGAAAATACGCGACTCACGACTCACAAAATTACGCTCGTTTGGCCTCAGCCTTAAACTGCTCTGTCATTTCTAACTTTAATGCCCTCATTGTCTAAGAAATACTATCATTCCTCTACATCAGGGATCCCTAAACAATTTTGGACCAGTGACTCCTTTTCCAAAATGAACAGTTACCTCAGACCCCCATGACCAATTTACCTGCTTTTAAGATCAACCCCTTATTCATAATGGTCCGCTAACTTAAAACAGCTGCTACATAGTGTTATTTTTCATAGGTATCGCTCGACTTAGGTCAATAGAATAGAAGACAGAGTGAGAATTAGCAATGCTTTAAAGTAGCAGACTATTATGAATAAGGGGACTTATCTTTAGTTTTTTTCTATTGATACAAAATACCTAGGTACTACTACTAAGGCACCAATTGGAAAACTTTGCACTTGGCTAAGTGAGTAAAGTTGACTTCATTTTCTCGTCAAAATTTAACAAAATATACATACGTTGAGAGTAACATAGTTAATTTGAGACTTTACATTGTTACAACAATGCTATTTCCTACAGATATATTAATTATTCTTAGTACACGTAATGCAACATAGACAATACAGTACCTACCTACCTATCCTGAAAGTTTGAAATAAGAACTTGTGTTCATTTAATAGGGGTCGATTTTTAGACCTTGTCGACCCCCAAAATCAGTTTTCGTTTATGTCGACCCCTAGGAAACCGATATCGACCCCTTGGGGTCACCTTCATATCATTTTCGACTGGACTCTCAGCTCAATTGGTAGTAGCTCTGCCTTTGGCATCGTAGGTCCAACGTCTGCAAAAATGCCACCTGATCTTCAACATGGCTCACCGATCTGACGAAGACATGTGTGTGATATGTTGCACAATGATATTGAGGTATTAGGCAAGTACATCTAATCTGTAAGACACTGCAAGTAAGTTTAGCTACTTGTTAGAACTAATGGCGAATGCTTGTTTTCAGATAACATGCAATACAATTTCAATGCAGTCTTTGGCTACAATACCAACCTTATCGGTAGCTTCTACACAGCACATGTCTATTGATTATCCATACACAAGAACTGCTGCTGCTGTCAAGGAAGAACAACTTGTTGTGAAAACAGAAGAAACAACTGAAACTGAAGAAACAGTCCTTGAGGAGTTACAGGTGAACCCTGATGAAGATGCTGATGCTATTGACAGTTTACATGAATATGAAGAAAACGTAAATGAGGTGGAGAATAAGCAAACTAGCATTCAATTGTGTTTCTATTGTGATGTATGCAACACACAATTTCACTCTAAATATCACTTGAGAAAACATTTAAAAGCCCACACTAGAAAAATAATATATTCTTGCAACAAATGTGATAAAACCCTTTCTTGTAAACGTTTGTTGACCACACACATGAGAGTGCACACTGGAGAAAAGCCATATGCATGCAGTAGCTGTAATAAAGCCTTCACTCAAAACCATCATTTGATAAGACACATGCGAGTACATACTGGAGAAAAGCCATATACATGCAGTAAATGTGAAAAAGCATTTGCTGATAAATTTTATTTGGCAAGACACATAAGAATGCACACTGGAGAAAAGCAATATGCATGCAGTAAATGTGAAAAAGCATTTTCTGATAAAAGTAATTTGGCAAGACACATAAAAATGCACACTGGAGAAAAGCCATATGCATGCAGTAGATGTACAAGAGCCTTCAATCGAAAAAGTCATTTGTTAAGCCACATGCGAGTACATACTGGAGAAAAGCCATATACATGCAGTAAATGTGAAAAAGCATTTGCTGATAAATTTTATTTGGCAAGACACATAAGAATGCACACTGGAGAAAAACCATATGCATGCAGTCGATGTAGAAGAGCCTTCGCTCAAAAAAAATATTTGACAAGACACATGCGAATACACACTGGAGAAAAGCCATATGCATGCAGTGACTGTACTAGAGCCTTCGCTCGAAAATATCATTTGACAAGACACATGCGAATACACACTGCATAAAAGCCATATGCATTCAGTAATTGTACTAGAGCCTTCGCTCAAGAAAATCATCTGACAAGATGCATGCGAAATTGCGAATACACACTGGAGAAAGGCCATATGCATGCAGTAAATGTGAAAAAGCATTTGCTTATAAATGTTCTTTGGAAAGACACATAAAAATGCACACTGGAGAAAAGCCATATGCATGCAGTCGATGTACAAGAGCCTTCGTTCAAAAAAATCATTTGATAAGCCACATGCGATTACATACTGGAGAAAAACCATATACATGCAGTAAATGTGAAAAAGCATTTGCTGAAAAATTTTATTTGGCAAGACAAATGCAAATACACACTGGATAAAAGCCATATGCATGCAGTAGATGTAATAGAGCAGTGGTGCTCAACCGGTCGATTGCGATCGACCGGTTGATCGTGAAAGCTTTTCGAGTCGATCACCAGCAATATGCTTGACATAGGTACCTGTAGAATTTCTGGAAATACGCGGATAATATGCAGTGCAATGGATCATCATCACGACAGAAATTGTAATTCGCAAGTTACGTTACGATTCCCTTTATTCGTACATAATACAGATTCAATTTAAAAGCGCAGTAAAACAAACTTTAAAAAAAGCGGCCAAGTGCGAGTCGGACTCGCCCATGAAGGGTTTCGTAGCAGTAAGTAATATAATATAGAAGTTCTAGTAGTTCGTCGAAAGGTACTGTTAAGAAGCGCCACTATCCAGCTATTTTAAGTAACTATCTGATTGTCAAAAACGTCGCTTTCCCGCTCGACGATTGGTTTGGGCGTAGCCCGGGCCTGAGGAGAGAGGCGCGCGGGGAAGCGACGCATTTAGTCTAGTAAATAAAATACAAAAAAATGCAGGCAGTCTGCGAGCCGCCTTTGCCACGTAATTACGTAAAGAAAGTTTTGCAATAAATAGTTTTTTAGTGACCAACTGCCTTCATATTTCTATCCTCCATCAATGAGCCCTGCACCAAGGTTACAAACTGGTCCTTCGAGCCTGATGCAGGATGGAAGGAAGGAAATATGTAACGCGCAGCACTGCCACAAAGACACTAAAAAGTGACGCGATCGCGGTAGATGAGCAAAACACGGACTCTGAAGACTATTTTTCTCATTCGTGTGAACCTAACATGCTGACAGGCGGCCTCTTTGGCTGTCAGCCATTAGCACTCCCGCCACGACCAGCACCGTGCGGGCGTGCGCGCGCCGCGCAGCAGCTACAGCCAAGCATCAAGGCTGAGCCGCTCCGAGCGCGAGGCGCGCCGCATACGGGCGGAGTATGAGGCCGAGCTGGAGCTGATGCGAATAAAAGAGAGCGTCATTAAAAAGAATTTAGCCCTCGAGATGGCGGAGCTGGCGGTCGAGGAAGAGGTGGAGGCGCTGGAAGCGCTGCCGCGCAGCGAGACGAGTGGGCCCCCAGGCCGCGTGGAGTGCTGGCTGCGGCAGAATGCCGCCGCCAGCACATTTCTCTTTTTTTCCAATGCCAACTAGGGTAGGGCTGACCTGTAGTGGCAGACGACTGACGACTTGACGGAAAAGTATTTTATCTATGTAATATATTATCATTCTCATTATACTACTCGACACTGGCAAAATTGATTCGAAAAGGACAGATGCCATTAAGTAAATTCCTTCGTCTATGTATATGTACGCACACTTATACCATAGAAATCTGCATCTTCTTGTTTCGTGAAAATAAGATCGGCCAAACCAAACAAAGCATAACGAAACAGTAAACAGTTTAACAGGAAACATCCTTGCAGTATATCCTATCCTTAGACAAAGTACTCTTTAGACCCCCCATGATCCTCCCTCACCCTCAGGCTGTGTCCTGTCCATCGTCAAGCTGGGAACATATTAGGCGGACGCGTCCGACGGACGCGGCTGACAGCCGCGACTGAAGATATTGAATGTACACTGAAGTGTGCAAACTATCGGACGCGTCCGACGTCCGCGGCATTCAGTGTATTCTCTCCGGCCTCAGTTTTTACCAGTGCTTGTTTTCCTTCTTTAGGCAAACACGATGGCTTTGGACAGTTCCGTGTGCAGAGTTTGTTTAGCTGGGAATATCAGGATGCTGCATATTAACAACATGCACCTCCTGAAGATATTCGAGCAACTCACAAACCTCAAGGTATGATTATCAAGCAAAAGCAAGGCTGGTCTAACATCCTTGTTGGTAGATAGAAAACGCGCCTTCTACTCTGTACCAAGAAGTCCTATTTAGTAACAAAATAGTCCCGTGAAACGTCCAGTGCCTTCCGCATGCATAGAGAAACAGTGTTCTAACTTCTAACATATAAATATAAAGCTTCATAATATTTCAGCTTAATAACTCGATATCAGATGCAGGGATGCCCAGCACAGTATGTTATATCTGTCACCAACATCTTCAGAAATGCCACCTGTTCTCCGACATGGCTCGCAGATCTGACAAAGCCATGCGGTATATGTTGCACAATGGTATTGAGGTAAGATATGCATTTAACTACTTATTAAAACAATGAGATAAGGTAACTGACATTATGTATGTCAGATATATAATGCTGAAACCATGCTTCATGATTTATTTTTATTATTTATATTTATTGGAGAACCAACAGCTTAATAACTTGAGATTAAAAAACAACAAATTAGATTTAGAGAGCCAATTATTCTCTCTCTCTTGGTAGCTGTAAATACATTTCCTTATTATTCAGCTATTCTTCAGCCATGGTCTGCCATGGCTGACCAAAGTATTTATTTAGATTCTATTATGGCCAACTTGTACATACATTATTTTCATAGCTTAGGTCAGCAGTAGCTATTAGGTCGAGTACATGAACCCTGTAAGACGCTGCAAGTAAATTCAATGCTTATTAAAATTATTTTGCAACTAATGGTGAATACTTGTTTTCAGATAACATGCAATACAATATCAATGCTGTCACTGGCAACAATACCAACCTTATCGGTAGCTTCTACACAGCACATGTCTATTGATTATCCATACACAAGAACTGCTGCCGCTGTCAAGGAAGAACAACTTGTTGTGAAAACAGAAGAAACAGCTGAAACTGAAGAAACAGTTTTTGAGGAGTTACAGGTGAAGCCTGATGAAGATACTGATGTTATTGACAGTTTACATGAATATGACGAAAACGTAAATGAGGTGGAGAATAAGCAAACTAGCATTCAATTGTGTTTCTATTGTGATGTATGCAACACACAATTCCACTCTAAATATGACTTGAAAAAACATCTAAAAACACACACTAAAAAAATAATATATTCTTGCAACAAATGTGATAAAACCTTTTCTTATAAAAGCTCATTGACCACACACATGAGAGTACACACTGGATTAAAGCCATATGCATGCAGTAATTGTACTAGAGCCTTCACTAATAAAAGTGATTTGACAAAACACATGCGTATACACACTGGAGAAAAGCCATATGCATGCAGTAATTGTACTAGAGCCTTCGCTGTAAAAAGTACTTTGATAAGTCACATGCGGCTACACACTGGAGAAAAGCCATATGCATGCAGTATATGTACAAGAGCCTTCACTCAAAAAAGTGATTTGACAAAACACATGCGTATACACACTGGAGGAAAGCCATATGCATGCAGTAATTGTACTAGAGCCTTCACTAAAAAAAGTGATTTTACCACACACATGAGAGTACACACTGGATTAAGGCCATATGCATGCAGTAAATGTACTAGAGCCTATGCTCAAAAAAGTTCTTTGATAAGTCACATGCATGTACACACTGGAGAAAAGCCATATGCATGCAGTAGATGTACAAGCGCCTTCACTCGAAAAAGTCATTTGATACGCCATATGCGAGTACACACTGGAGGAAAGCCATATGCATGCAGTAATTGTACTAGAGCCCAGCGGCGTCTTAACCTATTGTGCAGGGTGTGCGGTGCACACGGGCGCAGCCTCCTAGGGGGCGCCGAGCGCCGCAGCGCTCAGCGCTCGGCCCCTATGACCACTACGGAGACCCATTCGGCGGGCGCGTTGGCCAGGCGCCGCACTTTCAATGACCAACGTAAAAAGAGCTTCGCTCTGCATAGATTTTGTATAGCATCTTGAGCTCTACTAATATTTGATAAATTACAGCATAAGGAGTGCTCGGCGCCCCCTAGTCCTACTCGGCCACTCGGTGGGCGCGTTGGCCGGGCGCCGCACTTTCAATGACCAACGTTAAAAGAGCTTCGCTCTGCATAGATTTTGTATAGCATCTTGAGCTCTTCTAATATTTGATAAATTACAGCATAGGGAGTGCTCGGCGCCCCCTAGCCCTACTCGGCCACTCGGCGGGCGCGTTGGCCGGGCGCCGCACTTTCAATGACCAACGTAAAAAGAGCTTCGCTCTGCATAGATTTTGTATAGCATCTTGAGCTCTTCTAATATTTGATGAATAACATCAAGCCCCCCTTTTTCTCCTCTTAGAGAAATAATTTTCCAATTTTCTTTCTAAATGCATTTCTAAGCTATAAAATAAACACACCCTCCAAGTTTCATGCTTCTAGAACTAACGGTTTAGGCTGTGCGCTGATTGTCAATCAGTCAGTTAGTAACGTAAGAGTTCTAGATAGGTATTTAGAAGAAAGAAGAAGATAGTCATATCAACATCATAATTATGGATATGTTTTGTTTTGTTATAGTAAACACCAGAACACCTTGTGTATTTCTAAATACATTCAACAGCACATCGTGGTAACCAAACTGAAAAATTTCTTCATAAAAATCTCCAAACAAGTTTATAACTTAGGTACCCATTGGGGAAATTTGACCGATTATGGTAACTTGATGTGCTGTTTCCTTGTACTTTGTAGCCGTTCCATTTTGAACGCGCGCATTTTAGGGGGCGCTTGGGTAATTTTTGCACACGGGCGCTATATAGGCTAGAGACGCCTCTGCTAGAGCCTTCACTAAAAAAAGTGATTTGACAAAACACATGCGTATACACACTGGAGAAAAGCCATATGCATGCAGTAATTGTACTAGAGCCTTCACTAAAAAAAGTATATTGGCAAAACACATGCATATACACACTGGAGAAAAGCCATACTCATGTAGTCGATGTAATAAAGCCTACACTGTAAAATGTAATTTGGTAATTCACATGCGAGTACACACTGGAGAAAAGCCATACTCATGTGGTAAATGTGATAAAGCATTTTCTGGTAAATGCAATTTGGCAAGACACATGAGAGTGCACGCTGGGGTAAAGCCCTATACATGTAATGAATGTCATAAATCATTTACTCAAAAAATACATTTGGTTAGACACATGTCTATCCATACTGGAGAAAAATTATATTCATGTAGTAAATGTGATAAAGCATACATTAAAAAAATTGAATTGATAAAGCACATACAAGTACATCATATAGAAAAGCCATAGTCATGCAGTAGATTGGATTTGAACAACTGGCTTTATTATGTTAATTACTGCCCGTGGCTCATTTGAACCCAGTTTACGCTGTTGTCAACGCTCTTGCAACTTGCAAGGTAAATTATATCTTCTTCCTGCCCTTATCCCACTGTATGTGAGATTGGAGCTGTCATAACTGTATTCACTCCTTTCTTATCCATGTCTCTTTCACACAATTCATTCATCTTTTCTTTGGACCACCATATCCATCCACATTCATACTTCTCGCTCTCCTGGTCATATGAATTTCATGACATGTCCATAATGTTACTGTTACAAAAAAATGATTTTTCTTTTTTTTCACCACCACTTTCTCCTAAATCTCTAAACAATGTGACATGATGAGCTTTATTCCCATAGTTGTTACTGTTAGGCCCTTCGCACATGGAGCTACTCAAAAAGAACTAGTCACAAACTTAAATTTCCAAAGAGTTGCCTGAGCGTCACAGGCCATACATGTTCTATGGAGGTTCGCACACGACGCGACTAGTTACTAAGGGTCAATTCACACCGAGACGCGACGCGACGCGACGATACTCAAACACCTCGAGGCGCAGTGCTGCGTGGTGCAACGTAATCTGAATTCTCACAATGTAATGTGTATCTTTTCGTGTAGTGAATAAAGTATATTCTGAGTCGCTCTATGAAAAATGTGCGCGCAGCGTCGCGTCGCGTCGCGTCTCGGTGTGAATTGACCCTAACTGGTCAGTAACGCGTTAGCAACCGATCACGCGCGACGCGTCGTACCGGTCTCCATGCTGCTGGTTTCCCGAGTTTCTTTGTTTTTTGTTATACAAATGAACGAGCAAACATTAAATATTCAATTTGTGTGACAGAAGTGACTGAAACCTTACAACTTGAGTAGCGTCGTGTGCGAGATCTAATTTGTAACTGGTTTGTAATCGTAATTATTATTTTTGTATAAGTTTTATTATTATTTTTGTATACCTAGAATAACTTTTGATTTGACATGCCTACAATTATATTTTTGACAATTTTAATATTATTACTAGCTGCCTGTCCCGGCTTCGCACGGGTGGACATTTATTTTTTAAACACATAAATATAGCCTATGTTACTCAAGATGAACCTACGTCCAGCAGTGGACTGATATCAATTGATGATGATGATGAAAGAACATTCTATAACGTTTAGGAGCACTATTTTCTAGAACATTTTGTCCAAATCTAGAATTCAGAACCATTTGCATGGGTATATTTGAGTATTCTAGATAATTCTGGATTAATAACGTTTGGATGCATTCCGGATGCTAGCCGAATAATTTCAGTCTTCGAATTAAATTTGATCATTCCAGAACCTCAAAGACATTCTAGAGCGTTCTTTCCTCGTCAAAGTCGAGAATTTTCTGAAAAATCCCTAAGCGATAGAAAGGGATAGACATATATAAGTCCGTACGTGATAGAAAGGGATAGACATAGATTTCGAAACTTTTGCCCCTTACAAATTAATAACACTTAAATATTGAATATAAACTATCCTATCTTTTAAGTTGGACCATATTATAGACGGTTACAAAATTTTATCAAAATCCGTTCAGTAGTTTCGGAGTTTATCGCGTTCCAAATTAGGACAGGAATTTTTTATAGATATAGATAATGTAGGTAAATAAGTAACTTCTCTAAATTAGAAATTTTTGCACACCGAAATGGTAAAAATATGTGATACACTATAGACTTGACATCTATGTACTTTCCACCATGTTTTTATGCAAATAAACGTATGAAATGAAATAAAAATAAAATAATTACTGATTAGTTCAGCCATTTTTGAGTAGCTCCATGTGCGAAGGGCCTAAGCGATAAATTGAAACATAAACAAATATTATTTACTAATGCAATTTAATGCAAAAAAACACAGTACGTTATGCTATGTTTCCATGCGTGCCGTGCAGCCCGGCAGGCTGCCTGGCAGGCTGCCTGTCGGGCTGCGTGGCATGCAGCCCGTCCCGGGCCGGCGAACATTCAAGCTGTTTACATGCATGCCGTGCAGCCCGGCGAGCTGCCTGGCGAGCTGCGCGGCATGCAACCAGTGTTACCAGGTACACGGTAATTACGGTAATTTTTGGCTTAAACACGGTATACGGTAATGTTTCACTACCGTGTCATTTTCTACGGTATTTTTAATTATGAATTACCTTGACAGTCAATAATGTCAATAATTACGAAGTAGGTATTCCCCGATCATCAAAATACGTCTAAATGTAAAAGTATGCCCTTTGCCCTGCCCACTAGTTAAACAATTAGTGTATATGAAAATTGCTTGTATAATAAATGAATGAATGAATGTAACTATATTAACTATACTAATAGTATTATCAAAAGTGGATCTAAATGAATATTTTTTGCCTTTATTATGTTTAAAGATGTTCATCTTATCATAGACTAAATCAGATTCCAAAAATCTGTATAAAAGTAGGGTAAAATCTGTAATCTGTAATACTACCCTAAATTCTGTATAAATACAGATAAATCTGTATAATTGGCAACACCAATTTGGCCCGCGCGCGTGTAAACAGTCACCGGGCGCCCGCACATTCATCAAAAAACCGACACTCGCTCGGTTCACGGCATTCACGTTCACGGGCGCATTTACGGGCTCGGGCGTACCGTTTCCACGCGCGTGAATGTGAATGTGC
Organism: Thera britannica; assembly: GCA_939531255.2. NCBI lineage: Eukaryota > Metazoa > Arthropoda > Insecta > Lepidoptera > Geometridae > Thera > Thera britannica. Next base: position 6,053,074 of record OW618052.2, read on the forward strand.
ACGTTGAATGTCGAGTTGAACGCACGCGTGGAAACGTGGCATTAAACGAAACAAAAACAACACAGAATAGAACAGAAAATATACAAAAAAACTGGCTAAGTGCGAGTTGGACTCGCGCACGAAGGGTTCCGTACAGGGCGTCGATTCCAGCCAGCAACAGAAATCACAGAACACAAGCGATCGTGTAAATCGATGTAAGTTGTCAATTTTTGTTTGAAAAATTTGAAAATGGAACGCAGTTTCAGCGATCACTCAATCGTGTAACGTAGATACATTTTAGACGTATCTTGTTTCTAATTTAATCATAAAATCAGTATTTTAAAGGTACTTTCCTACCTACATATCATTAGGTACCTATGGAAAGTAGCTTCAATTTGAACCAAAATTAAATAATACCAACGTCTGTGCCTCGCAGAATTTGCTTTGCTTGCAAATCCGAGCGCGTCGGCTCGGAGGCACTCGGGCGTGTTCGTATAGCGCGGTGCGCGAGCGCCTCGTCGCTGCTACAACCGCCATTCCCCGGTCGGTCGCGGTTGCTCGTACACGCTTCTGAGCGTGTCGTTTGCCGAGCGCCGCCCGACCGGGAATCACTTTGAGGAACATTAATTCTATTCCTTTTATCTACATAATCTTTTCTTACGTAGACATATCACTCTCGTAAGCCATAATGTAGTAAATTCTGTTTTAAACCCGTATATCGGTAAGTGTTGAACAACCGTCACAAAAATATTGTAGGTAGGTTCGTGGCATTTTGCAACGAACTTTTATTTTATGTTTCTTTGTGTAATCTTTCTTCTTTTCAGCTTTAGCTTGCTTTTATTTTAAATAGCTAGGTATCTAATCTTTTATTAGATATCCTATTTCACATTAACTTCATATTTTGTTCATTTCATGTCATTTTAATTTTTGTAATTTTAAATTCTTTCTTTCTCATTTCATTCATTTCTCTTTGTAAACTCCGCTCTGATTGTGACATCACACACCACCGTGTCGTACTCACCTCACCTCATCATCACGTAATGCTTGCTTCGCACGGTGGTCACAATCAGAGGGTAATGAACCTGGACCTGCTGGTGACACCTACTATGTTACTTTCCAGGGTTCAATAATGGGACTTCAAAGTTACGGATTCATTATCCGGATTCAATGTACGGATTCAATGTTCGGACTTCAACGTTCGGATTCAAAATTGGGACTTCAATGTTCGGATTCAATACTGGGACTTCAAAGCTTGGACTCAAAGTTTGGACTGCAATATTGAGACTGCAGTATTGGTCGTGTTCCCCGAGTCACCCACCGACGTCAACTACGTGTGACCACGAACTCCTTCTGACTCCTTCTGACTCCTTCTGGTACCTCGGCCGCCGAAGCAAGCCGGCCGACGTCTACAAACTTTAGGGGAGTACTTTTCCACCTCCTACTTGGAAGCAACCGTCAAATCAGTGACCGGGCAATTGCAGAACCGTTAATAAATTTGTATACTGTTTTATTGTGTTTTCTTCATAACCAATAGACGTATCAATCGAGCCGAGTTGCTGGAATCGACGCACTGACTATATGTATTTATTTTGATTTAGGATCCGATGGCACCACTGTGCCATCACTTTTGATCTTATCATAGACTAAATCAAATTCCAAAAATCTGTACCTATAAAAGTAAGGTAAAATCTGTAATACCACCCAAAATTCTGTATAAATACAGATAAATCTGTATAATTGGCAACACAGTCGTATAGAGTATGTCCGGTTCAAGTATGTACACGGTATTGAGTTACAATCCTCCATTTTATCTGTGGTTAAGATGAACTTACCTTCTCACTTTTGACATTAGAAATAAGCCTCTTACAGCAGTTTTATGAACAGAATGATTTCTTTTAACAAGAGATATTTTTGCATTGCTATCCGTGAGTTTTGTGGTGGTTGGTTATCTTAAGATGAGTTAAAATTAAAATAACTTTTATTCATTATATCCGCCATTTTTATTCACCACTGAGTGTTACCTACCAAAATTTAGAGTTTTCACATACCTACGACATTTTTACAATTCTATTTATTCAAGGTGACGATTGGCCACAAGGGTCTCAGAAAGATGAGTGCCACAATCTTCAAAGCTTGTGGATTATTTGTAATAAGAAGAAATAATATGAAATTAAAAGTATTGTTGATCAGAATTAGTCATTTCATATAATCATTTTCATAAAACACGATAACAGTTGAGACGGTGCTGTGGTATTTGAGCTCTTTTTATAGGGCTCCTCGTCAAAGTATTTTTTTGTTACTAAATTCAAGCGAATTGAGTACTTCCTCCTCTTTTATTTGAAAACTGTTCAAAATATACAAGCGTCTAAGCTACTTAAGCAAACAATAGTATATTATGTAACTAGTGAATAAAAGACGGATATAAATCGAGGGTGAAAGGTTAATCACGAGCAGGTGAAGCATTCTTTTAAGTGTTAGAATGTGACGCGAGCGATTCATTGCCCCCCTCGATGCAAATTCATGTAAATTAAACCATTTTATTCAAGGGTTGCATATTATACTTTATCCCATGACGAGAAAGAATTGTGACTCGGAACACCCAAATCTAGCTCTTTCTAGCCTGTACAGCCGCCCAACGGCCCAACCCCAACTGTCAACTTTTCAAAAACCAAGGTTCACACTGCACTGCTATTACCTACAGGCTATTACCCTATTCAAACAAAAACGACTCGGCACTTTTGGCAGAAAGACTGTCTTCAAGCCCGCACAAAATAAATAAAAAAACTTACCAATTAATAATTTGTTGAAAAAAAAAGTTATTTGTTTGAATGAGTTGCAGGAGCTAGGACCACAGAGTACTTTGCTAGGACCCCCCATGATCCTCACCCTCACCTCAGGCTGTGTCCTGTCCATCGTCAGCCACCATCATTCAAGTTCGCCCTCAGTGTTTACCAGTGCTTGTTTTCCTCCTTTAGGCAAACACGATGGCTTTGGACAGGTCAGTGTGCAGAGTTTGTTTAGCTGGGAATATAAGGATGCTGCATATTAACAACATGCACCTCCTGAAGATATTCGAGCAACTCACAAACCTCAAGGTATGATTATCAAGCAAAAGCAAGACTGGTCTAACATCTCTGTTGGTAAAAACTCGAAGTCCTATTTAGTGACAAAATATCCCGTGAAACGTCCAGTGCCTTCCGCATGCCTAGAAAATCATTCAGTAGACTAAATTCTAAGATATAAATATATCTAAAGCTTCATTATATTTCAGCTTAATAACTCAATATCAGATGCAGGGATGCCCAGCACAGTATGTTATATCTGTCACCGGCATCTGCAGAAATGCCACCTGTTCTCTGACATGGCTCACAGATCTGACAAAGCCATGCGAGATATGTTGCACAATGGCATTGAGGTAAGATATGCATTTAACTACTTATTAAAACAATGAGGTAAGGTAACTGACATTATGTATGTGACTGCGGACACATACTTCATCATTTTATTTTTGTATTTGGTAGTAGTCATGGTATAGACTGTTCTGTCATTGCTAACCATTATGTCCTCATTGTCTATGAAACACTATCATTCCTCTACATCAACATAAAAAAGTCCACTGCTGACATTAGCCACCTTCATATCATTTTCCACTGGCCTCTCAGCTCAGTTGGTAGTAGCTCTGCCTTCTGCACCGTAGGTCTGACATCTGCAGAAATGCCACCTGTTCTCCGACATGGCTCACAGATCTGATAAAACCATGTGTGTGATATGTTGCACAATGATATTGAGGTATTAGGCAAGTACATGTTATCTGTAAGACACTGCAAGTAAGTTTAGTACCTACTTGTTAGAACTAACGGTGAATGCTTGTTTTCAGATAACGTGCTATACAATATCAATGCAATCTTTGGCAACAATACCAACCTTATCGGTAACTTCTACACAGCACATGTCTATTGATTATCCATACCCAAGAACTGCTGCCGCTGTCAAGGAAGAACAACTTGTTGTGAAAACAGAAGAAACAGCTGAAACTGAAGAAACAGTCTTTGAGGAGTTACAGGTGAACCCTGATGCAGATGCTGATGTTATTGACAGTTTACATGAATATGACGAAAACGTAAATGAGGTGGAGAATAAGCAAACTAGCATTCAATTGTGTTTGTTATGTTGTTTTCTAATAATCTATGGTTATGCAAATGTCGCCTAATTTAACTCCGATCTGCAAGTGTACCTGCCTTCATACCAGTCGCAAATAAACCATTCATACGCACGGTCGCTTTTGTTTTCACTCAGATAGGAACAAAATCATAATAGACCTTAAAGACCTCAACATAGTGGTCATATCGAACCGGATTCTGCTCTAATCATCGAAGGAAAAATACATTTTTGCATCGAAGTTTATCTTGGACATCTTACGTGTTTTGTGATTTTGTTGATTGCAAATCAATCCTATCGTAGAACTTTTACAAAGTGAATAACAACCGGCGTAATTACTCACGAACTTGCAGTGATATTTCAACTTATTGTGAACTGATATTGTGTTGTGTGGTTATGAACAATGGCGGAAATGCAAAAGTTAGTTGATCAGTTAGAAGACTTGGCCGAATTAATGAATAAGGCAAACATTAACTTTAAAAAGTGCCCTAAAGTGCGTAAAACAAAAGGTTATTTACAAGCGCGAGTGCAATGTATGGACGAATATTGGACTTTGTTTCGACAAACACATATCGAGTTATTGAAACTTACTTCTAAGGACGAGAGAAGTACTTTGTCGTATTTTACTATTGATGTACACAGTGCATGCGAGGAATTGTACATGAGTTTGAAGGCGGACATGATGGATTGTTTACAACAAACTGAACCTACTCAACCTAGTCCATCTTACATTCCGAGCACTAAAACGAGTTCACCGAGCAATCCAGAAGTAAAATTACCACGAATCAATTTACCATCTTTTGGTGGAGCTTACGAAGAGTGGCAGTCATTCGAAGATACATTTACATCGCTAATTCATAACAACAACGCGCTCAACGACGTGCAAAAACTCCATTATTTAAAGTCATGCGTTATCGGTGAGGCAAAGAACACAATCAAACATTTTCAAATCACAGAGAAGAATTATTTGCCCGCATGGAATAACTTGAAGAACCGGTACAGTCAACGACGGCTTATTGTAAATGCAATTTTGAAGAAGTTATTTATGTTGAAAAAACTTACATCCCCATCACCTGTTTATTTAAAATCACTGATCGATAACACTAAAGAATGTTTGAATAGCCTACAAAGTTTAGACATTTCTACTAGCAGCTGGGATCCGATCATCATATTTTTGTTGATACAAAAATTGGACAGTGAGTCACACAGAGCTTGGGAGACCCATGTTAGTGAAGAGTACTGTGACGGGATGCCTACCTTCGACAACCTTACAACATTTTTGGATAGCCGCATCTGTACACTGGAGTTGACAACAACATCATCATCAGCACGCGATAAAGTGAAGACGTTTCACGCCACTACCCCCACACAACAACACACCTGTACATTATGCAACGAGAATCACCTGCTTTGTCACTGCAAGCAGTTTGGAAAACTGGACCCGGACAAGAGAAGTGAATATGTTAGAGAGAACAGATTATGCTATAATTGCCTAGCTCCTGGTCATTCTATGATGTACTGTAGACAGAAAACTTCATGCAGAGTATGTGGAAGGCGTCACCACTCTCTTCTTCATTCATTCACGAAGAGAGACACGGAGGAGAAGAAGCAAGAGCCCAACATGTCATCACTGCACGCTAAAGTGGAAGAAATCCAAGAAGAAGAGGATCAGGACATCACGGACATAGCAACATACTTCGCATCACACTTCACCAGCAATCGTAAGAGTTCGCTGCTGGCTACTGCTGTAGTTCCTGTCAGAAGTAGTTCAGGGCACACGACTTTACTCAGGGCTCTTATCGACTTAGGTTCAGAGGCATCATTCGTGAGTGAGAGGGCGGCTCAAAGATTAGAAGTTATGAAAACTCCAACCCACGCTAGGATAACCGGAATAGGTTCCACGGAGACACAGGTCAGTCATTAAACTCAACTTGAGGTTCTATCTAGATATGAGGACACTTTCAGCCTCAATGTTGATGTTTTTATATTTTCGACACAGCTGACTAAACAGTTACCTAGTAAGACAATCGCGCCTACTAAATGGTCACACTTAGACGATCTTGTACTGGCCGATCCTAAATATAATGTTCAAGGCAAAATAGATTTACTACTCGGAGTTCAAGTTTACGCTGACATCGTGAAAGGAAAGGTAATCAAAGGTCCCTCAGGTTCCCCATGTGCACAAGAGACAAGCCTGGGTTGGATTCTTTTTGGCGAAGTAAGTGACAAATCACACGATGACAGAATTATTGTTCACCATCACCTGGAAAACTTAGACGTACACAACATGTTGAAGAACATGTGGCACATAGAAGAAACATGTACGAGAAGTATGACAGCTGAAGAAAGGTTATGTGAAGAGATATACACAGCAACTCATTCCAGGACACCAGATGGACGTTATGTAGTCACACTACCACTCAAAAGTGCACAGCCAACAGAAGAAATTGGTCAAACAAGAGATATAGCTCTGAAGAGATTTTATCAACTAGAGAGAAGGTTAGACAGTAAGCCGAAGCTGAAGGAAGAATATACGAAAGTAATAAACGAATATATACAGCTCAATCACATGGAAGAAGTACCTAAAGAAGAAATATCAAAACCAGCAGTATATCTTCCACACCACGCAGTTGTTCGAGAAGATAAAGAAACGACGAAGGTAAGAGTTGTGTTCGATGGATCATGTAAAGGATTTAACGGCAAATCATTGAACGATGAACTTCTAGTCGGACAACAACTGCAGAGTGATTTACGAGATCTGATAATGAGATGGCGGATGAAGCCTGTATGCTTCACATCAGATATAAAAATGATGTATCGCCAAGTGTTGGTAAAGAAGAATTGCACAGACTTACAAAGAATATTGTGGAGACCAAATTCTAATGAAGAAATTAAAGAATATCGAATCCTAAGAGTAACGTTTGGCACCGCAGCAGCACCACACCTTTCGGTAAGGACATTAATGCAACTAGCCGATGATGAAGAGAAAGACTATCCAGAAGCAGCAAGAGTAATCAAAGAAGATTTCTTCGTCGACGATTGTATGAGTGGACATTCAACCGCAAGAGAAGCGATACAGCTGAGTAAGGAAATATCGACTGTCCTAGAAAGAGGAGGATTTGTTCTCCAGAAATGGGCCTCGAATAGTCCTGAATTTATCGCTGAAATTGAACCAACACTAAGAAGCATTCATGCAACACAAGACATAAAGAACGAAGGTATGATCAAAACTCTTGGCTTGGCATGGAATATGAAGACTGACACACTGCATTATAGATTTGATGTACCACCTCAACCGAAACGAATCACCAAACGAAACATATTGGCCGACATACAACGTTTCTTTGATCCGCTTGGATGGATCAGTCCTGCTATTGTTTTAGCGAAGATACTAATTCAAAAACTATGGCTGGAAAAACTAGAATGGGACGATAAAGTAAACGAAACTATTGCAAATGAATGGATAAAACTAAGAATTGGATTTGAGAAACTGAACGAGATTGATATTGACAGATGGGTAAAGACGGACAATGAAGACCTAAACAAAACTACTCTGCATGGATTCAGCGATGCATCAGAGAAAGCGTACTGTGCTGTGGTGTATGCCAGAGTAGAAACCAAGAACGGTGATATAAAAACCACAATCATTGCTTCAAAGACAAGAGTTGCACCTGTCAAATCAATAACACTGCCCAGACTAGAGCTCTGCGGAGCACTTCTTTTGTCAAAACTCCTGACACAAGTTTGTGAAGCTATGAGAATTCCCAAAAACAAGGTGTACGCATGGACAGACTCATCGGTAGTCCTATCATGGCTATTTGGTGATCCTCATCGATGGAAACTTTTTGTGAGCAACAGAGTGATTGAGATACTGGACAACGTAGCAAATACACAATGGTTCCATGTTGCTTCAAAAGATAACCCAGCAGATATTGGGTCAAGAGGAAAAGAACTACCCCAACTGATAGAGAGTAACCTATGGTGGGAAGGGCCAGAATGGCTGAAGACAAAAGAAATGAAACTAACAAGACCAAATACAACAACTACGGATATGGAAAGGAAGAAGACAATACTAGTAAACGTGAACATTGAACCTGAAAAAGAAACATTAAACTTCGAAAACTTTGACATACTACAAGAACTACAAAAGGTGATAACATACAGTATTAGATTCATCAATAGCAAAAAATATCCAGAAAAAATAGAAGAAAGGTTTTCGACAGAAGACTACGAAGAAGCTTTAATCAGATGTATAAAAATTGCACAATTTAGAGAATTCGGACTGGAAATAGAAAGGCTACTACAGACAAAGAATTTAAGGAAGAACAGCAAAGTATTAAATCTAAATCCATACCTGGATGAGAACAATATTCTCAGGGTGGGCGGCAGACTAAGAAACTCAGATTTACAGACTGAACAGAAACACCCGATCATACTCGGCACACATACCCATCTCACGAATCTGATTATAGCAGACGCTCACAAGAAAACCTTACATGGTGGAATACAGCTCATGCTTTGTTACCTTAGATCTAAATATTGGATCATCCACGCCAAGAATGCAGTGAAGGCATATATTCACAAATGCTTAATCTGTGCTCGTCAACGAGCCGTTACGCGAACACAGATAATGGGTGACCTACCGAAGGTCCGTGTTACTCAAGCACGACCTTTCCTCCACAGCGGAGTCGATTTTGCTGGTCCTTTGCAAGTTTTAATGTCAAAGGGCAGAGGTGCAAAGTCAAACAAAGCCTACATCGCCGTCTTTATTTGCATGGCTACAAAAGCCATACACTTAGAGCTGGTAGGAGATCTCACGTCCGAATCTTTTATCGGCGCATTTCATAGATTTGTCGCCAGAAGAGGAAAATGTACACATATTTGGAGCGACCAAGGCCGAAACTTCATCGGTACTAATAAAGAACTAGCGGAAGCATTCAAAGAAGCCTGTTTAGAATTACCTGGAAACATGGCTGAAATCTTATCAAAAGACGGAACCCAGTGGCACAACATTCCTGCCTATAGCCCAAATTTTGGAGGACTATGGGAATCCGGAGTCAAATCCACGAAATACCACCTGAAAAGAATCCTGACCAAAAACCTGACCTTTGAAGAGATGACAACAACCTTATGTCAAATTGAATCATGTTTGAATTCGCGTCCTCTCGTTCCCATTGATGCTTCTGACCCTGACGTTATTGACCCCCTCACTCCCGGTCATTTTTTGATAGGCGAAGCCCCTGTTATAATCCCTAGCCCTGATCTACGCAATGTTAACGTCAACACACTCTCACGTTGGCAATACACCCAGAAGTTGGTAAGAGATTTCTGGCATCGTTGGCAGTCAGAGTTCATAACGAGACTCCAAGAACGACCCAAATGGATGAAACGTGAGAAGGAACTAGAACCTGGTGACATTGTTATAGTTAAAGAAGATGGTTTACCCCCCGGTAAATGGTCCCTCGGTCGTATAACTCACAAACATGTCGGTCCAGACGGTAACACGCGAGTCTATAGTTTGAAGTGTCGTGGTGAGATTATGAAACGCACAAATGCACGGTTATGCGAACTACCTATAGATAGGAGTGATTAGTTTTAGTATAACTGCATGTTATTCTTTAACGGTTACCTAACCTTTTTTTTGTATCGTTTCAAGTCTCATGAATAGATATATTTTTTGTTCAATTTTATAGCTTGCTACTCATGTTATTTTACGGTAAGATACCTACTAAATTGTTACCTATTTTTATTTCATTCGATTCTCTTAGAACAAAGTACCTAGTTTGTGAACTTATCATTGGTATGTGAAAGTAGGTAGGTGTGTAATCAAAACATTGTTATTCGAGTAAAATCATTTATTTTCAAATATGTACAAATAAAGCTAATGTTAGTATGTAGGTAGTTACTTCTCAATACGTAAAGTATAATTTTGTTGATTATCTTAAGTTTAGAAAAGACTATTGTCTTTGGTGGGCGGCATGTTATGTTGTTTTCTAATAATCTATGGTTATGCAAATGTCGCCTAATTTAACTCCGATCTGCAAGTGTACCTGCCTACATACCAGTCGCAAATAAACCATTCATACGCACGGTCGCTTTTGTTTTCACTCAGATAGGAACAAAATCATAATAGACCTTAAAGACCTCAACAGTGTTTATTATATTCTTGCAACAAATGTGATAAAACCTTTCCTTGTAAAAGGTCATTGACCACACACATGATATTACATACTGGATTAAAGCCATATGCATGCAGTAGCTGTAATAAAGCCTTCACTCAAAAACATCATTTGATAAGACACATGCAAGCACATACTGGAGAAAAGCCATATGCATGCAGTAGCTGTACAAGAGCCTTCACTCGAAAAAGTAATTTGATAATCCATATGCGAGTACACACTGGAGAAAGGCCATATGCATGCGCTAAATGTGAAAAAGCATTTTCTGATAAATTTCACTTGGAAAGACACATAAGAATGCACACTGGAGAAAAGCCATATGCATGCAGTCAATGTACAAGAGCCTTCGCTCAAAAAAGTCATTTGATAAGCCACATGCAAGTACACACTGGAGAAAGGCCATATGCATGTGCTAAATGTGAAAAAGCATTTTCTCATAAATTTCATTTGGAAAGACACATAAGAATGCACACTGGAGAAAAGCCATATGCATGCAGTCAATGTACAAGAGCTTTCGCTCAAAAAAGTCATTTGATAAGCCACATGCGAGTACATACTGGAGAAAAGCCATATGCATGCAGTCGATGTACAAGAGCCTTTGCTCAAAAAAGTAATTTGATAATCCACATGCAAGTACATACTGGAGAAAAACCATATTCATGCAGTAGATGTACAAGAGCCTTCGTTCAAAAAAATCATTTGACAAGACACATGCAAATACACACTGGATAAAAGCCATATGCATGCAGTAATTGTACTAGAGCCTTCGCTCAAGAAAATCATTTGACAAGACACATGCGAATACACACTGCATAAAAGCCATATGCATTCAGTAATTGTACTAGAGCCTTCGCTCAAGAAAATCATCTGACAAGATGCATGCGAAATTGCGAATACACACTGGAGAAAGGCCATATGCATGCAGTAGATGTAATAGAGCAGTGGTGCTCAAACGGTCGATTGCGATCGACCGGTTGATCGTGAAAGCTTTTCGAGTCGATCACCAGCAATATGCTTGACATAGGTACCTGTAAAATTTCTGGAAATACGCGGATAATATGCAGTGCAATGGATCATCATCACGACAGAAATTGAAATTCGCAAGTTACGTTACAATTCCCTTAATTCGTACATAATACAGATTCAATTTAAAAGCGCAGTAAAACAAACTTTAAAAAAAGCGGCCAAGTGCGAGTCGGACTCGCCCATGAAGGGTTTCGTAGCAGTAAGTAATATAATATAGAAGTTCTAGTAGTTCGTCGAAAGGTACTGTTAAGAAGCGCCACTATCCAGCTATTTTATTATGTAACTATCTGATTGTCAAAAACGTCGCTTTCCCGCTCGACGATTGGTTTGGGCGTAGCCCGGGCCTGAGGAGAGGCGCGCGGGGAAGCGACGCATTTAGTCTAGTAAAATACAAAATGCAGGCAGTCTGCGAGCCGCCTTTGCCACGTAATTACGTAAAGAAAGTTTTGAAATAAACAGTTTTTTAGTGACCAACTGCCTTCATATTTCTGTCCTCCATCAATGAGCCCTGCACCTAGGTTACAAACTGGTCCTTCGAGCCTGATGCAGGATGGAAGGAAGGAAATATGTAACGCGCAGCAATATGTAACGGCCACAAAGACACTAAGTGACGCGATCGCGGTAGATGAGCAAAACACAGACTCTGAAGACTATTTTTCTCATTCGTGTGAACCTAAAATGCTGACAGGCGGCCTCCCGGCTGATACGCCGCCGCCGCTGTCAGCCATTAGCACTCCCGCCACGACCAGCACCGTGCGCGCGCCGCGCAGCAGCTGCAGCCAAGCATCAAGGCTGAGCCGCTCCGAGCGCGAGGCGCGCCGCATACGGGCGGAGTATGAGGCCGAGCTGGAGCTGATGCGAATAAAAGAGAGCGTCATTAAAAAGAAGTTAGCCCTCGAGATGGCGGAGCTGGCGGTCGAGGAAGAGGCGGAGGCGCTGGAAGCGCTGCCGTGCAGCGTGACGAGTGGGCCACCAGGCCGCGTGGCATTTCTCTTTTTTTCCAATGCCAACTAGGGTAGGGCCGACCCGTGGCAGACGACTGACGACTAGACGGAAAAGTGTTTTATCTATGTAATAATTTATCATCATTCTCATTTAACTACTCGACACTTGGCAAAAATGATCTGAAAAGGACAGATGCCATTCATTAAGAAGAAGTAGATATACCTATGCACACAAAGATAAAGTCATGAATCTACATACTTCGTAAACTGGATAACGCAGTGTTTCCTAAAAACGAGCCCGGTGAGAGCACCAAAGTAGTAACGCATCTCTTTCTAAGTAAGATGTCCACACATCTGTACTTTTTATAAAATCAAAAGAAACTGCTTGAAATAAAATGTACTGATTTGTTAATTACTGACTTTTGTTTCCCCGTACAGGGCGAAGGCCTCCCTTCCCTCTATTATTATAGGTAACAACATAGGCACTTCATGAATATTTCTTTTGATATTTTTTTTTTACCTGATTCTTAAAGCACTGTAGGTGTATCTTGTTTATTAGAATAAATTACTACCTATCCTAAACTAGCAATATTTGTTTATTTATTTGTACAAACTGATTTGTATTCACGTTCTTAAAACGGCTGTAATGATTTCGATGAAATTTGCAGTATGGCGGTTTACGGGGGTGAATAATCGAGCTAGCTAGGGCTTATTTCTGGGAATATTCTAATTTCTGAGAAAAATAGCTTTATTGATTTTCACACGAGCCCAGATACGCAATTAAGTATAAAAACTAGGTACTTACTAGGCATAATAATTATGTTTTCTAAAAAATAAAACAAGTAAATGTTAAGGTACAATCTTTTATATTCCAACTTGTATTATAATTGATCGAGTGAGCGAAGCGAACGAAGATCTTATAAACAACTTGGGCAATTTGGCATTTTATGTGCGTATGTATGTGTTTTTGTATTTGTGTATTGGCGTATTATAGTATTTAAGTTCGATTGGGTTGATTTTTCGGATTCTTCCCTCCTAGCTTTTTTCTCAGGTGGTCCTGACGAGCATGGCTTCTGATACTTTGTGGCACTTCTTTCTTTTCTGGGTTTTTTAATGTTATAACATTAAAACATTGAGCAGTATACTGCTCAATTTATAAATCACTGCTGTAGGTCTGATCTGTAAATAAACAAAATATAATATCTTTGATACAACACAATTAAGTAATTATAACTTTTATATTACTTCTAACTTATATTACTTCTTGTAATTATAACTTTAATGACCACCTATAAAAGAATGACTTTCCATTTTAAAGATTGAAGGTACTGTATTCGGTTTCAATTTTTTTCGTGACTCATTAACATAGTCGTCATGCTTGTGTAATAGTATGCAATACCTCTACAAAAATTAAACCATAATAATTGTACCTACTTATTACAATCTTTGTTCCTAGGCCCTCTGATATTCATGGACACCCTATAACACCACTTACATAAAAACATTTAAAATAGCTCACCTGTGAAATTTTAAGCCGCAACCGGGATACCATTCCTTTTTGCAACCATTTACGCAGCAAAAATGAACCATTTTGACGAATAATATCAATTCCTTTAGCTAAAAATCACAAAAACCACACCAATAATTTTAGATCAACAAACCACGTCACATCGCCATTTTTAGTTATAGCCAGTATTGCCGCTTGCAGCTGACGAAATATTACTAATATGACTTCTTATAAATAGCATTTACAACTTGTACCTACTTACAATATTATCGTAAAAAATATCAAACACGCACAATAAAAAAATATTAAGTTAGAAGAATTCAAATGACCTATTTTTAATTGCACTATATACAATACATCATACGTCATTGTCGCCAAACTATAATTGTGATCAGCCGAAGCAGAGATCCCTCGCGTCTACATACAAGTTCCCACTTAGTTAGAGCGAGGAGTCAATGTCTTAGACTATTACAAAGGTTTAGTTGCAAACTAATATAAAATTAACTGTGCACCTAGTTTTACCTATCTAGACTTAGTTTTACTATAGACAACCTTGTAAACCTTTTAAGAAAATAAATATTTTTATTATTATTATTATTATTATTAATTAAATTTATTGAAATGAGAGAAATCTTCTAAATCTACCAAATACTTTTTGTTTTGCAATGGCAACTTGCTAGACAAGGACAAACTACTATTTTTGAGTCTCTCATGTAGTTCGTTTTTCTATTCTGAGTTGAGACAGAAAAAAATAAACTTTATACTATAGTAATTACAGCATAAGTTTGTATGAATGAAATATTGATTTTTAATCTTCGTGCGTTATCCAGATAGTATATAAAATCCTTGGATAAAGTAAATTCCTTCGTCTATGTTCTAAGTACGCACACATAAACCATAGAAATCTGCATCTTCTTGTTTCGTGAAAATAAGATCGGCCAAATAAAGCATACCGAATACCGAACCAGTTTAGTTTCGGCGCTCCTATATTTACGCAATATTCATCACGGCATGTTTAGCAAAACTTTTTTTTAATTTTTGATTGTACTTTCTGGGTTAAAGTTTTCTGTAATATTCCACTATCTTTCTTCATCTTCTTTCTTTGTAAGCTTAATTACGTTTAATCTCACTGCATTTATCTATCATCGAATTTTAATTAAAGCTTTCATCATTTTATAATAATAAGTTGATGATACACACTAGCAAACATTTAGCAAACATTTTTTTTACGGAAGTCAAATCTTCTCCTACCTTGGCATCTACCGGATGCAATTAGGTAAAAAAATAAAAAATGGGCGGTTCTTACGACAGGGATAGGGTGATGATGATGTTAGATTTCGTGACTCTAAGATATTTTCGAATTACAGATACGCTAGTAGTTACTATGATGACACGGTAACGTCACAGAATAGATAATAGTTAGTATCAAGCATCTTACGGCGTTTTTCGTGACTGTACTATACATACCTATTATAGATTTTATGAACTAGCGGCCGCCCGCGGCAGGCTTTGCCCGCTTAGCAGTGGTCATTGCTAACATCCATCCTGTGGAATGTTTGTTTTATTTACCTACATGATTTTGTAGATCTACTGCATAATTAGTTAGGTATTATGAATAAGGTAGGCAAGGCACTGAGGGCTGGTTTCCGCAAGGCTTCTAGTGGGCCCTTTTTGCGTGGCGCTTGACACCAACGTGTTGCTCGAACTTTCACGCCGGTTTCCTCACGATGTTTTACTGGCATAGTGCACACACATTTTTCTACAGAAAAACTACTTGGTACACGACTGGATTTGAACCCACGACCTTAGGCGGATCGGACGGCGGGTCCGCTACGTCTAGACCACCAGTGCTCTCTGCCAACGAGCTTACCTGATAGTGGATTCAGAGGAGCTGGTAATCATTATAATCATATAATGTAGGTAGGCATTCTGTGTGAAAATGGGACTTCTCAGCAAATAGGTAGGTATGTACTTATAGGTACTTAGGTAGGTAACTTATCATCATCATTATTATTATTATTAAAAGCCTGTTGTGTCCCACTGCAGGGCAAAGACCTCTTTTCCTTCTCTCCATTCATCTCTTGTTTGGGCTACTGTGGATCATCATCATTATTATAAATTGTACAGATTTGTATTTTTGTAATGAGTAAACTCAAAAACTACTGGACTGATAAATTTATTCTGCCACTATAATGCTGAATTATCCCTGAATAACATTATACCTAGTTCAATCAAATTAAACCTACAGGATATGAGTCTCTTTCACCAATAACTCTGCATCTGTACTGTAGTTTATAAACTACTGAGTAGTTCAACAGGTGGTACAAATGAAATGAAATGAAATATATTTATTTGCAAGAAGTATGGTACAATTATTAGATCCCAGCTTCCTCATCCCCTTTTTGAAGGCGAAGTAGCATTTAAGCTGAGTGAGGACCATTTTGGCTCATAAACAAATACTTATAAGTATACCTAATTGGATACTGTCGGCACCCTTTTCAGCAATAGAACTAGGATTATGTGTGTACCTATTTCTTTCTGTGTTTCTGTACCTATGTGTTCTATGTTTTATTTTCTCTTATGATTTCTTGTGTAGCGGTACCTTTACTCAACGTTCTTCTCTTTCTGTGGTTTTATTTTCTTTAGTTGTGTTTTTTGAGCCAAATAAAAAAATTAATAACAATAATCAATTCAGAATAATAATTCTTAAAGAAAATGGAATATAATTTATATGAAATCTTTAACGCTATAAAAACATTGATACAACATTGTAGATATCTTTAGTAGGTAGTTACTTCATCACACACATTTATCTAGTTACTTCATTCACAATCTGACTTCACACACTTTTGGCAGGGTTTTAAACACACATCACAGACCCACTAAAGTCTGGTCTACCACTTTCTTGCGCTAAGTTTGACACATATCTTCAGCCCACTGAAGATGAAAGCCCACGAGGTGGCTGGCAGAGGTGTCCAGCCCTGAAGAATTAAAAGTTCTTCTCATTAGTGATGACTGCCCAGTTCTAACTATGCGTAGGAGTTGCTTAAGAGCGGTTGGTTCCCACCGCTGCTGGAGGCGTTGGAGTCGTCTGTGTTGTAGGAAATGGTAAATACTCTTCAAATGATAATAATAAGACAGATCATTAATTACTGATGCTGTTCCAGCCATCGCATTTCTGTCATATAATTAATATTCCGGATGATTTTAGTAGCTCGTATCTCGAAATAGCCTAGCAAGAATTAAAGAACAGTAGCAAGCAGAAGCAAGCATGACATTGACCTCTTGACATTTGACAGTTGAGATGTCAGTTTTGACAGTTGAAATATAAGATTTACGCACACAAATGTAGATATACATACATAAACGCACACATAAACCATAGAAATCTGCTTCTTCTTTTTTCGTGAAAATAAGATCGGCCGTTTAGTTTATCCCTAAACAAACAAAGTACTCTGTAGACCCCCCATGATCCTCCCTCACCCTCAGGCTATGTCCTGTCCATCGTCAGCCACCATCATTCAAGTTCGCCCTCAGTGTTTACCAGTGCTTGTTTTCCTCCTTTAAGCAAACACGATGGCTTTGGACAGTTCAGTGTGCAGAGTTTGTTTAGCTGGGAATATCAGGATGATGCATATTGACAACATGCACCTCCTGAAGATATTCGAGAAACTCACAAACCTCAAGGTATGATTATCAAGCAAAAGCAAGACTGGTCTAACATCTCTGTTATTCCTCCAAGCTGTTGGTAGATAGTAGATAGGAAACGCTCCTTCTACTCTGTAGCTAGAAGTCCTATTTAGTGACAAAATATCCCGTGAAACGTCCAGTGCCTTCCGCATGCCTAGAAAAACATTCAGTAGACTAAACTCTAACATATAAATATATATAAAGGTTCATTATATTTCAGCTTAATAACTCAATATCAGATGCAGGGATGCCCAGCACAGTTTGTTATATCTGTCACCGACATCTTCAGAAATGCCACCTGTTCTCCGACATGGCTCACAGATCTGACAAAGCCATGCGTGATATGTTGCATAATGGCATTGAGGTAAGATATGCATTTAGCTACTTATTAAAACAATGAGATAAGATAACTGACATTATATGTACCTATGTCAGATATATAATGCTGAAACCATGCTTCATGATTTATTTAATTTATTTATATTTATTTTAGAACCAACAGCTTTATAACTTAAGACTTATTGTGTACCGAATTAGATCTAGAGAGCCAATAATTGGCTTCCTTATAAATACATTTCCTTATTATTCAGCTTGTTTGCGCCTATGATTTGAATTTGGCGGCATTTCGCGAATCGTCTATGACTGGTGGACGGAAGCGGACTTACGTCACCAGTCAAGCGACGGTGGCGCCATCCCGCTGACGATGGCGCGGTAGACGAAAAGAAATATGGCGGATTCGGTGTGTGCAATGAACTTGACGAGCGCTTTATAATAAACTTTATACTTAAATATTATTGTCAACGGCTAATAAAAGTGAGTGTGTGCGTGGCGGAACAGAAACAATTATTCTGGACAACTTTGGAAGACTGGCTGGCTACGGGACGCGGAAGTTCGCCGTCGAGTCGGTGAGTGATTTGCCGTTAAAATTCGGATCAAGGCACAAGCAACAGATTTCCAGGGTCTTCTCTAGGTCTCCCATGTTCTCCCGAACATTTTTCCTTCGAGCCGGATCGGTATCAGTAATTTTGGGTATTTTTTGGGTATAAAAAAGTCCAAAGTTGGTCGGGCCACGCGTACCTACGCGTGGCATTCTTTCGGTTTCTTTCAATATTTCGGTTAAAGTATATCATTTCGGTTGTTCATTTTTCGGCTATCTATTTTTGGTGATCAGTTTATGAACCCATTATCGTCATGTCGGCCCTAAAAGGGTATGAAAGTAAGTTTAAAATTAAAAACGATTGGCTTGTCCATTCATTAGAAATGGCGGACGGTAAGACCAAGTCAGCGAGCATTATGGCCGCGCGACTAAATAAATTAAATACTTATTATGATTCGCTAACGGATGCATACGAAGGCATATTGATTGGGTGTTCTACGGATGCTGCGGATATAGCAATTATAGAAAAATATAGTAAATTGTACGAGGAAGCTACTCTAATTTACAATAAGTTGGAATCCATAGCAGCGGGGTTTCCGAGTATGTCGGGTTCATTCATGCCTACGGACAGCGCTCCCACGGCTAGGCTGCCTCGTATCAGCCTCACTACGTTTGACGGTGACGTATTTTCGTGGAGTAGCTTCATTAGCTTATTTAGCTCGCTAGTACTGAGTAGGAAGGATATTTCAAAAACGGAAAAGTTCCACTACCTATTTTCTAATGTTGAAAAGGAACCTAAGTCTTTGATAAAACATCTACCGATGGTGGATGCCTCGTTGGACACGGCATTGGAACTTCTACGTAATAGGTACGAGAATACTCGGTTGCTTGCGGACTCACATATTTCACGTATCTTGCATTTACCGGCTTTGAAACAAACGTCTGGGCTTAGGACTAAAATATTAAACCCGTTGTTAGAATCTACACGGGCATTAAAAAACCTAGGTTTTCCAACGGATGAGTGGAGCTATTTACTGTTCCACATAAGTCTATCTAAGTTGCCGGTCGAAATAAAAACACGGTTTGAACAATTACACGGCGGTAATCGAAATACGGTGCCTACATTCGAACAATTGACGGAGTTCATGAACAATGAGTGCAGGCTACTAGATACGGCGGCGGAACCGGTTTACTATTCGGTGCCCGAGCGCCCTCGCCGAGGCGAGCGCGCTGTACACGTAGGTAAGTTCGCACGTAATGATAATAGTGTTGCTAAATGCGCCTACTGCGATACAACGGGACATAATATTCATGATTGTTTTAAGTTTCGTAACTTGGATAGAACGGATCGTAAAACGGCAGTGCAGACTCGAGGTTTGTGTTTTAGATGTTTCGGACACCATTCGGCGGCGGATTGTACTCGCGTGACTGCATGCGTACAGTGCGGACACACGGGTCATGATAGTTTGATTTGTCTAAGCTACTCGCGTCCGAGCAACGGCGATCAAATGCAGGTTTCACGGAACTCACCTAATAATCTATCTAGGAGGGACGGTACGGGGGGAATGGGTGATCGTGGTTTTGCCAGAACCCAAGGGTTCCGCACGGGCGGGCCCACCCCGCACGTTCGTTGGTCGGACCAGTCGGGCAACTCGTCACCGGCATCAGCGCCGGCTTCGCCTAGAATGGGTTATCAGAGCGGAGATGTGCGCGGTGGTTGGAATCGAACCCGCGACGATCGCGATAATGACTCGCATCGGAGATGGTCGCCGCGCGGGCCGAGTCCTGCGGAGGCTCGCCGCTCTGACGCATAGCAACTACAGAACACAATATGTACGGCCGCCGATCCACTACCTACAATGCCGGTTAATGTTATCTTACCTACGGCCGTCATAGAAGTGCAAGCAGCAAACGGAGATTTTTTACGGGCGCTTGCATTATTAGATACGGGGGCGGAGGCTAGTGTTGTTCGTAGTGATTTAGTTACAACACTACGGTTAAAGCGGTATAATACACTCATTCGGTTAACTGGGATTGGTGGTACTCACTCGGGTGACTGTACTCACGTTGTTTCTGTCAACTTTCGGCCATTACGGACAGGAAAACCTTTACTATCGGTTACGGCGGTATTATTAAAAAATCCAACAGCTTATTTGGCACGGAAAATAGGTATTTCAATAAAACAATTAAATTTAAAAATCAATTCGGATGACGGTAATAATAATGTAGGTGAGGGTCAAATAGATTTAATTTTAGGTTCGGATATTCTCGGACAAGTTTTAAATCAAGCGGTTGAGCTAGAGGTCAACGGGCCCTATGCGTTAAATACTATTTTTGATCATGTAATTTTTGGTCCCACGGAAACTTCACAGGAAGTGACCACGACCTCCTCACTAGTGTCTCGAGCGGGTCTCGTATCTGGTGCCACTTTGGCTGACCAGGTGGAACGGTTTTGGCGGACAGAGGAACCTCCTGGACGGCCAGTGAAGGATCCGTCAGATATATTATGTGAACAATTATTTAGTAACACTGTTACACGGGGCTCAGACGGTAAGTACACAGTACGATTACCTTTGATGCCTAACAGTCGGCTAGGAGACACCAGTCAAACTGCATTACGTAGGTTTTTGTCTGTGGAACGTAGGATGGAACGGCAGCCTGAGTTTGGGGCTAAGTATGTAGAATTTATGTCAGAATATATACGTCTCGGTCACATGCGGTTAACAAATTTTAATCCTAACTCTAATGAGCAACATTACATTTTAGCACACCACGGGGTCTTTAAGAAATCGGGGGACACAAATAAAATACGGGTCGTATTTGACGGCAGTGTACGGTCTAGTAACGGGGTATCCTTAAATGATTGTTTATTTTCTGGGGAACGGTTACAAAACGATATTACGGATATAATTATAAACTTTCGGTTACCTATAGTAGTTTTTGCTACAGATGTCAAAATGATGTTTCGCCAGACTTGGATAAGTTCTATCGACCGGAAATACCAACTTATTTATTGGAGGGCATCTAAATCGGACCCTATACAGCTTTACGAGTTGACAACAAATACCTACGGCTTAAAATCAAGTCCTTTTGTTGCAATACGCTGTCTTCATCAATTAGCGAGTGATGAGCGTCATAGGTATCCTAGGGCGGCTAGGTTACTTGTAAAAAATTCGTATGTCGATGATTTGAGTGGAGGAGGGGATTCGTTACAAGAGGCTACGGACTTACGTAATGAGTTAACGGCTCTAATGAATTCGGCGGGATATGAACTTAGAAAATGGTCGTCTAATGACCCGCGCTTGCTTAGGGATTTGCCACGGGATCATTTAGAAACCCCACGGACATTCGATGAACAATCGGATGACGTCACCAGCTTCGTTAAAATTTTAGGTATTCAATGGAACCCAACGTTAGATAACTTTACTTATAGACTTGAGCTGCCTCGGGTAGAAAATGTTACACGGAGAATTATTTTGTCTACGGTCGCTCGATTGTTTGACCCACTCGGATGGGTATGCCCGGTTGTTTTTCGGATGAAACTATTATTGCAGTCGTTATTAAATAGTGTTGATGACTCACGGAACATTGAATGGGACGCACCTGCATCCTCGGACATCGTGCGTCAGTGGTTAGACATAACGGCGGACCTACCTAACTTGCAGCGGCTATCTATTCCTCGTTGTATAAAAACGGATAAGAACGCCCGGTACTCTTTACACGGGTTCTGTGACGGTTCTTCGTTAGGTTTTGCGGCAACAGTTTATGTGCGTACACAACATGTTGATGGTTCAGTTCTAGTACGATTATTGATAGCTAAAACACGGGTTGCGCCACTAAAGTCAAATCGTACCATTCCAAAGTTGGAGTTGAGCGGAGCGACGTTGTTGACTACGCTACTAAACCACATAAGTACGTCAGCTGACATGGAGTTTGATGATGTTACCGGGTGGTGTGATAGCACTATTGTGTTGGCCTGGCTTCGGACGCCACCACATAAGCTTCAAGTGTTTGAAGGGAATCGCGTTGCTCAAATTAATTCATCTCAAGTAAATATTAATTGGCGGCACATCCCGGGAACCATGAATAGTGCGGACGTAGCGTCGCGCGGTGCGACGGCGGCGGACCTGCTTACTGATAGCAGCTGGTGGGAGCCACAGTGGCTGTGCGCGCCGCAAGAACAATGGCCACGGACATGTACAGATTTACCTACGGAGCCATTACCGGGGCTAAAGGTCAAGTCTGTTCACATAGAAAATGTAGATTTGGAATTTGATTTGTTTGAAAAATACAGTTGTTTTGAAAAATTGGTAAATGTCACGGCTTATTTATTACGGTTCGGTAGTCGGATAAATCGGGGTAAGTAACACGGTAAAAATATATCGGTTTCGGAACGGCGCAACGCCATATCTTATTTAATTCGGTCGGTTCAGGAACGGTTCTTTCATGATGAAATTTTAGCTTTACGGTCGGATATTCCTATTAGAAACGCATTACGGCGATTAAATTTATTCATAGATAAGGATAACATAATAAGGGTCGGCGGTCGGATAGATGCGGCAAACTTACCATACGATGCCAGGCATCAAATATTGTTACCGGGCAAGTGTTCATTTACGGAATTATTAGTAACATTTTATCATCGGACTTATTGTCATTGCGGAGCTAACACACTTGCAGCTATTTTATCTAGGTTTTATTGGATTCTATCGGTTCGGCGGATCACTCGGTTTATTACTTTTCGGTGTATACAATGTTATCGGTCTAAGGCACGTCCTACTCAGCCTTTTATGGCAGACTTACCAGCGGATAGAATCCAACAATCACGCCCGTTTGTGGGAGTCGGTACGGACTTTGCGGGTCCGTTCTTCATCAAAACAAGTACTCTTCGGAATGCAAAAATTCAGAAATGTTATCTGTGTGTTTTTGTATGTTTGAGTTCTAAGGCGGTCCACTTAGAAATTGTTTCTGATTTAACGGTAGAAGCCTTCGTGGCTGCACTTACACGGTTTGTCTCTCGTCGCGGCCTACCTTCGTTAATACGGTCTGACTGCGGTACTAACTTTACGGGAACGGACAGACATCTCAAGGAGATGTTCATATTTCTTCGTGACAATCATTCGGATATTGAACGTCATCTCGGTAGGCAGGAAATCACCTGGCTTTTCAATGCTCCATCCAGCCCAAACCATGGGGGGTTGTTTGAAGCTGCGGTAAAATCGGCTAAAACCCATGCACGGCGCGTAATCGGGGACGCTCGATTAACATTCGAGGAACTTACGACGTTTTTCACCAAGGTTGAAGCGGTTATGAATTCGAGGCCTCTGTGCCCGCTCAGTACGGACCCCGCTGACTTTGAAGTATTGACACCGGGTCATTTTTTAATCGGTCAATCTTTAGTAGCACTTCCGGAATATCCGTACACGGAAGTCAAGGTGCCTCGTCTGTCTCGGTTTCAGCAAGTTCAAAAACTATCACAACATTTTTGGTCACGTTGGAATATGGAATACTTACATACGTTACAACAACGGTTCAAATGGACTTCTCATACTGATCCACCAAAGTTAGATGATTTGGTTTTAATCAAGGAGGATAATCAACCGCCTTCTCATTGGAAACGGGGTCGGTTAGTTAAATTATTACCGGGTAAAAATGGGGTTGTTCGGATAGCTGAGGTTAAGACTCAGACTGGTGTCCTTTTAAGGCCCATTTCTAAATTATGTCGGTTACCTATCGGAAATTAAGGGAACCAAGGGGACCTTGGTTCGGGGGGAAGATGTTTGCGCCTATGATTTGAATTTGGCGGCATTTCGCGAATCGTCTATGACTGGTGGACGGAAGCGGACTTACGTCACCAGTCAAGCGACGGTGGCGCCATCCCGCTGACGATGGCGCGGTAGACGAAAAGAAATATGGCGGATTCGGTGTGTGCAATGAACTTGACGAGCGCTTTATAATAAACTTTATACTTAAATATTATTGTCAACGGCTAATAAAAGTGAGTGTGTGCGTGGCGGAACAGAAACAATTATTCTGGACAACTTTGGAAGACTGGCTGGCTACGGGACGCGGAAGTTCGCCGTCGAGTCGGTGAGTGATTTGCCGTTAAAATTCGGATCAAGGCACAAGCAACAGATTTCCAGGGTCTTCTCTAGGTCTCCCATGTTCTCCCGAACACAGCTATTCTTCAGCCATGGCAGTGGCCAAAGTATTTATTTAGATTATACGAGCTGGTATGTCCGAGCTTCGCTCGGTATATTTTTTTGTAAATTGTGTTTTTAGGTGAAACTGGTGATTATTTTCATGACGGTATTTTTGAAATGAGTCTTCACTGTGTGAAATTTGAGAAACCAGAGTTGCGGTTTCGTGAAGTAAGATTGTTTAGCAGCGTTTTTTTTCAAGATCGCTTGGGCATTTTTATGTGAACACGTGTGTTAAAAACAATAAATAACACAAATAAACAATTGATTTTCTTGGACTCAAAACAAACCAAACATTTATCGCCTACTTAACAGCGCCATCTGTTGGAAGCCATCTGAGTGTTGAATGTCGATAAAGCAGTAAGGCTCAATTTACACCGTTGCTGAACGGAACGGAACGGAAGTGTCAATTTCAACTCATGACGCAGGAATTCACTGCACCAGGCACCGGAGAATTCTTGAGAATGCTTGAAGATTCCGTGGAAGATGCGCGTGTTATACACTTTTTGAATTTTCATCGATTCATTTCATCAATTTCTTATTAAAAATTTCGTCGCTTCCGTTCCATTCCGTGGCGGTGTAAATTCAGCCGTAGATGCTCACAATCAAAAAATAAATAGTATTACTATCCGCCAATAGATGTCAGGAATGCTATACATACAATTTCGTCGCATCCGTTCCATTCTGCGGTGGTGTAAATTATGCTTTAGATGCTAACTATTAATTATTATACGCCAATCGATGACAGGAAGAGTTGGCGGTGTAAATTGAGTCTAGTTGTTTACATTTCAAAAAGAAATAGTATTACTATTTGCCAATAGATGTCAGGAAGAGTCATAATTTTTTATCAGCAGATAATAGCGTTCTCTGCCACACTTAGTACTTACTCGTGAGTTCGACTACTCAGCAAAAGATAGCACCATTAGATGTCAGGAAAAGTCATAATTTTAATTCAATATAACGTTCTCCGTCACACTTACTCGTGATTTCGACTACTCGGCAAGAGATGGCGCTTCAATATTTAATTATTTAAACAACTTCTTTCCTGGGTCTTTTCTGAAAATGAGTCCTAGCTAGATCGATTTATCGCCCCCGAAACCCTCTGTAATTTCATGAAAATCGTTGGTGCATTTTTCGAGATCCCAAATATATATATATATACAAGATTTTCTCGTTTAAAGGTATAAGATTATGGCCAACCTGTACATACATTATTTTCATAGCTTTTTTTACTTTCATTAGGTCAGCAGTAGCTATTAGGTTGAGAACATGAACCTTGTAAGACGCTGCAAGTAAATTTTATTATTAAAATTATTTTGCAACCAATGGTGAATACTTGTTTTCAGATAACATGCAATACAATATCAATGCTGTCACGGGCAACAATACCAACCTTATCGGTAGCTTCTACACAGCACATGTCTATTGATTATCCATACACAAGAACTGTTGCCGCTGTCAAGGAAGAACAACTTGTTGTGAAAACAGAAGAAACAGCTGAAACTGAAGAAACAGTCTTTGTGGAGTTACAGGTGAAGCTTGATGAAGATGCTGATGCTATTGACAGTTTACATGAATATGACGAAAACGTAAATGAGGTGGAGAATAAGCAAACTAGCATTCAATTGTGTTTCTATTGTGATGTATGCAACACACAATTCCACTCTAAATATCATTTGAAAAAACAT
Source organism: Thera britannica (assembly GCA_939531255.2). Lineage (NCBI taxonomy): Eukaryota > Metazoa > Arthropoda > Insecta > Lepidoptera > Geometridae > Thera > Thera britannica. Next base: position 6,079,322 of record OW618052.2, read on the forward strand.
TTAAAAGCACACACTAGAAAAATGATATATTCTTGCAACAAATGTGATAAAACCCTTTCTTGTAAACGTTTGTTGACCACATACATGAGAGTGCACACTGGAGAAAAGCCATATGCATGCGCTAAATGTGAAAAAGCATTTGCTTATAAATCTGATTTGGAAAGACACATAAAAATGCACACTGGAGAAAAGCCATATGCATGCAGTCGATGTACAAGAGCCTTCGCTCAAAAAAGTAATTTGATAAGCCACATGCGTGTACACACTGGAGAAAAACCATATGCATGCAGTTACTGTATTAGAGCCTTCGCTCGAAAATATCATTTGACAAGACACATGCGAATACACACTGTATAAAAGCCATATGCATTCAGTAATTGTACTAGAGCCTTCGCTCAAGAAAATCATCTGACAAGATGCATGCGAAATTGCGAATACACACTGGAGAAAGGCCATATGCATGCAGTAGATGTAATAGAGCAGTGATGCTCAAACGGTCGATTGCGATCGACCGGTTGATCGTGAAAGCTTTTAGAGTCGATCGCCAGCAATATGCTTGACATAGGTACCTGTAGAATTTCTGGAAATATGCGGATAATATGCAGTGCAATGGATCATCATCACGACAGAAATTGTAATTCGCAAGTTACGTTACAATTCCCTTAATTCGTACATAATACAGATTCAATTTAAAAGCGCAGTAAAACAAACTTTAGAAAAAGCGGCCAAGTGCGAGTCGGACTCGCCCATGAAGGGTTTCGTAGCAGTAAGTAATATAATATAGAAGTTCTAGTAGTTCGTCGAAAGGTACTGTTAAAAAGCGCCACTATCCAGCTATTTTATTATGTAACTATCTGATTGTCAAAAACGTCGCTTTCCCGCTCGACGATTGGTTTGGGCGTAGCCCGGGCCTGAGGAGAGAGGCGCGCGGGGAAGCGACGCATTTAGTCTAGTAAAATACAAAATGCAGGCAGTCTGCGAGCCGCTTTTGCCACGTAATTACGTAAAGAAAGTTTTGAAATAAACAGTTTTTTAGTGACCAACTGCCTTCATATTTCTGTCCTCCATCAATGAGCCCTGCACCAAGGTTACAAACTGGTCCTTCGAGCCTGATGCAGGATGGAAGGAAGGAAATATGTAACGCGCAGCACGGCCACAGAGACACTAAAAAGTGACGCGATCGCGGTAGATGAGCAAAACACAGACTCTGAAGACTATTTCTCTCATTCGTGTGAACCTAAAAGTCTGACAGGTGGCCTCCCGGCTGATACGCCGCCGCCGCTGTCAGCCATTAGCACTCCCGCCCGACCAGCACCGTGCGCGCGCCGCGCAGCAGCTGCAGCCAAGCATCAAGGCTGAGCCGCTCCGAGCGCGAGGCGCGCCGCATACGGGCGGAGTATGAGGCCGAGCTGGAGCTGATGCGAATAAAAGAGAGCGTCATTAAAAATAAGTTAGCCCTCGAGATGGCGGAGCTGGCGGTCGAGGAAGAGGCGGAGGCGCTGGAAGCGCTGCCGCGCAGCGAGACGAGTGGGCCCCCAGGCCGCGTGGCATTTCTCTTTTTTTCCAATGCCAACTAGGGTAGGGCCGACCCGTGGCAGACGACTGACGACTTGACGGAAAAGTATTTTATCTATGTAATAATTTATCATCATTCTCATTTAACTACTCGACACTTGGCAAAATTGATCCGAAAAGGACAGATGCCATTCATTAAGAAGAAGTAATGGTCTGTTCGAGTCACATGGTAAAAACGAAAATAACGAAATTTTCGTTTTCAACCCATGTTCGGTTCGAAAGGAAAAGTGATCACTGTGATCGTTTTGAACAGTTTTCACCCCGGTTCGAGTTGGATAAAAACGCTAAAAACGCTACCGATTTTTGCCACTTTTTACCCAGCTAGGTCGATCGGTAAAAATTATTGTTTTTTGACATTTGTGTCAGTGACTTGAGATTGATTAGTTGTTGTGTTGCAAAATAATAAAAGTTAAAGATTTAAAGCAAATTAATTATTTTTACGACTGAGATGGAGAACACGGGGACTCTGTAACCCTACCCATATCCATAAATGGCTCAAACCGGGCTATCTATTACCATACGAATGTCGTTTTCATACTAAGCAACTGGACTCAGACGCCGAAGATCTCGGCGTCTGAAAAATTCAAGGAAGACTCTGTCAAGAAGCCACTCACTGGTTCCACATGAAAATCAGCGTCGCTACACTTCAAGGAGCGGCTTTAAGCTGAGTTGGGAACAGATTGTGTCTCACGCGTACATGGACCACGGTACGAACTGATTTGCGGCCCGTAAATTTTTGTGTCTACGTGTTGAGCAGAGTAAATTGTACCTACACTGATTTATTTGTCCTTTGGTTTGTGTGTGTTTCCAAAATAAATTCCTAGCGTTCTTCTAATTATTTCTTTCAATGTTGTTAGTACTAGTGCTAAATTGGTATTCATGCTCGAACTCTTCCAAAATTGGAATGATGCGAAGACGCAAATGTGTCGACTCCCATAATAGGTATAATGTAAATGCGAAACTTACGATGTTTGGATGTAAGTGAGTGTTTGTGGCTCAATTATACTCTACCCTACCGACACCAACGCTGCATCATTAACAAAAACCCGCTGCCCTTGCCGTTGCCGCTCAACTCAAAATCAATCAAAACAAGATTGGCGCGCAAACGCACAGGTGTGTTTGCGCGCCAATCTTGTTTTGATTTCTCAAATATTTTGATAGTCGTGCGTGTAATGTCATCCCGTTCGAGACACGGTGGGCAAAAGTTTTGAAATTTTCGTTTCGTGCCAAAACGAACGACAACCAGAGTGGATGTAATCGTTTAGTGCGTTCTTGGCAAAATGTGCAAAATATACGTCGACTCGAACGGTCTATAGATATACATACGCACACAAAGATAAAGTAAATTCCTTTGTCTATGTATATGTACGCACACTTATATACCATAGAAATCTGCATCTTCTTGTTTCGTGAAAATAAGATCGGCCAAACAAAGCATACCGAAATCAATTTGAAACAAACAAACTTTCGTAATTCCGCTGTCCGCTAATGTTGTCGCCTCGTGTTTTGTTGTTCGTTCGTTGGTTTTCTGTGAATTTCTCCTTTTACAATTACAATCTGCTTGCCAACCGGACTTTGATCTTGAACGCCTAACTGTGACCTGTGCATGATTTACGGATTTCGATAAAGCCTACGTTTTGGATTTGGATTGGATTGTACTGATTTGTACTTCATAAAAATGTCGTATACCAAATGTGTGTATAGCAAGTGTGATAATAAAAGCAGTGAGATTTCCATGTTTCGGTTTCCTGTACATGATCGTGGCCGTTTATTACTATGGATACGAAATTCAGGTATGTACCTATCGTCCTCTTACCATCTTCTGCCAAATTCATCGGTTGCAATATTTTTACAACCCAGCCAAAATACCTATCTGGCGTCGATGGCGAAAATGATCGGCACCGTTCAAACACGAAAGTATGACCGGTTGATGTAGCTATCCATTGATGACATAATTTATAGAATCTGTTCAGTACTTCTGGAGATTTCTCATTCCTCTCCAACAAAGTAAAATACTTACCTACTTTACCTCTTTGATATTAGTACAGATTTAGTAATGTTTTATAAACTTTTCTAGGAAATATTTACCTGGATGCTCTATCTATGGAAGAACTGAGTCGTCGTTATGTATGTGCTGCACATTTTCCGGCATCCAGCATCCATAAAGGAAGTATGCGAAGTAGGCTCATTGGATCTGCTGTGCCAGCTCACTTTCAAAGTGTGCAAGTTGGAGAGGTGTCTGCAAACCCAACTGCTACGAATGAGGAAACTATTGAGAATAGTGTTGAAAATGGTAAGCATAGATAAATTGGCATAAGGAATCATAAATAAGCATTTAAACCAAATTTTAATGGAGCCATTATGGTTGACATTTCAGCATCAACTGAAGCCATCAACTAGAAATTCGGAATAATAAAGCTTACTTGTCCATGGAGTATAAAATATGTTTCATTTGAGAAATGGTTAAATAATTACCAGTCTGCACTCGATTGGTCTAGTTTTTCATATTGCTGCTGCACATTTCGCTGGTTAAATGCTAAACTGCCACATTCCAAAATATGTTTTTTTTCAGTAGAGCCATTTTAAAGTTTCAAAAGTTGTTTTTTTAAATAAATGAGCCTGTATTTCTTTTAATACCTAAGTTATTACCTACCAATCGACGCGTAATTTTAATTGGAATCAAAGTGCATTTATAGTTTTTCCGTAACTATAACCCAAAGTCTTAAAAAACTAGATAAGTTACTTTAGCATATAAAAATAAAGGCACATGTAAACAAAAAATATCAATAAAGGACCTCATTTCATTAAAAAGTTATGATTTATTATTAGTTGATTACACTAAATCAACCTTTTTTAAAGTTTTGAATCACAAAATAGTAATATTATGCAATATAAATGTTACAATAACAACAAAGTTTTATAAAAATACTAATAAACCCATTTTTTTAAATGAAAACCCAAAGAAAAATAATATTCCTATCAAAATAAAATGCAACTATTACCATTAACATAGTTTTAATCACATATTTTTTTCAATTTAAACATATTCCACCACAGGCTGCAGTAGCCGTAGTGCAGTAGGTCTACCACAGGCTCTGTCTGGCTCTCTCTCTGGCTCTGGTTTTGAGTCTGTGTGAGTGCTTACCAGTGTATTATACTGTATGTGTGACGTTTCGACGTAGGGCTTATTTAGTTAACACTCACACAGACTCAAAACCGGAGCCGGAGGCGAAGCCAGGCAGAGCTTGTGGTAGGCCTACTGTTCTTGACGTATGATGTTTTCTATCAACTGTGGTTTATTTATTGTTCCTTTGCCTTTCAAATAACGTCTTTTTGTTCGCAACTTAGCACATTTTGTAAACTCTTATAGGTCTCCAGCGATACAGGCTTCGTATTAGTCTATTGTGTATCTTGATTTTCGTAAAACTGAATTCTCGAATAAATAACTTGATATTTTTTGAACTACTGGAGCCAAAGCTTCATAAACATTATAATTCCTTGGTTGAGCATGATTTGAGACCAGCTTAGTATTATTTGTGCTCTGCTATTCATTCTATGAAAATACAAATAAAGTAAATAAAACAAAGTTGTACAAGCAATTGGTTTTCTCAAAAAATATAGACGTTGTAAATAAACACTTTCTTCATTTGATATAAGTAACTTTTTGAAAACTAAAAACCCCGATAGGGATAATTTTCGAATTTGAGTGGGAATTTGTACAACTTTGTCTAATTTTATATACCCAGTGACGGTCGCGTCATCGAAATGAATTGAATTTCATGTAGGTTTTATATGCAAAATAGACGCATTTTATATCATGTAACAAAGCCTATGTTACAGTTTAAACAGTACCTAAAACCTTCACACAAAATTTGAAAAAAGTAAGATCAAGAAAAAATAATCATAAAAACTAAATTTTGGCTCAAGAAATATGATTAAATTACGTAAAACTTATTTGCAAAGCAAACACATCTCAAAAATTAAACTTAGGCTCCAAGAAATATGATAAAGTTCACGTAAAAGTTATGTGCAAAGCAAACACATCTCAAAAATTAAACTTAGGCTCCAAGAAATATGATAAAGTTCACGTTAAAGTTATGTGCAAAGCAAACACATCTCAAAAATGTCACTTAAGCTCCAAGCAATATAATTAGGTTCACGTGAAAGTTATGTACAAAACAATCGCATTTCAAAATTGTCATTTACAATAAGATTTCTCGTGCAAAGGTACCACATTTTAGAATGTGTTACCTTAGCACATAAAAATAATTATTATGTCTTGGCGTTGATTTATATTCAAAAGGACCACATTTCGAAATAAGACACTTTTGAATATAAATCTTAGTTAACATAGCTTATTTTTTTGAGATACGGCACTCTAGCTTATAACTTGCATGCAATTCTGCCAACCACTCAACCACAACTCACAAAGTGGCTGCTTAGCTCTGAAATTTGGCGCCAAAGTGTATAAATGCTAAACAGTCATATCTGCTTTTTTGGTAGTTTTTAATGCGAAAATGAAAGGTGTCTTTTACTCATACTATGAAATGGCTATTTTAAACGCCATTTTTGTAATAAAAACGATTTCCTAAATTTTTGAGATGTGGCACCTTGGCATTTAACCAGCGATTTGTTTACATTTATTAAATATTGTTTTAAATGTCCTTCTTTCACCAGAAATACTAAAGGTGAAGACTCCTACAAAATTCTACAAAAAAGCGGCCAAGTGCAAGACAGACTCGCCCATGAAGGGTTCCGTAGCAGTAAGTAATGTAATATAGAAGTTGTAGTAGTTTGTCAAAAAGTACATTGCTTTAATTCTCTAATGCACACAGAAATAATTACAAATAAGTAATAACAAAGAACATGTACATAGGTGAGCTTAACCCTAAGAGAGTTTTCTTCCAGCAAACCTTTGGTGCTAAGAGAAAGCTTAAATAGTAAAAAGGTAACAATGTGTACATATTTAAAGATTACAGAAATATGTAAACTCATCTAATAAATCAACATCAATCATCAACAACCAAGACTGTGCTCTGATTAGCCGTGGATAAAGCGAGTAATATGTATGCTTAAGCATCAGGTAACACCGTACCTTCTTGAACCAAACGACTCCACTCGATGTGTGTATTCCGCCAGCCAGAGAATTATTCACTTTATTCCTAAGAAGCTAGGGTTCATACTAGAAAATTGCAATCCGGTTGCACTAACTTGCTATATGAATTTGAACCTTACCTGCTATTAAATAGGGTCTCATTTAACTTCCTATTCCTATTCAGCTCCACTCCACTCGAGCAAACAACTCCACTCGATATGTGTATTCTATTAGCCAAGAAATTATTCAATTTATTCCTTTCATTCCTTTATTTGTTCTCTCTGCCCTCAATGTTTACCAGTGCTTGTTTTCCTCCTTTAGGCAAACACGATGGCTTTGGACAGTTCAGTGTGCAGAGTTTGTTTAGCTGGGAATATCAGGATGCTGCATATTAACAACATGCACCTCCTGAAGATATTCGAGAAACTCACAAACCTCAAGGTATGATTATCAAGCAAAAGCAAGACTGGTCTAACATCTCTGTTGGTAGATAGTAGATAGGAAACGCTCCTTCTACTCTGTAGCTAGAAGTCCTATTTAGTGACAAAATATCCCGTGAAACGTCCAAAGCCTTCCGCATGCCTAGAAAAACATTCAGTAGACTAAATTCTAATTCTAATATATAAATATAAAGCTTCATTATATTTCAGCTTAATAACTCAATATCAGATGCAGGAATGCCCAGCACAGTATGTTATATCTGTCACCAACATCTTCAGAAATGCCACCTGTTCTCCAACATGGCTCACAGATCTGACAAAGCCATGCGAGATGTGTTGCACAATGGCATTGAGGTAAGATATGCATTTAACTACTTATTAAAACAATGAGGTAAGGTAACTGACATTATGTATGTGACTGCGGAAACCATATAACCATTCATCATTTTATTTTTGTATTTGGTAGTAATCATGGTATAGACTGTTCTGTCATTGCTAACCATAATGTCCTCATTGTCTATGAAATACTATCATTCCTCTACATCAACATTAAAAAGTCCACTGCTGACATTAGCCACCTTCATATCATTTGCCACTGGCCTCTCAGCTCAGTAGTATCATTTGCCACTGGCCTCTCAGCTTAGTAGTCTCAGTTGGTAGTAGCTCTACCTTTTGCACCGTAGGTCCGACATCTGCAAAAATGCCACCTGTTCTCCGACATGGCTCACAGATCTTTCAAAGCCATGTCTGTGATATGTTGCACAATGATATTGAGGTATTAGGCAAGTACATGTAATCTGCAAGTAAGTTTAGTACCTACTTATTAAAATTATGTTGGAACTAATGGCGAATGCTTGTTTTCAGATAACGTGCAATACAATATCAATGCAGTCTTTGGCAACAATACCAACCTTATCGGTATCTGCTACACAGCACATGTCTATTGATTATCCATACACAAGAACTGCAGCCGCTGTCAAGGAAGAACAACTTGTTGTGAAAACAGAAGAAACAACTGAAACTGAAGAAACAGTCTTTGTGGAGTTACAGGTGAAGCCTGATGCAGATGCTGATGTTATTGACAGTTTACATGAATATGACGAAAACGTAAATGAGGTGGAGAATAAGCAAACTAGCATTCAATTGTGTTTATATTGTGATGTATGCAACACACAATTCTACTCTAAATATGACTTGAAAAAACATTTAAAAACACACACTAGAAAAATGATATATTCTTGCAACAAATGTGATAAAACCTTTTCTTGTAAAAGGTCATTGACCACACACATGATATTACATACTGGATTAAAGCCATATGCATGCAGTAACTGTAATAAAGCCTTCACTCAAAAACATCATTTGATAAGACACATGCAAGCACATACTGGAGAAAAGCCATATGCATGCAGTAGCTGTACAAGAGCCTTCACTCGAAAAAGTAATTTGATAAACCATATGCGAGTACACACTGGAGAAAGGCTATATGCATGCGCTAAATGTGAAAAAGCATTTTCTGATAAATTTCATTTGAAAAGACACATAAGAATGCACACTGGAGAAAAGCCATATGCATGCAGTCAATGTACAAGAGCCTTCGCTCAAAAAAGTCATTTGATAAGCCACATGCAAGTACACACTGGAGAAAAACCATATGCATGCACTAGATGTACTAGAGCCTTCATTCGTAAAAGTAATTTGATAAGCCACATGCAAGTACATACTGGAGAAAAACCATATTCATGCAGTGGATGTACTAGAGCCTTTGCTCACAAATGTTATTTGATAAGACACATGCGAGTACACACTGGAGAAAAACCATATGCATGCAGTAATTGTACTAGAGCCTTCTTTCAAAAAAGTGATTTGACAAAACACATGCGTATGCACACTGGAGAAAAGCCATACTCATGTAGTCGATGTAATAAAGCCTACAAGGATAAACATTATTTGACAATTCACATGCGAGTACACACTGGAGAAAAGCCATACTCATGTGGTAAATGTGATAAAGCATTTTCTAATAAATGCAATTTGGCAACACACGTGAAAGTGCATGCTGGGGTAAAGCCCTATACATGTAATGAATGTCATAAATCATTTACTCAAAAGATGAATTTGGTTAGACACATGCCTATCCATACTGGAGAAAAATTATATGCATGTAGTAAATGGTTTGATAATGCACATACAAGTACATCATATAGAAAAGCCATAGTCATGCAGTAGATTGGATTTGAACAACTGGCTTCATTATGTTAATTACTGCCGTAATGTGCTTGTGTTATATTGTTAGGTAGGTAGGTGCCTATATTTTAACCGTGGTTTGTTTTAATAATTACCTTCTTGTAACCCAGCTTCAGAAAGTCTTTTTATTCAACAGAATGAGTTTTCTTGATTAGCAGACGTGCCTAGCTAGTTTTTTTTTTGTAAATACAAGCGACATCCTAGATGAAATAAAATAGTCTTTCGTTTTAAGAATTATCTTAAAGCATTGTTGGTAGCAGTTGAGAGATGGCGCTGCAGTAGTAGAGCTCTTTGTGAAGGGCTCTTCCGGGGCAACCGGGTCTGTAGCTAGCCGTTATGCCGGCGGGCATTGCTTTGACCATTTTTTCTTTCACACAAATTGCTCTCGTTAGAAGACTATCCAAGTGATCCGTCGGCATAAGCATAACTGTGCAAGTGCCATCTAGTGGTCAACCAAAGAGTGGCTTGGACCAAGCTTGGATATACCTGGATATTAAATTTATGTGCTACGTTGAGCGACAACGCATGCTATGGTTCAGTAGGACCTCTTTTACACTTACGGCCTTACTTATAAAAATATGTCAAAAGATAAACAGTGCTTGAACTATTACCATCTCTTAAGGTGATATCAGACGGTTCACTCGGATGAATGTTCACTCGAGTGAATGGTTAATTTTTCTTTCATGCCATGTTCACTAATATTTCATTCGGTGTTCACACGTTTCATTTCGCGTGAAAAGTGCCGAATGAAAGGCAAAAATGAACAAAAAATGAATAGTCTGATATCACCTTTACCACTGGGTAATGACAAACAGTGACCGGGCTAACTTTAAGCAATGATTGCATTTATAAGTATGGCGACGATAATATGATAATATAATATGTTTATAAGAATAGATAATAATATGTTATAGTGTATATTAAATATGTAGGGGAATCCCTACAGCTGTTAGACTATAAAATGGTCTAAGCTTTTACAAGGTCTAAGTAGGCAAGCGAAGTTATATTTGCTAAAGATATCCTTCATGTAGCTTTTCAAAAAGACAGGGTCAGGATCTAGCAATTTTTTTTCTCAATCCGTTTGTACTTGCGTAGCCTTTTTAGGGTTCCGTAGCCAAATGGCAAAAACGGAACCCTTATAGATTCGTCATGTCTGTCTGTCTGTCCGTCCGTATGTCACAGCCATTTTTCACCGAAACTATAAGAGCAAGACTGATAAATAAATAAAAAAAAAAAAAAAAAAAAAACTTTTTATTTCAGACCTTGATCCATAGGGGTTAGTAACACGACAAAATAACTTAGAAACTATGTTAGTAATTAACAAAATAGGTATACACGCACACACAATTACTTAGACACTAAGCGAGAGATCGGCCCAAGCACCGCCAGCCAGTGTCTCATAAAAGATGAGTACATGTCCTCGGCAACGACTTTCAGCAGACTGTTGGTGCCTCCCCGTAAGCGGCTCATCAGGGATGCGGTTCTTTGACGTATTATAGCATAGAAATCATCTGTGCGTGCCTCCGCAAACATCCCTGATGCGCTACAATAACGTGGCAGCCTCAACAGCATCCTGAAGCCGTTGTTGTACTGGATCCGCAGGGCATTGTAGGATTTCTGATGCTTGGAACTGAAACATAACTATTTTTTTTTTCATCAAGCCCATACGCTTGGGGTATTTATGAATAGGTCTTCTAAATTGATGTTGTGGTTTCTAATATCTAACGTTTTTTTTTAACTGAATAGTTTGCGCGAGAGACACTTCCAAAGTGGTAATGTGTGTTCCTCCCCCCCCCCCCTCTAACTTCTTTATTAGGAGAATGATAAAACCGAGAAAAATAATATTACATTTACTAAGCAAACTTCCAACGATATTTGGTTTGAACGAGATCTAGTGAGTAGTTTTTTTTATACGTCATATACTGTCATAAATCGTAAACGGGAGGCGATAATGTACATCATGTTAGGGCGCGTTCACATATAATGTCCGTTTTTACAGGATCCTTTTTAACGGATCCGTCGCTACTGGAGATAGTATTCACACAGCATTTACAGGATCTTTTTTAACGGATCCGTCGCTACTGGAGATAGTATTCACACAGCATTTACAGGATCTTTTTTAACGGATCCGTCGCTACTGGAGTTGTGTTGTATTGGTACTATCGTCGCCTGCGTTTGAGGAAGCCCCGGCGTTATTGGATACATCCATTAAATGGCCGCAAATGGCGGCTGTGTGCAGCACCCCACACCCCGCGCACCCCCGCGTGCCAAGCCTCGCGCGGTTTCGATCCGATAAACGGATCAGTATACTGGATCCGGAATACTATGGTGTGAACTGGCTCATACAACTACATACGCTAATAACACATACGTTTAAACGGACCTGTAAAACGGATTGTTGATTATTTTAGCGGATCGATATTTTTTACTGGATCCGGAATACTGTATTCTGTGTGAACTCGCTCATACAACTACATACGCCAATAATACATACGTTTAAACGGACCTGTAAAACGGACGTTATATGTGAACGCGCCCTTATTGTACACTCTGTTATTACGATGCCAGTTAGGCCACATGCACACTGGAGCAATTCAAACATGATCATTTACTTTTTTGTTCTGGCACTGGATACTTAAACCTTGTCCTTGATACTTTATAGGGCTGATCCGACTTGGATAGGTTAGGTTATGTTAGAACATAAAAATTACACACAAGGCGAGCGAACAGAGCGAGCGTGCCGCGGCAGCGGCCGCCGCAGTGCCAGAGAATATTTTTTTCCCAATAACCTCAAAGGGGCTGCCTGTTTAGTAGGTACTTCATCACTATATAAATAATAAATAAATAAATATTGTGGACAATTCACACAACACTATCTAGCCCCAAATTAAGCAGAGCTTGTGTTATGGGAACCAGATAGCTGATATAATACTTATACATATGCATTTTTTTTTTGTAAACACATACTTATAATACAATACAACACCCAGACAGAGAACAAACATCTGTGTTCACCACACAAATATTTGTTCTCGGTGGGGATCGAACCCACGACCTACAGCGCAGAAGGCAGAGCTACTACCAACTGAGCTGAGAGGCCAGTCAAAAATAAAAATAATAATATGTAATTGAAATATTAATCTGCGACAGTGTACATGCCTTTACAATTTTCCAGTGGAAGAAAAGTGGCATCGTTCTAAGGCCCGTATTCTGAAACAGTGCTTAGGTCTGAGTCGAGCCTCAAGCACAGATTTTTGACACTTTTCAATGGAGAACTGTCATAAAATCTATGCTTGAGGCTCGACTCAGACTCAAGCGCTGTTTCGGAATACGGGCCTAAGTGTCTCAATAGTAGTTTATGCAACTGTCATATAATGAAGGGTATTAAAACACGAGCGAGTTTCATAATAGTAACGAGTGTTTTAATACCCGTGTTATATGCAGTTGCATACACTACTTTATCTTCACTAACGCAATTAGTCAAACAACAAGACTAAACTTTTCATATAATTTTCTAGATTTTTCTGGCAAAAGATTGTGAGGTTTTTTTGTTGCCAATTCTAGAATATCCGGAGGCGTACAAATATCATCGTCGCTGTCCATTTTTAACTTTTAATTTGTTTATAGAAACAAAACACATTGCGAAACATTAAATTCACAGTGAACTTGCCGCCATTAAAATCTAACCAATGAGAGCGCAGCTGCCCGCGCAGGGCCAATCAGGAGCGAGCGCGCGCTGTTCGGCACAAGATCTTACCAAAGAGTTTTGTGTATGTAATTGTATTAGTTTCGACGAAGTTTTCACGTATAACCCAACTGTTTTCAAAAGCCAGCCTAATATCAAAATTTTATACAACTTGTATGAGGATTTTGACTTAGGGCTCGCCAGGTTAATTGGTCGCGTTTTATTGGTGTTATAATGAGATTTTACGATATCGATGTGGATAATAAACCATCATGTGAAATTGCTTATATTGAGTGTTTTGTTGTCTGCGCTATAACAGTAGTAATTATAAGCCAAGTATTGAAAACATAAGTAGAATGTTACAACATTAGTGTTTGTTAGTAGAATGTTACAACATTAGTGAATGTTACAACATTAGGACTGGCCTCTAGCTGAGTTGGTAGTAGCTCTGCCTTTTGCGCCGTAGGTCGTGGGTTCGATCCCCACCGAGAACAAATATTTGTGTGGTGAACATAAATTTTTGTTCTCTGTCTGGGTGTTATATTGTATTCTATGTATGTATTTACAAAAAAAAAAAAGTATTCAAGTATTACTATATCAGCTATTTGGTTCCCATAATACAAGCTCTGCTTAGTTTGGGGCTGGGTAGTGTTGTGTGAATTGTCCACAATATTTATTTATTTATTTATTAGTGTAGATAAATATTTTGATGGTCATACGTGAAATGTCATCCCGTTCGAGACACTGTGGGCAAAAGTTTTGAAATTTTCGTTTCGTGCCAAAACGAACGGCAACCATAGTGGATGTAATCGTTTTGTGCGTTCTTGGGCAAATGTGCAAAATATACGTCGACTCGAACGGTCTATTTGTGACGAAAGCGCATGCCGATGCCGTCACATCGGTGCCTTTACATAGCTTCGTGTGAGTGAGATGAGAGTAGGCCAACCAGCTTTCCTGCTGTGTACGTGAATCTCGAACAGCTAAATCTAGCTCTTTCTAGCCTGTCCAGCTGCCTAACAGTCAACTTTTCAAAAACCAAGGTGGCAGCACAGGGTAGCACTCACTGATTATGTACCCTATTTACAAATACCATAAGCAAAAAGGTCTTGGCAGAAAGACTTTGTATCCAAGTCCACACAAAATTAAAATAAAAGCTTATTTTTTTGTTGAAAAATTTATTTGTTTGTTGCATCTACGGACAGTGTGGTCAACGTAGGCGATTTATCGCCATTTATGCTACTCAGGACTAAAATCGGCGACGAAAAAATCATAAAGGCGACTAGTCGCCTCTTAGGCTACTTCAGGGACAAGCCATTTAAATTATCCGAATCGCAAATGAATTGCTTTTAATAAAAATCATAGTCACCCTACAGCCTGTATGTGATATTAAATAATGATGGCCACACTATTCTTGTATGGTTGGTTGTTTAGTTACGGGGTGGGGAATACCCAGAATTTGTCCTAGCAATTATGAAACCAAATTTAGGAGGCATTATAGTGAAATGTACATGTATTGCTGTTAGTGACTACCGCAATTATATAATTATGCTAACTACGTAGTTCAGGAAAATGTTTTGTCACTTTCTTTAGTTTCGTTCGCTTTGGAACTTATCCTGTCCGTGTACAAACTGTGTCCGTGTCTGTGTAAAATATTATTTCCGTGATAAAAACATGGGAAAGCACGGAAAATTGGTGCTTTATCGTTGCTGGCAGATGAACCAGCAGTAAGTAGTATAAATAAAGTTAAAGTTCAATTTAAAGTACAAATTTATTTTATATTTCGGCTCCTTTTTAGGCGACAGAATCTAAAATTCGGCTACATTAGGCTACCTGAGCTGTGAAAAATGGCGATATCAGTCCCGGCGTCGTTGGCAACACTGTCTACGGAATCTACTAGAGCACTGTAAGTCAGCCCTTGATCCTCAGGCTGTGTCCATCGTCAGCCACCATCATTCAAGTTCAACAACCCCAGCCAAGCAGTATTTGTTCTCTCCGGCCTCAGTTTTTACCAGTGCTTGTTTTCCTTCTTTAGGCAAACACGATGGCTTTGGACAGTTCCGTGTGCAGAGTTTGTTTAGCTGGGAATATCAGGATGCTGCATATTAACAACATGCACCTCCTGAAGATATTCGAGCAACTCACAAACCTCAAGGTATGATTATCAAGCAAAAGCAAGGCTGGTCTAACATCCTTGTTGGTAGATAGAAAACGCGCCTTCTACTCTGTGCCAAGAAGTCCTATTTAGTAACAAAATAGTCCCGTGAAACGTCCAGTGCCTTCCGCATGCATAGAGAAACAGTGTTCTAACTTCTAACATATAAATATAAAGCTTCATAATATTTCAGCTTAATAACTCGATATCAGATGCAGGGATGCCCAGCACAGTATGTTATATCTGTCACCAACATCTTCAGAAATGCCACCTGTTCTCCGACATGGCTCACAGATCTGACAAAGCCATGCAGTATATGTTGCACAATGGTATTGAGGTAAGATATGCATTTAACTACTTATTAAAACAATGAGATAAGGTAACTGACATTATGTATGTCAGATATATAATGCTGAAACCATGCTTCATGATTTATTTTTATTATTTATATTTATTGGAGAACCAACAGCTTAATAACTTGAGATTAAAAAACAACAAATTAGATTTAGAGAGCCAATTATTCTCTCTCTCTTGGTAGCTGTAAATACATTTCCTTATTATTCAGCTATTCTTCAGCCATGGTCTGCCATGGCTGACCAAAGTATTTATTTAGATTCTATTATGGCCAACCTGTACATACATTATTTTCATAGCTTAGGTCAGCAGTAGCTATTAGGTCGAGTACATGAACCCTGTAAGACGCTGCAAGTAAATTCAATGCTTATTAAAATTATTTTGCAACTAATGGTGAATACTTGTTTTCAGATAACATGCAATACAATATCAATGCTGTCACTGGCAACAATACCAACCTTATCGGTAGCTTCTACACAGCACATGTCTATTGATTATCCATACACAAGAACTGTTGCCGCTGTCAAGCAAGAACAACCTGTTGTGAAAACAGAAGAAACAGCTGAAACTGAAGAAACAGTCTTTGAGGAGTTACAGGTGAAGCCTGATGAAGATACTGATGTTATTGACAGTTTACATGAATATGACGAAAACGTAAATGAGGTGGAGAATAAGCAAACTAGCATTCAATTGTGTTTCTATTGTGATGTATGCAACACACAATTCCACTCTAAATATGACTTGAAAAAACATCTAAAAACACACACTAAAAAAATAATATATTCTTGCAACAAATGTGATAAAACCTTTTCTTATAAAAGCTCATTGACCACACACATGAGAGTACACACTGGATTAAAGCCATATGCATGCAGTAATTGTACTAGAGCCTTCACTAATAAAAGTGATTTGACAAAACACATGCGTATACACACTGGAGAAAAGCCATATGCATGCAGTAATTGTACTAGAGCCTTCGCTGTAAAAAGTACTTTGATAAGTCACATGCGGCTACACACTGGAGAAAAGCCATATGCATGCAGTATATGTACAAGAGCCTTCACTCAAAAAAGTGATTTGACAAAACACATGCGTATACACACTGGAGGAAAGCCATATGCATGCAGTAATTGTACTAGAGCCTTCACTAAAAAAAGTGATTTTACCACACACATGAGAGTACACACTGGATTAAGGCCATATGCATGCAGTAAATGTACTAAAGCCTATGCTCAAAAAAGTTCTTTGATAAGTCACATGCATGTACACACTGGAGAAAAGCCATATGCATGCAGTAGATGTACAAGCGCCTTCACTCGAAAAAGTCATTTGATACGCCATATGGGAGTACACACTGGAGGAAAGCCATATGCATGCAGTAATTGTACTAAAGCCTTCACTAAAAAAAGTGATTTGACAAAACACATGCGTATACACACTGGAGAAAAGCCATATGCATGCAGTAATTGTACTAGAGCCTTCACTAAAAAAAGTATATTGGCAAAACACATGCATATACACACTGGAGAAAAGCCATACTCATGTAGTCGATGTTATAAAGCCTACACTGTAAAATGTAATTTGGTAATTCACATGCGAGTACACACTGGAGAAAAGCCATACTCATGTGGTAAATGTGATAAAGCATTTTCTGGTAAATATAATTTGGCAAGACACATGAGAGTGCACGCTGGGGTAAAGCCCTATACATGTAATGAATGTCATAAATCATTTACTCAAAAAATACATTTGGTTAGACACAACATGTCTATCCATACTGGAGAAAAATTATATTCATGTAGTAAATGTGATAAAGCATACATTAAAAAAATTGAATTGATAAAGCACATACAAGTACATCATATAGAAAAGCCATAGTCATGCAGTAGATTGGATTTGAACAACTGGCTTTATTATGTTAATTACTGCCCGTGGCTCATTTGAACCCAGTTTATGCTGTTGTCAACGCTCTTGCAACTTGCAAGGTAAATTATATCTTCTTCCTGCCCTTATCCCACTGTATGTGAGATCGGAGCTGTCATAACTGTATTCACTCCTTTCTTATCCATGTCTCTTTCACACAATTCATTCATCTTTTCTTTGGACCACCATATCCATCCACATTCATACTTCTCGCTCTCCTGGTCATATGAATTTCATGACATGTCCATAATGTTACTGTTACAAAAAAATGATTTTTCTTTTTTTTCACCACAACTTTCTCCTAAATCTCTAAACAATGTGACATGTTGATGAGCCATATTCCCATAGTTGTTACTGTTATGCCCTTCGCACATGGAGCTACTCAAAAAGAACTAGTCACAAACTTAAATTTCCAAAGAGTTGCCTGAGCGTCACAGGCCATACATGTTCTATGGAGGTTCGCACACGACGCGACTAGTTACTAACTGGTCAGTAACGCGTTAGCAACCGATCACGCGCGACGCGTCGTACCGGTCTCCATGCTGCTGGTTTCCCGAGTTTCTTTGTTTTTTGTTATACAAATGAACGAGCAAACATTAAATATTCAATTTGTGTGACAGAAGTGACTGAAACCTTACAACTTGAGTAGCGTCGTGTGCGAGATCTAATTTGTAACTGGTTTGTAATCGTAATTACTGATTAGTTCAGCCATTTTTGAGTAGCTCCATGTGCGAAGGGCCTAAGCGATAAATTGAAACATAAACAAATATTATTTACTAATGCAATTTAATGCAAAAAAACACAGTACGTTATACGAAACAAAAACAACACAGAATAGAACAGAAAATATACAAAAAAACTGGCTAAGTGCGAGTTGGACTCGCGCACGAAGGGTTCCGTACAGGGCGTCGATTCCAGCCAGCAACAGAAATCACAGAACACAAGCGATCGTGTAAATCGATGTAAGTTGTCAATTTTTGTTAGAAAAATTTGAAAATGGAACGCAGTTTTAGCGATCACTCAATCGAGCCGAGTTGCTGGAATCGACGCACTGACTATATGTATTTATTTTGATTTAGGATCCGATGGCACCACTGTGCCATCACTTTTGATCTTATCATAGACTAAATCAAATTCCAAAAATTTGTACCTCTAAAAGTAAGGTAAAATCTGTAATACCACCCAAAATTCAGTATAAATACAGATAAATCTGTATAATTGGCAACACAGTCGTATAGAGTATGTCCGGTTCAAGTATGTACACGGTATTGAGTTACAATCCTCCATCATTTTATCTGTGGTCAAGATGAACTTACATTCTCACTTTTGACATTAGAAATAAGCCTCATAGAGCAGTTTTAAGAACAGAATGATTTCTTTTAACAAGAGATATTTTTGCATTGCTATCCGTGAGTTTTGTGGTGGTTGGTTATCTTAAGATGAGTTAAAATTAAAATAACTTTTATTCATTATATCCGCCATTTTTATTCACCACTGAGTGTTACCTACCAAAATTTAGAGTTTTCACATACCTACGACATTTTTACAATTCTATTTATTCAAGGTGACGATTGGCCACAAGGGTCTCTGAAAGATGAGTGCCACAATCTTCAAAGCTTGTGGATTATTTGTAATAAGAAGAAATAATATGAAATTAACAGCCTTACTTACAAGAAAATTTTAAAACTTTGCTTAGACGTTGTTTAGCGAAAACACTGTCAAGTCGCTAAGTAACGTTTAACTTTTCTTTACCTACAAGCCTTGCTTAAGGCTTCGTTCACACGGCATTGTCCTGCACGTTTTTTTCGTATTCGTTTTTTTAACGGACAATCATCCGGGTCTTCACACGGTAAATTATCATTCGTGTAAAAGACGAATAGCCGCAGTCTTCACACAGTTGTCACAGCGAGTAGACGTCACTCACGTCGTCAAAGTTCATTCGATTTGCTTGACAAGTCCGTTGAGTATGCGTTTAAACGTATAAGCGGTACACGTTTTTTTGCAGTACAATCGACGTGTGAATGGATATATTATGTACGTTGTATGGTCACTATTTATACGTTAAGACGTATACTGCAAAAAAACGTGCAGGACAATGCCGTGTGAACGAAGTCTAAGTGTGTATCAGCTAAAAAACGAGCATAGAGTTTGAATATGTCAGGGATCTCCACCGATCCCTGCGGTCTACTAAATTAGTAACCAAAAAATCGAATAAAGTACTTGGAGAAAGTATTCAATCCACGAAGATAGTTGTCAAACAAAGATTTTTCATGTACTCTGTGGGTTTTTCAAACAAAGTGTCATAATTTCATTGTACAATATTATTTATTTGTTTTGAATTTTGATGAAAACTTTATTTTACTTCGCATAGCCGAACATTATGAACTGTTTGTAATGGAAAACAGAATGCGCTGGAGCTATTGGAGTGATCAGCAGAAGGTACCTATTTATCATTATTTTATGTACTTACCAGCACACTACCAAATATCTGAATGCAACTGATTATTATTTATAAGCCCTGTAATATGCTTGCATAACATCAATTATGCTTTTTAGAAAGTGCTCAGAACGGTCATAAGCCACATAGGAACAATTTACAGAACACAATGCCTACTGAGTTTTTTTATTACAGAACCTTCATCTGAATGCGGCTGCAAACAAACCCATGGACACCAGTTGTTCATGATCGCTGTAAGAGCAAGAAAAGAGGCAATCCATTTAGAACAACAAGTGCATGAAAATAAAATATCACTTATAAATTATGTATATGGTTGAAGGAGATGTTCGCCTTAAAATTAAATAAAAATTAAATAATTTTGTGTGTTTTATTCAGTCTCAAGTTTGTAAATAATCAGTGAGATTCAATATAAATGTTTCTTGCTCTTCGTGCCACATCACCATCTTCAATAATAGCATCATCGTCATCATTTTCTTCAACTTCTTGTTGTGCTATATATGTTGTCTTTCATTGAAGATAATTGCTAAACTAAGGAGCACTACACAACAGACGACAATTGTGGTTTCGATGGTAGTAAGTATATGAACCTCGCATCACCTCCAGCAATATTCGAAACCGTGTTGTTTCAAGACTCCGAAGCATGTTTCAACTACGTTACGTGTCCGTATATGCTGGTAGTTGTAATTTTGTTGTTGTGCGGTCGACTTCATTGGTAAACCTACTTCAGACAAATCCTGAAGTAAATTCAGGTGAGCTCTGGTGCTTGGTGCAAGCCCTTGGTGTTCTGCCCGTCTCCAGTCCTCCAAGACTATTTATTTCTTCAACGTCATGTTCATAATTTGGAAGGATATTTACGATATCATCAAAATCCATTTTGAATTTACTTCTATGTAGCTTTTTAATTCATGTAAACAACTTTTTACAATGGCATATCAAAACTTCAATTCGATCAGCTGGCATAAATAACACCCGCCATCTTGTCTCTTAGGCACCTCTCAAGTCTTTAAACCAGGTCGCTGCACTGTTTAGTTTTGACAGTTGCTTAGTCGCAAATTAACTTTAAAATTGGCTTGTAGGTAAGAATTTAGCTAAGCTTTTGCTTAAACGTCTCTTAACTCCTAAGAGTGGTTTAAAAATGGCTTGTAAGTAAGGCCGTAAAAGTATTGTTGATCAGAATTAATCATTTCATTTATTCATTTTCATAAAACACGATAGCAGTTGAGACGGTGCTGTGGTATTTGAGCTCCTTTTATAGGGCTCCTCGTCAAAGTATTTTTTTGTTACTAAATTCAAGCGAATTGAGTACTTCCTCCTCTTTTATTTGAAAACTGTTCAAAATATACCTACAAGCGTCTAAGCTACAAGCAAACAATAGTATATTATGTAACTAGTGAATAAAAGACGGATTTAAATCGAGGGTCAAAGGTTAATCACGAGCAAGTGAAGCTTTCTTTCAAGTGTTAGAATCCTACGCGAATGCGACGCGAGCGATTCATTGCCCTTTTCGATGCAAATTAATGAAAATTAAACCATTTTATTTAAGGGTTGCATGCTATACTTTATCCCATGACGAAAAAGAATTGTGACTCGGAACACCTTGATCTAGCTCTTTCTAGCCTGTACAGCTGCCCAACTGTCAACTTTTCAAAAACCAAGGTTCCACTGCACTGCACTGATAATACCAGGGAAGAGGGATTCTTGGAAGGAGCAAGGCGTTGCCGCTCTTACATATCTGTGTATTACACCAGTGATCTTATCTTTGTCTATCCCACGGAACGTAGCTACAATATGACTTGTTCTGCTGTGTATTGTTCTTCCAGAACAACAAAAGGAGGTCATCCCGGCAAACAAGTTTGCTTTTTTAATGAAAAAAGTCCCATCTCCGAATTGTACCGAATGTGGTACATTGGAAGATGTACAACATGTTTTGCTGGAGTGTGTTCGAAATGATAGATTTAGATTAGTTTGTTTTGGAAGAAGATGTATGAATGTTGGTATGATAAATAGCATCTTGGCTTGTCCCTTGTCGGATCAAGCCAAGATGTTATATAAATTGGCAGAGATTGGTTTAGCTAGACAATAATAAGTTTGTATAAATTTAGATTAAGTTAAGTTTAAATTGTTGTTTCATTATAGGGCAGTGTGGTCGCATAGCGACAAAGCCCCTTAGATAAATAAAAAAAAAAAAAGGAGGTGTAAAAGACCCGGAATAGTCATTTAATACGTAAGTCTTAGTCAATATATTTCACCTTTTTACATGCTAAAAGAATGTTTAGAATACCAATTTGGCTGATAATATTTTAGTTTCCGTTTTTTATGCATATAACTAAATGGTTTGAATGAGTTTACTGCGGGATAAATGTTTGTAAGATCTGCAAATATTTGTTGCAGGTCACTAGGGATCCTAGTGTAATTCTACTGGGGGATCATGACTACTAAGTGACTGTTGGGTGTAATGTTGTTGAGTCCTATAATGTGAAACATCTTTCGTTTCATTTTTTTTGTACACAATATTTTTTAAATGCTGAACGCGCATTTCTTTTCATAAGTAAAAAAAACCGCGCACAGTCAAATTGGCGGTAATGAAAATCTGATACCTACCTACCTACTCTGCGCTGTGGATGTTATGTTCTCCTAGGTATATCACAATTTTATTTTGTTTAATAAATGATTAGTAGATACCTACTTATTCGTTGGGTACTGAATAAGATTTAAAACTCGATTGAGACATAGCTGAAGAAGGAGTCCCAAAATGCCCCAAAACAGTGCGAGCAGTGAGAATTTTAAGTTTAAACCGTTTCAAAAAGTTTCATACCGTGAAAATCCCTCATTGTGTATTGAATTATATGTATTATTGTAATTTAGTTGAACAAATTAAAGAGTTTATATACAATTTTATGACGCCTCTTTTATTGATTTCGGTATTATTCATCGATAGGCTAGTTAATGTCGTTACTTCTCTAGTCACTCACACTATAACATACTCAGGCTTAGGGTCGGTTGTGATAGTAAATCCATGGATAATACCCTATTTACCATACACAAAAAGAACTCAGCACTCTTGGCAGAAAGACTAAGTCTCCAAGCCCGCACAAAATAAATAAAAAACCTTACCAATTAATAATTTGTTGAAAAAAGTTTTTGAATGTTTGTTGCGAAATAGGGCACCTAAAATTTAGCGGCGCTCATAAATTTACGCAATATTCACCACGGCCTAGCAAACATTTAGCAAACATTTTTTTTACGGAAGTCAAATCTTCTCGTACCTTGGCTTCTACCGGATGCAATTAGGTAAAAAAATAAAAAATGGGTGGTTCGACAGGGATAGGGTGATGATGATGTTAGATTTCGTGACGTGAAGATATTTTCGAATTACAGATACGCTAGCAGTTACTATGATGACACGGTAACGTCACAGAATAGATAATAGTTAGTATCAAGCATCTTACGGCGTTTTTCGTGACTGTACTATACATACCTATTATAGATTTTATGAACTAGCGGCCGCCCGCGGCAGGCTTTGCCCGCTTAGTAGTGGTCATTGCTAACATCCATCCTGTGGAATGTTTGTTTTATTTACCTACATGATTTTGTAGATCTACTGCATTTGTAGTAGTAGAGCTCCTTGTGAAGGGCTCGTCCGGGGAAGTACTACCACCATGCCTGTTTCTGCCGTGAAGCAGCATCTCTGTGTTTCGGTTTGAAGGGCATGGGTGCCGGTGTAATTACTGGCACGTGAGGCGAAACATCTGTAAGCCTCAAGTTGATGGACCCAGGGCAGTGCATCGTAGGGCACGTTCCAGATGTGCGTGACCTACGAGGCAATGCTTTGTTATAGGCGATGGTTACCGCTTAATATCAGGTGGGCCATATGCTTGTTCCATCAACTAGTAGTTTATGAAAAAAAAAAAAAAATTTAGTTAGGTATTATGAATAAGGTAGGTAAGGCACTGAGGGCTGGTTTCCGCAAGGCTTCTAGTTGGCCCTTTTTGCGTGGCGCTTGACACCAACGTGTTGCTCGAACTGTCACGCCGGTTTCCTCACGATGTTTTACTGGCATAGTGCACACACATTTTTCTACAGAAAAACTACTTTACACGACTGGATTTGAACCCACGACCTTAGGCGGATCGGACGGCGGGTCCGCTACGTCTAGACCACCAGTGCTCTCTGCCAACGAGCTTACCTTATGGTGGATTCAGAGGAGCTGGTAATCATTATAATCATATATGTAGGTAGGCGTTCTGTGGGAAAATGGGACTTCTCTGCAAATAGGTAGGTATGTACTTATAGGTAACTTATCATCATCATTATTATTATTATTAAAAGCCTGTTGTGTCCCACTGCAGGGCAAAGGCCTCCCTTCCTTCTCTCCATTCATCTCTTGTTTGGGCTACTGTGGATCATCATCATCATTATAAATTGTACAGATTTGTATTTTTGTAACGAATAAACTCAAAAACTACTGGACTGATAAACTTCTTTTGCCACTATAATGCTGAATTATCCCCAAATAACATAGTTACATTATACCTAGTTTGAGCAAATTAAACCTACAGGAAATGAGTCTCTTTCACCAATAACTCTGCATTTGCAGTTCAGTAACTACTGAGTAGTTCGACAGGTGGTACAAAACAAAGGAAATGAAATATATTTATTTGCAAGAAGTATGGTACAACTATAAGATCATAGGGTATGTAAAAAAGCGGCTCACATACTTTGTCGGAGAACAATATACAAAATTCAAACAAAAAGTAGAAAATATAAGTTTAATTAAAATGAATCAGTGTGTCAGAATAATAACAATAATCAGTTCAGAATAATAATTCTTAAAGAAAATAATTTATATGAAATCTTTAACGCTATGAAAACATTGAAGATATCATTAGTAGGTACCTAGTTACTTCATCACACACATCTACCTAATTATACTTCATTCACAATCTGACTTCACACACTTTTGGCAGGGTTTTAAACACACATCACAAACCCACTTAAGTCTGGTCTACCACTTTCTAGCGCTAAGTTTGACACACATCTTCAGCCCACTGAAGATTAAAGCCCACGAGGTGTCTGGCATGTGGCAGAAGTGTCCAGCCCTGAAGAATTAAAAGTTCTTCTCATTAGTGATGACTGCCCAGTTCTATTGCGTAGGAGTTGGTTCCCAACGCTGCTGGAGGCATTGGAGTCGTCTGTGCTGTAGGAAATAGTAAATACTCTTCAGATGATAATAATAAGACAGATCATTAATTACCGATGCTGTTGCAGCCATCGCATTTCTGTCCTATTTATTATTCCGGTGGATTTTATTTCGTAAATAGTAGCTTGCATCTCGAAATAGCCTAGCAAGAATTATAGAACAGTAGCAAGCAGAAGCAAGCATGACATTGACCTCTTGACATTTGACAGTTGAGATGTCAGTTTTGACAGTTGAAATATAAGATTTACGCACACAAATGTAGATATACATACGTATACGCACACATACTCCATAGAAATCTGCTTCTTCTTTTTTCGTGAAAATAAGATCGGCCAAAATTTAGGTCAGCCCATGCCCATGCCATGATCCTCAGGCTGTGTCCATCGTCAGCCACCATCATTCAAGTTCGCCCTCAGGTTTTACCAGTGCTTGTTTTCCTCCCTTAGGCAAACACGATGGCTTTGGATAGTTCAGTGTGCAGAGTTTGTTTAGCTGGGAATATCAGGATGCTGCATATTAACAACATGCACCTCCTGAAGATATTCGAGAAACTCACAAACCTCAAGGTATGATTATCAAGCAAGACTGGTCTAACATCTCTGTTGGTAGATAGTAGATAGGAAACGCTCCTTCTACTCTGTAGCTCGAAGTCCTATTTAGTGACAAAATATCCAGTGAAACGTCCAGTGCCTTCATGCCTGGACCAGTGCGCATGCCTAGAAAAACAAAGTAGACTTAATTCTAACATATAAATATATATAAAGGTTCATTATATTTCAGCTTAATAACTCAATATCAGATGCAGGGATGCCCAGCACAGTATGTTATATCTGTCACCGACATCTGCAGAAATGCCACCTGTTCTCCGACATGGCTCACAGATCTGACAAAGCCATGCGTGATATGTTGCACAATGGCATTGAGGTAAGATTTGCATTTAACTACTTATTAAAACGATGAGATAAGGTAACTGACATTATGTATGTCAGATATATATAATGCTGAAACCATGCTTCATGATTTATTTTATTTATTTATATTTATTGGAGAACCAACAGCTTTATAACTTAAGACTTATAAAACAATGAATTAGATTTAGAGAGCCAATTATTGGCTCTCTAGATCTAATTCGGTAGCTGTAAATACATTTCCTTATTATTCAGCTATTCTTCAGCCATGGCAGAGGCCAAAGTATTTATTTAGATTATATTATGGCCAACCTGTACATGCATTATTTTCATAGCTTTTTTTACTTTCATTAGGTCAGCAGTAGCTATTAGGTCGAGAACATGAACCTTGTAAGACGCTGCAAGTAAATTCACTGGTTATTAATATTATTTTGCGACAAATGCTGAATACTTGTTTTCAGATAACATGCAATACAATATCAATTCTGTCACTGGCAACAATACCAACCTTATCGGTAGCTTCTACACAGCACATGTCTATTGATTATCCATACACAAGAACTGCTGCCG
Organism: Thera britannica; assembly: GCA_939531255.2. Taxonomy (NCBI): domain Eukaryota; kingdom Metazoa; phylum Arthropoda; class Insecta; order Lepidoptera; family Geometridae; genus Thera; species Thera britannica. The sequence continues at coordinate 6,105,929 of OW618052.2, forward strand.
CTGTCAAGGAAGAACAACTTGTTGTGAAAACAGAAGAAACAGCTGAAACTGAAGAAACAGTCTTTGAGGAGTTACAGGTGAAGCCTGATGAAGATGCTGGTGCTATTGACAGCTTACATGAATATGACGAAAACGTAATTGAGGTGGAGAATAGGCAAACTAGCATTCAATTGTGTTTCTATTGTGATGTATGCAACACACAATTCCACTCTAAATATCATTTGAAAAAACATTTAAAAGCACACACTAGAAAAATGATATATTCTTGCAACAAATGTGATAAAACCTTTTCTTCTAAAAGTTACTTGACGGAACACACGCGAGTACACACTGGAGAAAAGTCATACTCATGTAGTAGATGTAATAGAGCCTTCGCTGTAAAAAGTAATTTGACAAAACACATGCGAGTACACACTAGAGAAAAGCCATACTCATGTAGTAAATGTGAAAAAGCATTTGCTGATATATGTAATTTGACAAAACACATGCGAATACACACTGGAGAAAAGCCATACTCATGTAGTAAATGTGAAAAAGCATTTGCTAATAAACGTAATTTGACAAGGCACATGCGAGTACACACTGGAGAAAAGCCATACTCATGTAGTCAATGTAATAGAGCCTTCACTGAGAAACATCATTTGATAAGACACATGCAAGTACATACTGGAGAAAAGCCATATGCATGCAGTTGATGTAATAAAGCTTACTCTGATAAACATGATTTGACAATACACATGCGAGTACACAACACACTCAAGAAAAACCATAGGTACTCATGTAGTAAATGTGAAAAAGTATTTGCTAATAAACGTAATTTGGCAAGTCACATAAGAATGCACACTAGAGAAAAGCCATTCTCATGTAGTCAATGTAATTTATCCTTCACCAATAAAGGAAATTTGACAAGACATAATTGTTAGTGCATACTGAAAAAGGGAGCAATAATGTACATCACGATATTATACGCCACGTTATTACAATGCCAGCTAAGCCCTATGTATCTACACTGTAGCAATTCAATCATCGATTTTTATTTTGGGATGTACTGCACGTTTCCATAAAAACGGATCCGACTAGGATTGGTTAGGTCCTCAGACAATCTAGGTTAAATTGTCTAAGGTTAGGTCACGTTATAATGTAGAAAATGCGCACAAGGCGAGCGAGCAGAGCGAACGTGCGGCAGCGGCAGCGGCCGCCGCAGTGCTAGAAAATGTTTTTTACAATAAAATCAAAGGCGTTATCCTCTTCAGAGCAAGTATCCAGTGCTCTGAAGAGCATAGGCATTTTTGAGTCCATAATTTAAAGGTTACAAACATTTTATCGAATTAAATAAAATTGACATGAAATCCGGTTTAGTTGAAAATACTTTTCTTTCAAAATTAAGTGAGTACTCTAGCAAGTTTCATACCATTTCGGAATCCTGACTAATAGCGCCATCTTTTATAGTAACTGGCCAAATACTCCAGTCATTTGGTATTTTTACTTGGAAAGTTTTCCGGGAGTTTTGAAAATTGGTAATTTTATAGATTTTGATAATTATGCTCTTTCCAAATTTCAACTTTGCCACCTCGTATGTTTGCCGCTCGCGCCGCCATATTGAAAAAAGCAGCCAAGTGCGAGTCGGACTCGCCCATGAAGGGTTCCGTAGCATCAATTAACATAATATAAAGGTTTTTGTAGTTCGTCGAAAGGTAAATTGCGGTTTACGATTTATGACGTATAAAAAAAAACTACTGACTAGATCTCGTTCAAACCAAATATCGTTGGAAGTTTGCATAGTAATGTACACCATATATTTTTTTTGGATTTATCATTCTCTTATTTTAGAAGTTAGAGGGGGGGGGACCAACTTTTTTCCACTTTGGAAGTGTCTCTCGCGCAAACTATTCAGTTTAGAAAAAAACGATATTAGAAACCTCAACATCATTTTTGAAGACCTATCCATAGATACCCCACACGTATGGCTTAGATGAAAAAAAAATATAGCTAGCTCTTATGATTTCGGAGAAAAATGGCTGTGACACGGCCGGACAGACAGACAGACAGACATGACGAATCTATAAGGGTTCCGTTTTTGCCATTTGGCTACGGAACCCTAAAAATGGCGCCCAAAATCAGTCCTTTCCGGCGCATTTTACAGGAAAAACATATCCATACAAAATAAAAGTAGAGAAAATTTCCTTAAATTTATGTTCTAATCTTTTTTCCCCTAAAATGAATAGTTTCGGCGTAGGAGCGCCGTAAAGTGTAATGACGAAAAGTTTCCAATCCTTTTTCGGGCGGCAAACATACGAGATGGCAAAGTTTAAATTTGGAAAGAGCATATCAAAATCTTTAAAATTGCCAATTTTCAAAACTCCCGGAAAACTTTCCAGGTAACCTCTATTTTTTCGACCAAATGACTGGAGTAAAAACAGAGTAGTAAATTTTTTTTTCGGTACAGTCGCATAAAGTTGGATGATGTAATTATTGTTAATTAAATATTGGCCAAAAATCCTACATTTTATTTAAAACTGAGGCATTTAAGATATAATTTTGAATTGTATTTTCCAGAAGGGTTATTCATGGTTAACTCTTTACAGAGAAAAGTTTCACGAAAAGTTAATATTTGTAGTCACAGAAGGGCAAGTTCCAGTGCATTTACAACATTTCGTCTACCAGATGTTGTTATCGTGGGACCACGTGTCTCTCTTTTTATAATGCTTTTATTAGCTTCACCTGTATGTATGTTTGTAAGCTTGTAAGCTTGTAAGTTTGTATGTAACCGACTCCTTTGAGCTCGATTTTGTCCTACTTGGAACGATCAGATTTGATTCAAACTTTGCACACCTGTCAAAGGTCGATGACAATGCAATAATATGTTTTTTTTTTTTTTGAAAAAAAAAAAACCTACTTTGAACTATCAGATTTGATTCAAACTTTGCACGCACCTATCAAAGGTCGATGACAATGCATTAATATGAAAAAAAAAATGAAAAAAAAAAAAAAAACTAAAAAGTGAAAAATAAATTATAGTTTAAAAAACTAAAAAAAAACGCTTTTATAACTAATTGAACTAAAAAGTTAAAAATAAAACTGTAATAATCAATTAAAAAATTTATATTATTGTACAAAAAGCGTGGGGTGCTTTTTATAATAACTTTTTTATACGTCATAAATCGTAAACCGCAATTTACCTTTCGACGACCTACAAGAACTTATATTATGTTACTTGTTGCTACGGAACCCTTCATGGGCGAGTCCGACTCGCACTTGCTGCTTTTTTTTAAATACCTACTCCTTTTTCGAAAGGTACATGATAATATTTTTATGATAATTATCCCATCGATTGATTCATATAGGTACTATTTCTAAGATCTGACAGTGTTAAATTATTTACGACTATGCTTTATAAGCATGTTGTAGGTAAACATCTGAATACTATTAATCAGGTTATTTGGTTTCCTTTAGGTAGGTAGTATCATCTAGTAATGTAATGTGCTTGTGTTATATTGTTAGGTAGGTAGGTACCTATATTTTAACCGTGGTTTGTTTTAATAATAACCTTCTTGTAACCCAGCTTCAGAAAGTCTTTTTATACAACAGAATGAGTTTTCTTGATTAGCAGACGTGCCTAGCTAGTTTTTTTTTTGTAAATACAAGCGACATCCTAGATAAAATAAAATATATCGTTTAAACTAAGTCTTTTAATTTAGGAATTATCTTACAGCATTGTTGGTAGCAGTTGAGAGACGGCGCTGCAGTAGTAGAGCTCTTTGTGAAGGGCTCTTCCGGGACAACCGGGTCTGTAGCTAGCCGTTATGCCGGCGGGCATTGCTTTGACCATTTTTTCTTTCACACAAATTGCTCTCGTTAGAAGACTATCCAAGTGATCCGTCGGCATAACTGTGCAAGTGCCATCTAGTGGTCAACCAAAGAGTGGCTTGGACCAAGCTTGGATATATCTGGATATTAAATTTATGTTCTACGTTGAGCGACAACGCATGCTATGGTTCAGTAGGACCTCTTTTACACTTACGGCCTTACTTATAAAAATATGCCAAAAGATAAACAGTGCTTGAACTATTGCCATCTCTTACCACTGGGTATTGACAAACAGTGACCGGGCTAACTTTATGCAATGATTAAATTTAAATTGCATTTATAAGTATGGCGACGATAATATGATAATATAATATGTTTATAAGAATAGATAATAATAATGTTATAGTGTATATTAAATATGTAGGGGAATCCCTACAGCTGTTAGACTTTAAAATGGTCTAAGCTTTTACAAGGTCTAAGTAGGCAAGCGAAGTTATATTTGCTAAAGATATCCTTCATGTAGCTTTTCAAAAAGACAGGGTCAGGATCTAGCAATTTTTTTTCTCAATCCGTTTGTACTTGCGTAGCCTTTTTAGGGTTCCGTAGCCAAATGGCAAAAACGGAACCCTTATAGATTCGTCATGTCTGTCTGTCTGTCCGTCCGTATGTCACAGCCATTTTTCACCGAAACTATAAGAGCAAGACTGATGCTTGGAACTGAAACATAACTGTTTTTTTTTTCATCAAGCCCATACGCTTGGGGTATTTATGAATAGGTCTTCTAAATTGATGTTGTGGTTTCTAATATCTAACGTTTTTTTTTAACTGAATAGTTTGCGCGAGAGACACTTCCAAAGTGGTAATGTGTGTTCCTCCCCCCCCCCCCTCTAACTTCTTTATTAGGAGAATGATAAAACCGAGAAAAATAATATTACATTTACTATGCAAACTTCCAACGATATTTGGTTTGAACGAGATCTAGTGAGTAGTTTTTTTTATACGTCATAAACTGTCATAAATCGTAAACGGGAGGCGATAATGTACATCATGTTAGGGCGCGTTCACATATAATGTCCGTTTTTACAGGATCCTTTTTAACGGATCCGTCGCTACTGGAGATAGTATTCACACAGCATTTACAGGATCTTTTTTAACGGATCCGTCGCTACTGGAGATAGTATTCACACAGCATTTACAGGATCTTTTTTAACGGATCCGTCGCTACTGGAGTTGTGTTGTATTGGTACTATCGTCGCCTGCGTTTGAGGAAGCCCCGGCGTTATTGGATACATCCATTAAATGGCCGCAAATGGCGGCTGTGTGCAGCACCCCACACCCCGCGCACCCCCGCGTGCCAAGCCTCGCGCGGTTTCGATCCGATAAACGGATCAGTATACTGGATCCGGAATACTGTATTATGGTGTGAACTGGAACTGGCTCATACAACTACATACGCTAAAAACACATACGTTTAAACGGACCTGTAAAACGGATTGTTGATTATTTTAGCGGATCGATATTTTTTACTGGATCCGGAATACTGTATTCTGTGTGAACTCGCTCATACAACTACATACGCCAATAATACATACGTTTAAACGGACCTGTAAAACGGACGTTATATGTGAACGCGCCCTTATTGTACACTCTGTTATTACGATGCCAGTTAAGCCACATGCACACTGGAGCAATTCAAACATGATCATTTGCTTTTTTGTTCTGGCACAGGATACTTAAACCTTGTCCTTGATACTTTATAGGGCTGATCCGACTTGGATAGGTTAGGTTATGTTAGAACATAAAAATTACACACAAGGCGAGCGAACAGAGCGAGCGTGCCGCGGCAGCGGCCGCCGCAGTGCCAGAGAATATTTTTTTCCCAATAACCTCAAAGGGGCTGCCTGTTTAGTAGGTACTTCATCACTAGGGAATGCAATCTCGTACGAGATTTCCGCCTAGCGAGATCTCGCGAGACTCAAAACCCAGTCTCGCGAGATCTCGCAAATTACGGGATCTCGCGAGATTGGGAGAATCGCAATTAAAACATATGCAAATGCTTGTTTTAAGAACTAGTAATTGACATGATATGTAATTTAATAGAAACTGCGTTGCTTATTTATTAAAATAATGTAAGTTTTATTTAAAAAATCAACAGAGTACTTATTATTTTGTCTCTAACTCTAATAACACTTGTTTATGTCTATAATTATTATACCTACTGTAGCTAATCAGTTCAAATTCTTACAATATTGGTAACAAAACAATAATTATCTATATTTAGTCTTTTGTAAATTATTACTTTAATTTCAATAATTAATAGTAATAGAAACATTGTAAATAAATACAACAAAACAAAAACTTAAATAAATGTTGTGAGATCGTATTAATCAAATAAAAGAAGTTTAAAGTAGAAGTCAGATAAAGTTATCAAGGTACGGAAAGGCAAGTTAGTTTGTCTGAAAATGGCTTCTCAAAAAACACATCATGTCGAGAGTATCATCTGACAGACGACTTCTGATTTTCCATGCCAAATACCCTGCTGCTGAAAAAGCTCGTTCTGCCTCAACACTTGTGGGAACCACAGTTGCAGTTATGCACGAAGTTGAAAAGTTCCCCTCTTACTCCACCAGCTTCGTACAAATTCATTTCTTTTTTTGTTAAAATTTCTAAAGAATTTGTTGTAGAATTTGTTGAGCGAGCAGTGTGCTGTTTCAGTGCTTTCAGCGATTTTAGCAGCTTTTCATGAAGTGTGATATTTTTTTCCGCGGAGACGGCAGAAAGAAGCATTGTAGTGTCTTCAATATCGAAGCATTCATCGTCCTCTTGTGCAACCGGTGCAACAACATCGACATTCTGCGTCTGTGATGAATTAAATACACGTCGTCACGCTGCATTTGTCGATCTCGTTATCTCGCGAGATCTCGTACGAAATTTGACGAGATACAATCTCGTAAAATATGGCCGGGATCTCGCGAGATCGGGATCTCGGCGAGACGAGATTGCATTCCCTATTCATCACTATATAAATAATAAATAAATAAATATTGTGGACAATTCACACAACACTATCTAGCCCCAAATTAAGCAGAGCTTGTGTTATGGGAACCAGATAGCTGATTTATTATATCCTGAACGCTCAATAAAAGCTTTATATTGAGAAGGCGAGTTCCGTTTCCTGTCGAATTTCTACCAGTTTTCATACTTTTATACAGCCAACATCCGGTCAAGTGGTGCCACCTGGCGGCCGCGCGTAATTTTACTTCGTTAAAAATGCAGCGCCATATTGAACTCATTGGCGTTTTGTTTTCCGTCGAAGCAACATGTGTCCAGCAGCTAGCTCTGCGACGACCATGGTTGCTAACAATATTTTAAAATCTTTGTTCTTACAAAAGTGAACAAATAATTAATTTTATAGTGAAGTGTTCTTCTTTGAGCAGTGCAAGGAGGGAAAACCGTGAGTACCCTCATAATAATAAAAAATGAACGTGATTTTTTAACGATTTTTTCGTTCGGATCACGTTCTTATAGTTTTAAAAATCCAGTTTATTTATATACCTAGTTAAGTTTCATTTTCAGTAGTACATTTTATTGTGCACTTACGCTGTGATTGGTATACGTGCCGTTCTTTGAGGCAAAAGCCGGAACCGCTGCCATAGCTATAAAATGAACAAATGGGCATGGCGTCGTTTAAACGTATTTTCAGAATTGTTTTCCAAACAATTTGCTAATATTTATTTTACATAGTAGTTCTGCCTTCTGTGTGATCGTGGGTTCGATCCCCACCGAAATACGTGTGATGAACATGGGTCTTTGTTCTGAGGTTACAATGTTTTTTGCGATGAGGTTAAATCAAAATCGTAGAAGGAATAGTTATTTATTAAACCCTTATTCATTCATTGCTTCATGTTGACTGCTATCTTGATATCCAGTGCATTTTGCTTAAAGTCTTATACCCTAACATACTCCAGGTTTCATAGACTTGGAAACAAACAAAGAGGGGTAAAACGTATGATACCTGACGTCATCGGGCCATACCTACCTATACGGTTAAGCTTACTGCATTGTAAAAATAATATTAAATTTTATTTTGTTTTGATAAAAATTATGCCTACCTTCCCAAAGCAGAAATAATACTTGTTATATTCTCTCTTGGGTTTATCATACGAATTTAACGTTTACTTCTAGAAAAAACCTAAGAAACTTCTCTCTTAATACCCACTTTATTATTTTATAACTATGTTCATCACACCATCGCTTTCAATCAGTTTACTGGTCACCGACTCGAAGGTTTATCATAAAGTTTTCAAGTAAAAAGGCATACTTTATTAGCAGCAAAGTATTTTTGGTCTTGAGAACCTATACCAGCCACCCCTCGCGGGGGTAAGGCGTTTGTAAACTAGATGCGTTCTATGGAATGGAATTCTATAGACTTCCAGTGAAACTGGCCTATTCCTTTTAAGTCTGAAAAGAGAAACTCAATCAACCTAACAACCGCCCCTCGCGGGGTTAGGCGTTTGTAAACTGTGTTCTATCGAGTTGAACTCTCTAAAAATCCAGTGAAACTGTCTCGCTAAATCGAATGGATTCTCGCAAGAGAACCTCGATCAACTTAACAGCCGCCCCTCGCGGGGGTTAGGCGTAAAGCAAAACTGTGTTCCATCGCGTGGATTTCTTTGAAAGGTAAGTAAATTTAGTCTCTGAAATGTAGTGGTTCTCACAAGAGAAAATCAATCTTACAACTGCCTCTCGCGGGGGTTAAGTGTTTTAACTGTGTTCCATCATACAGATTTGATACAATTTTAGTAAACCTGCCCTCTCAAATTATGTGTCTGTATCAAGTACAGCCTCGCGGGGTGGTTTTAGCCGCATTTAAACTCGCACAGGGGTCAACCCCCGAATGTGCAATATACTCGTACGAACTGTGTTTTTACAATGAGAAAGGTAAGTAACGAGTCGCGACTCGAAAGTGAAGATTATAATGACCTCGAGAAGTTCAAAGATGGTATAAGGCTAGCTTAGGCATAAATATAAAATAAGAATAAATAAAACACTATCTAGCCCCAATTTAAGCAGAGCTTGTGCGATGGGAACCAGATAGCTGATATTATAATACATAGATACTTGAATAAAAGAAATAATACTCAAGGTAAGGAAAGCCAGTTACACACTTCCATCCATTAATGTGTTTTACATCAAAAGCCTAGTCTTGTTTGATCAAATGAAAAATGGCTTATAAATCCACTGAAATGCTTGTCATAGTGTAAGTAGACCCTTGTCTGCTTTTGGACCCAAACCTAAAAGTGCAACCCTTAAAGTGTGTTTGCCAAAGATAGGATTTTTTTTTTTTAATTTCCGAGTTAACCTATACCGAACCTAACTCTTACACTGTACTGTGTTTTTGCAAGTCGCACACAAAGGTCCGTTTCACATAACCTTCTTCAGACTAAGCATATATTTTTTGCTTAGTCTTGGATGGGACAAAACAAAGACATTCTTTGCGAACATTTAAAATTACGTAACTACCCGCTTAAAAGTTTCCGACTTTTAAACTTTGCCAGCCTTGTAGTTCATAATGGTGTTAAACTAATGTTTATACATTTATTAAAACTAGCTAAGACCTACCCTACCTGAGGACACCTTAAAACACATCGCTAAGTTAGGTACCTCTCGGATCATTTTTGTAATAGATGTGTTAAAAATCAGGGTTCAGGAGCATTTAAAATGAAATGAACGTTTTATAAAAAGCAATTTCATGCGATCATTTTTACGCATTGAGAAAAGATACCAAGGAGGACCTTGTTTTTCCTAGCAAGACGAGAGTGCCTTTTGACGTTTCAGTATTTGACAAAGTCTTACCAATTTGTACCTTATTTTGTACCTTGCCGTTTGGTTTTTGACACTAATAAACCGTTCATTAGTGGCGTGTAGTACACGCACAAAAAACAGGAGTTGGTATGTCGATGTGTTTACGTCATTACCACCCTCCTGAGTGGAGGCCAACCTATGCTACTATAATGCTTGTAAAGTAAGTGAGACCGCACACCAGCGCCACATGCTACATGCGTCGAACATTTACGTCGCCACAATCAATGCCGTACAATTCAGCTTGCTACAAATGTATTGTATATGCGCACATCGAAAGCACAGTTGTAGCGTGGCACCGTTTTATGAATGTCGACATCATCGTCTGACGACGACGATTTCTTGATGTGGCGCCACAAATAACGAACGTGTTCGATCTTGAATTCGTGTAGCGTGGACAAAGTCTCGCCACAAAGTGCGCCCGCTACAAATGTTTCCTCAGTGTGCGTGCTCACGTACAGACATATGGGGGCGTTAAATGTGTCGCGTTTCAAATGTGGCACCACAATTATCGCATTATACTATATTATAAGTGTATGCCTGGTGTGCGGCCTGCCTTAGGAACTTCGGTTTTTGACCTGTTTGTCTCTGAAATCGCACGTGCAGTCTTTAATCAAGAAAATATTTTTTTTGAGAGCCAATGACATGCGGTCTACCTGCAGTTATTTTAGTAAGGAACCGTCAAGGTTTACAACGCGGTCACTATACTATGAAACTACCCACACATGCTCGTGGATGTATCTACCACCCTAAGTACACACTCAAAGTTTGTATGCTATTGTTTCCTAGTGAAAAACTGTAGTTTGCCGAATTAATTTCTTTATATAAATAAATAGAATACGGACAAATACCGATGCTTAATAGGTACGTTGCATTGATAATTATTACCGTTGCTTGATAAAAATTTGCTTATGTAATAACGTGTGGTTTGTAACAATTTTTAGTGTAGGTAGCACTTAAAGCTACTTTTGGGGTCACAACTAATAATGATGACCACATATTCTATGTGATTTACACTTGATTGCGCTATCACATAAATCCATATTTCCTATGTTAGGAAACAAACACTGTCTTTGTGTTTTTTATGCTCGACTTTTTGTATTTTGTTCAATACAATACAACACTAATGCTAATTACGACGAATGTCCTCATGTAAGTGACCTAGTACTATGTATTTTTGAGAATAAACCAGAATCAGCATTAAGTTTGCCTGTGTACTGCTTTTATTGTCCAATAAATAATTTTCTTATCTTAACACTCATATAAAATAAATCCGTACTTCCTATGACGCAGACACTGACTTTTTGTCTTTCATGTTTTACTTATGGTATATTCTATCAATACGACACTATCGCATGAATCTGTACTTCCTACGTTATAACGCAGGCACTGTCTTGTCTGCTATGTTCTAAGTTCTGAATATTCTTGAGTCAATGATGATGGTTTAGACTTTAGACCAATCAGAGTTTCCGATGGGATGTTAGCAAAAGTAATTCACTAAGATACTGCTAGAATTAGTATAAGAATTAGCTTTATTATATACTGCTAATGATAGGTATAGGTACTGCTGATACATTGCTGGTACATTGCAGTAATATTCTTAGCTCATAAAGGTCCTTACAGGATAAGAATAATTATTTTATCCAAGCATAGTTAGAAACTGATTGCAGTTATTATTTATGCAATAATTATATAACAGTAATTATATACTACATATTATCAGTATTTACTGATCACAAATTCCTTGACATGAATTTATAATTAGGGTACATAGGTAACATAGCTGTTTAATCTTCTAAGTTAAATTAGTTCATAAAATACAACTAGAGGGCGTTAGTAAATTTGTAACGTTTCTAGAACGCGCTAACGTTGCGTTCTGCATTTTCAATGATGTCAAAGCCTGTGTTTTATGAATATAGCTACCTAGTTCAAGGGTTTATTGTTTCATTGCAAATCCCTCCCAGTACGGTTATAGGTACTCAAACATTGGTCCTTCGTAAGCCAGATAGGCAATTTTGAAAAGTACTACGACCAGCCTCTTTTTGTATAAGTGCCGCTGTACTCGCTGTGGATCGCAGCGGATAAAGTACGGTGAGGAGTGCGGTTGGTGAAACTATGCCACCGTATCTCTTAGAATATCATCAGCTTGGATCGCAGTGAAGTGAGTGGCAGTGACGTCACAGTGCAGAGCGCGGGATAACCATATTCCCGCTGCGTAGTTCAGTGCAGTACCGAGGAACGTGAGTGGCGGAAACCATTTCCCCACTTCCGAGATCGAGGGATACTTCCGGGCAGGAGTGCCCTGAAGTACCAGAAGAGGAGCGGACACCGCGGACGGGTGATACAGTACTAATCCCCCCCGCCCCCGCCCCCGCCCCGTGCATCAGCTGTGGAGTTGTCGCCGCGTCAAGAAGGAGATTGACGAGACGACAGGAGAACCGACTAGCGCCGTGAGTTGGAGTGCAGGCCGCACCCACGAAACAGAACATCATTATCGACCGACGGGACGGAGATCATCAGAGCAACCAGTATTGTGGATCGAGGTGATGTGTGTGGTGCAAAACTGTGAGTACTGTTTTATTAATTGGTGCTACAAAGAAAAGACATTTATTGAAGCGAAGTTGTTATTGAATGTTGTTAGTGACTTTATTCGTAAATTGTAAACTTTTGATAGTTTGTTGGGTTTCGGATCATTTTTAGAGGGTAGAAATAAAAACTTTGTGCAGATTTTTAAAGTTAAAATTAAATAGTAAATTCAAGTTCTTACGAAAATGGATGCATTGATTAATGTTCAAAACCATCTCAGCAAGTCAATTCAAAAGGCTTTAGCTAACTTTAAAAAATCTCCAAAGGAAAGAATAACGTCGTTTTATGTAGAAACAAAACTTGAGACTTTAGAAAAAGATTGGTTGCGTTTTAGAGAACAAAATTCGAAAATATATGAAACATGTAAGATAGAGGATGTTGAGGCGTCAACTTATGCTAAGAATGATGTTTACGAACAAACCGAAGAGAACTATGCCATATGTAAAGCGCACTTTAAAATAGTTCTTCAAAATCTAAGTCCGGCACCTGCAGCAATAGAAGCGAATAAGGTTCAAAGTAGTTCAGCTCGCTCAACTTCATTAGCAAAGTTGCCGAAAATATCGATTCCCATATTTTCAGGTAGGTATGACGAATGGACTACCTTCCGGGATCTGTTTGTGTCTTTAGTTCATTCAAATAGTTCACTCGATAATGTTCAAAAAATACATTACTTAAAAGCACACCTTTCTGGTGAGGCTGAGCAGTTGATACGGCATACACCGATCGCCGAAGATAATTATTTACGTTGCTGGGAACTTTTAGACAGCCGTTATAATAATAAAAGGTTTTTATCAAATTCAATTCTGAACAAATTGTTCAAGCAACCAGTAATCGGCCATGAGTCAGCATCGGCAATAAAAGATTTGTTAGATATTAGTACGGATTGTTTGAACGCTTTGCGTAGTCTTGGCGTGGATGTTAGCACCTGGGATATAATTGTCATTCATATAATTTGCCTTAAATTAGACCCCGAAACAAGAAAGCAATGGGAATTGATGGTATCTAGTCCAGACCAGAACAAGAATGACTTACCAACATTCAAACAGTTACAAATTTTTATGGAGAGTAGGTTCCGCGCACTTGAGTTCATAGAACCTGCGAAAAAGAGTTCAGTACCGCGTACAGGTGGTTCTAGTCAGCGAGCAGCACCTAGATCATTTCTAACAACTTCAGAGAGTACACCAAATTCTACCAATGTCATGCCTTGCGAGTATTGTTCTGAAAGTCATAAGCTTACATTTTGCAAACAGTTCATAGATCAGGACACAAATACTCGAAGAGAGTTCGTAGCTAAAAACAAAATGTGTTTTAACTGCCTAGGCGGCAATCACAACGTTTATAAATGCAGAAAGCCCACTACATGTCGCATTTGTCATAGACGACACCATACGTTGTTGCATATCTCAATGGGTTCAAATGATAAGCAAGAAGTTGCACCAAATGGCATCGTTGGAAAAGAAGTAAGTGCAGATGTTTCTCCATCACCAATAGTATCGTGTCTCTCAACCGGTCAAGTAGCCATTAAAAAGCAGGTTTTATTAGCCACTGCTCTAATAAAAGCCGAAGCGAAGTCTGGTGAATACCAAACGGTACGAGCACTATTAGATCAAGGATCGCAAGCGTGCTTTATCACTGAAGATACAGCTCAGCTGTTGCGGTTGAAGAAAATATCTGTGGATGGAAAAATATCAGGATTAGGAAACGAGCAGACTAAGATCAAGGCCAATTACATAGTGCACACAACGATTCGATCTCGTACAAATCCAAAGTTCCAAATGACTGTCAAAGCATACGTTCTGAAAAGCATTACCTCTTACCTGCCGGAACGGAGGATCGAACCATTGAATTGGCTCGAGCTAGAGAGCTTACCCTTAGCAGACCCGCAGTACAACTCGCCACAGAGAATCGATATGCTATTAGGAGCAGATGTCTATGGTTGCATTATGAATGAAGGCGTGAAGAAGAGTCCAACAGGAACACTCGTAGCTCAAAACACCTCATTAGGTTGGATCTTGTCAGGAGCTGTAGTTCAACCGATGTATCCTGAAAATAGCAAAACAAATGTTACATTTGCATTCCATGCACAGTGCAGTGAAAACGAACTACTGAAGAAGTTCTGGGAGATAGAAGAACAGCTGCCAAGGAAATCTATGTTGACTGAAGAAGAACAAAAATGTGAAGCATTTTTTAAGCAGACTACAAAGAGAATGGAAAGTGGAAGATATGTAGTCAACTTACCATTTCGAGATGAAACACCACTCTGCAGAAACGGGAACTCCAGGAACATAGCTGTGAACAGATTAAAGTCATTAGAAAAAAGATTAGCAAAGAACAACTCATTAAAAACACAGTACATAGAAGTAATAAACGAATACTTACATTTAGACCACATGAAACCCGTAGAGGAGAACGATAAGAAAATTGAAGAAGCCGTGTACTTACCGCATCACGCTGTCGTGCGAGACGACAAGACAACTACAAAAGTAAGAGTAGTTTTTAACGCCTCAAGTTCAAATAATAAGGGTGTTTCCCTCAACGATACTCTTATGGTGGGACCAACCTTACAAGCAGATCTTCGGCATACCATTCTTCGTTGGAGAGTTCATAGCATTGCAATCGTGGCAGATATTGTAAAAATGTATCGCCAAGTGCGAGTAGCAGATAAAGACGCTGTGTACCAGAGAATAGTATGGCGTGATAGTCCAGACGCAGAAATAAAGGATTACGAGTTAAAAACAGTGACGTTTGGTACATCTCCGGCCCCATATCTAGCTGTGAGAGCTATGCATCAGCTAGCGTATGATGATGGAAAAAAGCTTCCTATAGCGGCGGAGAACGTACTCAATCGATTCTACATGGACGATCTTATGTCTGGATGCTCCAACATTGAAGAAGGTATAGACCTGTACAAACAAATGGTCAAGTTATTAGAAGGAGGAGGATTTAAACTACAAAAATGGAATAGTAATAATCAAGAACTATTAGAACAAATAAACAGATATGAGAACAAGGATAAGAACGAAAAAGAAAAGAACAAAGTAGAACAAGAGGAGAGAGAAGTAGATTTCAAATTAGATACAACAATAAAGATACTAGGACTTACCTGGAATCGCAACGAAGATCACTTCCGATACTCGGTGCAGCTTCCAACGACGACCTCCGGACCTGTAACAAAAAGAATGATAATATCAGATATAGCGAGACTGTTCGATCCATTAGGATGGATAGCTCCTACAGTAATAATAGCTAAGATGCTCATACAAAAGTTATGGCTATCAGGCATAGGATGGGACGAAGTAGTACCGACAGAACTATTGCATGAATGGGATACTTATCGTAGCGAACTGCCGCAACTTACAGCAGTAAGAATACCTCGATGGCTTGGAACGCAATCCGATGATATTGACGTAGAGCTGCATGGGTTTTGTGATGCCTCCCAATTGGCATACGCAGCCGTCATCTATCTTCGGGTACTTAGACCATCTGGTGAAGTTCACACATCTTTGTTGGTAGCGAAGACCCGCGTAGCTCCTATCAAACAAGTAAGCATACCAAGGCTAGAGCTATGTGGAGCGGTGTTGCTGACAAAGCTCATTCAAGAAGTGATGGAAGTTTTAAGCATAAAGAAAGAGAAGGTCAAAGCATGGACAGATTCCACCATCGTACTAGCCTGGCTTAACAGTCACCCTAGTAGATGGAAGACATTCGTAGCGAACAGAGTATCAGATATTTTAACCACGTTGGATTCTTCACAATGGAATCATGTTGTATCAGAGCACAATCCAGCTGATTGTGCTTCTAGAGGAGTACCGCCATCGTTGTTGGCTGAAATGGATAAATGGCTTTATGGGCCTCAGTTCCTTCATGATCCTATTATAAAGTACAAAAGAACAAGAGATCAAAATGTAAATTTAGAGGAGAATGTAAAAGTTCACGTAGTCTCAGTTCCGACAACGACAGTTCTCGAAAGATTTTCGTCTTTGCAACGCATGTTGCGAGTGATATCCTATTGCAGGCGTTTTCTAAATAAAAATAAAGGATACATAAAGAAAGCTGAAGTAGAAGAAGCATGGGAAGGCTGTGTCAAGGGAACACAAGCTGAAGAGTACACAGAAGAAATTAAAGATTTAAAGTCCAAAGAACAGATCGTATCAAAGAATAGTAAGCTAAAATCATTAAGTCCTTCCCTTGATGAAAGAGGTGTTCTCAGAGTGGGCGGAAGGCTCCACAATTCAACCTTGCCAGAACAGACTAAGCATCCAGTAATACTGCCTCACCAGTCCCACTTAGCGAAGCTAGTGGTAGATGATGCTCACAAGAACACGTTGCATGGAGGAGTTCAGTTGATGATGAACTATATACGAACAGCGTACTGGATCATTGGTGTGAAAAGTCTTGTCAAGCAGCATATCCGTAAGTGTGTCAAATGTATACGTCAAACGGCCGCAGTCAAGACTCAGTTCATGGGATCACTTCCTTTAGTTCGATGCACACCCGCTAGAGCATTCCAGCATAGTGGAGTAGATTATGCTGGCCCGATTCAAATTAGAACATCCAAAGGACGTGGAAACAAATCATATAAAGGTTATATTTGTTTATTCATTTGCATGGCCACTCGAGCCATACATTTAGAGCTAGTAAGTGACATGAGTTCTGAAGCCTTTATAGCCGCGTTTCGACGGTTTGTGTCTCGACGGGGACACTGTTCCGATATATGGAGCGATAATGGTACGACATTTGTAGGGGCATCCAAGGAATTGGTAGAACTTGCTAATATTCAAGAAGCAGCAGCTGAATATTGTGAGTCGCATGGTACTCAATGGCATTTCATTCCTCCACGCGCGCCTAATTTTGGAGGCTTATGGGAAGCAGGGGTGAAATCTACAAAATACCATTTGAAACGTGTGATTGGCGACTCCACACTTACCTTCGAAGAGATGAGCACGCTGCTCAGTCAAGTAGAGGCTTGTTTAAATTCTCGTCCCATAGCCATAGTAAATAGTGATCCAAATGAGCCATATCCCTTAACGCCAGGTCATTTCCTGATAGGTGAACCGCTTGTCGCTGTGTCAGATCGTAGTTTTATGAGTTCAAGTGTTAGTTTATTGTCCAGATGGCAAAACCTTCAAAAATCATTACAGAACTTTTGGGGTCGATGGTCTCATGACTATCTGGGAAATCTTTTACATCGCTACAAATGGTCAGCAAAAATACCTGAACCAAATGTTGGTGACTTAGTACTAATAAAAGAAGATGACCTGCCTCCTGGTCGCTGGTTAATGGGTCGTGTAGTGCAGAAACATCCAGGTCAAGACAACGTAACCCGTGTGGTCACTCTACAGACCAGTAAAAATATGATTAAACGGCCAACTTCAAAGTTATGTGTGTTGCCAGTTAGTTCTTGAATATGTATAAGTTGTATAAAGTGTAAGAATAAGTTCACTAAGAATGTATAAGTTAGTTCAGTATCTAAGTATAAGTTAGTTCAGTAAAAGTTTAAGATCGTATTTAGTCCAAATTCATCATGTATGTTCGAAACAGGTAAAGTTTAAGATGTAGTAAAAAAAAAAAAATGTTAAAAAGTTGTTAATCAGTTAAGTTCTGACCCACTTTATTGAAAATTGTTAGACCAAGATATATTTCGTTTGAGTTTGTAAATAAGGACATTTCACTAAATATCCTTCGTGGGCGGAATGTTTAATCTTCTAAGTTAAATTAGTTCATAAAATACAACTAGAGGGCGTTAGTAAATTTGTAACGTTTCTAGAACGCGCTAACGTTGCGTTCTGCATTTTCAATGATGTCAAAGCCTGTGTTTTATGAATATAGCTACCTAGTTCAAGGGTTTATTGTTTCATTGCAAATCCCTCCCAGTACGGTTATAGGTACTCAAACAATAGCCTTACATACCTTTTAATTGATTTTTTACAATAAAACAGTAAAATATTAAGCTAAACTCGTTTTGCGCAACGTCATAGCAGACGATCTAAATGTTTATTAATTAAGCTGTTATTACAGCACTGCAAGGTAGCATTTGAGTTACGATTTATTGGTCTAAGCATTGTTTTAAAAAGAACTTGACGATATCTACAGGAAGTAAATAATTGTTGAGTTTGATTGTCGCTATCTATCATCTCTTTACACTAGCTACATAGCATTTGACAAAGTTACGCGACCAGTACGCACAATTAGGTATAGATTTTATCCAGACCTATCGCGCGGCTTGTTTGAGTGCATTCAATTAACATGGCATTATGATAACTTCATCATTATGGTCAGCCCAAAGAAGTTCATAGCTGGACTTAAGCCAGGAACTTGGGGTGGCTTGTCTGTTACCATGCTTAGCAGATGTTTTAAGATTACTTACAATCTCTTATATAAGTTAAGATTATAGCAATGTCTGATAGAATTAAAATAATCATGTTATTATTAATAATTTAATATAGTCGGGTACGATTTTGGGCACAATTGATTAAAATACGGTTTTATTTTCTATTGTAGGCAAACTTACCTACATTATGAGTAAAATATATAATACACACACACAAAATACTTCACATTGGCGCTAGAGTAACCCAGATCTTACAAGTGGCGTCACCAGGCGATAACAAACAGGTCTCAATATAAAGCTTTTATTGAGCGTTCAGGATATAATAGCAGCGTTTTACCTGAAATAAAACGCACATTATGTACTTACCTCAATAAAAGCTTTCACTTTAATTGCTGCCTGGTGAAATAAAAAAGCCAATGAGTTCAATATGGCGCTGCATTTTTAACGAAGTAAAATTACGCGCGGCCGCCAGGTGGCACCACTTGACCGGATGTTGGCTGTATAAAAGTATGAAAACTGGTAGAAATTCGACAGGAAACGGAACTCGCCTTCTCAATATAAAGCTTTTATTGAGGTAAGTATATAATGTGCGTTTTATTTCAGGTAAAACGCTGCTATTACTTATACATATGCATTTTTTTTTGTAAACACATACTTATAATACAATACAATTGGCGTATGTAGTTGTATCAGCTATTTGGTTCCCATAATACAAGCTCTGCTTAGTTTGGGGCTGTAGTGTTGTGTGAATTGTCCACAATATTTATTTATTTATTTATTAGTGTAGATAAATATTTTGGTCATACGTGAAATGTCATCCCGTTCGAGACACTGTGGGCAAAAGATTTGAAATTTTCGTTTCGTGCCAAAACGAACGGCAACCATAGTGGATGTAATCGTTTTGTGCGTTCTTGGGCAAATGTGCAAAATATACGTCGACTCGAACGGTCTATTTGTGACGAAAGCGCATGCCGATGCCGTCACATCGGTGCCTTTACATAGCTTCGTGTGAGTGAGATGAGAGTAGGCCAACCAGCTTTCCTGCTGTGTACGTGAATCTCGAACAGTTAAATCTAGCTCTTTCTAGCCTGTCCAGCTGCCTAACAGTCAACTTTTCAAAAACCAAGGTAGCCTCACAGCGTAGCACTCACTGATTATGTACCCTATTTACAATTACCATAAGCAAAAAGGTCTTGGCAGAAAGACTTTGTATCCAAGCACACACAAAATTAAAATAAAAGCTTATTTTTTTGGCCGATCTTATTTTCACGAAAAAAGAAGAAGCAGATTTCTATGGTATATGTGTGCGTACACGTATGTATATCTACATTTGTGTGCGTAAATCTTATATTTCAACTGTCAAAACTGACATCTCAAACTGTCAAATGTCAAGAGGCGGATATCATGCTTGCTTTTGCTTGCTACTGTTCTCGAATACTTGCTGTGCTATTTCGAGGAGCGAGCATTGACCTACGATTAGAAATCAATGGGAGCGAGCTATTATTTACATACTAGAATCCACGGTTTCTTTCTTTCTTAGATGCGATGGCTGCAACAGCATCGGTAAATTAATTATCTGTCTTAATATTATCATCTGAAGAGTGTTTACCATTTCCTACAGCACAGACGACTCCAATACCTCCAGCAGCGTTGGGAACCAACCGCTCACATGCAACTCCTACGCATAGTTACAACTGAGCAGTCATCATTGATGAGAACTTTTAATTCTTCAGAGCTGGACACCTCTGCTGCATACCAGACACCTCGTGGGCTTTCATCTTCAGTGGTATTGCTGTGGTAAACCCGACTTTAGTGGATATACCACCTACTTAATGTGCGATGTGTGTTTGAAACCCTGCTTAAAGTGTGTGAAGTAAGATTGTGAATGAAGTAACTAGGTACCTATATAGCTACCTACTAAAGATATTTAAAATGTTGTGTCATTTGTACCACCTGTCGAACTACTCAGTAGTTATACTGATCTATAGATGCAAGAGTTATTGGTGAAAGAGACATGGTTCCTGTAGGTTTAATTTGCTCGAACTAGGTTTAGTGTAACTTACCTTCTATTACTGGCTCCTTGGTTTCAGTTTGCCACTAAGGGTGATGAAGAAAGAGTGCCAAGAATAAGCTTGGGTAAGTAATGTAGTGAATAAGTATGTATATCAAACAAAGTACTTCCTACATAATTCAGTTTATACTTAAAATTATGCTTTATTGTATAGACAAAATATTAATATCTGATGTGGTAAGTATGTATCATGTATAAATGCTTCAATATTTTAATATTGATCATGAAGTCCTAGCCGTTTTCAGCTATTGGAACTGTAAATATATATAAATTATTATTATTTATTGTGTGAGGGCTTTGTTGTTCTGCCCTCTGATGTACC
The DNA here is from genome assembly GCA_939531255.2 of Thera britannica. Taxonomy (NCBI): domain Eukaryota; kingdom Metazoa; phylum Arthropoda; class Insecta; order Lepidoptera; family Geometridae; genus Thera; species Thera britannica. The sequence continues at coordinate 6,126,908 of OW618052.2, forward strand.
TTAATGTGGCTGGTAATCCATGATCTGTAACCCAATTTATAGAGAATGGAAAATGAATCCATACCTACTATTTAATACATAAATTGTATTAAATAGTAGGTATGGATTCATTTTGGTAGTTAAACATGGTAGTTATTACAATTATTGTACAAGCTACCATGATTGTGACAAGTCTAGAAGATCAACTCAAAGCTGGGGCGGGTTACTAGTTAAAAATGTAGTCTTTACGTTACTCAAAGTGTTGCTTTTTTATGCTGAAAGATTGTTCGAAATCGGACCAGTCGTTTTTTGAGTTTATTTGTTACATACAAAAATATAAATATTTCCTCTTTATAATTGACAATGATGGACTCATCGCCATCGCAGCCAATTTAGATGTGCGCAGGGCTTAAGATGCTAATGTTATGTAAACTCTGTAGTATTTATAATGATTATTGCTCTGACCTCATCTCTTGTGCTAGAGGCTGGGCCATGTTACTGGAAAACAGCTGAGAATGGAGATTATGTCCAGAACTACTAGACTGATTGAATAAATGATTCCAATGTTCATTATTATAGCTTGCATATTTTTGAACATTAACTGAAGTCAGTTGACAGTTGTCAGCCTCTTAAATGATTTAAGGCAGCGGTTCTCAAACTTTTTTGGTCACGGAACCTTTTTGACAAGCAAAATACTTGACGGAACCCTACAATAGAACAATAGTTTTTAAAAGTGTATTCTTTATTATATAAGCATAATAAAAGTACAATGTAACAGTTACTAATTATTACTTACTTTAATACATGGCAAGTAACAATAATAGAAGATATTAAAAATGAAAAAATCTTAACTAATGGGAGGTATGAAACAGTTTTTTATTTTTCATCAATTGGTTGATATCAGGTTTGATAGAAGACATTTGAAGTCTCATATCAGGTTCGGCGTCCAGTCTATTGCGACATTTTGTTGTCGTGGCTGCATAGGTTGAGAATCCTGTTTCGCACAAATATGTTGTTGGGAACGGGAGAAGAATATTCAGAGCCATTCTGCCAAGCATTGGATATTCATCACGGATTCTGCACCAAAAATCGTTGAGAGGCATCGTTTTGAACAGTGACTCCATACTTGTGTCTGATGACATTTCTAAAAGATATTCATATATCTCGTTTGACATACTTTCGGGCTTTTGCAAGTTGGGTAAAAAAGGATTATGAATCCATGAATTCAGCTTCATTTTTGTATTCTGTTCTTCGAGAAAATACTTTTGAAAAGATGCGCGCATAGAAGTGAGATATTGGACCAATTCTTTAAACACATCATCTTGAAACATTTCTGAGTCGTTATCGCTAACAAACTCACTGAATGACGTAAAGCTTTCTATTCCTCTCTTACCAACGCAAATAATCCAAAAATCTAATTTTCTTTTGAAGGCAGTTATTTTGTTATAGGCCTGGAACACTGTTGTCTGTTTACCTTGCAATGATAAATTCAATTCGTTCAGTTTTTTAAAGATATCCGCCATAAAAGACAATAGGAACAACCAAGTTTTATCATACAAACGGTCTTTCAAATTAAAAGAAACTGTATCTTCTGAAAGAAACATTTGTAACTAGGCTCTAAGTTCAAATAGCCTTGTCAATGTTTTACCTCGAGACTGCCATCGCACTTCTGTATGGAGCAGCAGTGTTTTATGTTTGCTGCCATAATCTTCACACAATAATGAGAACAATCGTGATTTGATAAAATTAATTATTTTTAAAAAATACTCGAGTAAAAATATAAAAATGTTCGGCGCCTTTGATAAACAAAAAGCAGAAATAAAAATAGAAATACAAAACGGCTTTTATCAAAGGGACTGCGCGCTCACAAGTATACGCGCGGTGGGCGCAGTCAAAACGTTCGACCAGTGAGGCATTTTGTTTTTTTTTTCTAAACTCTTGCGGAACCCCTACAGGGGTAGCGCGGAACCCTAGGGTTCCGCGAAACACACTTTGAGTACCGCTGATTTAAGGTATTGTTCTAAAAAAATTACAGTAATGTATGAGGGTGAAGTCAATTGGCGGTTGTCAGCTCCTTATATGAAGTTGTTTGGCAGTTGTCAGCCCCTTAAGTGAAGTTGTTCGAACATTTTTTTTGTATAATTATTTTGAACAATCTACACAATTGATACAAAGTTAATCAAATAATTAACTTGGTTAATTGTTAATCCGTTACAAAAAAAGTTAACTTCGTTAAACGTTCAAGCGTTACATTTCAGAAGAATTCGCGCTAGTTAACGTTAATCGTTAATCCGTTAATATGTGTAAAATTGCATCTTTAAATCGTTGTGTTCGTGTGCTATCACCATCATTAATATCGTCATTGTTAAAATGATCGAGTTCTCTTTTTTGGAAGAGTGGCCATGGATTCTCATCAGGGCCGCTGGGATCCGATCCGATTCCATGTCTTCCAACATCCAGCGCCGGCAAAATATATCTACTTTTGTTTTTGTTTCATACGCTGTCACGCGCCGCCCGGCACGCCCTAACTATTAGGCATTGGATTAACGATTAACTTACTTCTGCATATTTAACAGAAGTTAACGTGTCCGTTAACATTTTTCAAAGTTAGCTCGAAAGTTAATAAAAAGGTTAACTTCTATATTTAACGATTAACGGGTTAACGAGTTAATGCCCAGCTATGCACACAACACTATCTAGCCCCAAATTAAGTAGAGCTTATACTATGTGGACAAGATAGCTGTAATAGTCCTTATTTAATATTATAAATGCGTTTGTAACTCTGTCTGTCTGTCTGTCTGTCCGGCTTTCACGCCAAAACTACTGAACCGATTGAAATGAAATTTGGTACACAGATAGTTGAGGGCCTGAGAAAGGACAGGCTACTTTTTACTTCGAAAAAAGGGTTTTTTTCTGCTAGAAAAAAATTACGTGATATTTGCTAAGACCCCCCCTCGCCCCTAAGTGAGATTTTGAAAGATTTCGCTTGAGCCCCTTCTCCGCTAGAACACCTAACGTAATTAATGGACGCCCCCTTAGAATAAAACATAACACCCAGACAGAGAACCAACATAATATATATTATGTTTACCTCACAAATATTTTTTCTCGAAGTAGATTGAACCCACGACTTAGAACCAGAAAGCAGAACTACTACCAACTGAACTGAGAGACCAGTCCCGTGACAGGTCTCTCAGTTCAGTTGGGTGTCAGTCTCTTCAGCTTCTAGCTCATATCCCGCTTATAAATATTGGGATTACGAACTAAAACCAATGTTTATCAGAATAAGACAGCCTATGGCATTCAAAAATAGTCGAGCTATAATGAACACTGAAATCATTTTATAAATTGGTCCAGTAGTTCTGAAGCTGCATCACCAACTGTATTTCAGTACATCGCCCTAAATAGAACGCAAGAGATGACATCAGAGCAATAGTGGGCGGCCGCGAGCCTACTAAACCTTAAAAAAAAAAACTTTTCGTTGTTGGGTGCATTATCATGACGCATGTTTTTTGTCCCTAGGTGATGATGAATCACCAGCTATAATTACGGAAGGTATGCTCTTCAGAACGTGGAATGAATTTGCAAGTCACTTCGAAAAGCACTTACGCCAAACGCACAGCCCAGTTTTCTCTATTGCTGATTCACGAACAATAAAAAACTACAACAAAAAAATTCGGAATCCATTACCAGCCGAGTTGGGCTATTTTTGTGTTAAATTTACATGTGTCCACGTTGGCTGCTTCAAAAGTCATTCCACCGGTTCAAGGCCTAACCAAAGGACCATGAAAATAGGGTGTCCAGCCATGGTTAAAGTCTCATATAACCGCATTCGGAAAGGGTTCGTTATAAAATCTGTAGTAGCGAGCCATAGTGGACACCCTATAGATAAATATACGTTCGAGAAATATGCAGTCAACAGTGGCACACGTTGCGCTGAATACCAAGAACTAGTTATGGTCCTGAAAAAGAGATAAAAATTAATAAAAATAGTGTAAACAGTAATGAAATAAAAAAAAATCTCAATATGTTTATTAAACATAGCGTTCCCACAGCACAAATTAAGTCAATTTTAAAACACGAGCATCACATTTCTTTAAGCACAAGCAATATACTGAATGAAAAATATAAACATACTTCTCTTGCAGGATCACCAATAGATAGTTTTAACAAACTTATTGAATCTGACAGCAATGATAGAAACATGATTTTAGAAAAACTAGTCATCGGCGACACTATCCAACTTATATACTTCCAGTATAGGTGGCAGGTTTCCTTTTTTTCTCGATATCCGGACCATATACTTATGGATGGGACGTACTGCCTAAACCGTAACAGAATGCCATTGTATATAATTGTGGCGGTCGACGGAAACAACCATACAGTTCCAGTAGCGTTCGGTCTCCTAGCGCAAGAAAGCAAAATTGTTGTAGAAAGTTTTGTGCAATTTTTTATTAAGAATAATCCTTGCTACAAATATATAAAATCATTCATGACAGATAAAGACCTCACCGAGATATTGGCCTTAAAAAAATTCATCCCAAACGCGAAACACGAACTTTGTCTCTTCCATGTTTTAAAATCATTCAAAGAATTAGTTCATGCATCAAATGTCCCAAAACATCTTTATGATGAATGCAAGACGCAGCTGGAACGAATGGCTTACGCCCGGTCCGAAAAAGTATACGATGATTGTTTTGACGAGTTTAGACAGTCCTTCCACCAATATTGCATTTTAGATCAGTTTTTAAAACGTTGGCACTACTGCCGACATTCGTGGGCTATGTTTAGTCGCTTATCGACATTTAATTTAGGAGACTCAACTAATAATCGACTAGAGTCACTCAACCAGAAACTAAAAATGTCTATTAAAAAATACGCTGCTTTAGATGATTTTTATTTAAGTTTAAAATCTCATCTTAATAATATGCTAGACAAGCTACATTTAGACGCATTTAAAGATTCAACACATCGTGTTAATACATTTACAGATCTCCCACGTTGTTACGTGGAATCTGTGGGATCATGTACGACATACTTTGCATTCAAATTAATAATCGCTCAGATGGCCGAGGGGAGGTCGCAAAACTTGGTATCTATAGAACCAAAACTTGATTTTGTCGACATCAAGTTGATTAACCACACACTCGCTCGGACTACGTTAGTTGCATGTAACTGTAGCTTTTATGTAAGATATGATTTACCCTGCGCCCACATGTTTGCTCTTAGATTTTATCTGCAGAAAAATATTTTTGAAGAATCCATGATTTCACAGAGGTGGTCCAAGTCTTATTACTTAAAGACCATGGAAATGTGCCGTCAGACGAGTGTAGGACGACCTTCGAAAATAACATCATTAACCAATATTGATCATGAAAAACTTAAATATTTACGGCCTTACTTACAAGCCATTTTTAAACCACTCTTAGGAGTTAAGAGACGTTTAAGCAAAAGCTTAGCTAAATTCTTACCTACAAGCCATTTTTAAAGTTAATTTGCGACTAAGCAACTGTCAAAACTAAACAGTGCAGCGACCTGGTTTAAAGACTTGAGAGGTGCCTAAGAGACAAGATGGCGGGTGTTATTTATGCCAGCTGATCGAATTGAAGTTTTGATATGCCATTGTAAAAAGTTGTTTACATAAATTAAAAAGCTACATAAAAGTAAATTCAAAATGGATTTCGATGAAATCGTAAATATCCTTCCAAATTATGAACATGACGTTGAAGAAATAAATAGTCTTGGAGGACTGGAGACGGGCAGAACACCAAGGGCTTGCACCAAGCACCAGAGCTCACCTGAATTCACTTCAGGATTTGTCTGAAGTAGGTTTACCAATGAAGTCGACCGCACAACAACAAAATTACAACTACCAGCATATACGGACACGTAACGTAGTTGAAACATGCTTCGGAGTCTTGAAACAACACGGTTTCGAATATTGCTGGAGGTGATGCGAGGTTCATATACTTACTACCATTGAAACCACAATTGTCGTCTGTTGTGTAGTGCTCCATAATTTAGCAATTATCTTCAATGAAAGACAACATATATAGCACAACAAGAAGTTGAAGAAAATGATGACGTTGATGCTATCATTGAAGATGGTGATGTGGCACGAAAAGCAAGAAACATTTATATTGAATCTCACTGATTATTTACAAACTTGAGACTGAATAAAACACACAAAATTATTTAATTTTTTTTTTATTTTAAGGCGAACATCTCCTTCAACCATATACATAATATAAGTGATATTTTATTTTCATGCACTTGTTGTTCTCAATGCATTGCCTCTTTTCTTGCTCTTACAGCGATCATGAACAACTGGTCCAGGTCCATGGGTTTGTTTGCAGCCGCATTCAGATGAAGGTTCTGTAATAAAAAAACTCAGTAGGCATTGTGTTCTGTAAATTGTTCCTATGTGGCTTATGACCGTTCTGAGCACTTTCTAAAAAGCATAATTGATGTTATGCAAGCATAATATAGGGCTTATAAATAATAATCAGTTGCATTCAGATATTTGGTAGTGTGCTGGTAAGTACATAAAATAATGATAAATAGGTACCTTCTGCTGATCACTCCAATAGCTCGAGCGCATTCTGTTTTCCACTACAAACAGTTCATAATGTTCGGCTATGCGAAGTAAAATAAAGTTTTCATCAAAATTCAAAACAAATAAATAATATTGTACCTGCAATGAAATTATGACACTTTGTTTGAAAAACCCACAGAGTACATGAAAAATCTTTGTTTGACAACTATCTTCGTGTATTGAATACTTTCTCCAAGTACTTTATTAGATTTTTTGGTTACTAATTTAGTAGACCGCAGGGATCGGTGGAGATCCCTGACATATTCAAACTCTATGCTCGTTTTTTAGCTGATACACACTTAAGCAAGGCTTGTAGGTAAAGAAAAGTTAAACGTTACTTAGCGACTTGACAGTGGTTTCGCTAAACAACGTCTAAGCAAAGTTTTAAAATTTTCTTGTAAGTAAGGCTGTATGAGGTTAAATCTGTTTGTCACTCACTGATGGAAATTTTGACATCGTCAAATCAAAACTCTTATAAAGAAAAAATTAATTTTCTAAAAGGTATTGTAAAAGAATGGGCTGGTAATGAAACAAAAAAAGAACAGCTAGCATCAGCTCATATTGACACAGTGATTAACAGTTCTGATGACAAATATTATATTGACACAGTTAACAACAGTGCTGATGACAAATATACAGACGTAAAAGAATGGGCTGGTAATGAAACAAAAAAGGAACAGCTTGCATCAGCTCATATTGACACAGTGATTAACAGTTCTGATGACAAATATACAGACGTAAAAGCAAACAATATAAGAAGTGAAACAAATTCACCACCTTCCAGCGCACCTAAGTTACCAATAAGTATAAAAGGTAAAAAACCTGGCCGTCCTAGACTGACTGCAATTGGTAAAAAAAGACGGGCTCCAAAGCCATCAGAAAGAAAAAAACAAAAATTACTAACAGATTTCTTTACAAAAAAACCTAAGCTGCAACAAAAGTGTGAGCAGCTTACCGAATCGCGTTGCTCTCGAAACTTAAACTTGAGTCTTTTACGGACAAATGCCTGGCTCGACAGCGACATTGTAAACGCAGCGTGTTTACTTCTAAAATCAGAGCACCAAAATGTGGAGGGTTTGCAAAATCCCATTTTGGCAGCTGCTAGCCCTCCATTATTTAAACAATGTTCCGACACATTTATCCAAATATGCCACGTCCATGGAGACCATTGGATTTGTATCCGTGGTCAATACAAACAAAAAAATTTGCTCTCTATAGATTTGTATGACTCCCTTAATTCGCCTAATGTAGATTCAGATGTAATTTCAATTGCTAGCAGCATAATCAATAGAAAAGATATTTCACATATATCTGTCACAATTCATCACGTAGATTCTCAGCCCAACTCTTTTGATTGTGGCTTGTTTGCTAAACTTTTGTGCGTTAATAAAGACCCTACATCCGTTAGTTTTGAACATCTGGAAATGAGAAAACACTTGCTTTTCTATCTCGAAAATAAGACTTTTATCAACGAATTCCCTTGTTTTTATGGCAGGGAACCCGCTCGATCGCCCATTACATTTACTTTTGATAGGGTTCACTGTTATTGCCGTATGCCTGGTATTCTAAGAGGCATGATTGAATGTATCTCCTGCTTCAACAATTTCCACATGCAGTGTCTTGTTGCCAAGAAGCAAACTATTAAAAATGTATCCCATTTTGTATGTTCCCGCTGCGAAATGTACAAATGTCAAACTGTTGTGATTGAGTGATTTTAATAGTATTATAATTTCCAGGATAGTAATCGCCTAAACTAAGGCACGGGACGTGCGAGTGAGTTATTATTCAACCTTAAGGTATGATTCTGATACCGGCTGCAGACCGAAAACAGTTGCAATCAGGGAAATGTGATTAACTGTTTTTTGTTGCAATCTTTGGTTTGTTACTGCTTTGTAATAAGTGCTAGAGTATGCAGTTAACTGTAACTCTCTACTTTTAACACAATAATATATTTCATTGCCGGCTATTATGTTATTCAAATAATGGCGGGAAATGCAATTAACTGTTTTTTGTTGCAATCTTTAGTTGTAAGCTCTTTATACCACCTAATTGCATCTTTTTTTTAAACGGGAAATGTGATTAACTGTTTTCTTTGGTTTGTTACTGCTTTGTAATAGGTGCAGGAGTATGAAGTTAACTGTAACTCTCTACTTTTAACACAATAATATCTTTCATTGCCGGCTGTTTTGTTATTCAAGGAATGACGAGAAATGCAATTAACTGTTTTTTGTTGCAATCTTAATATAATAAATCTAGTTGTAAGCGCTTTATACCACCTAATTGCATCTTTTTTTTTTAAACGGGAAATGTGATTAACTGTTTTCTTTGGTTTGTTACTGCTTTGTAGGTGCTGGAGTATGAAGTTAACTGTAACTTCCTACTTTTAACACAATAACTTTCATTGCTGGCTGTTTTGTTATTTTTATTGCGTGTATTGTAATTCTGCATGTCACTTGAACCCATCGTGTGCGAGCCCGACTCGCTCTGGGCCGGTTTTTAATTTGTTATCGTTTATAAATGTAGTTAAGCATAAAATAAATTTGTATTTTTGGAAATGTCATTATATTCAATACCTTAAACCTAAGCCTTCATGATTCTAATTTATTTTTTCGTAGGATAAATTATATCGCTCTGCTAGCAAGCTATGTAATAGGTGCTAGAGTGTTGAGTTTAACTTCCTACTATAACACAATAACATCTTAAATTAACGGTTGTTTTGTTATTCAGGAAGAACGGGGAAAGCAATTAACTGTTTTTTGTTGCAATCTTTAATTGTTACCGCTTTAAACTACCTAATTGCATCTTTTTTTTAACGGGACACGTGAATAACTGACTGATGCATGCAGCTTTAGCATGAGATCGACTTTTTAGGGGAAAACAATTATGAAGGTTTTATTTATAAATCTTCGCATGGATGGATTAAAACGAAATGCAGCATTGCAGATTGAACTCGTTTGAATGAAATTGAATACTAGGTTATTTGCATGATGATGAATGAATGTGTAACTCCGCCGCAATAATATTATGTTTGAATCAATAATTGATGAGAACATAAATTTGTGCCGGTCCTAAGCCCGGAAAAAGGAGGAAGGCACATTCATAGAATTAATGGTCAGCTAAAGAGGATTTAGACAAATAAGGCAGTATCTAAAAAAAAACAATTTCCCATAAATAATAGAGCTAAGCTTTTGATACAACCTTCCATTTCCATTTTGATTTCCCGTGAATGCTGTTTCTGAAAGTATTCAGGATATTTATTGAAAAATATGCACATGTCGTATCTAGTAGATAATAGGGGCTAAAATTTGTTCAAAACAATAGTTTTTTTTATATTATTAGCATATTTTTAGAAATTAGTAATAATCTTTATAAGTTTATATCAACCATTTATATGGTTGATAATAAATTGATTTTTAAAGTAGCTTAATTTAATATTGTAATGCTTTCAAAAATCGTTATTTAAATAATCATTAATATTGAAGTAAAATAACAGGATAGTTTATAATGTTTAAAATAAATAGCTATTGTAGTTTATTTCATACATACATACATACTTAATCAGTACACCACTGGGCCATCCTATGATACCCAGACTCTTAAGAGACTGGTAGTAGTAGGATGACCCATCCGTAAAAACCAACACACATCACACACACATTTACTCTTAAAACATAACTAAATTAAATTTTTTCACCTTTTTACTATTTTTCTGTTTTAGCTGTCCACCGAGTCAATATTTAAATTTGTTTAATCGTTGTTTTGGTCTTCACGATACAGGCTTGGCCTAGTGTGAAGACCGTAGTTTAAACTATTAGGGTCTTATTAATAATCCTGGCGTAGCGTTGGATCCGTGTTTTGTCTCTTGCATTGACATGCAATTGTCAACTCAAACAAATGTTACAAAACACGATTTAACTACTCCAGCGCAGCGTTGTGCCAGGATTGTTAATAACACCCTTAGATTATAAGAGCTCCAGCAATTGCACGTTTGTAGTACATAATGTCATATTATTTTCTGAGTACCTAGTTTAAGACAGACGTGTAATAAGCTGTAAATAAAGTATTTTTCATTTTTTTTTTCATTTTCATTTAATTTAAGAACAATGTAAATAAAATTTTTTGATAAAATTAATGTTATATTTTATTATTATTTGTTCGAAATTATTAACAATTTATTATATCAATAAATTGTTATTGGTAGTCAGAAGCTACGCAGAACGGATGACGATATTGCCGATAGAGGGCGCTGTCTATCAACTGTCAGGTTGGTCGCCTGACTGAGGCTAGGCGGGGCGGTGGATTATTCTGGGCTTGGGACTCGAAGGAGGAGGTTATCGTTTCGTTCTGTGTACTGTCGATGTGATTCGACTCTAGAGTACACCCCTTAGTTGTTAAGATAAGTAAGTTTTTTTTTATACGTCAAAAATCGTAAACTGCAATTTACCTTTCGACGAACTAAAAAAACTTATATTTATGTTACTTGTTGCTACGAAACCCTTCATGGGCGAGTCCGACTCGCACTTGGCTGCTTTTTCTATCTAACTAAATTATACTGCACTCTTCTTTATCAATTATCAACAAAAAAAAAGATCACTGACAGTAATTTATAATAACAACAAACAAACAAACGAAACACTCGTCAGTTTTCTTTCTCACTCGCATGCACCGGCAAAATATATCTACTTTTGTTTTTGTTTCACGCGCCGCCCCGCACGCCCTAACTATTAGGCATTGGATTAACGATTAACGGACTTCTGCATATTTAACGCAAGTTAACGTGTCCGTTAACATTTTTAAAAGTTAACCTAAGTTAATCCGTTAATCAAAATGTTAACTTTTTAATGTTAATCGTTAATTAACGGATGGACGAGTTAATGCCCAGGGGCCTAATTCTCGGGCCGATCTCGATCATTTTGCAATTTTATCTTATTGGTTTTTTTCGAAGAGAGAATGAATGATTTCCTTGAGTAATTCATCGACGACCTCATTGTAGAAGCCTCAACAGCTACGATATACGGAAAACGTAGAAAAAGTGCGGGCATGTGCAATGCCAAAGATAATAATCGCTTAGAAAATCTCGGTCGGCCCGAGAATTAGGCCCCAGCTATGCAAATAGGGTAATCTCACTACTATTAATAACGGAAACGGGAGAAAAACTACCACTTGGGCGAAGCCGCGGGCGCTCGTTAGTGATTTTATATATTCTAAACTTTAGAATAGGTACATAAAATCACTAACAAGCGCCCGCGGCTTAGAATCTAAATTGTTGACAATAATTGATCGAGTGAGCGAAGCGAACGAAGATCTTCCAAACAACTTGGGCGATTTGGCATTTTATGTAACGATAACTTTCAAACCGTTTATCCGATCTGCATGAAATTTGAATTTGATTCTGACATGGGATTTTGAAGTCGATAGCTTGTGAATACGTGATGTAGGTAGGTACTTCTGGGTGGATAGGAGAACACAATCAAATGAGGTGGTTTTAAGATATGGAGTTTTTAAGGTACTTAAGGTAAAAATCAAGTTACATGTCATATGAAAGAAGTTTGTTAGGACATTCTAAAACAGTTTTTACTTTTTTTCTTGGACTCAGTTTTTGCTATAACTAAAAAAAGCGGCCAAGTGCGAGTCGGACTCGCCCATGAAGGGTTCCGTAGCATCAAGTAACATTATATTATAAAGGTTCTTGTAGTTCGTCGAAAGGTAAGTTGCGGTTTACGATTTATGAGGTATAAAAAAAAAACTACTGATTAGATCTCGTTCAAACCAAATATCGTTGAAAGTTTGCATAGTAATGTACAACATATATTTTTTTTTAGTTTTATCTTTCTCTTATTTTAGAAGTTAGAGGGGGGGGGCAACATTTTACCACTTTGGAAGTGTCTCTCGCGCAAACTATTAAGTTTAAAAAAAAAACGATATAAGACACCTCAACATCATTTTTGAAGACCTATTCATAGATACCCCACACGTATGGGTTTGATGAAAAAAAAAATTGAGTTTCAGTTTTAAGTATGGGGACCCCCCCAATTTTTTATTTTTTATTCTACTTCTGTGTAAAAAAGAATACATCTAGGTACTCGCCAAGTTTCATCAGTCTAGCTCTTATAGTTTCGGAGAAAAATGGCCGGACAGACAGACAGACAGACAGACAGACATGACGAATCTATAAGGGTTCCGTTTTTGCCATTTGGCTACGGAACCCTAAAAAGGTTAAATTAAGATAACCAACGATCCGAGAGCTCCCGTCTCCAAGAATTTCGTTGACATCAAGGTTTTTCTACTGTTTGGTCAATTCGATGGCTTTTTCTTATTTTTTTTTCTTGTAATAAATGAAGGAGGTACTTAGCTGTCATAAAATCGTGAAAGCGACCTGGTCAGATGATGAAGCCAAGGTATTTTCAACGGAACTCGTCAATCAATTGGCCAATTGAGTTAAAACATGCTTACCATTACCATACAAAGTTAGTGAGGGATAGTCAGAGGCAAGGCCAAACAGTGAAATACTTTGAGAAAGTATTTCCGTCCAGCTGGACGGAAATACTACGACAAAGTAGATAAAACACAATGCGTGATGGTGGCACATTTTTTTCTGATTACCATCTACAACGTTCTTAACTTTTCGGAGCATTTGGATCGCATCACGAGCTCTCAGTTCGGGGCGAACTACTTACTAGTATGCTAGGGTGAAGTTTTGAAGCTTACGGTACCGTAATATAAATAAACCGTGGCCCGAACAAGGGTACCTACCTACCAGGTACATTACCTATCTGTAAACGACCTATTATTTAATGTAGAGTGGTACTTACCTACTGAGGAGTTCAAACAGCTTCCGACTCCATCATAATCACTTCGCCGTCACAGGTAGGTTCTTATGAAGGTAAATGGGTTGGTTGGAAGGTACCTAAATACCTAGGTACTTTCTTTAAACTAGCGACTCGCCCTGCTTTCGCACGGGTGGATGAATTCCAAGGCGGTTTCTTCACATTTTTTCTAAATTAAACACGTTCGAGGCCGGGGCGGGTCGCTAGTAATAAATATAGCCTGCTTATGTTAATCAGGGATAATTCAGCACGAAAGAAAATCAGTCCAGTAGTTTTTGAGTTTATTCGTTACAAAAATAAAAATCATCACAATTTATAATAATAATGATGATGATGATGATGGAAAGGTACCTTTATGTAGGTAGACAAGGAGAGATCACTGCCAGTGATCGTGTCTAGTGGTAGTGGCCCTGCCTTCCGATCTGAAGGTCGTGGGTTCAAATCCACTCGTGTACCTACCTACCAATGAGTTTTTCTGTCGAAAAATGTATGTACCTACACTATGCCAGTACTCTCAAAACGGTGAAGGAAAACATCGTGAAGAAACCGGCACCGGCGTGTTGTAGAACCTAAAAAAGTTCGAGCAACACGTGTCGAGGGTCACGCAAAAAGGGCCCACCAGCGACCTACTTGCGGAAAAACCTGCCCGCACATCAAGTGCGCATGATAAACTTGCCGAACTTGCCGTAGGTAGACAAGTCTACCTACCTATTTGCTGAGAAGTCCCATTTTACACACAGAACTCCTACCTACATAGGAGCTGGTAATCATTATAAACATATTCAGCTTCTAAATCCACCATCAGGTAAGCTCGTTGGCATCAGTGCCCACCTTATTCATAGTACATAACTAAATGCAGTAGATCTACAAAATCATGTAGGTAAATAAAACAAACATTCCACAGGATGGATGTTAGCAATGACCACTACTAAGCGGGCAAAGCCTGCCGCGGGCGGCCGCTAGTTCATAAAATCTATAATAGGTATATACCTACTACAGTCACGAAAAACGCCGTACGATGCTTGCTACTAACTATTATCTATTCTGTGACGTTGCCGTGTCATACTAACTACTAGCGTATCTGTAATTCGAAAATATCTTAGAGTCACGAAATCTAACATCATCATCACCCTATCCCTGTCGTGAGAACCAAAACTTTTTTATTTTTTTACCTAATTGCATCCGGTAGAAGCTAAGGTGGGAGACGATTTGACTTCCGTAAAAAAAATGTTTGCTAAATGTTTGCTAGTGTGTATCATCAACTTAATATTATAAAATGATGAAAGCTTTAATTAAAAATTGATGATAGATGAATGCAGTGAGATTAAACGTAATTAAGCTTACAAAGAAAGAATAAAGAAAGAAGATGAAGAAAGATAGTGGAATATTACAAAAAACTTTAACCCAGAAAGTTCAAATTAAAAATTAAAAAAAAATTTGGTAAACATGCCGTGATGAATATTGCGTAAAAATAAGAGCGCCGTATTTTTTTGTTGAAAAATTTATTTGTTTGTTGCATCTACGGACAGTGTGGTCAACGTAGGCGATTTATCGCCATATAAGCTACTCAGGACTAAAATCGGCGACGAAAAAATCATAAAGGCGACTAGTCGCCTCTTAGGCTACTTCAGGGACAAGCCATTTAAATTATCCGAATCGCAAATGAATTCCTTTTAATAAAAATCATAGTCACCCTACAGCCTGTATGTGATATTAAATAATGATGGCCACACTATTCTTGTATGGTTGGTTGTTTAGTTACGGGGTGGGGAATACCCAGAATTTGTCCTAGCAATTATGAAACCAAATTTAGGAGGCATTATAGTGAAATGTACATGTATTGCTGTTAGTGACTACCGCAATTATATAATTATGCTAACTACGTAGTTCAGGAAAATGTTTTGTCACTTTCTTTAGTTTCGTTCGCTTTGGAACTTATCCTGTCCGTGTACAAACTGTGTCCGTGTCTGTGTAAAATATTATTTCCGTGATAAAAACATGGGAAAGCACGGAAAATTTGTGCTTTATCGTTGCTGGCAGATGAACCAGCAGTAAGTAGTATAAATAAAGTTAAAGATCAATTTAAACTACAAATTTATTTTATATTTTGGCTCCTTTTTAGGCGACAGAATCTAAAATTCGGCTACATTAGGCTACCTGAGCTGTGAAAAATGGCGATATCAGTCCCGGCGTCGTTGGCAACACTGTCTACGGAATCTAATAAGGCACTTTATGTCAGCCCTTGATCCTCAGGCTGTGTCCATCGTCAGCCACCATCATTCAAGTTCAACAACCCCAGCCAAGCAGTATTTGTTCTCTCCGGCCTCAGTTTTTACCAGTGCTTGTTTTCCTTCTTTAGGCAAACACGATGGCTTTGGACAGTTCCGTGTGCAGAGTTTGTTTAGCTGGGAATATCAGGATGCTGCATATTAACAACATGCACCTCCTGAAGATATTCGAGCAACTCACAAACCTCAAGGTATGATTATCAAGCAAAAGCAAGGCTGGTCTAACATCCTTGTTGGTAGATAGAAAACGCGCCTTCTACTCTGTACCAAGAAGTCCTATTTAGTAACAAAATAGTCCCGTGAAACGTCCAGTGCCTTCCGCATGCATAGAGAAACAGTGTTCTAACTTCTAACATATAAATATAAAGCTTCATAATATTTCAGCTTAATAACTCGATATCAGATGCAGGGATGCCCAGCACAGTATGTTATATCTGTCACCAACATCTTCAGAAATGCCACCTGTTCTCCGACATGGCTCACAGATCTGACAAAGCCATGCGGTATATGTTGCACAATGGTATTGAGGTAAGATATGCATTTAACTACTTATTAAAACAATGAGATAAGGTAACTGACATTATGTATGTCAGATATATAATGCTGAAACCATGCTTCATGATTTATTTTTATTATTTATATTTATTGGAGAACCAACAGCTTAATAACTTGAGATTAAAAAACAACAAATTAGATTTAGAGAGCCAATTATTCTCTCTCTCTTGGTAGCTGTAAATACATTTCCTTATTATTCAGCTATTCTTCAGCCATGGTCTGCCATGGCTGACCAAAGTATTTATTTAGATTCTATTATGGCCAACCTGTACATACATTATTTTCATAGCTTAGGTCAGCAGTAGCTATTAGGTCGAGTACATGAACCCTGTAAGACGCTGCAAGTAAATTCAATGCTTATTAAAATTATTTTGCAACTAATGGTGAATACTTGTTTTCAGATAACATGCAATACAATATCAATGCTGTCACTGGCAACAATACCAACCTTATCGGTAGCTTCTACACAGCACATGTCTATTGATTATCCATACACAAGAACTGCTGCCGCTGTCAAGGAAGAACAACTTGTTGTGAAAACAGAAGAAACAGCTGAAACTGAAGAAACAGTCTTTGAGGAGTTACAGGTGAAGCCTGATGAAGATACTGATGTTATTGACAGTTTACATGAATATGACGAAAACGTAAATGAGGTGGAGAATAAGCAAACTAGCATTCAATTGTGTTTCTATTGTGATGTATGCAACACACAATTCCACTCTAAATATGACTTGAAAAAACATCTAAAAACACACACTAAAAAAATAATATATTCTTGCAAAAAATGTGATAAAACCTTTTCTTATAAAAGCTCATTGACCACACACTTGAGAGTACACACTGGATTAAAGCCATATGCATGCAGTAATTGTACTAGAGCCTTTGCTTTAAAAAGTACTTTGATAAGTCACATGCGGCTACACACTGGAGAAAAGCCATATGCATGCAGTATATGTACAAGAGCCTTCACTCAAAAAAGTGATTTGACAAAACACATGCGTATACACACTGGAGGAAAGCCATATGCATGCAGTAATTGTACTAGAGCCTTCGCTGTAAAAAGTACTTTGATAAGTCACATGCGGCTACACACTGGAGAAAAGCCATATGCATGCAGTAATTGTACTAGAGCCTTCGCTGTAAAAAGTACTTTGATAAGTCACATGCGGCTACACACTGGAGAAAAGCCATATGCATGCAGTATATGTACAAGAGCCTTCACTCAAAAAAGTGATTTGACAAAACACATGCGTATACACACTGGAGGAAAGCCATATGCATGCAGTAATTGTACTAGAGCCTTCACTAAAAAAAGTGATTTTACCACACACATGAGAGTACACACTGGATTAAAGCCATATGCATGCAGTAAATGTACTAGAGCCTATGCTCAAAAAAGTTCTTTGATAAGTCACATGCATGTACACACTGGAGAAAAGCCTTATGCATGCAGTAGATGTACAAGCGCCTTCACTCGAAAAAGTCATTTGATACGCCATATGCGAGTACACACTGGAGGAAAGCCATATGCATGCAGTAATTGTACTAGAGCCTTCACTAAAAAAAGTGATTTGACAAAACACATGCGTATACACACTGGAGAAAAGCCATATGCATGCAGTAATTGTACTAGAGCCTTCACTAAAAAAAGTAGTTTGGCAAAACACATGCGTATACACACTGGAGAAAAGCCATACTCATGTAGTCGATGTAATAAAGCCTACACTGTAAAATGTAATTTGGTAATTCACATGCGAGTACACACTGGAGAAAAGCCATACTCATGTGGTAAATGTGATAAAGCATTTTCTGGTAAATGCAATTTGGCAAGACACATGAGAGTGCACGCTGGGGTAAAGCCCTATACATGTAATGAATGTCATAAATCATTTACTCGAAAAATACATTTGGTTAGACACATGTCTATCCATACTGGAGAAAAATTATATTCATGTAGTAAATGTGATAAAGCATACATTAAAAAAATTGAATTGATAAAGCACATACAAGTACATCATATAGAAAAGCCATAGTCATGCAGTAGATTGGATTTGAACAACTGGCTTTATTATGTTAATTACTGCCCGTGGCTCATTTGAACCCAGTTTACGCTGTTGTCAACGCTCTTGCAACTTGCAAGGTAAATTATATCTTCTTCCTGCCCTTATCCCACTGTATGTGAGGTCGGAGCTGTCATAACTGCATTCACTCCTTTCTTATCCATGTCTCTTTCACACAATTCATTCATCTTTTCTTTGGACCACCATATCCATCCACATTCATACTTCTCGCTCTCCTGGTCATATGAATTTCATGACATGTCCATATGTCCATAATGTTACTGTTACAAAAAAATGATTGTTCTTTTTTTTCACCACAACTTTCTCCTAAATCTCTAAACAATGTGACATGATGAGCCATATTCCCATAGTTGTTACTGTTAGGCCCTTCGCACATGGAGCTACTCAAAAAGAACTAGTCACAAACTTAAATTTCCAAAGAGTTGCCTGAGCGTCACAGGCCATACATGTTCTATGGAGGTTCGCACACGACGCGACTAGTTACTAACTGGTCAGTAACGCGTTAGCAACCGATCACGCGCGACGCGTCGTACCGGTCTCCATGCTGCTGGTTTCCCGAGTTTCTTTGTTTTTTGTTATACAAATGAACGAGCAAACATTAAATATTCAATTTGTGTGACAGAAGTGACTGAAACCTTACAACTTGAGTAGCGTCGTGTGCGAGATCTAATTTGTAACTGGTTTGTAATCGTAATTACTGATTAGTTCAGCCATTTTTGAGTAGCTCCATGTGCGAAGGGCCTAAGCGATAAATTGAAACATAAACAAATATTATTTACTAATGCAATTTAATGCAAAAAAACGCAGTACGTTATACGAAACAAAAACAACACAGAATAGAACAGAAAATATACAAAAAAACTGGCCAAGTGCGAGTTGGACTCGAGCACGAAGGGTTCCGTACAGGGCGTCGATTCCAGCCAGCAACAGAAATCACAGAACACAAGCGATCGTGTAAATCGATGTAAGTTGTCAATTGTTGTTTGAAAAATTTGAAAATGGAACGCAGTTTCAGCGATCACTCAATCGAGCCGAGTTGCTGGAATCGACGCACTGACTATATGATTTATTAGATTTAACCTTTATGACCACAAATTTAAACATCGAAGAATCCTCGGAGTTTAACCTGTTATGTAGGTATACATCTGGACACACATCTGAATTGGAAAAAACATGTTGACACTCTAAAAGTAAAACTTTCCAGATTTACATACGCGCTAAGTATTTTAAAACGCAATACTGATTACCAAACCGCATTGTCAGCATATTACGCAAACGCCTTTTCTTGGTTCAATTATTCGATTATATTATGGGGAGACAGTGTGGACTTTAAAGATGTATTCATCAAACAAAAAAAGCTTGTGCGAATACTTGCGAACATCAAGCAGAGACAAAGCTGTAGGCCTCACTTCAAAATAATGCGTATATTGACATTACCGTGTATCTATATCATGCAAATGACCCTATTCGTAAGAGAACACAGAACTTTTTTTAAATCAAAGTCAGAAAGTAATAGCAACTCTAATAGACGTAACAAAGATATGCTTATTAAGCCTCCGACCACCTTAAAAACATTTGACAGCAGCCCATACATTCGACTTATAACTATCTATAACAAAATTCCTAGTTATATCAAGGATCAAACAAAGGATTCCTCTTTTCGCAGCCAACTTAAAAAATTTCTTATCGATAAATGTTATTACACCGTAGAAGATTTTTTATCTGACAAATTGTAAGTAGGTAGGCACTCGTATTAGGTAGGTAGATTATATAAAAATTGTTGTAATTGTTTTTGACATTTATTTAAAATTGTAAGTAGGTAGGCAGCCACTCGTATTAGGTAGGTACAATAGGTGAAGATTGTTACTATTTTTGACATTTGTATTACTGAATTGTCCATAGTGTAACGATGCCATTCTAAAAGCTATGGCTTTACTATGATCCTAACGTAGGTTGTCAATCTGTCGCTGTCATGTAAAGGCGTCAAAGTGTTTCGCGCGCATGGATCCAGGAAGAGAAGGCTAAAGACAATAGAATAGAAAAGAAAATTCTTTATTGCACACCTTAAAACTAACAGTGGAAAAACAAGTAACAATAATTGAAAACATACTAATGTACAATGGGCGGTCTTATCGCTGAAGAGCGATCTTTTCCAGACAACCTAGATATAGTTGTATAGCTAGCGGTGTTTTGTTTGGTGGAATATTATAATGGTTGCGATGTTATCAATGGTGATCGAGTGTTTCATAGTCGTGTCCCAATCAAGAAACGACGTTTTACATTACGAATCTGTAGCCTACTTGGTGATTAGTCTTATTGCTAAACTTAAATGAATGTTTTGTCAAAAGTAAATGAATAAACTAAGATTAGTTTTAAATACTGAAGTAGTAAAACACAAAGTGATAATTAGAGACTAATATTGTAAGAGTTTTTGGAACCAATTATATTGGTATGATATCTAGATTTGAATAAACTTTGATTAGTTATGCATACTCAAGTAGCAAAAAACAAAGTGGTAATTAAAGACTAATACCATTAATATTGTAAGAACTTTTGTAATCAATTATATTGGTATGATATCTAGATTTTGAAGAAACTTTGATTAGTTATGCATACTCAATCAGTAAAACACAAAGTGGTAATTAGAGACTAATACCATTAATATTGTAAGAACTTTCAGAATCAATTATATTGGTATAATATCTAGATTTTGGATAAACTAAGATTAGTTATGCATACTCAAGCAGTAAAACACTTATTGATAATTAGAGACTAATAACATTAATACTTGTTGTATTAACTTTTAGAACCAATTATATTCGTATAATGTCGTCTAGATTTAGGATTGTAACACCGGGCTGTGAAGCTTAAAGCTTTTCCAAAGTGGAAAAACATGTAAACATAATGTGAACGAAATAGTTGATATTATAGGCGAACACATGGTTATTGAATTAATATAATCTCTAGAAATACTCAATAGTAGTCCGGAATACCAACTATTTTGTGTGGTCATAACTGACGACTACTCTGCTACTCCGTACGGGACGAAGGGACCCGTCCCAAGTAGGATGGCCGACTGTAACGCAACTTTATTCACAAGCTCTATGTTATAGATAGAATCACCGTCCGTTATGTCACCTGTCATGCACAGCATAATGTCAACGAGTTGACAGTTAGAGGCAGGTTTTGGGGGCAAAACGAACGTTAGTCAGACTATAGCGATGGTATGGGATTTTTATGGTGCTAGGTGAAATGTGAAAGATTATAATATGATGTTCAACATATCCGAAGAGTTTGAATGTGTGCTACATACGACTCGCGAGGAGACTCGTTACAATAGATATAATAAGATTTATTGTTAAATTAGATTCTATAAATAAGAAGTTTGTTACTTACTTACTTAGATTTACCTATTTTAATTTAATTTGCCGTAAGGCCATTGTAATGCCCCAGCGGGGCTCATGTTCTGGACGTCATTACCCCCTAAGACCTATAATACACATGAAACAATGAATAAATGAATATGAATATGAATATGTATTTATTTTGATTTAGGATCATATAGATACATATAGATCCACTTTTGATCTTATCATAGACTAAATCAAATTCCAAAAATCTGTACCTATAAAAGTAAGGTAAAATCTGTAATACCACCCAAAATTCTGTATAAATACCTTGGAGGAATTATAAATCCTCCAAGATAAATACAGATAAATCTGTATAATTGGCAACACAGTCGTATAGAGTATGTCCGGTTCAAGTATGTACACGGTATTGAGTTACAATCCTCCATTCTAGCTGTGGTCAAGATGAACTTACCTTCTCACTTTTGACATTAGAAATAAGCCTCTTATAGCAGTTATAAAAACAGAATGATTTCTTTTATCAAGAGATATTTTTGCATTGCTATCCGTGAGTTTTGTGGTGGTTGGTTATCTTAAGATGAGTTAAAATTAAAATAACTTTTATTCATTATATCCGCCATTTTTATTCACCACTGAGTGTTACCTACCAAAATTTAGAGTTTTCACATACCTACGACATTTTTACAATTCTATTTATTCAAGGTGACGATTGGCCACAAGGGTCTCTGAAAGATGAGTGCCACAATCTTCAAAGCTTGTGGATTATTTGTAATAAGAAGAAATAATATGAAATTAAAAGTATTGTTGATCAGAATTAATCATTTCATTTATTCATTTTTAACCGACTTCCAATCAAAAAGGAGGAGGTTCTCAATTCGGTTGTATGTTTTTTTTTTTTTTTTTAATGTTTGTTACCTCATAACTTCGTCATTTGTGAGCCGATTTGAAAAATTATTTTTTTATCTGAAAGGTACTGCTTCCAGATTGGTCCCATTTTAATTTTATTAAAATCGGTGTTGCCATTTTTTTTTAATAATTGTTTTAATGTTTGTAACTGCATGCCTCCGTCATTTATGAACCGATTTAGAAAATTATTTTTTTATTTGGAAGGTTATTCTTACGTCCAGATTGTCCCAAACAAATTTGATTAAAATCGGTTTAGCCGTTTGACAATGAAGTCGGTTTCTCAAGTTTTTTAAACTTAAATTATCATAAAACACGATAGCAGTTGAGACGGTGCTGTGGTATTTGAGCTCCTTTTATAGGGCTCCTCGTCAAAGTATTTTTTTGTTACTAAATTCAAGCGAATTGAGTACTTCCTCCTCATTTATTTGAAAACTGTTCAAAATATACAAGCGTCTAAGCTACAAGCAAACAATAGTATATTATGTAACTAGTGAATAAAAGACGGATATAAATCGAGGGTGAAAGGTTAATCACGAGCAAGTGATGCATTCTTTTAAGTGTTAGAATGTGACGCGAGCGATTCATTGCCCCCCTCGATGCAAATTCATGAAAATTAAACCATTTTATTCAAGGGTTATTTATTATACTATAACCCAGTGTCTCCATATAAAAATAAAGGATTACCGTGTTGCCTGGGTTAAGTTTACCGTAATAAACCGGGATAAAGCAGTGTCTCCCTATACACGGTAATTACCGTAGATGCACCGTAATCTACGGTCAACGGTAAACGTGCATTACCGTGTCGTAATTCTACCTCACGGTAGAATTACGACAATATAAAAAATGTGAAAAAATAAAAAATATCAAAAATGCGAAAAGTTATTCATCACCTTATCAGATCTAAATTGTCTAAGCCTTATCACTAAGGTGATGAATTACTTTTCGCATTTTTGATATTTTTTTGCGGTAATGCACGTTTACCGTTGACCGTAGATTATGTCAGATTACGGTGCATCTACGGTAATTACCGTGTATATGGAGACACTGCTTTATCCCATGACGAGAAAGAAATTGTGACTCGGAACACCTAAAGGTACGCTTCCACCAAAATAGTGTGCAGCACATTTGCTTACAAACATTTTGTGCTAAACTCCAGCAGTGCAGGTTCTAAGCTGGTATCGCGTTTGGCTTCCATCTCCACTGGTAAGGCTGTGCGTAACTTTTGTAAGCGCACAGTTCAGCACATTTGTGCGCGAACATGTTCACTGACCAGAGTTTCCGCCGAAGACAGTTCAGTAGTTAGTATAGACGGGCAGGAAAACGTACGCAATGTACGCGCACAAATAAATGTTTTCTCTCCGGTGGCGGAAGCAAGACTGAGTTCGTGAACAACAGGTTTGTACGCGTCGACGCGAGTCCACTGCCTGCATGTGTGCGCGCACAAATGTATACAGATGTGCGCGAACATTCCTAGAATGTTCGCGCACAATTTGTTATTGTTTGCTTTAGTAAGTCGACCAGAATAAACATTTGTGTCGCGCAATGTGCATTGCAGTGCCGCACAGTTCAGCACACTGGTGGAATCGCACCTTAAATCTAGCTCTTTCTAGCCTGCACAGCTGCCCAACTGTCAACTTTTCAAAAACCAAGGTTCACACTGCACTGCACACTGCACTGCTATTACCCTATTTACCATAAACAAAAACGACTCGGCACTCTTGGCAGAAAGACTTTGTCTCCAAGCCCGCACAAAATAAATAAAAAAACTTACCAAATAATAATTTGTTGAAAAAAAAGTTATTTGTTTGAATTGAATGAGTTGCTTGAGTTGCTTACTACGAGTTAGGACCCCCCATGATCCTCACCCTCAGGCTGTGTCCTGTCCATCGTCAGCCACCATCCTTCAAGTTCGCCCTCAGTGTGTACCAGTGCTTGTTTTCCTCCTAGGCAAACACAATGGCTTTGGACAGGTCAGTGTGCAGAGTTTGTTTAGCTGGGAATATAAGGATGCTGCATATTAACAACATGCACCTCCTGAAGATATTCGAGAAACTCACAAACCTCAAGGTATGATTATCAAGCAAAAGCAAGACTGGTCTAACATCTCTGTTGGGAGATAGTAGATAGGAAACGCTCCTTCTACTCTGTACCAAGAAGTCCTATTTAGAAACAAAATATCCCGTGAAATGTCCAGTGCCTTCCGCATGCATAGAGAAACATTCAGTAGTCTAACTTCTAATATACAGGGTGTCCCATAAGTCAACGTCCAGCCGAAACCGGGCGATGGGCCCGTGACTTGGCAATCATGACAGTTATCAGAAAAATACAAAAAAAAATATTTGTCATGTACCTTTTGAGTTATGAGTATTTAAAAAAAACAGAAAAAACTGACACCCTGTGATGATGTTTTAAGTCCTGTTACTACAAATATTAATTTTTCGTTAAACTTTTTTCTGCAGTGTAAGCATGAATAACTCTTCTGTAAATTACAATTAAAAATTAAGTCATAACTGCCTCAGTTTTAAATAAAATCGTGGAGTTTTGACCAACATTTCATTTCAGATAATTACATCACCCAACTTTAACTGACTGTACCGTAATAGTACATTATGATGTAAGTGCGGTAGGTTGAAAATTACAGCCGAGGCGTTATTGCAAGCCCGAGCCGTTGGCGAGGGCTACAAGAAAGCAGAGGCTGTAATTATCAAAGCGCATGTATGTCATACGACGTTTTATAACACATTCGCAAGGAAATAAATAAAAATTAAACATATAAATCTTTTATCACTTGTTAAAGCAGTTAGAGAATTTGAAATGAAATGAAATGACATACCAGATTGTAAATGTCATTTCATTTAATTTCATTCCAAATCATCCCGTTTCATTCAGTTTCATTCATTTTAATTCAGTTTCATTCAGTTTTATTCAGTTTCATTCAGCTTCATGCAGTTTCATTCGGTTTAATTCAGTTTCATTCATTTTCATTCGCTATCATTCGGTTTCATTCGGTTTCATTCAGTTTTATTCGGTTTCATTCAGCTTCATCCAGTTTCATTCAGTTTTATTCGGTTTCATTCGGTTTCATGCAGTTTCATTCGGTTTTATTCAGTTTCATTAATTTTCATTCGGTTCCATGCAATTTCATTCAGTTTCATTCGGTTTCATTCGGTTTTATTCAGTTTCATTCAGTTTCATTTGGTTTCATTCGGTATCATTCCGTTTCATTCGGTTTCATGCAGTTTAATTCGGTTTCATTCAGTTTCATTCAGTTTAATTCAGCTTCATTCAGTTTCATTAAGTTCTTTCGGTTTCATTCGGTTTCATGCAGTTTAATTCGGTTTTATTCAGTTTCATTCGGTTCCATGCAGTTTCATTCGATTTCATTCAGTTTCATTTCATACATTTAGCATCTGGATAAACCGTACGTTATACCTTATTAAAAAGCAACCCGTGCGTTTTACATTACATAATACATTAAGATATTGAAATCGGTGAAATTAGAGACCTTTTACGAGCGAATGTGTTATAAAAAAAAAGCAGCCAAGTGCGAGTCGGACTCGCCCATGTAGCATCAAGTAACATAATATAAAGGTTCTTGTAGTTCGTCGAAAGGTAAATTGCGGTTTACGATTTATGACGTATAAAAAAAAAACTACTGGCTAGATCTCGTTCAAACCAAATATCGTTGTAAGTTTGCATAGTAATGTACAACATATATTTTTTTTAGTTTTATCATTCTCTTATTTTAGAAGTTAGAGGGGGGGGGACCATTTTTTTTCCACTTTGGTCTGTCGCGCAAACTATTCAGTTTAGAAAAAAACTATTTAAGAAACCTCAACATCATTTTTGAAGACCTATTCATAGATACCCCACACGTATGGGTCCAATGAAAAAAAAATTTTTCAGTATCAGTTTCAAGTATGGGGACCCCCAAAATTTATAGTTTTTTTTCTATTTTTGTGTAAAAATCTTAATGGGTTCATAGAATACATCTACTCGCCAAGTTTCATCAGTCTAGCTCTTATGGTTTCGGAGAAAAATGGCTGTGACATACGGACGGACAGACAGACAGACAGACAGACATGACGAATCTATAAGGGTTCCGTTTTTGCCATTTGGCTACGGAACTCTAAAAATGTAATACATTACTTCGGCAAGTAACTTTAAAAGATGGCGCATTTCATTAGGATTCCAAAATGGTATGATACTTGCTAGAGTACTCTTTAGTTTTGAAAATAAAAATGGTTTTTTCAACTAAATCGGATTTCCAAACAATTTTATTTTATTAGATAAAATGTTTGTAATGCAGCCAAGGCATTTTTAAGTCCACAATTTACAGGCACAAGTATGATTGAGACGCACAGTATAGTAAATTGTTACACAAGGGCAATAGCTACTTACAACCGAGATGAGCATTCTACTTTACATCATTCATGCGAGGTAAATTTTTAACTAGCCGATGGAGCAAACTCATGAATTGGCTGTTACGACATTTGATTCCAGAATGAGTTGGCTTTTACGACATTTGATCCCAGAAAGGTCGATATGGCCCACCTGATGTTAAGTGGTAACCATTGAAAATGGAACGAGTAGCAAACGCGTACTTACACGGCCTCTTTAGACCCCATAGATTTATTTTACTGGGGAACGATAAAGAAAAAAGCAGCTAACTGCGAGTCGGACTCGCCCATGAAGGGTTCCGTAGCATCAAGTAACATAATATAAAGGTTCTTGTACTTAGTTCGTCGAAAGGTAAATTGCGGTTTACGGGTTTACGATTTATGACGTATAAAAAAAAAACTACTGACTAGATCTCGTTCAAACCAAATATCGTTGGAAGTTTGCATAGTAATGTACAACATATATTTTTTTATGTTTTATCATTCTCTTATTTTAGAAGTTAGAGGGGGGGGACCAACTTTTTTCCACTTTGGAAGTGTCTCTCGCGCAAACTATTCAGTTTAAAAAAAAACGATATAAGAAACCTCAACATCATTTTTGAAGACCTATTCATAGATACCCCACACGTATGGGTTCAATGAAAAAACATTTTTTTAGTTTCAGTTTCAAGTATGGGGACCCCCAAAATTTATAGTT
The DNA here is from genome assembly GCA_939531255.2 of Thera britannica. Lineage (NCBI taxonomy): Eukaryota > Metazoa > Arthropoda > Insecta > Lepidoptera > Geometridae > Thera > Thera britannica. Next base: position 6,154,604 of record OW618052.2, read on the forward strand.
TTTTTTCTATTTTTGTGTAAAAATCTTAATGCGGTTCACAGAATACATCTACTCGCCAAGTTTCATCAGTCTAGCTCTTACGGTTTCGGAGAAAAATGGCTGTGACATACGGACGGACAGACAGACAGACAGACATGACGAATCTATAAGGGTTCCGTTTTTGCCATTTGGCTACGGAACCCTAAAAAGTGTACTCTAAACCTCTTCAAGATTTAGGCGAGCTGCGCCAAAAAATCACAGGAGTCGCTCAAGACATTTACTCGAGAAGATACGCCCGTCTTATGACACGGTCATTTTTAAAGAGACGAAGAACTTGCATTACAGCAGAAGGCAAACAGTTTGAAAGTTTGCTGTAAATCCTTGATGTTGTTAAATTAAAATGACGATTGAAGAATGCTTTGATCGAATTTTATTTCAAACTTTCACCTAAAGCTAACAAATTACTTGAAAACCCTTGGTTATTACATTTTTGACAAAATGTTGGCTCTATCTGTTTACTTACATTGTCGAAATGGTATTTACTTGTACCTGCGAATTGTGAGCGACTTAAAAACGCAGTGCAGGCGTTTTAAGTCCATGATTTAAAGGGTACAAACATTTTATCTAATGAAATAAAATTGATTGGAAATCCGGTTTAGTTGAAAAACCATGTATTATTTCCAAAACTAAAGAGTATTCTAGCAAGTATTATACCATTTTAGAATTCTGGCTAAATGCGCCATCTTTTAAAGTTACTTGCCATGATAGTGTAGTACATTTTTTTTGCGGTACAGATAGTTAAAGTTGGGTGATGTAATTATCTGAAATGAAATGTTGGCCAAAACTCCACGATTTTATTGAAAACTGAGGCAGTTATGGCTTAATTTTGAATTGTGATTTACAGAAGGATTATTCATGCTTAGATTGCAGAAAAAAAATTCACGAAAAGTTAATATCTGTAGTCACAGAACTTAAAAGATCATCACAGGGTGTCAGTTTTCCATGTTTTTAGGGTTCCGTAGCCAAATGGCAAAAACGGAACCCTTATAGATTCGTCATGTCTGTCTGTCTGTCCGTCCGTATGTCACAGCCATTTTTCTCCGAAACCGTAAGAGCTAGACTGATGAAACTTGGCAAGTAGATGTATTCTGTGAACCGCATTAAGATTTTGACACTAAAATAGAAGAAAAACTATAAATTTTGGGGGTCCATCCAACCCATACGTGTGGGGTATCTATCAATAGGTCTTCAAAAATGATGTTGAGGTTTCTAATATCGTTTTTTTCTAAACTGAATAGTTTGCGCGAGAGACACTTCCAAAGTGGAAAAAAGTTGGTCCCCCCCTCTAACTTCTTAAATAAGAGAATGATAAAAATAAAAAAAAAATCGGTTGTCTGTAAAGTCGGTTTACTGACGATAGTTGAACGTGATAACGTCATAAGAAAATACTGATGGAATGGTTGCATTTTTCAAAAGAAAATTTTAGTTTTACTGAATTGAATTGAATGTGAATGAAACTGAATGATACTGAATGAAACTGAATGAAACTGAATGGAACTGAATGAAACTGAATGAAAATCCGGACCCGGACCCGGACCCGGACCCAGAATGAACCCTTACCCTTACCCTCATTTACCTTTACCCTCATTTACCCTTACCCATTACGGGCTCGGGCTCAGGTAAATGGAACGACGAAACGACGTAACGACGCATGAGTCATGTTTATTCGTGCGTGCAGCCGGCTCCATCGATTTATAAGACGTTATCACGTCAAAAAATATATGTTGTACATTACTATGCAAACTTCCAACGATATTTGGTTTGAACGAGATCTAGTCAGTAGTTTTTTTTTATACGTCATAAATCGTAAACCGCAATTTACCTTTCGACGAACTACAAGAACCTTTTTATTATGTTACTTGTTACTACGGAACCCTTCATGGGCGAGTCCGACTCGCACTTGGCCGCTTTTTTAGGGTTCCGTAGCCAAATGGCAAAAACGGAACCCTTATAGATTCGTCATGTCTGTCTGTCCGTCCGTATGGCACAGCCATTTTTCCCCGAAACCGTAAGAGCTAGACTGATGAAACTTAGCGAGTAGATGTATTCTGTGAACCGCATTAAGATTTTTATACAAAAATAGAAAAAAAACTATAAATTTTGGGGGTCCCCATACTTGAAACTGAAACTCAAAAAGTTTTTTTTCATCGAACCCATACGTGTGGGGTATCTATGAATAGGTCTTCAAAAATGATATTGAGGTTTCTAATATCGTTTTTTTCTAAACTTAATATTTTGCGCGAGAGACACTTCCAAAGTGGAAAAAAGTTGGTCCCCCCCCCCTCTAACTTCTAAAATAAGAGAAAGATAAAACTGAAAAAAATATATGTTGTACATTACTATGCAAACTTTCAACGAAATTTGGTTTGAACGAGATCTAGTTAGAAGTTTTTTTTCTATACGTCATAAATCGTTAACCGCAATTTACCTATCGACGAACTACAAAAACGTTTATATTATGTTACTTGATGCTACGGAACCCTTCATGGGCGAGTCCGACTCGCACTTGGCCGCTTTTTTTTAAATACTCATAAGTGGAAAGTTGCATGACAAATATTTTTTTAAATATTATTCTGATAGCTGTCATGACTTGGCCCATCACCCGGTTTCGGCTGGACGTTGACTTATGGGACACCCTGTATAAATATAAAGCTTCATTATATTTCAGCTTAATAACTCGATATCAGATGCAGGGATGCCCAGCACAGTATGTTATATCTGTCACCGACATCTTCAGAAATGCCACCTGTTCTCCGACATGGCTCACAGATCTGACAAAGCCATGCGTGATATGTTGCACAATGGCATTGAGGTAAGATATGCATTTAACTACTTATCAAAACAATGACATAAGGTAACTGATATTATATTATGTCAGATATATAATGCTGAAACCATGCTTCATGATTTATTTTATTTATTTATATTTTTGGAGAACCAACAGCTTTATAACTTAAGATTTAAAAAACAATGAATTAGATTTAGAGAGCCAATTATTGGCTCTCTAGATCTAATTTGGTAGCTGTAAATACATTTCCTTATTATTCAGCTATTCTTCAGTCATGGCAGAGGCCAAAGTATTTATTTAGATTATATTATGGCCAACCTGTACATACATTATTTTCATTTACTTTCATTAGGTCAGCAGTAGCTATTAGGTCGAGAACATGAACCTTGTAAGACGCTGCAAGTAAGTTCACTGATTATTAAAATTATTTTGTATCTAATGGTGAATACCTGTTTTCAGATAACATGCAATACAATATCAATGCTGTCACTGGCACCAATACCAACCTTATCGGTAGCTTCTACACAGCACATGTCTATTGATTATCCATACACAAGAACTGCTGCCGCTGTCAAGGAAGAACAACTTGTTGTGAAAACAGAAGAAACAACTGAAACTGAAGAAACAGTCTTTGTGGAGTTACAGATGAAGCCTGATGAAGATCCTGATGTTATTGACAGTTTACATGAATATGAAGAAACAGTCCTTGAGGAGTTACAGGTGAAGCCTGATGAAGATCCTGATGTTATTGACAGTTTACATGAATATGAAGAAACAGTCTTTGAGGAGTTACAGGTGAAGCTTGATGAAGATCCTGATGTTATTGACAGTTTACATGAATATGACGAAAACGTAAATGAGGTGAAAAATAAGCAAACTAGCGTTCAATTGTGTTTCTATTGTGATGTATGCAACACACAATCCCACTCTAAACGTCACTTGATAAAACATTTAAAAGCACACACTAGAAAAATGATATATTCTTGCAACAAATGTGATAAAACCTTTTCTTATAAAAGTAATTTGACAAAACACATGCGAGTACACACTAGAGAAAAGCCTTACTCATGTGGTAAATGTGAAAAAGCATTTGCTGATAAATGTAATTTGACAAGACACATAAAAATGCACACTGGAGATAAGCCATATGCATGCAGTAGATGTACTAGAGCCTTCGCACAAAAAAGTCAATTGAAAAGACACATGCGAGTACACACTGGAGAAAAGCCATACTCATGTAGTAAATGTGGAAAATCATTTGCTCAAAAATTATGTTTGACAAGACACATAAAAAAGCACACTGGAGGAAAGCCATATGCATGCAGTGGATGTACTAGAGCCTTCGATCAAAAAAGTCATTTGATTAGACACATGCGAGTACACACTGGAGAAAAGCCATACTCATGTAGTAAATGTGGAAAGTCATTTGCTCAAAAATTATGTTTGACAACACACATAAAAAAGCACACTGGAGGAAAGCCATATGCATGCAGTGGATGTACTAGAGCCTTCGCTCAAAAAAGTGAATTGATAAGACACATGCGAGTACACACTGGAGAAAAGCCATACTCATGTGGCCAATGTGAAAAAGCATTTGGTCAAAAATGTAATCTGGCAAGACACATAAAAATGCACACTGGAGAAAAGCCATACACATGTAGTAAATGTGAAAAAGCATTTGCTGATAAATTTATTTTGGCAAGACACATAAGAATGCACACTGGAGAAAAGCCATACTCATGTAGTAAATGTGAAAAAGCATTTGCTTATAAATGTGATTTGGAAAGACACATAAGAATGCACACTGGAGATAAACCATATTCATGCATTCAATGTAATAAAGCATTTACTCGAAAAGATAGTTTGAAAATACACATGAGAGCACACACTAAAGAAAAATCATAAGTACTTGTGTAGTAAATGTGATCTGTACCCGTAGCCTGAGTTTTACTCGATCAGTTTCAAATTCGTTTCGCCTACATGTCTTTCTCTTTTGTTTGGATAAAAGATGAGACAACAACAATAGGTAACGTAGAAACGATTGAAACGAGTTGTTGTCTCATTTATTCTCCATACAAAAGAAAGAGACACGTAGGTGAGACGAATTGTTCAAGCTGACCGAGTAAAACTCTGACTACAGGTACCGATGACTGATAATTTAATTTAATTTAAATTGTTTATTCAGACAATTAGGGAGTCCATGGTGTTAGTAACAAAAAACAGAAAAAGTGGGTTAGTAACTTATAACTAGTAATGATTTAGTCCTCTGGATGAGTCTCCATACCAGAGGACAATTTTGTTTTTCAATAATCGCTTTTAGGATGCTGTTGCTACTCCCGCGCAGTCTACTAAGCAGTGACGCTGTCTTTTTGCGCCAGACGGCGTCGAATGTGTCTGTGCGCATCGTGGTGAACATACCAGACGCGCTACAGTAGCGCGGAAGCCGCAACAGTGCCCTAAATGCATTATTGTATTGGACCCGCAAAGCATTGTAAGTCTTTTGGGTATAGCTGGTCCACAGACTCGCAGAGTATAGCGAAGTACAGTATGCCTTGAATAGAGTGATTTTCACTGCATCTGTACAACGCGCAAATCTGCGTGCCAGCATATTCCCTCGGACTGACAATGCTCTGCGTTCCCTTTCCATGTCAGCATCATCTCTAAGATCCTCGGTAACCAGATGTCCCAAATATTTAAATTGATGCACTCGTACAAGTGGCACTCCGTTCAGTAGCACAGGTGGAACAAAAGTAGGACATTTGGCACCAGCCTTGAAAACCATGACCTCCGACTTCTTTACATTATAACTGAGCCCGTGAGCAGTCACAAACGACTCACACACTGCGATGAGCTTTCGAAGTGCCCTGATCGATGGAGCGAGCAGCACCATATCATCGGCGTAGCTAAGGTTGTTTACACACACATCGTTAATGAAGCAGCCCACATGCATGCTGCTCAGTCTCTCGATCAGCTCATTCACGTACAGGCAAAAGAGCGAGGGCGAGCTCAACCCCCCCTGCCTCACCCCGCACTCCAGCCTGGACGACTCCGAAAACTCACCTGCCCATCTCACACGGTTTACCTGGTTTAGGTACCAAAACCGAAAAATCGAAACCAGCTCTGGTGGTAAGCCCGTGTCCCTAAGCTTCTGCCACAAAATATCGTAGGAGACAAGGTCAAAGGCTTTGGATAGGTCCAGGAAACACGCATAGACTGGAGTCTGTCTATCCGTATAATACTTTACAGTGTGCTTAAGACTGAAAATGGCAGTCTCGGTTGAAAGACTGGGTCTAAACCCAAACTGAGCATCATGTAACCTAATAAATATACCTGATAAATATTAACTCATGTGACGCGATGCGCGCTCGGAAACAGACGTGTCTTGCTGCACATTTTCGAATTTATTCATTCGTGTTTCACAACTTGTAAAGTTGTTGTCTGTTATAGGTAGCGGCACATAACTTTAGCGCTGACCGTTATTGCGCAGAAGTCAAAAATAAGGTACCTGAGGGGGGCTAGCGGTATGAAGGGCGGGCGTGCGTAGCGCTAATTGGCTATCCACCCGGACTCCGCTCTCTGTACCAATAGGGCACTCGGCACACATCCACACATCCAGTGTACGCGACATGCGCATGCTACGACGGCGACGACGCATGCGCGTATTGCTCAGCGCTAAAGTTATGTGCCGCTAGTTATACTATGCCTATGGCTTCTCAACAAGTCATAGTTACGTACAGAGGCGTCTCTAGCCCATGTAGCGCCCGTGTGCTAACATTACCCAAGCGCCCCCTAGTAAGCGCGCGTTCAAAATGGAATAGATACAAAGTACAAGTAACAGCACACCAAGTTACCACAAACTGAGAAATTTCCCCAATGGGTAATAAACTTGTTTTGAGATTTTTAAGAAGAAATTTTTCAGTTTGGTTACCACGATATGCTGTTGAATGTATTTAGAATTATGCAAGGTGTTCTGGTGTTTTCTATAACAAGCCAAAACGTATCCATGATTATGATGTTGACATGACTATCTTCTTCTTTCTTCTAAATAAATAAAACTCTTACGTTACTGACTGACAATCAACGCACAGCCTAAGTTAGTCCTAGAAGCATGAAACTTGGTGGGTGTGTTCCTTTTATAGCGTAGAGGTGCATTTAGAAAGGAAACCGGAAAATTCTTTCCTTAAGAGGAGAAAAAGGGTGAAAATGGTTTTAAGAAAAATCAACGCACAGCCTAAGCCGTTAGTTCTAGAAGCATAAAACTTGAAGGGTGTGTTTATTTTATAGCTTAGAAATGCATTAAGAAAGAAGATTCGAAAATTATTTCCCTAAGAGGAAGGGGGGCGCCAAAGGCCACGGCGCTCGGCACCCCCTTTTGAGCGCCACGGCGCTCGCCCGCTTTGATGTTATTCATCAAATATAAGAAGAGCTCAAGATGCTACTCAAAATCTATGCAGAGCGGAGCGCTTTTTACGATGGTCATTGAAAGTGCGGCGCCCGGCCAACGCACCCACCGAATGGCCGAGTGGGGCTAGGGGGCGCCGAGCGCCGTGGCGGCGCTCGGCGCTCCTAATGCTGTAATTTATCAAATATTAGAAGAGCTCTAGATACTATTCAAAATCTATGCAGAGCGGAGCGCTTTTTACGATGGTCATTGAAAGTGCGGCGCCTGGCCAACGCGCCCGCCAAGTAGGGCCCGTGGTGGTTATAGGGTAGTCGCAGCGTCCAAGGGGGCGCAGAGCGCTGCGCTCGGCGCCCCCTAGGACGCTGCGCCCGTGTGCACCGCACACCCTGCACAATATGTAAAGACGCCGCTGGTTACGTACAACAAGTCATACAAGTCAACAAGTCATAGTCGTGGTACTTGTTTGCGGATGGATGGACCAAGATAGTGTCAGACTGTCTGAGGTTCTGCGAGCGAGATGTATGAGATTGACATACTTAATTTGTTATGTTATTTTAATTATTAATTGGAAATTGTTTTTTTTATTGCTATTGACTTTCTTATAATCTTCTATATTTTTAATTAATGTAATTGGTGTGTAACCGTTTGAATAAATAAATAAATAGTTAACGAGCTGCTGGCGTACATACAGAACGCTATACAGACACCATGGACGAGCTCAATGTCCTATATTATGTCTGCAAGTCTAACTTTAAGGAGGATTATCTGCAATGGAAAGACTCCCGAAGAACCGAACCCGATTTCGCGCCCACGTCGCCGTCTCTACGTGCTAGTTGAATATGTAACTAGCACGTAGAGACGGCGACGTGGGCGCGACATCGGGTCCGATTCTTCGGTATGTTGTTCGGTTATGTAATTTATTGGTACCTAATAGAAATATCTCCATGTGTCTCCTTTTAGATCTCAACTCAAGTGGCTTCCTATTCGTCTTCGCCGAAACATGCATATTCTTTCTCTTCTTTACTCAATACTTTTCAATCCTCTTTCACCTCACTATCTTAAAAACAGATTCATGTATCTCCATTCTTGCAGTAATCGTTTGCTAAGGTCATCGGAAAACCTGTTACTTAAAATTCCAGGTCATAGCAGCTCCTTCTACACAAACTCTTTTACTGTTAAAGCTGTTAGGCTGTGGAATGCTCTGCCTCTGGAAATCAAACAGGCAACCTCGCATAACACTTTTAAATTAAGGTTGAAGGAGCACTACTTGTCGTCAATTTCTTCTAGCTAGTTTTTTAGGCATTGAGCATAATAATATTGTGTATAATATATATATATATACAAGGTGTATCTAAATATGTGTACTATGCGAAGGTGGGGGGTTTCAGACCACAATGGTGATCAGTTGTGGAGGGGAGATAATTAAAAATTCCTATTTTCAGTTTCCCATACAAAAATATTTAATTTCATAATGCCTAAATAAATTGACAACCCTATCCTTGTAACCCCTTGACCCCTTGACCTACTACCTCTGTAGGTCTACTACTACTACCTACTACCTCTGTAGCTGAGTTTAGGGTTGTCACTTTGTATAAAGTCAGCTGTTAATGTTGAAACTTCGTTGCAGTTTTTTTCAGAGATACCAATCGAAGTTCGAAAAGTCGTTGAACAAAAGTTGTTCCCCGGGGGGTGGAAATTCACCCCCCTTCAGGATAGTACACATATTTTTATACACGTTGTATATATTTTTTATATATACATATATTCATGTATATTTATATTGTATGTATTAGTTTATTTTTAGTTATATCTTATAATAAGTATTAGGATTTTAGTTTAAATTACCTATGTAGTTAGTTTAGGTAAATACCTATCTAATTAGGTAGGTATCTAATAGTGAGTAGGTATTGTAGATCTACTTTTTTTCAATTTTCCGTTTGTAACTACACCGCCTTTCAATTCGTTATTTCTTTCCATGCAAAGGTTGCCTGGAAGAGATCGCTCTCAGCGATAAGGTCGCCCATTGTTTTACCTAATTGTTAATTTTTTATGTCCTGTACTGTATCTTTTGTGTGGTGAACAATAAAGAGTTATCTATCTATCTATCTATCTATATCTAGCAAAAGGGCGGGGCTAAGTGACGTGTCATGATGACGTTACCAGCGCAACGGCGAACTCGAGCACGCCGGTCGTCAGCATTGCCAGAATGTTAAATATGTAACATTTTACGTTACTTTAGACCCTCTCATGCTACCTTCATGTTACACGCCTCAATATAAATTAACTTCATAATTATTTGCCAGCAAACAAAACAATATATTGTGAATCGGAAGGCATCCAAAATTGTTTTGTTTCTAACTAATAATGTCATAATAAAGCAGTGTGTCGTTTTTCACTGAATTTATGGCAATGTCACTTTTCTCGTGAAAATGTTACTCTTTGAGCTCATGTTATATTTGACTATCTGTCACTGGCAACACTGCCGGTCGTTCTTCTCCTTCTCCTCACTTTTCCCTGGTCGAGGCGGACGGATCATAAATGTTTTGGTTGCTCAATTATTATTCCTGTGTCATGTTTTCAAGTACAAATTGTTAAACGATAAATGTTAATTTGTTTAGTTGAAGGTGTTTTGTGATTTGTCATGTTAGTTTTTAAGGTATTTATAATACGGGCCCTGTATTTTTAAGATCTATGAGATATGTTGCGTGAAATAAATGAACAATAATATTAACATGATACAGCATTTACCTACTCGTAAAATAAGTTTGACTAGACACAATACATGTCATTACATAATGGAGAAAAGCCCTAGTCGTCCAGTAAATGTGATTAAGCATTTTGTTGATAAATGTTATTTGATAAGATACATTAATGTAAATTCACACTGGAAAACATTCATTATTTATTAAAGTAAAACAAATTGTGTGTAATCATAAAATGGAGAAAAATCATGATCATGCTGTGGAAAGAAATGGAGGTGACTACCGCTTTGAATTAATTAGATAGGTAGGTACTTAATCTATTTAGGAAGTAAAAAGTGCCTGAAATTAAAGCTTATAAGATGTTTAGATACAAAAACGTACAAATAATTAAAATTTGTTCTATTAGCGAAAAGTGTTAGGCTTTAGTTGTTCTGTATTACTTACCACTATTTACTTACCTATTTCTAGATAAGCCGTTTTCCAAGAAAATAAAATTAGTGTGTAAGAAAAGAGGAAAAAGAGCCATAGTCATGCAGAAGATTTGATTTGAGCAACTGGCTTGTGTAGGTATACGTATTTAGAGGCTCGAACACCTAAATCTAGAATCTAGCTCTTTTTAGTCTGTCCAGCTGCCAGACTGTCAACTTTTCAAAAACCAAGGTGGCAGCACTCACTGCTAATACCCTATTTTATTTTACCCTAAGTAAGGACTTGGCAGAAGGACTTTGTTTGTATACAAGCCCGCACAAAATAAAAAAAAACTTATCAATAGGTACCTAGGGATGTCGGAAATGCAATAAAGTATCGATATACAGGGTGTCCCATAAGTCAACGTCCAGCCGAAAACGGGTGATGCGCCAAGTCATGACAGTTATCTGAAAAATATATAAAAAAATATTTGCTAAGTAACTTTCGAGTTTTGAGTATTTTAAAAAAACAGGAAAAACTGACACCCTGTGATGATCTTTTAAGTCCTGTGACTACAAATATTAACTTTTCATGAAACTTTTTTCTGCAACGTAAGCATAAATAACCCTTCTGTAAATTACAATTCCAAATTAAGCCATAACTGCCTCAGTTTTCAATGAAATCGTGGAGTTTTGGCCAACGTTTCATTTCAGATAATTACATCACCCAACTTTAACCGTCTGTACCGCAAAAAAAATGTACTACACTATCATGGCATGTAACTTTAAAAATTGGCGCATTTATCCAGGATTCCAAAATGGTATAATACTTGCTAGAGTATTCTTTAGTTTTGGAAATAAAAAATGTTTTTTCAACTAAACCGGATTTCCAATCAACTTTATTTCAATAGATAAAATGTTTGTACCCTTTAAATGATGGACTTAAAATGCCTACGCTGTGTTTTTAAGTGACTCACAATTCACAGGTACAAGTAAACCATTTCGACAATGCAAGTAAACAGATAGATCCACCATCTTGTCGAAAGAGTAATAACCATGGGTTTTCAAGTAATTTGTTAGTTTAAGGTAAAAGTTTGAAATAAAATTCAATCATAGGATTACTTCAATCGTGATTTTAATCTAAAGTTTGCCTTCGCCCGTCGCCGGTCTTATTACATGGTTTTTGACGTAACAACGTCTTATAATTCGATGGAGCCGGCTGCTCGTACGGAAAAACATGACTCATGCGGCGTTACCTCGCTCTGAGGCGTTCCATTTAATACTTGAAGTGCAAGTGAGAGCGCGGAACGAGCGACAAAGAGGCACAATCGGCCTCCGCGTTCGGCAGCGTTCGACATCGGTCTCTCTCCTACTTGAGTGAGCGATGCGTCCGCGTGGACAGCTGTATGACGTTGTCACGTTCAACTGTCGTCAGTTAACTGACTTTACAGACAGCTGATTTTTTTTAAGGAAATGTAGAGCTTGCATTACTGCTGAAGGCTAACAGTTTGAACATTTGCTGTAAATCCATGATGTAGTTAAATTAAAATCACGATTGAAGAAATCCTATGATTGAATTTTATTTCAAACTTTCACCTAAAACTAACAAATTACTTGAACACCCATGGTTATTACTCTTTTGACAAGATGGTGGCTCTATCTGTTTACTTGTATTGTCAAAATGGTATTTACTTGTACCTGTAAATTGTGAGCAATTTAAAAACGCAGCGTAGGCATTTTAAGTTCATAATTTAAAGGGTACAAACATTTTATCTCATGAAATAAAATTGATTGGAAATCCGGTTTAGTTGAAAAAACATTTTTTATTTCCAAAACTAAAGAATACTCTAGCAAGTATTATACCATTTTGGAATCCTGGATAAATGCGCCAATTTTTAAAGTTACATGCCATGATAGTGTAGTACATTTTTTTTGCGGTACAGACGGTTAAAGTTGGGTGATGTAATTATCTGAAATGAAACGTTGGCCAAAACTTCACGATTTCATTGAAAACTGAGGCAGTTATGGCTTAATTTGGAATTGTAATTTACAGAAGGGTTATTCATGCTTACGTTGCAGAAAAAAGTTTCATGAAAAGTTAATATTTGTAGTCACAGGACTTAAAAGATCATCACAGGGTGTCAGTTTTTCCTGTTTTTTTAAAATACTCAAAACTCGAAAGTTACTTAGCAAATATTTTTTTATATATTTTTCAGATAACTGTCATGACTTGGCGCATCACCCGTTTTCGGCTGGACGTTGACTTATGGGACACCCTGTATATCGTATCGATGTTTTTTGAAAATATCAATATTTTCATTAAAAAATATCGATATATCGGTATGATTTGACTTGACAGAGAATATTCGTGCTGTTGAAATTGAAATTGAATAACAGAGTTGCCAACTTAAAAACCAAACTATAAAACAGCAAATCAAGTCGACCAAAAACAAAAAATACATAAAATATAATTTGGTAAAAGATGTTAGTATAAAAAAAGTATTTTCTTTTTGGGATTTTTTAATCTTAAAACTTATAAATGTTTACTGGTCTGAAAAAAATATCGGTTTTTATACTTTTTCGATACTTAGAATTTTATATCGATACATCGATATATCGAACTATTAAATATCGCTCAAAAATATCGATATATTGAAAAAATAATATCGATATATCGATGTATCGATATTTTTTCAACAAGCCTATATGTACCAATTGACCAAATAGTTATTTGTTGAAAGAAAAGTTATTTGTTTGTTGCATCTACGGAATTTAGCACTATATCCATAGGTCAGCCCATAATCCTCAGGCTGTGTCAATCGCCACCATCATTCTAGTTCAACAACCCCAGACAAGCAGTATTTGTTCTCTCCGCCCTCAGTTTTTACCAGTGCTTGTTTTCCTCCTAAAAGCAAACGCGATGGCTTTGGATAGTTCCGTGTGCAGAGTTTGCCTAGCTGGGAATATCAGGATGCTGCATGTTAACAACATGCACCTCCTGAAGATATTCGAGAAACTCACAAACCTCAAGGTATGATTATCAAGCAAAAGCAAGACTGGTCTAACATCTCTGTTGGTAGATAGTAGATAGGAAACGCTCCTTCTACTCTGTACCAAGGAGTCCTATTTAGAAACAAATATCCCGTGAAATGTCCAGTGCCTTCTGCATGCATAGAGAAACATACAGTAGTCTAACTTCTAACATATAAATATAAAGCTTCATTATATTTCAGCTTAATAACTCAATATCAGATGCAGGGATGCCCAGCACAGTATGTTATATCTGTCACCAACATCTGCAGAAATGCCACCTGTTCTCTGACATGGCTCACAGATCTGACAAAGCCATGTGTGATATGTTGCACAATGGCATTGAGGTAAGATATGCATTTAACTACTTACTAAAACAATGAGATAAGGTAACTAACATTATGTATGTCAGATATATAATGCTGAAACCATGCTTCATGATTTATTTTATTTAATTATATTTATTGGAGAACCAACAGCTTAAAATAACTTTTAAAAAAACAACAATTAGATTTAGAGAGCCAAGTAACTTAAGATTTAAAAAACAATTAATTAGATTTAGAGAATTATTGGCTCTCTTAATCTAATTTTGTAGCTTTTAATATATTTCCTTTTTATTCAGCTATTGTTCAGCCATGGCAGAGGCCAAAGAATTTATTTAGATTCTATTATTGCCAACCTGTACATACATTATTTTCATAGCTTAGGTCAGCAGTAGCTATTAGGGCGAGTACATGAAATGAAATGAAATGAAATTAGGTATTTATTGCATATGTATAGTTTTACATCAGTTTAGTAATAGTAGGTACTAAAAAGAGCGCAACACATACCATGTGCTCGTCAAACATGTAGGTAATAGTAGAAAGCATAACAATTATTCAAAGGTTAACTTAAAAACATAATTAAATACATTGTGTAATTGATTGTGGCCGTAAAGAGGCCCGTCACTTATCATGCAAAATTAAACATTGGTTTTTTTTTAATTTGAAATCTTTGTAGTTATTTGTTAGAAATTCTTTAAGATTGTAGATAGTTTTACTCATAAGTAGATATTTAACTTGGGTACAGAAAATTGGATAGCTTTCTATACATTTAATATTTTCAGGTAATTTGTTAAAGAGTTTTTGTCCTATAAATCTTGGTAGTTTCTCTGACATAGGTATTTAATCTGTGACCCATACAATTTAATTTATTCTTATTCCTCAAGTTATAGTCGTTAAGTTAAGTTAATTTAATCGTTAAGTTTGTTAAAAGTAATTTAGGTGAATTTATGACAAGGGGTACCGCTACAAGGTACCCCTTGTCATAAATTCACCTAATTACTTTTAACAAACTTAACGATTTCATAAATGTAAACAGATACAGACGTCAACATTTCTAGATTACAAAAGTGATCTCTACAGGATTCTCTAAAGTGGCAATTAACTTAAACTCTGATCGCCCTTTTTTGCATTTTTAAAACACGCTCAAAATCAGTAGAATTTCCCCACAGCACAATACCATAAGACATTATTGAATGCACATATGCATAGTAAATTTCCTTTAAATGTAAATCAGATGTAATTGATCTTAGTTGTTTGAGTGCAAAAATCCCAGATGACATTTTTTTGCAAGTTGTGTCAACATGTTCCTTCCAAGAAAGCACTGGATCTAAATAAAACCCTAGCAGCTTGACAGAATTACAGGTTTTAATAGTATCATCCTGTAACCTAATACCTACTAGCGGTTTCCTGGTTAGGTGAACCCTGTAAGACGCTGCAAGTAAGTTCACTGCTTATTAAAACTAGCAGTTAGTGACCGAGCTTCGCTCGTTATTTTTTAATTACGTACTGATGAATGATGAAATAATATTTTTCATTGCTCATACTCTGAAAGTAGGTCTGAAGTTGCCTGAGGAGCCTAATTGAAAGTAATACTTTCAGTTCAGCCCTAGGGAGAATCGCTTTCTACTGG
Organism: Thera britannica; assembly: GCA_939531255.2. Classification (NCBI taxonomy): domain Eukaryota; kingdom Metazoa; phylum Arthropoda; class Insecta; order Lepidoptera; family Geometridae; genus Thera; species Thera britannica. The sequence goes on from OW618052.2 coordinate 6,169,925, forward strand.
CAGCTGTCAAATTATAAAAAAAAACAAGTTCTATTTTATTCAACCATGTTCCAACTTTCTAAAGTCTTTCTAACTGCAAGGAGGTTGTTCAACCAAATTCCAACTTTTTATCCAGCAAGTAGGTTGGGAACCCATTACATTGGTAAGAAGTTTAAAAAGTCTAATTAAAGCGCAATGTAAAATTTAAATTTAAATAACATAAAGATAGTATTAAATAAATAATATATCTTATAAATTACTTGATTAATATATAGCTTCAACTATTTATTTAAAATAACATAGATTTGAGCAAACAATTTACCATTTTTTAAATTATGAAAATGAAAATAATGGCTGAATAATGCTGGCGAACCGAAGCCGAAGGCCCGCCAGAGAAAAATAAAAAAAAACCGGGAAGGCGGCAATTCAATCTTCATTTTCACAAATTTTTCTTTCATGTTTTTATTTTTACTTTCCTTGTATTCGTAATGAAAAGCACAGTGTTTACCTCGGGTGAAAGTCTTTTAAGTCCCTCAAGCTTCATTGGCGCCCTCGCTACGCTCTGGCGCCAAACCCGTTTCGGGACTCAAAAAACGTGACTTTCAACACTCAGGTAACAATGTACTATTTCGATCTGACTAACATACTACTTTAATAATTGTAAAAACAGGACGACATAATTAAAAAAAATAAGAAGTATTTAAAAAAAAATCACGAGTGCAATGAGAAAGAAACTTCCGGAACTTGTGTATCGAGTGTTTACGTAGTAGCTTAGTTCCAAAACTCGTCAATAGTTGGCGATCTCTCAAACTAACCCTTGAGTTCTCATTCTCACAGAGCTTAGTTTTTGCTTCTGAGCAACAGATGGCGCTAGGAGTTATGATATTAAGATAAAGTTATTTGTTAAAAACTGAAAGAAGCCGACATTTTCTGAAAATGAATCCTAGCTAGATCGATTTATCGCCCTCGAAACCCTTTGTATGCTTAATTTCATGAAATTCATTGGCTTAGTTTCCGAGATCCTAAATATATATAATAATATATATACAAGGTGTATCTTAATATGTGTACTATGCGAAGGTGGGGGGTTTCAGACCACAATGGTGATCAGTTGTGGGGGGGAGAAAATTTAAAATTCCTATTTTCAGTTTCCCATACAAAAATATTTAATTTCATAATGCCTAAATAAATTGACAACCCTATCCTTGTAACCTCTTGACCCCTTGACCTACTACCTCTGTAGGTCTACTACTACTACCTACTACCTCTGTAGCTGAGTTTAGGGTTGTCACTTTGTATAAAGTCAGCTGTTCATGTTGAAACTTCGTTGCAGTTTTTTTCAGAGATACCAATCGAAGTTCGAAAAGTCGTTGAACAAAAGTTGTTCCCCGGGGGGTGGAAATTCACCCCCCTTCGGGATAGTACACATATTTTGATACACGTTGTATATACACAAGATTTTCTCGTTAAAAGGTATAAGATTATTTTGCAACTAATGGTGAATACCTGTTTTCAGATAACATGCAATACAATATCAATGCTGTCACTGGCACCAATACCAACCTTATCGGTAGCTTCTACACAGCACATGTCTATTGATTATCCATACACAAGAACTGCTGCCGCTGTCAAGGAAGAACAACTTGTTGTGAAAACAGAAGAAACAACTGAAACTGAAGAAACAGTCTTTGTGGAGTTACAGATGAAGCCTGATGAAGATCCTGATGTTATTGACAGTTTACATGAATATGAAGAAACAGTCCTTGAGGAGTTACAGGTGAAGCCTGATGAAGATCCTGATGTTATTGACAGTTTACATGAATATGAAGAAACAGTCTTTGAGGAGTTACAGGTGAAGCCTGATGAAGATCCTGATGTTATTGACAGTTTACATGAATATGAAGAAACAGTCCTTGAGGAGTTACAGGTGAAGCCTGATGAAGATCCTGATGTTATTGACAGTTTACATGAATATGAAGAAACAGTCCTTGAGGAGTTACAGGTGAAGCCTGATGAAGATCCTGATGTTATTGACAGTTTACATGAATATGAAGAAACAGTCCTTGAGGAGTTACAGGTGAAGCCTGATGAAGATCCTGATGTTATTGACAGTTTACATGAATATGAAGAAACAGTCCTTGAGGAGTTACAGGTGAAGCCTGATGAAGATACTGATGTTATTGACAGTTTGCATGAATATGACGAAAACGTAAATGAGGTGGAGAACAAGCAAACTAGCATTCAATTGTGTTTCTATTGTGATGTATGCAACATACAGTTCCACTCTAAACGTCACTTGATAAAACATTTCAAAGCACACACTAGAAAAATGATATATTCTTGCAACAAATGTGATAAAATTTTTTCATGTAAAAGTGCCTTGACCACACACATGAGAGTACACACTGGAGAAAAGCCATATGCATGCAGTAGCTGCGATAGAGCCTTCACTCGAAAAAGTGATTTGACAAAACACATGCGTATACACACTGGAGAAAAGCCATATGCATGCAGTAGATGTGATAGAGCCTTCGTTCAAATGAGTGATTTGACAAAACACATGCGAGTACACACTGGAGAAAAACCATATTCATGCAGTAGATGTAATAGAGCCTTTGCTGAAAAAAGTGCTTTGACAAAACACATGCGAGTACACACTGGAGAAAAACCATTTGCATGCAGTAGATGTGATAGAGCCTTCGCTCAAATAAATGATTTGACAAAACACAAGCGAGTACACACTGGAGAAAAACCATATTCATGCAGTAGATGTAATAGAGCCTTTGCTAAAAAAAGTAATTTGACAATACACATGCGAGTACACACTGGAGAAAAGCCATACTCATGTGGTAAATGTGATAAAGCATTTTCTGATAAATGTAATTTGACAAAACACATGCGAGTACACACTGGAGAAAAACCATATGCATGCAGTAGATGTGATAGAGCCTTCGCTCAAATGAGTGATTTGACAAAACACATGCGAGTACACACTGGAGAAAAACCATATTCATGCAGTAGATGTAATAGAGCCTTTGCTGAAAAAAGTGCTTTGACAAACCACATGCGAGTTCACACTGGAGAAAAACCATATGCATGCAGTAGATGTGATAGAGCCTTCGCTCAAATAGGTGCTTTGACAAAACACATGCGAGTACACACTGGAGAAAAACCATATTCATGCAGTAGATGTAATAGAGCCTTTGCTGAAAAAAGTGCTTTGACAAAACACATGCGAGTACACACTGGAGAAAAACCATATGCATGCAGTAGATGTGATAGAGCCTTCGCTCAAATAAGTACTTTGACAAAACACATGCGAGTACACACTGGAGAAAAGCCATACTCGTGTGGTAAATGTGATAAAGCATTTTCTGATAAATGTTATTTGACAAGACACATGCGAATACACACTGGATAAAAGCTATATCCACTGGCTTGTCCATGGGAACATGGCTTCCCAAAATCGTCCGCCCACGACACGTCCCATGGGCATATCAGGCAGATGTGAGCCCACACGGTTGGCCGTTGCGTGTCCAAACTGCTGTTTTTGGAACTAAAGTGCTACAAACTTTGAAATGGACTTTTGGTTGGAGTTTCTTTTCTGGTTGTACATCAACTGGCCTGATGCCTGCCTCCATGGACTGCAGCCATAAAACGACGCGTTGGCACTGGCACTGTTCCCTGCGTTGGCATTAAAAAAATATTTTAGAATGATTAAATTTCTAAAAAAGTGAAAAATTTCCGCGCGAAAAATGGCTGCGCAAGCGCAATTTCGTGAATTTTCTTTGTTTTGTTTTTGTATAAAATAAATGAATTGAGGGTTGTTTTGGGATTGTGATACATGTATGTTTTCCTTGGAAATAAGGCTTGATGGTGATCTAAAAAGTTTTTCGTAAAAATAAGAACAGCCGACAAAATCTCAAAAATTGTAAGGTAACGGAAAAAATAGTTTTAGGGGGGATTTCACCGATAAACGCGTTTAACTAAACTCGTTTATATGTAAACGCATTCATAAAGCGGGTACACAGGTATCCATTTTCAAAAGAAATGCAATGACATTGACAGGTCTTTAAACGCGTAGAGAAAAGCGAGTTTAAACGTCAGTAGAACGCGTTCAATTTCAACGGTGAAATTGGACCTTAAAATGCTACCCGCCGCTGTTTAATGATTTCTTATTGGAAAAAAATGTTCTACATGATATCCATACTCTTTTCTAATAGGAAGTGACTGAAATAAGGTAAACAAAGTAGTTTTTTGATAGGAAAAAGACTTTTTAGTTTCTTTGGAATTAATTCGGGCATATTCGGGCATGCGCAACTTCCGGAGGTGAACCGGAAGCCGGAAAATTAAGACGAATCAAAAGTGTGGGGAGGCAACTTGGAGGAATTAGAAATAAGAAAATTTCTAATTCCTTCAAGGGAGGCAATAATGTATGACCCGTTATTGCGCAGCAGGATAATGTACAGCAGGTTAATGTACACACCGTTATTACGATACCAGGGTTTGGATTAGACATAGACATAGACTATCATTTATTTGCTTCTTAGCACACAACATACAATACACAAATAGATGAAAAAAATAATAATAATAAGTTTACATAAGTAATAACATGTTATAAAGTAAAGGGCAGAAATTAAAAACTAACAGAACATGGATTTAAGAATTTTAAGAGAGCTAAGACAGTTACATCAAAAAAATACATTAGATATTTATAAATTTACAAATACAACAAAATATACATGCTTAAATTAAATTTACAAATACAATATGCCGTATGCCGTATGCCATAGAAGCAAATGGGTCTTTAGCTCAGCATATTGTCCACTATTCAGCAGACGCTGTTATTCTGCTAAGACCCTTAGCTGCCACAAGACCTTGTGAGAACGTGTTATAAGTAGAGTATAATAAAATAAATGAACGATTAAAAATATATAAAAGACTAAAAGGAAACAGCAGTGTGGTAAGTTTATAATAATTTAAGATAAATAATATACATACAATATTGAAAATAGAAAAGAGTTGTGTGGTGTTGACTGTGTGTGCGAGTGTGAATGGGGGCTTTCCTGATCATAGGATTAACGGGGCGTACAATAAAAGGTCGCGAAATAACATGCTGTACAATGTCGTCACGTGTTGTTATTGTACGCCCCGTTATTACGATGCCAGTTAAGCCTAGTGCACACTGTAGCAATTAAATATTGATTTTGCTGTTTTGTTCTGGCAGCGGATACTTGTACTTGTCCTTGAGACTTTATAGGGCGGATCCGACTTGGATAGGTTAGGTTATGTTAGAACATATAAATAACGCACAAGGCGAGCGAGCAAAGCGAGCGTGCCGCGGCAGCGGCCGCCGCAGTGCCAGAAAATGTTTTTTTACATTTACCCCAAAGGGGCTATTCTCTTAGGGAGCAGTATCCATTGCCTACAAAAAAAAATACGGGTTGCACTCCGGGAGTGCCGGCAGAAGTGAAAACTTGATTATTAACGTTGAGCATGTTTGATATTTTGGAATGGTTAGGGGGGGCTTGTTTGTTATTTGGCACGCTGTAACATACACGAACATTCGCGCAAGCGCCCTGCGCTGCCTAAACGAAACAGTAGGCCCAGGCATACATTTTCGCCGCGCCGTAGAGAGGGGATAGCTGTCTACTCTCCATCCGTCTTACGCTTTTTCGATCAGGTCACGTGTCCTGACGCGCTGACGCGAGTTTAAGATTTTATACCCATTACAGAAAAAGTGCTCAACGCCGCTAAAGAAGTTTCCACTTCAAAAAAGAAATAATTGAATTGCTTCAGTGTGCACGGGCCCTAATGGCATCCAATTAACATGCTGTACAATAATATCACGTGACAATTTTGTGCACCCAGTTAATTCGCAGCCAGTTATTGTACGGTGTACGGCAGGTTAAAACGAAACCAAAAACGATAAAAGGTTTCGTTTTAACATGGTGTACAATAACATGCTGTGGACGTACATTAACCCGACCCAAAAGTGTGATTTGTTGACCGGTTTTTGTCCTGTTGTGTTGACTGGTTTGGGGTTTGGCTAAAATTGATATTTGCTGTACTTATACTATCGCATTATGCTATAAAAAGCCCGAAAAGAATAAACAAAGATGATGATTCTAGTTTCGGAAAAGAAAAGTGATCATTAAATTTGTAATTACCTACATAAACCCTGATTGTGTTGTGTTTGTGATGTGATAACAATTCACTTCAAGAATGTCCGACGAAGAAGTTAAAGTGCCTTCTACTTTCAAAAAGCGTAATATTAGAAACAAAGGTGGAAGAAAGCGTAAGGAGTCCAGTTCTGAAGGTGGGCCTAAACATTTTTCTTTTAGGTAAACACAGTTTGAGGTTATGTTGCAGATTCCTACAGATATTCTCTTCTTATTAAAAGAGCTTAGCTCTTGTCGGGGTCTATGCTAATCAGGGTTTATTCATCTAATTCTAATTCTAATTTGATTTGGGGGAATACGATCTGCACTGACGTCCCGCGATGGGGTGTATTGTGCATTATCCCCCTGCCAAACCTCACCCCAGCCAGCCCAACTCCTTAAAATAACGGAGAAGGACTTTGGGTTGGTGGCAGCAGTGCTCCAGTAAACCTGATGGTGACACAGATGTGGATGTGGAGGGACACGACTCAATGAGTTCCCTGAGCCCTGTCTTGGACCTCGCCTCTTCTGTTGCGGAGCAGTGCAGTACCACATGCTCCACAGTTTCCTTGTCCTGCAGGCAGCCCCGACACAGGTCGCTGTCTGTAGCTCCAGTTTTCATAAGGTGGTAGTTTAGGTCGCAATGGCCCGTGATGATTCCTACCATTAGTTTTAAGTCCTCTCTTTTCATTTTGAGTAGGTTTGTTGTGATGTGCTTATCCATCGCTGGCAGCATCGTTTTTGTGTGTTTGCAGTCTGATCTGCGCTCCCATTGCTTTTGATGTTCCTTGTGGGAGTACATCTTCAGTCTATTCCTTATTTCTGCCGATGGGGGCTTGCAGAGGCCTAGGTCGTCTGTGGTAGGTGTCTGCTTCGCACCCTCTTTTGCTAGGGAGTCGGCTTCATTGTTCCCTGAACACGAGCCATGACTTTTTGTCCATTTTATTTTGACAGTATGCATTTTAGCTAGTTCTTGTAGCGCAGTGTGGCATTGTGCGACTGATTCTGATCTTGTATCGGATCTGCCCAGTGCGTTGATGAGTGCTGCGCTGTCTGTTGTAAAGATTAATATTGTCCGTTCGATTGCTATATCCGCGCTCGTCTTAGACTCTAAAATTGTAAGCATCTCTGCTGCTGCCAGGAGTAGCCCGAGAGTTTCTGCCTGGAAAGCAGTTGTTGTGTTGCTGAGGGGTTGCGCGCGTGATAGCCCCATTTCGGGGCAGTAGAAGCCGCAGCCCGCTCCTGCTTTCTGTTTGGAGCCATCGGTATAAACGTGATAGATGTTGGAGGTCGAGATAGGATCTACCGTTCCTCTTTGGCTTTCTATTTGGTACTTTTTGTCCGTTAGGTATGTCGTGGCTATTCTGTCGGTTCCCTTTACGGCCTCCGGGATGGCTTGTATGGCCTTGTCCAGAATTCTTGAGTGGTTTGTTGGTTTACCACTGCTTTTCCACTGGTTCGTGGATCTTATCCTTAACGCTGCTGCCATCGCCTCCTGTTGTATGTGGAGATGGAGGGGCGTTAGCCCTAGTATCATATCCAGTCCCGCAGACGGTGTGGATTTTGCGCAACCGCTAATCAGGGCGCAGGCGAGCCTTTGTACCTGCTGCAACTTGCTGATTGTGGTGACTAGGTTTGTTCTGGGCCACCATACCACTGCACCGTAGGTTAGCACTGGCCGTACCATGACCGTGTACATCCAGAGACAAAGCTTGGGTTTTAGCCCCCAATCCTTGCCAACGGCGCGTCTGCACTGCCATAGTACGTTTGTGGCTTTTGTCGTTACATGTTCTAGTTGTTTGCCCCATAGGAGCTTGCTGTCTAGCCATATTCCGAGATATTTTACCTCTTTGCTGAGAGCCAGTTTGGTTCCAAAAAGAGAAGGTAAATTTAGATTTGGTAGCTTCAGCTTGCGAGTGAATAGCACCAGTTCTGTCTTGCTGGGGTTTACTGTTAGGCTGTGCGTGTGGCACCAAGCCTCCACGATACGGAGTGCTTTCTGCATTTTCTCGCATAGGGTCGATTCAAACAATCCCGAAATCATGATTGCGAGATCATCGGCATAGCCTATGGTTTGCAACCCGTCCTTATTGAGGGAGTCAAGTAACTCATTGGCTACAAGTACCCACAGCAGAGGAGACAGTACTCCTCCTTGCGGGCAGCCTTTAGTTACAAGGCATCTTGTGACTTCCGAGTGTTCTATGAGGGCTGCTCTGTTTGATAACATTTTGTTAATCCACTCATTTAGGTTTTCTTCCACACCTTGATTCCTCAAGCCCTTCTCGATGCTCGGGAATGTTGTTTTGTCAAAGGCACCTTCGATGTCAATGAATGCTATCAGACACGATTGCTTGCAGTCTAGCGCGCTCTCGATTTTGTGCACTACATTGTGAAGGGCTGTTTCCGTCGATTTGCCCGACTGATAGGCATGTTGATTATTATTTATGGGATTCTTGAGCAGTGGTCCGCTACGTATGTGTCTGTCGCAGAGCCTTTCCAAGGTCTTCAGTAGAAAAGAGCTTAGACTTATAGGCCGGAACGATTTGGGTTGGGTGTAGTCCGACTGGCCTGGCTTCGGCAGAAAGACTACTCTGACTTCCCTCCAAGTGTGAGGGATATATTTCCAGGCAATGCATCCTCTAAAAATAGCGGCGAGTGTCGCCTCGATTCTAGTGAGATTCCATTGTAGAAGCGCAGGGAAGATTCCATCCGTGCCGGCTGCTTTAAATGGTTCAAAGGTTCTAATGGCCCACGACAGTGCCTCTTCTGTGACAATGGCGTCGGCTAGTTCCCAGTCTTCCTTATTCGGGTTGTGGCCCTCATGATCTGCTTCCCAGCTTGCATTCCCGTCTAGATTGCAGTCTGGGAAGTGCGTTTGTAGCAGAAGCTCAAACTGTTCTTTGTCTGTTGTCGTGTACGAACCGTCTGGCTTCTTGAGAGTGCCCAGTTTTATCTTGGTGTCACTCGAAAGTATTTTGCTCAGGCGGGCCGTTTCACTCTGGGATGCAATTGAGCTGCTGTATTTCCTCCAAGAGTTATTGCGGCTTAGTTTTATCTCATGCTTAAGTTCCTGTCTTACTACTCTGTAGTCTGCCCAGTCTTCTTCACTATTTGTATTCATGGCCCTGTTAAAGTGGTGACGAACCTTCTTTCTCAGTTTGCCGAGGGTTTTGTTCCACCATCTGTCTTTGCGGTGAGTTATCTTGTTGCTTTCCGTGATTAGAGGGCAAGCCTTTTCATAGCTGGTTGTCATGCTGTTAACCAGTGATTCGAGCCTTGTCTCTATTTCTGCTGGGGTTAGTGTCTCCGTGGGTTCAGTTTTCCGCAACCCCCCCAGGGCTGCGTCCATTGACTCCACATAGAGACCTGAGTCCGTTTTCTTCGGGTTTCGGTATCTGCGCGGAACCATCTCGCCTATCTTCAGGCTGAACCTGATTCTCCTATGATCCGCACACGATGCCTCATGCGTGGCGACATGCCAGTCATTTATTAGTTCTGCAATAGTATCTGTGGCTAGTGTGACGTCTACTATCGTCCTGGCCCATGACGTCACAAAAGTTGGTTCCGACCCTCTGTTCAGAATGTTTAGGTTATGCCTTAGAATGAAGTCCAGGAGGTCCCTCCCCCTTTCGTTCGTGTCCTGGCATCCCCATACTGTGCTGTGTGCGTTGGCGTCACAGCCTATAATACATTCTGATTTGAGTCGTCTGCAGTAGATCAGTAGGTTTTCGAGTTCTGGTGGTGGTGCTTGCGCCCCGCCATCCATGTATACAGATGCTAGAATCAAAGAGTTTAGATTACCTCCTAAGCCAGTTTCTATTTTCACAACAGTAAGGTCGTCCGTGCACAGGTGTGATAGCAAAGATGCTTTGACCGTACTCGGAACGTAGACAAGTGTACGTGTTTTATTCTGCAGTGGTGGAGTAAAAACATTGCCGCGGAGGGCATTAAAGCTTACCTTGCCTCGGACAATGTAGGGTTCCTGGACCAGTGCTATTGTGTTTGGTTGCTCTTCCAGGGTTCTTCTTAGTGCAGCGAACCCAGTGACGCTATGTTGGATGTTGGCCTGAACTATCTTAAGCTGGTTGACTGCTTTTATGTTTGACCTAACGATTTGTTCCCCGCAATTCCCTAATGGGGTTGGGGGTTTAGAGGTTTGTTGTCCTGCCCTGGTTACCGTATCAGAGAGCTCTGTTACTGCTAGAAATGGGGGGGGGGATTTGGGGGATGTAGGGTAGTCATTTCTGACTATCCTATTGTGGATGGCCGGAGAGGGAGTTCTCACCAGACGAGGCAGACTCCACTGCGTCCATGGGCGTCGCAGGAGAGAGGATGCTGAGGCCTAAAATGCCCCCCGCAATCTCCCCTCCTCCGTCGCCCAGTAGCAAGTCTATCTCCTCCTGCGAGAGCTCCCCCTCTCCTAACTCTAATTCTTGATCGGGATCGACCGTCGTGGTGCCCCCCCCCGACTCACCACTGCTTGAGCAGGGTGCGTCTGGGGCCGGCGCCACGATCGGGGTTTTGACGTCCCCTGCCTTTGGCTTTCTCAGCAGCACGTATACTGAGGCCATTTTGTAATTGAGGCGACACCTGGCTTTTTCCAGTATCTCGACCTCGTCCACCGGAACGCCAAACACCATTACGTTGTTCGTAATGGCTTCGTCTTTCCGGATCCGGTGGGCGAAGATCGGCCAGGTGCGGATGTTGAGATCCCTGTTGAAGAAGGCCAAGAAGTCCCGTATGAGCTCTCCTTCGCCCTCAAAATCAGGGACCATCACCACCCCTTTATAATATCGGGGCAGATCCCTCTCCGAGACGACTTTGTATCCCCCCGAGCCCGGCCAGAGACCGGGTAGTTCCTGCGCGGTCGAAACTAGCCAGGAGAACGAAAATTCGTCCTTGGGCTCGACCCGCAGTCCCCCGTGTGCTGGCCTGGGCATCGTGAAGAAGCTTGGCCATGCACACGTCCATCTCTGGCGGTGCTCGGTGTAATACGCCATCGTTTGCTGCTCTAGCCTTCCTCGGAGCATGGCGGTCTGGAGGCCGTTCATGTGCACTCCAGATTTGTCCAGTATCACCGCCCTTAGGTGGGATACTGTGGCCTCTGCGTACGACATGTCGCCCTCTCGACCACTGCTCCTTTCTGGCTGGGCCCCAGCCGTTGCAGCCTCCGCTGCGGAGGTGCCGCGTTCCAGGCGCACCCTCTTGTCAGCTACTGCCGACGAAGGTGACACCAGGTCCGAGCTCCTCTGCCGCTTGGTGCTCCGGCTGCTGCCACTCGCCTCTGCGCAAGGGGCGGTCGGGTTGGAGGGAGGTTCGATGCCGGGTCCTCCACCACTACGGCCCTTTCCTACGCCCTTGCCTTTCACAGGTTTGGGTTCAGAAAAGGTCTGTGGGTTCGGGACAATATGCATCTCCCCTTTCCCTTCTGCGAGCGCCCCTTGTCTTGGGGGGTTTGGCTGCTTGGCAGCCTTTTTGGGGGTCGACGCGGGAGTGCCCTCAGACCGCGGCGGCACTCCGACCGGTCCCATGTTGCGTCCCATAACATGGGTCGGGTTCACGGAACCAGGCCTTTGTACCGTCATAGGAGGTCGGACTCCCATGTCGGGATGTGGTGGGCGCCCCATAACCACCCCAACGGAAGGCGCGATGGCCGACACGTTGGGTGGGTATAAGGCGCCCTCCAATTGGTTCCGCCGAAGCTCGTTGACCAGAGCGGCATCGAGTCTCCGACGCTCCAGCCGCTGGGCGTTCCTGCGCCCTGCGTCACTTAGGGGGACCTTACCCGTCGCTGTACCTCTCGGCACAGAAGGTGCCGGGGCACCGCGCTCCCTATCTGTTTCCGACATAGCGCCGCTGGTGCTCGCCGCTGCTGCCGCCTTCTTCGCCGCGCTCCTCCTCCTCTTCTTCCTGTTTGGCCTCCTCTTCTGCACTGGTCCAGAGGGGGCGTGTTCCGCTGAGGAAGCCGTGGAGGGGTTCGCGTCACCCTCACTTTTGATCCCAGTAGCAGTTGCGGGAGGCGGGGCCTGGGGACCCACCCCGCCACCGCCTTCGGTGACCAATTTCTCACTCTCCGGTACCCGGGCCGGGTGCTAGCCGGGTCGCATGGCATCTCACTTTCATATTTCGTGTCAGTCATTTTGGTGTTGGTTGGTTTCTGTGAACAGAAGAGGTTAGCGGGGCGGAAGCTAAAGCCTAGTGAAAGCCGTTGCCCGAGCGGCCTCCCCCCATCTTTAAGGTTTGGGAAAAAGAATGGTGAGTTACTCAGGAGTCCCTCACCTCCTCCCCCCGCCCCCAAGGTGCTGGGTCACCTTCCCCCCCGCCCGAGGGATGTGGGTCTTAGCAAGCCCATGCGAGTAGACATTTGCTCACTAAACTCCACATCCCCCTTGTGCCCTCGCTCTTTATCCAGGCTTGGGACTGGCTCCATGGACAGCTATTGCGAACTAGCAATAACTGTCCATCGAGGCGAGGTTACTGTCCATCGAGGCGAGGTTACTGTCCATCGAGGCGAGGTTACTGTCCATCGAGGCGAGGTTACTGTCCATCGAGGCGAGGTTACTGTCCATCGAGGCGAGGTTACTGTCCATCGAGGCGAGGTTTATTCATTTCAAAAATACAAATCTTTCCTCTTTATAATGTGAGTATTATTATTTTAATCTTTGCTGTCTGTCTCATTAATGCGAATGCTGAAAAAATATATATCTATGTATTACATAGATTAGACTGGCCTCTCAGATCAGTTAGTAGTAGCTCTGCCTTCTGCGCTGTAGGTCGAGGATTCGATCCTCACCTAGAACAAGTTTTTGTGTGGTGAACACAGATTATGTAGAGCACTGGTGGTCTAATGGAAGCGCCCCCGCCTTCCGATCCGAAGGTCGTGGGTTCAAATCCAGTCGTGTACCAATGAGTTTTTCTGTTGAAAAATGTATGTGCACTATGCCAGTACTCTCAAAACGGTGAAGGAAGACATCGTGAGGAAACCGGCGTGTTGTAGAACCTAAAAAAGTTCGAGCAACACGTGTCAAGGGTCACGCAAAAAGGGCCCACCAGCGGCCTACTTGCGGAAAAACAAGCCGCACGTCACGTGCACATGATAAAACTTGCCGAACTTACCTGAGGAGGCTGCGCAGACAGCACATCATCGATCTGGATGGGCAGATATAATGCCGAAGAGAAGCGCTCACTGGAGTGCGGATCTTGAAAGTCTACAACCTACCTACAACCATCATATAAAAAAACAGTAGGAACCGAGACGTAGTTTGTTGCCTGTTCTTCTACGCTTGGTCGCGTGGAACTGGCACCTAGACTCGCCTAGCTATAAGACGTTTCAAAGTGATTCTTGCATCGTAATGAATAAAAAAATATTGAGTTTGAGATTGAGTTTGAGTTTGACAAACCTGCTCATAGTCAGAAGACTGATTGCAGATAAAAATAGAAAAAATAAAAAAAATATTTATTTAATCATGTACTTAGTTGAAATGAAATATACAGCTTATTTTATTTCATTTAATTATTATTAACTTTTCAGAGAAAAATAGCTCCGATTCAGATCAAGGTGTGGTGCTACCGACTAAGAAGCCAGTAAAAGCAAACCCTAACATCCAGTCCACATCAGGACCAAAGAAACAGAAAGTAGAAATTGTTGATGTGGATAGCAGTGATGAAGAGAAAGTGAGTATTTAACACCTCCTGATCAAATGGTCTAAGTAGCAAAACGTCCAACAGAGCAAAAGGTCTAATGAGCAGTAAAACTAAGACTAAGGTCCAATTTCACCGTTGAAATTGAACGCGTTCTACTGACGTTTAAACTCGCTTTTCTCTAAACGCGTTTAAAGACCTGTCAATGTTGTTGCATTTCTTTTGAAAATGGATATGTGTGTACCCGCTCTATGAATGCGTTTACATAATAAACGAGTTTAGTTAAACGCGTTTAACGGTGAAATTGGACCTAAGTAGCAAATCCTAGGTTTTATTCATGAAATAAATTTAATTAGCGTTGGGCTACCTGTATGACCTTCAGCGAATACCGACTGGTGATTCTGAGTATGAGTTAGTAAGTTGAAGTGGCAAGTTTCAAGTTTTATCATGCGCACTTGATGTGCGGCAGGTTTTTCCGCAAGTAGGCCGCTGGTGGGCCCTTTTTGCGTGACCCTTGACACGTGTTGCTCGAACTTTTTTAGGTTCTACGACACGCCGGTTTCCTCACGATGTTTTCCTTCACCGTTTTGAGAGTACTGGCATAGTGCACATACATTTTTCGACAGAAAAACTCATTGGTACATGAGTGGATTTAGCCAACGACCTTCGGATCGGAAGGCTGGGCCACTACCACTAGACCACCAGTGCTCTAAAATATCTTATTTTATTTGTATAATCTAAAAAGTTACACACAAAAGTGTTTGTAACCACTTTTGTGTGTAACTTTATTGTTAACCTATTACTATACTACCATTCATTTTATCATAAGTAAATATATAAATTCTAGCTTAGCCTTATTTAATTGTTACGACGCTAACGTCAACATCATCATAATTTTATGTCACTGCTTGTAGAAGGAAGAGCTGCCTCGCCGTAACACAGCTTATAACTAGCACGGGAGGTATGTTCAACTAACCGCATAGTTCATTATACACTTGTTTTATTTGCCTTGCTTAATTTTAGATATCTTTAGTTATAAGCACTGTGTACTAGTATTTAAGTTTGAGAAATAATAGTACATTGTTACCCGAGTGTTGAAAGTCACGTTTTTTGAGTCCCGAGACGGGTTTGGCGCCAGAGCGTTAGCGAGGGCGCCAATGGAGCTTGAGGGACTTAAAAGACTTTCACCCGAGGTAAACACTGTGCTTTTCATTACGAATACAAGGAAAGTAAAAATAAAAACATGAATGAAAAATTTGTGAAAATGAAGATTGAATTGCCGCCTTCCTGGTTTTTTTTTTCTTTTTCTCTGGCGGGCCTTCGGCTACGGCTCGCCAGCATTATTCAGCCATTATTTTCATTTTCATAATTTAAAAAATGGTAAATTGTTTGCTCAAATCTATGTTATTTTAAATAAATAGTTGAAGTTATATATTAATCAAGTAATTTAGAAGATATATTATTTATTTAATACTATCTTTATGTTATTTAAATTTTACATTGCGCTCAAATTAGAGTTTTTAAACTTTTTACCGTTGTAATGGGTTTCCAACCTACTTGCTGAATAAAAAGTTGGAATTTGGTTCAACCTCCTTGCAGTTTAGAAAGTTGGAACATGGTTGAATAAAATAGAACTTGTTTTTTTTTATAATTTGACAGCTGTCAGTAGAAAGCGATTCTCCCTAGGGCTGAAAGTATTACTTTCAATTAGGCCCCTCAGGCAACTTCAAACCTACTTTCAGAGTATGAGCAATGAAAATATCTTTAAATATCTCATTATCTTTAATCTGCAGGTAAAAGAACGTACAACTCTATCGGTACAGCAACAAAGGGACAATGCTACAGCTACTTACGAGTTGGACACAGAGCGAGACCGGGATGCACAGGCGCTGTTCGAGAAGGCACAGAAGATCAACGAGGAATTGGAGGGTCAGGCTGATGATAAGGTATACTTGGTGGAACACAGGGTCCGGTTAATGTACAGCCAGTTAATGTACAGCCAGTTAATGTACACACTGTTAAAACAATGCCATTTTTTTTCTACTGGGAAATTGTAAACTCCTATGTACACTGTCGCAGATGAATATTTCGATTATATTTTTTTATCTAGCGATGGATAATTTGTACTAAACGGGACAGCCCCTTTGAGGGTATTGGGAAAAAACATTTTCTGGCATACGCTCGCTCTGCTCGCTCGCCTTGTGCGTAATTTTTATGTTCTAACATAACCTAACCTATCCAAGTCGGATCCGCCCTATAAAGTATCAAGGACAAGGTTTAAGTATCCAGTGCCAGAACAAAAAAGTAAATGATCATGTTTGAATTGCTCCAGTGTGCATGTGGCTAACTGGCATCGTAATAACAGTGTGTACAATAACATGATGTACATTATCGCCTCCCGGAACACGCAGCCCACTTGAGGTGGGCTTAAACTTTGCGTGACGCTTAAAATTGAAAAGTTTGATACATTATTTAATTGACTGGCCTCTCAGCTCAGTTGGTAGTAGCTCTGCCCTCTGCGCCGTAGGTCGTGGGTTCAATCCTCACAAAGAACAAATATTTGTGTGGTGAATGCAGATGTTTGTTCTCTGTCTGGGTGTTATATTGCATTTTAAGTATGTATTTACAAAAATATATATATATGTGTAACATATCAGCTATGTGGTTTCCATAGTACAAGCTCTGCTTAATTTGGGCCTAGATAGTGTTGTGTCTATAATATTTATTTATTTTGTTTTTATTTGTTTTTGTCAATTATGGCGAAAATCAGATAGGGATGTCGAACAGTATAAGAGTTATTCGTCGAGTGTGATTAGAATCCGATGGCGCAGCGGTCAGCGCATTTCTGTACCAAGGTCGCGGGTTCAAATCCTGCTCGGCTCTTAACTTTTGGGACATTATAAAAATCTTTATACAGTAAATTGCTCACTTTTAGTGTGCTCGCCAGGTCTACAGCTCACTGATAATGATAAGTAACTATATATGACGCTTACACAAATATTTGTAATAATTCCAGGTGTACAGAGGTTTGAACAACTACGCGCAATACTACAAGAAAAAGGATACGGCAGCCGGCAATGCTAGCTCGGGGCTCGTCAGAAAGGGGCCTATAAGGGCCCCGGCAAACTTAAGAGCAACCGTCAGGTAATATTTATTAGATTGTTAATTTTTTGACGTGACAACGTCTTATAATTCGATGGAGCCGCACGAAAAAACACATGCGGCGTTACCTCACTCTGAGGCGTTCCATTCCGCGGCTTGAAGTGCAAGCGAGAGCGCGGAACGAGCGACAAAGAGGCACGCACGGCCTCCGCGTTCGGCAGCGTTCGACATCTGTCTCTCTCCTACTTGAGTGAGCGATGCGTCCGCGTGGACAGCTGTATGACGTTGGCACGTTCAACTATCGACAGTAAACCGACTTTACAGACAACCGATTCTTTGTTTACAGATGGGACTACCAACCAGATATTTGTAAGGACTACAAGGAAACTGGATTCTGTGGGTTTGGAGGTGAGTGCGATCTAATATTATAATTACGAGCCGGTATGACCGAGCTTCGCTCGGGTTTAAAAAAAATAGTATTATTATTTGCCAATAGATGTCCGGAAGAATCGTATCTTTATTGGCTTATTTTTAATTAACAACGCTTTCTAGCTTGCAGTTAGTTGCTCACAATCGCCAATAGATGGCAGGAACAGTCGTATATTGAGTTTATGTTTGATTATTGCAAAACACCAACTTCTCGTCATTTTCTAAAAATGAATCCTAGCTAGATCGATTTATCGCCCCCGAAAACCCTTGTATAGTAAATTTCGTGAAAATTGTTGGCTCAGTTTCCGAGATCCTAAATATATATATATATATATATACAAGATTTTCTCGTTTAAAGGTATAAGATAAGATTAAGGCAAAAACTATCCATTGAATATATCATCCGGACTTGATGTGCGGATTTGTTTCCGCAAGTAGGCCGCTGGCGGGCCCTTTTTGCATGACGCTTGACACGTGTTAAATAAATAAATATCATGAACAATTAACACAACATTAGCTAGCCCCATACTAAGCAGAGCTTGTACATTCATACATACCTATAATACAATATAACACCCAGACAGAGAACAAACATCTGTGTTTATCACAAATATTTGTTCTCGGTGGGGTTCTAATCTAACCCACGACCTACGGCGCAGAAAACAGAGCTACAGCCAACAGAGCTGAGAGGCCAGTCAACACTCGAACTTTTTTTAGGTTCTACGAAACGCCGGTTTTCTCACGATGTTTTCCTTCACCGTTTGAGAGTACCGGCATAGTGCACATCAATTTTTCGACAGAAAAAAACTATTCCCAAAACCGTCATAACATAATGTAGGTACCTATATCACAGCCTTAATCAACCCGGACTTATCAGCCCTTACTCAGCACAGCTCAGTTGATAGTGGCTGTGCCTTCTGTGCTGAAGGGCGTGGGTTCGAGCCCCACATAGTACGCATATTTGTGTGCCGAGCATAGATGTTTGTTCTCTGTCTGGGTGTTATATTGTATTCCAAGTATGTATTTACAAAAAAAAATGTTCATGTATTATATCAGCTATCTGGTTCCCATAGTACAAGCTGTGCTTAGTTTGGGGCTAAATAGTGTTGTGTGGATTACTAATAACTCGCCCTTTTAACTTACACTCTTTTTCTTTTAAACTGAAGTAACCAAGTCAGAACCGGCTGTAACTGAGTCTGAACCTGGCATAACTATGTGAACCCATCGTAACTAAGAATTCATTATTGGTTACAGATTCCTGCAAATTCTTACACGACCGTTCGGACTACAAGCACGGCTGGCAATTAGAACGAGATGAGACGAAAAAAGACGACGGTCATTCTGATTCAGACTACGAAATACATAGCGATGACGAGTTGCCGTTCAAATGTTTCATATGCAGAGGCAGCTTTACAGACCCCGTCGTGACCAAGTAAGTTTAGAACCCGCAGTAACTAAGCCAGAACCCGCAGTAACTGAGCGAGAACCCGCTGTAACTGTAACAGAGCACTGGTGGTCTAGTGGTAGCGGGGGCCTTCCGATCCGAAGGTCGTGGGTTCAAATCCAGTCGTGTACCAATGAGTTTTTCTGTCGAAAAAATTATGTGCACTATGCCAGTACTCTCAAAACAGTGAAGGAAAACATCGTGAGGAAACCGGTGTGTCGTAGAACCTAAAAAAGTTCGAGCAACACGTGTCAAGGGTCACGCAAAAAGGGCCCGCGTTCTTGCGTCGGCTTGGTCGCGTGGAACTGGCACCTAGACTCACCTAGCTTTAAGACGTTGCAGAGTGATCCTTGCAATAAATCTGAATAAATACACAGATTTTTTAAAGAATGTTGTTTTTGAGCTTAAATCCTTTCATCAGACTGGTCATCCATCATCCATCGTCAGCCTGTAGAAGTCCACTGCTGGACATAGGCCTCCCCTACACATTTCCAGGAAGAACGATTCTGAGCCCTTTCCATCCACCGACTTCCTGCGATCTTAACAACGTCGTCGGTCCATCTGGTGGGTGGGCGCCCTACGCTTTGTCTTCCGGTTCGTGGTCGCCATTCGAGAACTTTTATTCCCCAACGGTTGTCGGTTCTTCGAGCTATATGGCCTGCCCATTGCCACTTCAACTTACTAACTCTACGAGCTATGTCGGTGTTCAGGAAGTTATCTACTGCTAGCGCCATCTAGCGACCGACGTCAACAACGACGACAGTGGCAGCACCACGAGATGTCAAAAGACCAAGCTGTCACTGTCAAACGTCACGTCATACGTCAGCGTCACGTCAAAGGAAGATGAAGACCCACAGCAAGCTTCACTCCAACTTCACACTGCATTCGTTTTATCCGTTGCAACGTACACATTTTCCCATATGAAACCTGCTTTCTAGTAAATCCCAAGCGTGAGCGTAGTTAGGGGCAGTGAATTCCAACGCACTGATTACATGAGAAGCAGTACCACTAAGTGAAGATTTAAGATAGTGAAACTTCTGTATTGAATTTAAATCTTTACGGTTATGAATCATGGTTAGATACGAGTTCCTATATTCGAGCCAATGATCATATGAACCGTCGAAGGCAGGTAATTTAATTTCTGGCAGCTTAATCGACACAAGCTTACCGGAACCAAAAGACGCCTGTCTTTGTTCACTAACGTTTATACACTTCGCGGCAGCCATCAGAGAAAAATACTGAGCTTCAAATGCTTCCCTGTTTTTTAATTGAGATAGAAGATCAGAGTCTACCGTTAAGATCATTGAAGACGTCCCTGGCTACCTCCTCAGCAAGTAGGAACCTAAACCGTAGGCTCAAACATTGGTCCTTCGAGCCGGATAAAGAAACGGACAGCTGTAGCCACGTCAATCCAGATTCCCGTTGGAGTCCTGGATCATTGGAAGAGGAGAAGAGGATTTGGAGCAGCGGCGAGCATAAACGGTCTGGTCATCTCAACCATCCTAACCTCTCCCAATCCACTATTTGCGTTAATTGTGCCGTTTTCGTATTTCAGTCGTGCGTTGCTGTGTGCCTCGCGTCGCCTGAACCGGTACCAAAAGGAAACTGTAAGTACTTGTGCCTTTTTAATCAGCCAAAATGATAGACGAAGAGGTTTTTCAAGTAGCTACGTCTCTTGATTCCGTTAAAATCAGAGTAGATAGGCCCTTGTCCCCCCGGCTACAAGCTACTACAGTGGTCCAAAGCCGACTCACTGAGCTTATAAAGCAGCGAGGTACCATGCAAAGTAGGTTAAAGTTGTTTCAAAAGTATCTTAGCAAGTTTCAAAAAGATGCAACAGAACTAACTGCTACCCACATTGCAGAAATTGATTTACGTATGCAATGTCAAACCGTTATTTTCGAAAATTTCAATAAAGTTCAAGATGAAATTGAAAAGTCATCGAAAGAATCTGACCTTCTATTTCAATTAGAATACAGGGAAGCATTTGAAGCTCAGTATTTTTCTCTGATGGCTGCCGCGAAGTGTATAAACGTAGGTGAACAAAGACAAGTGTCTTTTGGTTCCAGTAAGCCTGTGTCAATTAAGCTGCCAGAAATTAAATTACCTGCCTTCGACGGTTCATATGATCATTGGCTCGAATATAGGAATTTGTATCTAACCATGATTCATAACCGTCAAGATTTAGATTCAATACAGAAGTTCCACTATTTAAAATCTTCACTTAGTGGTACTGCTTCTCATGTGATCAGTGCGTTGGAATTTACTGCTCCTAACTACGCTCACGCTTGGGATTTGCTAGAAAGCAGGTTTCATAATAATCGTTTGTTAGTACAAAATCATGTCAAATCGTTATTTGCCACACATTCGTTACAGACTGAGTCGCCTGCACAGATTAGGAAGCTAATAGATTCGACATTACGCAACCTACGTGCCCTTCAATCGTTAAATGAACCCACCGATTCATGGGACACGCTTATAATTTATTTAGTAGTCTCAAAGCTGGACCCGTCCACAGAACGCGAGTGGGAAACTTATAAAGGGTTACTCGTTACAAAGAAAGTTGATGTCGCAACCGATGTGAACAATAGGATTAGGTTAGATGATTTAATTGTTTTCCTCAGAAACCGTGCTGATATGCTGGATATGATAAAACCGAATAGCAATAAACATATAGCTTCATATCCGCATACTGCATCAAGTAGGTCAAATCAAACTCAACAATTATGTTACTCTTCCACTAATTACATTAATTCGGATTCGAACCCGCTATCTCTTACGCACGCATATGCGTCACAGAACCTCGTTTCTGACAATAACATACAAAAACGTTCTTGTGTACTTTGCGGGAACGGTCACTTTTTGTATTCGTGTGCAAACTTCTTAAATATGACTGTAGAAAGTAGGTATCAGTTTGTTAAAAATAAAAAAGTTTGTCAAAATTGTATTCGTTCGAATAATCATTCGTCAGATGAATGTTCGTTTGGCCCATGCAAACTATGCCAAGCCAAACATAATACGTTGCTTCATAACAGTAATATTCTTTCAAGTGAAGGTTTAGGTACGGATGCGTCTACGCATACCTCGCGTCCGATACCTAGCCTACACCAATCAGCTGATACGCAGGTGGGCACCGAGCGCAATGTACTGACCTGTCATGCTGCAGTACAGCCGGTGTTGTTATCTACCGCGCTAATAGACGTACCTGATTCAAACAATCGTTTACATACAGTTAGGGCACTTCTTGATAGTGGAAGTCAAAGCTGTTTCATAACAGAATCGTTAGTTAATCGTTTTCATTTGCCAATTATACAGTCCACTCTTCATATCTCTGGTGTGGGACAAAACGTTACTCAAAGTGCTCACACCTGCAGAACAATCATTCGTTCTAAAATAAGTGATTTCCATACGGAAATCCAATGTTTGGTTCTTCCTAGTATCACAACAAAGTTACCTTCGTTAGCCGTTAACTGCGAAGGTATCCGTATACCTAGCCATATCTCTCTCGCTGATCCTACGTTTAGTATCTCGTCCGATATAGATATGCTTTTAGGTGCGGATATATTTTGGGACCTACTTGGGGAGGCTAAAATAAAACTCAGTTCTGGTCCACACCTCAACGAGTCGAAGCTCGGGTGGATCATATCTGGACCTATTCGTTTTAATCATTCGTTTATCATTGACCGAGTTCAATGCAATTTTGTTCAAGTTGATTCTCAATTGCGTGGATGTACGAAATCAGAAGAACTAACCGTCAAGGAATCATCATATTCCTTGGGGGAATCCTTCACGACCATGGCCAACGATCGGTGCAAGGTCGAACAAAATAATTTAAATCGTTCACCTCACTATAAACAGTTAATTGACAAAGAACCGTTTCTATTATCCATTCGTATACCTCAGTCGCGTGCATATATTTTATTGCAGTCATCAAATATTGCACGAGAAGCGGCGCTCAGCTGTTGTAGCCGAGGCTCCAGAACCGGTTTGCTATCCGGGGAGGCATTCGAGCGCTCGCTTACCACGTTGACGCGCAGTGCATCATCAATCGCTTTGTAATGAGTATCCCAATCATAAAAATAAATTATCGTTAAACTTGAAAGATTGTAAGACCATAAATCTAAATGGCATTATTTGCGTTTGTGGTAGGTTGTGTAATGCGACTAACTTTCGTTATAATCAAATAAAAAATCCTGTGCTGTGTTGTGGTAAATACCGTTTTGATAGGTTGTTGTACGCGCATGAACATGGACGATTGTTTCATGCAGTATCGCAGTTTCTAGTGTATTCCATGCGTGAAAGGTGGTGGGTGTTCCATATTCGAATGCTCATCGTGAACTTCGAAGGAAAAGGTGCTCAAATAATAAAATTTGACGTATGTTTATTTATTTGTTTCACTATTCGAGCGACACAGGATTTTCTTATAACGTTGAATACTCTTATATCACATCGTAGCAAGCCTCAGATTTTATTAAATAATCTTAATAATTTTGTTTTCAATTTTCAATCCATAATTTTCAAATATTTTAATTTTAATAATAACTATATTTATCATATTCGTTTAATTCGTTCTTCCCTCTTTAGTCCTTATTTTGGCGGGTTATGGGAGGCAGGAGTCAGGTCCTGTAAGTACTGGTCAGGGTGTCTGCTGGGCAACACAGTGCTAACGTGCGAGGAGATCGGAACGGTACAAACGCAAATTGAAACCGTCCCGATTTCCCGTACTTTGTCCCCTCTGTCCTCAGATACAAACCTCACCACTGAATCTGGCGCCTTCCCTGATCGACCAACCGTTAGCTTCAACCTGCGAGAACCCTACGATGGCCACCCTTTCACAACTGGGGTGCTACTACCGGATGGAGCTATCCCGACTGCACCTGTATGGCACAGATCGCCCAACCTACTCGTACCTACCTACCGCGTATCAGCTGCGCTACAGAGAGCAAGAACCAGAGGACGACAGGAACGTCGTCACCCAAGGCAGCCTACCGAAAACGTGAAGCCAGTAAGCAGCAGCTCATCGAGTCCTTCATGTTGGAAGCGTTTCTACCTGGTACTTCCAAGGCGGCCGGTATGTTCAGGAAGTTATCTACTGCTAGCGCCATCTAGCGACCGACGTCAACAACGACGACAGTGGCAGCACCACGAGATGTCAAAAGACCAAGCTGTCACTGTCAAACGTCACGTCATACGTCAGCGTCACGTCAAAGGAAGATGAAGACCCACAACAAGCTTCACTCCATTCACTCACTCCAACTTCACACTGCATTCGTTTTATCCGTTGCAACGTACACATTTTCTTTAAATTGTACTTGTCCATCTTTAATTTATTATACGTTAAATAATTGTTAAAGAAAGACTAATCATTGAAGACGTCCCTGGCTACCTCCTCAGCAAGTAGGAACCTAAACCGTAGGCTCAAACAGTCGGTGACTTTGGTTCTTCTTCGGATATCCTCATTTCTGATTCTATCACGTAGTGAAACTCCCAGCACACGGGTTCGTTAGAAGAATTAATTTTAATATTGTTTTGTTTGTTACAGGTGCAAGCATTACTTTTGCGAAAAATGCGCATTAGAAAACTACAAGAAAAGCACCAGATGTTATATTTGCAACACACAAACGAATGGCATGTTCAATCCGGCTAAGGAGTTGGCGGCGAAGATGAAGCAGGCTGCTGATGATGATGATGATGATAATTGATGATGATGGTGATGATGATGAGAGATGAGGAGTATGATGATGATGATTGATGAAGATGATGAGAGATGAGGAGAATGATGATAATAATTGACGATGAGAGATGAGGAGGATGATGATGAGAGATGAGGAGGATGATGATGATGATGATGAGAGATGAGGAGTATGATGATGATGATTGATGAAGATGATGAGAGATGAGGAGAATGATGATAATAATTGACGATGAGAGATGAGGAGGATGATGATGATGATGATGATGATGATGATGATTGATGATGGTAATGATGAGAGATTTTGGTGAAAATGTAAAAATATATTCTTGTTATAGTGTTCTTATTCTTTAGGCTTCTAATTTCTTATTCTTTAGACCCAGTGTGGTGAAAGGATTTTAAGTGCGTCCCAGAGAGGCTCCTTTCGTGCACTTGATACATATTTCGAACTAAAAACCTAAAAAGATATTAATAAGATGAAGAATCTAATATTGTTAAATGTAAATTCATTAATTAATTGTTTAAAATTTCATCAAGTAACTAAAGGCACTAGATGTTGTATTTGCAACACACAAACTAACGGAATGTTCAATCCGGCTAAGGAGTTGGAGGCGAAGATGAAGCAGGCTGCTGATGATGATGATGATTGATGATGATGATGATTGATGATGATGATGATGATTGATGATGATTGATGAAGATGATGATGATGATTGATGAAGATGATGATGATGATTGATGAGGAGGATGATGATGATGATTGATGAGGGTAGTTTTGACTATTTTATTGTCATGTTGGTGAATATGTCAAACTGCCCCCCTCTTGTTTATGTTCAGTTCTGTCCATCCCAAGGTTGCCTGGTAGAGATCGCTGTTAGCGATAAGGCCGGCCATTGTATTACTGTGACTTATATATGTGTGATTTTTAAGCTAAAACTGTATCCTACTTTCCTTGTGTGTCATTGTAAATAGATATTAATACGACGCTTCCGTCTGGTACTGATTTGGATCAGTTGAGCTATCTCTAGATCGTTTATAACGATCTGCAGATAGCTCAACTGTTTCCTGTGTATTTTGTACATTTTGTAAATATTTGTTTTATTATAAGTTTCTTTGTGTAGGTATTAATAAGATGTTGAAGAATCTAATATTGTTAAATGTAAATAAATGAATTAATTCTAAATGTGTTTTATTTGTTTTGTAATAAACATGAGATTGGAACTTAGCTTTATAGATAGATAGATAGATAGATAACACTTTATTGTACACAAGGATACATCACAAGTAACAGCGTATAATAATAAAGTACAATGTGCGGCCTTATCGCTGAAAGTTCTTCCAGGCAACCTTAGGATGGAAAGTAGTGAAGAAGCAGAAACGGACGGCGGTGCACGAAGCGTGGTAACATATGAAATACACAAGTTAAAAACTACAGCATAATATCTAATACCTTTTACAAAAGTAACTATCCTAATACTTAAATAAAATAAAAAAAAACTAATACATATACACACCTAAAAACTAAATGCTACGAGCTACAGGAAATAAATTACTTACAAAGAACTGAAGAGATAACAGATTACAGAACCGGGGGATCCTTACTATAGAACTGTTTCAGCTGAGACTTAAATGAATTCAGCGAGGATGCCTTTCTTATGTCCACTGGTAAAGAGTTCCACAGTAGCACAGCCTTGACAGTGAAAGATTTGTGATAAAAGGAACTGCTGTGCACCGGTGTTTTCAGTGCCAAGTTCTCTGATGACGTATAGAGCTTTATAAAACTAGTATGGCAACAGATAGATATTGGTCGAAAATGATAACAAGTTGTCTGTGTCAAGCTCAAGTCCGATCGTGCATAGAGTACAGTAGGACCACAAGCTCTGTCCGGCTCTGTCTCTGGCTCTGGTTTTGAGTCTAGTATAGTTGCAGAGCCTATTTCTTCTTCTTCCTGCCTTTATCCCACTTCATGTGTGGTCGGCACAACGTGTCTTCCTCCTCCATTCTCCTCTGTTAAACTCAAACTCAAACTCAAACTCAATAATTTTTTATTCATTACGATGCAAGAATCACTTTGAAACGTCTTAAAGCTAGGTGAGTCTAGGTGCCAGTTCCACGCGACCAAGCCGACGCAAGAACAGGCAACAAACTACGGCTCGGTTCCTACCGTTTTTTTACATGATCCTTTTACAAATCAAAAATAGTCTAAAATAATAGCAGCGAAGTTCCAGTGTGGTGCCAACATGATTGTCTTCCTCCATTCCCCTCCGTTAGCCGTCATCTCTGCATTTACTCCTCTTATCCATGTCATCTGAACACAGTTCATCCATGTTTTCATTGGTCTACCTCTGCTCACATATCCATCCACACAGAGGCGTCTCTAGCCCATGTAGCGCCCGTGTGCAAACATTACCCAAGCGCCCCCTAGTAAGTGCGAGTTCAAAATGGAATGGATACAAAGTACAAGTAACAGCACATCAAGTTACAACAAACTGTCAAATTTCCCCAATGGGTAATTAACTCTATTGTTTGGAGATTTTTAAGAAGATTTTTTTCAGTTTGGTTACCACAATGTCCTGTTGACTATATTTAGAATTATTATGCAAGGTGTTCTGGTGTTTACCATAACAAGCCAAAACTTATCCATGATTATGATGTTGACATGACTATCTTCTGCTTCTTTTTTCTTCTTCTAAATATATAAAACTCTTACGTTACTGACTGACTGACTGACAATCAACGGATAGCCTAAACCGTTAGTCCTAGACCTAGAAGCATGAAACTTGGAGGGTGTGTTTCTTTTATAGCGTAGAGGTGCACTAAGAAAGGAAATTGTGAAATTCTCTCCCTATGATGAGAAAAAGGGGGAAAATGGTTTAAAAAAAAACAACGCACAGCCTAAACCGTAAGTTCTAGAAGCATGAATCTTAGAGGGTGTGTTTCTTTTATAGCTTAGAAATGCATTTAGAAAGAAAAATTTGAAAATTATTTCTTTATGAGGAGAAAAAAGGGGGGAGGGGAGGGCGACGAGTGCCAGTGGCGCTCGTCGGCCCCTATGATGTTATTCATCAAATATTAGAAGAGCTCAAGATGCTATACAAAATCTATGCAGAGCGGAGTTTTTTTTACGTTGGTCATTGAAAGTGCGGCGCCCGGCCAACGCGCCCCCCAAGAAGAGCTCCGTAGCGGTCCTAAGGGGCGCCGAACGCAGAGCGGAGTGCTTTTTACGTTGATCATTGAAAGTGCGGCGCCCGGCCTACGCGCCCGCCAAGTTGAACTCCGTAGCAGTCCTAGGGGGCGCCAAACGCAGAGCGGAGCGCTTTTTACGTTGGTCATTGAAAGTGCGGCGCCCGGCCAACGCGCCCGCCAAGAAGAGCTCCGTAGCGGTCCTAAGGGGCGCCGAACGCAGAGCGGAGTGCTTTTTACGTTGATCATTGAAAGTGCGGCGCCCGGCCTACGCGCCCGCCAAGTTGAACTCCGTAGCAGTCCTAGGGGGCGCCAAACGCAGAGCGGAGTGCTTTTTACGTTGATCATTGAAAGTGCGGCGCCCGGCCTACGCGCCCGCCAAGTTGAACTCCGTAGCAGTCCTAGGAGGCGCCGAACGCAGTGCGGAGCGCTTTTTACGTTGGTCATTGAAAGTGCGGCGCCCGGCCAACGCGCCCGCCAAGTTGAGCTCCGTAGCGGTCCTAAGGGGCACCGAACGCAGAGCGGAGCGCTTTTTACGTTGGTCATTGAAAGTGCGGCGCCCGGCCAACGCGCCCGCCAAGTTGAGCTCCGTAGCGGTCCTAATGGGCGCCGAACGCAGAGCGGAGCGCTTTTTACGTTGGTCATTGAATGTGCGGCGTCCGGCCAACGCGCCTGCTGAGTGGCCGAGCGCCGGCGCGGCGCTCGGCGCCCCCTAGGAACGCTGCGCCCGTGTGCACCGCACACCCTGCACAATAGGTAAAGACGCCGCTGCATCCACATCCATACTCTCTCCTAGTCACATGACTTTCATCCTTCATAACATGCACGTACCACGCCAGCCTATTGCTCCTAAATTTTTCAGTCAATAACATAAAATTAACTAAATGTATCATAAAATAAATATTATAGACAATCCACACAACACTAACTAGCTCCAAAATAAGCAGAGCTTGTACTATGGGAACCAGATAACTTCTTATATCGTGTCACTGATTCTTTCGAACCAAGTGTGGTGAAAGGATTTTAAGTGCGCCTCGAAGAGACTCCTTTCGTGCACTTGACACAAATGTTCGAACTTTTTAGGTTCTACGATATGCCGGTTTCCCCACGATGTTTTCCTTAACCGTTTGAGAGCACTGGCATAGTGTACATAAATATTTGGGCAGAAAAACTCGTTGGTACACGACTGGATTCGAACCCACGACCTTAGGATCGGAAGGCGGGGCTACCACTAGGCCACCAGCGCGCTACCTACCTACCAGATAGCTGATAAAATACTAACATATTTTTTTTTTGTAAAAACATTCTTAGAATACAGTAGGTATAACACCCAGACAGAGAACAAACATCTGTGTCTACCACACAAATATTTGTTCCCGGTGGCGAGCTACTACCAACTGAGCTGAGAGGCCAGTCAATATTGTTAAAGCTAATGTTATTTCAAATATTCAACTGCAGCTCTCATCTGTCAAATCTATATTTATAAAAGAAAGTCGTGTTAGTTACACTATTTATAACTCAAGAACGGCGGAACCGATTTGGCAGAAAATTAGTGGGGAGGTAGCTTAGAACCGGGAGAAGGACATAGGATACTTTTTATCCTGAAAAAGCAACGGGAACGGGGTGTCACGGGAACGGGCGAGCGAAGCCGCGGGCGGCCACTAGCTAGATATAAGTGTCAGTTTGTCATACTAATGTCATGTGGTTTCCTCCAAAATTATCCATTGTGAAAATGCGTGTGACTTGCAAAAATAAAGTGATTTTATCTAAATAAATCTTTAATTCATTGGACTCTGATATCAAATAATAAATAACAAATTTATGTATACATTCTAACAACAGATTGTACTTACTAGTTCATACAAATTCAGTTCTCGTATAAACAACATCGTTCACCTATTAAAAATCACGCGATTTGCATTACCCAACACACATTATCTTTCATCTCACTTATAAAAAGGTGTAAAAACATCGTATCTACACCGCACTTACGACGTTTTAGCTTCCGAGCGCAGAAAATAGTATACTACTTTTGCGTGAATTATCACTTAAATCAAAAGGACGTATGTCAGTGCGGTTTAAGCGTTAGGATACACCGTTTTTGAATAAAAAGGACGATGTTCTCGTTTAAAAATGGTATACTACTTTTACAAACGATTTCTTGCTTGAAAAATGTCGTAAGTGCGGTGTTTTTTGGTGCGGAAAACGACATATTTGATACGTTATAGTTATTTTGGAAAGTGGCGAAATGCCTTTCTAAGGTATGGTGTTTGAATCCGGATGGCTTTGTTGAGCGTCCTGGATAAATGAAAAAATACAATTTGTAGAATATAAATGTAACTTAGATCACTTTTTTTACGGATTTCTTTCGCACGGTACTTATACAAGATGTAAGTATCTAAATATGTGTACTATGCGAAGGTGGGGGGTTTCAGACCACAATGGTGATCAGTTGTGGGGGGGAGATAATAAAAAAATCCTATTTTCAGTTTCCCATACAAAAATATTTAATTTCATAATGCCTAAATAAATTGACAACCCTATCCTTGTAACTCACCTACCCCTTGACCTCTGTAGGTCTACTACTACTACCTACTACCTCTGTAGCTGAGTTTAGGGTTGTCACTTTGTATAAAGTCAGCTGTTCATGTTGAAACTTCGTTGCAGTTTTTTTCAGAGATACCAATCGAAGTTCGAAAAGTCGTTGAACAAAAGTTGTTCCCCGGGGGGTGGAAATTCACCCCCCTTCAGGATAGTACACATATTTTTATACACGTTGTATAATTTAAAAAAATACGGGTTGCACTCCGGGAGTGCCGGCAGAAGTGAAAACTTGATTATTAACGTTGAGCATGTTTGATATTTTGGAATGGTTAGGGGGGGCTTGTTTGTTATTTGGCACGCTGTAACATACACGAACATTCGCGCAAGCGCCCTGCGCTGCCTAAACGAAACAGTAGGCCCAGGCATACATTTTCGCCGCGCCGTAGAGAGGGGATAGCTGTCTACTCTCCATCCGTCTTACGCTTTTTCGATCAGGTCACGTGTCCTGACGCGCTGACGCGAGTTTAAGATTTTATACCCATTACAGAAAAAGTGCTCAACGCCGCTAAAGAAGTTTTCACTTCAAAAAAACTTACTAAAAACTTAATCGGGAATACAAGACCACGATTCTAAAAAAGTCCAAGTTCTAAAGGCCTGCGCACACCTAGATCGCTGGCGATCAGTGAAACGCTGTCAAATTTGACAGCGATATTTGACAGCGTTTCATTGGATTGCAAGAATCACTTTGAAACGTACTAAAGCTAGATGAGTTTAAGTGCTAGTTCCACGCGACCAAGCCTAGAAGAACAGGCAACAAACTATGGCTTGGTTCCTACCGTTTTTATATGATTAAATTGACTTAAGGGGCCAGCGGAGGGAAAATTTTCATACAAAGGGAATACCAAAATGATTTCTAATTTAGACAGATTTACACTATATTATTGTAATTATTGTAATAATTGTATGAGTATAGTATTTATCTAGGTTCCTCAACAGTTTTTATTTCAAATTACTTACCTAAAATGAAATAAACGCCAATCGCATTTTACACATTTTTTTTCATTGTAAAATGTGATTGGCGTTAATTTCATTTGTGGTAAGTAATTTAAAATAAAAACTGCCCAGGATCCTAGATAAATACAATAGAAATACAATTATTACAATAATATAGTGAAAATCTGCTTAAATTAGTAATCATTTTGGTATTACGTTTGTATGAAAATTTGCCCTCCGCTGGCCCCTTAAGTCAATTAAAAAAAAAAGTGTCATGCATTTTGAACGATGGGGCTAAAGGGGCTATGTAATAAAACTCAGCCTGTTATGTTATTCCAAGTCACGAACTACATAAATCATAAAAAAAAAATATCAGCTATCTGGTTCCCATAGTACAAGCTCTGCTTAGTTCGGGGCTAGATAGTGTTGTGTAGATTGTCTATAATATTTATTTATTACTAGTTGAATCCCGCGCGACTTCGTTCGCGTTAAGGTTTTTCCATACAAACTTCAACCCCCGCTGCAGACCTTTAGGGGTTGAATTTCGGAAATTCCTTTCTTAGTGCACCCCTACCCTACACCAGGAATCTACCCTCCAAATTTCATACTCCTGAGACCATTAGTATAGGCTGCGCGTTGATTGTCAGTCAGCCAGTAACGTAAGAGTTTTATATATTTAGAAGATTTACTTATCTAAAAAGTAGTTACTAGTTAGTGGCTGAGCCCGGTCTTCGGCTCTTCTCCAGTGATTGAATACGTTGATTTCGTAACCTTAAACAAGGCATTTATTTCTAACCTAAAAAAATTGTATTATTGTAAAAAATGCAGGTATTATTATTGCAACGTACCTACTATTATAGATACGGTAATCACTATGAAATAAATACTAAAACATCGAGTGGCCCGTATGAATATCTATCAGCATAATTATAAGTTTAAAAAACTAGAGAAACGGACTTCATTGTCAAACGGCTAAACCGATTTTAATTAAATTTGTTTGGGACAATCTGGACGTAAGAATAACCTTCCAAATAAAAAAATAATTTTCTAAACCGGTTCATAAATGACGGAGGCATGCAGTTACAAACATTAAAAAACTTGGCAACACCGATTTTAAAAAAATTAAAATGGGACCAATCTGGAAGCAGTACCTTTCAGA
This sequence comes from Thera britannica, assembly GCA_939531255.2. NCBI lineage: Eukaryota > Metazoa > Arthropoda > Insecta > Lepidoptera > Geometridae > Thera > Thera britannica. Next base: position 6,202,255 of record OW618052.2, read on the forward strand.
TAAAAAAAATGTTCCAAATCGGCTCACAAAAAATGACGAAGTTATGCGGTAACAAACATTAAAAAAAAAAAAAAAAAAACGAATTGAGAACCTCCTTTTTGATTGGAAATCGGTTAAAAAACCGGCCTTTGCATCTATTGTAGATGATTTATATGGCGTCAGAGGTAACTGGTGATTACACAAGCCCTAATCGCGGGACGCTATAGTGCCTGGGACAGGATCTTAGGGCATTAGATAATACGCAAGGCTTGAATCTTAAATATAATTTTGTTTAGGTATCGAAATTGCAGTAAAGGAATTCACGCAGACTAGACTTTACTTTCCCAGATCAGGTTCAAGATGACTAGTTTAGCGCAGATTATGTAACTCGTCTCAGAGGTGCAATGAGGACCAAACGTTTAAGCTTAGGCTAGCAATAGGCATGAAGATAGTAATCAAGTATCGCCAAAATAATTATCTGATCTAATGAAAAAGGATTCAAAGATTTTGAAAAATGTATTTACTCTTATTAATGTCGAGATTGACAATTTATTTGATAATATAAATCTACAAAATACAACAATCCGCCATGATAGCTAAAACACCGGTCAGAGCGAATTACGTCACGTTTACGTAAACGTCATTCTGATTTAGTACAAAAGCACCAATGTTTACTGTTGATATACTTAACCGTGACGTAATAACAGACGCCATGACACCAGCGAGCGTTTTGGCGTGAATTTGAAAATTTCAATTTAAATGTACTTTTATTGCACAAAAACCTTAATTTTCTACAGAAATATTATATATTTTAGACATAATAGATACTTCTGAATATGATAGAAGAGATTTTGAAAATTAGTCGTCAGGTCTATTGTTGATACCTATAGGAATGGAATAGAATATAAAATTTCAATTGAGAATTATTTTTAAGGTTTAGTTATTTTTTTAATATTATGAATTTTTATTTATTTGTTTAAGTTCATCAATAAAAGAGTTGTTTTTATTTAAGTTACCCTTATTACTTAATTATATATTGTTTTTTTATAGAAACGTCGGGAAAATAAATAAAATAGATAGATAGATAGATAAAAACTTTATTTGTCTAGATTTAACACACAGAAAATAAAAATAAAAAATACAGAGCTTTAAACAAAACAAAAACTTAACAAAAAAATAAGAACTAGCTACGAAAATTAAGATGGCGTGTGTGTTGCATTCCAGACAAAAAGGTAATAGGTAAATAATGTAATATATGCGATAAATACCCGTGTAATAGTATAAATATATATATTAATTTATCTTTTAATTGATGTATGGTCTATACTTTATGGTACTTACTTAGTATTCATGGACCGAAGGTGTTTAGTTATTGAGATTTTTATTGTATCGCACAAGAGTTTTGGCTCCACCTTCATTGTGCGAACCTCCAGGAATGGAACTCATTGCTTTTCCTGGAGCCCAATTCTCAGCTCATCTCGGATCATTTTGCAATTTATTTTATTGCTTGTTTTCGAAGAGAGAATGGATGATTTCCTTGAGTAATTCATCGAAGACCTCATCGTAGAAGCCTCGACAGCTACGATAAAAAAAAAAATATACAAAAACTTAAATCAAAACTTAAAAAAAAATCATTTCATAAATATTTTATTTTTATTTTATTTGTTGAACCTAATTCCTGAGTATTTGCAGCTAATAATGAATAGCCCTGTATTGTTGCCTAACTTTTAACAAAAAAAAAAAATAAGTAACTAGGTATTAGTAATTAGTAAGTAATTATTATAAAGAGTTATCTATCTATCTATCTATTATACGAGCTATCTGGTTCCCATAGTACAAGTCTATGCTTGGTCGCGTAGAACTAACACCTAGACTCACCTAGTTTTAAAACGATTCAAAGTGATCCTTGTGATATTCTTGTCGTATCAATGATTCTTTCGAACCAAGTGTGGTGAAAGGATTTTAAGTGCGCCTCAAAGAGCCTTCTTTCGTGCACTTGACATAAATGTATTGAAATGAATTTATGACGGACGACTTACTGACAGACTCTACATTTATTGGCTAATCATTTTATTAATAGTATTATCATTGATTTTTGTATTTTTTAACTGTGTGTGTCTCTTTCTGTGTATTTGATAATTGTTAGATTTTAATTTAAATTTGTAAATCCAAATTTTGCATGCCCTTAAAGGGCGGAATCACAATGGATATCAAAATTATTACTTTAACAACCCTTGTACATGTGATTCAGCAAATAAATACACTTTGACTTTTGACTTTGACTTTGACACATATTTTCGAACTTTTTAGGTTCTATGTTATGCCGGTTTCCTCACGATGTTTTCCTTCACTGTTTGAGAGCACTAGGCATAGTGTACATAAACTTTTGGGCAGAAAAACTCATTGGTGCACGACTGGATTTGAACCCACGACCTTAGTCCTATCCTTGTGATACTACTGAATAAAGATATTTTTATTTTGAATCTCAAGATTACTTTAAGGCTAGAGTGTTTTGTGGTCTGTCCACAATATTTATTTATAATTAACTAATACTCGATGAACCGACAACCGTTGGGTAATAAAGGTTCTCGAATGGCGACCACGGACAACATCGTCGCAAAGTTGCTTGCCTATCGATCTTTTCTGTGTTACATTCTGGGGAATGTAGTCAGGAACTGCACGATCTCATACCACCATCTCCCTTCCACTATAGGACTAGCAGACGCACGGCTCAGTACCATCCATACCTGGTTAGCATACCATCCATTCGCACTAAGCGTTTTGGCTTCACCTTCATTATGCGAACCTCTAGGGAATGGAACTCTTTGCCGTCGGCAGTTTTTCCTGACTACAATCTGGGCCTCTTCAAGGAAAGAGTGAATAGGTGTTTTCTAGATCATCCTGCTTCATCGTCGGCTACATCGTCGCTTACCATCAGGTGAGATTGTAGCCAAAGTAGTTGTAGTTGTAGTTGGTCTATTTAATGAAAAAAAAAAACGAACCGTAAGACAAAAAGTAGGTAGGGCACCCACCCACCAGATGGACCGACGACATTGTCAAGATCGCAGGAAGTCGATGGATGGAAAGGGCTCAGAATCGTTCTTCCTGGAAATGTGTAGGGGAGGCCTATGTCCAGCAGTGAACTTCTTCAGGCTGATGATGATGATGAATGCAGTAAGTAAGGTAAATGAAATGAAATGAAATGAAATGAAATGTATTTATTCGCTTGAAGTATGGTCATTTTTGAAAAGCTTCCTATTAATAATAATGTAGTACCACATACTTCGTCGGAGACCAACATGCAAAGTTTAATGATAAATTGCTAACATAAAGCAAAACTAAATTTAAAAACAATAAACTACAAAGGCAATTAAAAAAATACTAGAAATTTAAAGACAATTTAGGTAGGTATACTACATAAATGTTTTTTGTTGTAAATACATACTTAGAATACAATACAACACCCAGACAGAGAACAAACATCTGTGTTTACCACACAAATATTTGTTCTTGGTGGGGATCGAACCCACGACCTACGGCGCAGAAGGCAGAACTACTACCAACTGAGCTGAGAGGCCAGTCATAGATCTAAGTAATAAGATAAATTGTATTTAATGAGTGAACTAGCAAAAAAATAGTAAGTATAACTTTATGCATGACTTTTTGCCTCGCTAAATAAGTGCTTAATTAGAGTTGTTCCCTTTTTGACAAGTTTGTATTACTATTTTTATGAAACAACGGGATATTTACCATGATTAAATTTTGTTGAGTTTACTTCCGATATTTTGGCACAGTTGCATGCACCATGATCACGGATGAACATGGTCAGTTCACAAATATCCCGTTGTTTCATAAAAATAGTGTTAAAAACCATGATAGTTTCAAAAGTTTGTTAAGTTTGTTATCATTTATTATGGATGAAATGGGTAAGTATTTATCGCGTGTTTCTTGTTTTTTTTGTATTATTCCGCTTTTTGTTTTGTTTTTGAGTCTTTATTGAGATAGAGTTACTATCCATGTTTGTTGCTAAGACATTTATTGAACGAAGATGAACTTTATTCACGTCAAACAATATCTGCTCTTATTTAAAAGGGCAGCGGAAAGCGAATTTCCATACAAACGTAATACCAAAATTATTACTAATTTAGACAGATTTTCACTATATTCTTGTAATAATTGTATTTGTATTTTGTTACTTTGTATCCCGAAACAGTAACGGGAACGGGGCGAGCGAAGCCGCGGGCGGCCGCTAGTAATATATAAAAATGAATTGCTGTTCGTTAGTCTCGCTAAAACTCGAGAACGGCTGGACCGATTTGGCTGATTTTGGTCTTGAATGATTTGTGGAGGTCCAGAGAAGGTTTAAAAGGTTTTGTTCTTTTTAACGCGAACGTTAACGGGGCGAGTGAAGCCGCGGGTGGCCGGTAGCTAGTTATAAAATGTGCGTGACCAGCGAGGCATTGCTTTGTGTGAGGTGCAGGGCGATTGTTACCTACCACTTAACATCAGGTGGGCCATATGCTTCTTCCATCAGGGATTTTAAATTATGTCCAGCGTGATGTAAATCTTCGAGAAGCTTGTCTTCAGGCTGAGATGATTATCGAAAGCTTTTAATTAAAACCTCTTTAGATTTGCTGGAAATAGGTAGATATGGAAGAGGATGTATTGTTATTTTACGACCTTAACGAACAAGCAATAAACTGTGTATTGTGGGTCCAGGGTTGTTTTAACAAAACAATTTTATCGTAGGGCTGACCTTAATGCATCCCTGTAATAGATTATGGGGCCAATACCCCCGTCAGAGTGCCACTGTTGCTCACAAGAAACGTACGCGCTCTAAAAAAGCATATCTGTCAAAATAAAAAGAGGCGCGAATTCAACTGTCATTCAATCACAGCGAAGGCGCGAAGACGGTTGTTTTCGAATTTGAATAAAGAATAAAAAAAGTTGGTGTTTCGGTGACGGTGACTTTAGCTTTTGTGACCTTTTAAAAAGACCGTTATTTTTATAGAAGAATAAGTTTTGTTTATTTTAAAGTGCAGTGAAATCGTTCGTGATAGTTATCGACGAGAAATTTCGAGATCATCGGTAAGTAAATAAGTGTGTTTGTTTAAGGTATCTGTGAGTTGAGAGATACGCTCTGTATTCAAGCCATTATCTTGAAAGCAAAGTTCAAAAGGCAGCTTTTGAAGCGTTTATGTAACCCAAATAAATAGTTTTTGACCTAAAGCTGATATTATTAATATTACAACGATTTTTATAATGTTTCAAAATTAAGAGAGTTGAGTGTGATTAGGATCTGATGGCGCAGCGGTCAGCGCACGGAGGGGAAGGTCATGGGTTCAAATCCCGCTCGGCTCTTAACTTTTGGGACATTATAAAAAAAATGTGATCTAATATGTAGTAATCAAATAATAATCAAATATATATTATTTGATTTTGATTATTAGTAAACACTATAAAATCAATAAAAAAATTATACTTGATAAGCATTAGTTTTAAATTCGTATTATCTTTTTTATAAAATGTATTTTTGTTTAATATAAGTAATGGATAAAAGTAAGCAATATTAGTAGTTAGGTATGGTTAGTAATGAGCTTATAGATAGACATTTTTTTGTATATTAGATATTTTATTAGTTTTTAATTTCCTAAGATTATCAATAAATTACTAATGACTTAGTACAAGCTCTGCTTAGTTTGGGGCTAGATATGGATTGTCCACAATATTTATTTATTATTATAAATTCACACAACACCTCGTGTCTCAAACTAAACAGAGCTTTTACTATGGGAACCAGATAGCCAATTTAATACTTATATATTTTTTGTAAATACTTAGAATACAAAATAACACCCAGACAGAAAACAAACACCTGTATTCCCCATGCACGCAATTATTTGTTCTCGGTGGGGATCGAACCCACGCCTTCCAACACAGAAGGCAGAGCCACTACCAACTGAGCCATGAAAAACTGGGCTGTCAAAAATAGTTTTTCAGCTCACCGGGTGGAAAGTGGTAACTTTCCGCCCGCTGCACGAACCCAAGTTGCCCCTTTCCGCCGTCATGGAGCAGAAAAATTGTATACACCGCGGGAAGTTAAAAAGAAAGCCTCAAATCACAAGTTTGTCAACCTCGGCTTCACCTCTTTAAACAATTACATGTGTTCTGAGACATTACTTATTTTACTATTCTGGATGTTTCAGACACCTACAATGGATATCGACAACGCTAACTGCAAAGTGAGAGTGTCAGAATGTACAGATATGGAGTCTTACTGCATCGAACGACCTCTAAAAATAGACAAGTAAGTGACCTATTAATCAAATCAATCAAATGTTTATTCAGTAACTTAATCTATTGTGACATTACATTTGAGACCTGTGTTGGGAGATCCCGCTCTTTCATGACAATATATCTTTGAGACTTAACCTTTTACAGTTTAAAGGCATTATTAGAAATAGTACATGCTATACAAGAAGCTAATATGACCCATTATATACGAGGTATTAGGAACCAAGTTTTAATGGGCTTAGCGCCTTGTGTCACACTTTACTTTTCACTACGATTACGAGAAAATTGGATACATATAAAACATTAAATAGCTAGTTGAGAAAAATTCTAAAGATTTCGCACCAATGTAATTTTTTTTTATTTCTTTTGTAGCCGCAACGCATTGCATGCATTTTACCGAACTAATAAGTAAAAAAAAAATTAAATTATTTTAGAACTTTTTTCAATTTGCAGAGAAATCACAGGCCTCGAAAAGCTGGTCGAGGAACTGCACATGGTGTTCTCAAACAACCACGTCAATGTACAGGATGTTCAGAAACTTATGGCAGGGTACAAATCGGATCCGAAAGATTGGAAAAAATACGCGAAGTTTGACCGTTTTCGGTGAGTTTAAAAATCTATTTACAATTTTATATGATTTCCTGCGTAAAACAGGCCTTTGCATCTATTGTAGATGATTTATATACCGTCTGGGGCAACTGGTAGGCACACAACCCCTATTGCGGGACGCTATAGTGCCTGGGACAGGATTTTAGATGGAATAGGCCTGCCCAGCACCTATACCATCCTGACAGCGTAGTCGACCTAATCCACAGGAAAGACATGGTCAATACGTGTGTTGTGCTGACTAAGCCACGGGTTTCCTCTCGATGTTTTCCTTCACCGTTGATACTGTACCGTTCACCGAATATCGTATTATAATCTTTTTTCATTCAAATGCCCACTTTTTCCATGTGAGATAACATTAGGGACACGTACCTAAGACTAGGCGGCATGGTGTTGGTAGGTACTATAGCCCGCTTCTAAAGAAGCGAAAAGAAAAAAAACATAAAGATTTATTTTGTAACAAACATCAATGTTACAAAAGACATGGCATTTAATTAATTCCAACCTAGGAGAGCAATAAGCCTTACCTAAACAGATACCTTTATAACCTTTTAAAAAACGGTTTACAAATAATATAAGTTTAAAAAACTTGAGAAACTGACTTCATAGCCAAATTATTAAACTGATTTTGATGAAATTTTTTTAAGACCTTTCATAAAAAAATAACTTAGGTAGGTACTAAATCGGTTCATAAATGACAGAGGTACCTAAATATTTTTGAAATCGGCACATAAATGACGAAATTATGCGATAATAAACAATTAAAATAAAACGGCTGAATCGATTTTTATGTCATTTCTATGGGATCAATCTGGAAATATGACAGTTAAAAAAATATTGATATAAAATCGGCTCATTAATGACGAAATTATGCGATAACAAACATAAAAAAATACAACCGAATTGAGAACGTCCTTCTTATTTTAAAAAGACGTAAAAACAAGCTAAGACAAAACAACAAGACATACAACCTTGTAGTGACGTCACGGGAGATTACCAGCCCACTTCAAAACATTGTGTTGACGCAAGCTCTAAGAACTAGCGCAAATATAACGATTGTTTTTGCGTAAATTGATTAGAACTGTTATCGGTCGAGTAACTTTTGCCTTAAAAGGGCCTAGCCTTATACCTAATATAGTTTTTTTCTAAACTGAATAGTTTGCGCGAGAGACACTTCCAAAGTGGTAAAATGTGTGTCCCCCCCCTCTGTAACTCCCAAAATAAGAGAATGATAAAACTAATTGAAATATTATATGATGCATTACTTACTATACTTATGCATACTTCCAACGATATTTGGTTTGAACGAGATCTAGTGAGTAGTTTTTTTTTATACGTCATAAATCGTAAACCGCAATTTACCTTTCGACGAACTACAAGAACTTTTATATTATGTTACTTGTTGCTACGGAACCCTTTATGGGCGAGTCCAACTCGCACTTGGCCGCTTTTTTTATTTCATGTTTTATAATAATAGTTTTTGTAAATAATGTATATTCTGTTATAAATAATTGATTAAATTTGAAGTCGATTAAAATTACTTGATTACTCACAAAAACTTAGCGAATAGTAGCAACAATAGGCGGTCTTATCGCTAAGCAGAGATCTCTACCAGACATTCCATAGCTCCTGAATACTTTCAGGTACACTCGCAACTTGGTAGACGCAGGCAATGGAGCGTTCAACATCATGATATTATGTTGGGGGCCCGGCCACGCGTCCGCGATCCATGACCACGCCGATTCCCATTGCTTCATGAAACTACTGAGTGGAAGTCTGGAAGAAGTAAGGTAAGAACCACCCACCCGATGGACCGACGACATGAGAGCACTGGTGGTCTAGTGGTAGTGCCTTCCGATCCGAAGGTCGTGGGTTCAACCACTCGTGTAGCAATGAGTTTTTCTGTCGAAATATTTATGTGCATTAAGCCAGTACTCTCAAAACGGTGAAGGAAAACATCGTGAGGAAATCGGCGTGTTGTAGAACCTAAAAAAGTTCGAGCAACACGTGTCAAGGGTCACGCAAAAAGAGCCAACCAGCGGCCTACTTGCGGAAAAACCTGCCCGCACATCAAGTGCGCATGATAAACTTGCCGAAACTTGGACCGACGACATTGTTAAAATCGCGGGAAGCCAGTGGGTAAAAAAAAGCGGCCAAGTGCGAGTTGGACTCCCCATGAAGGGTTCCGTATTCCGTAGCAGCAATATAACTAGTTATTTACTAACTACACTGGTTAACATTTTAGATGATGTAAGTGAATGTTTAATATTTATGATAGTAGGTATAACAATCTCATAAATCGATAGATAGTGGTGATCTTATCACTCAGGAGAGAAGTTATTTTAATAATTAAAAATTTGAGCGCCATCTGTTGCCGAGTAGTCGAAATCACGAGTTAGTGTCACGGAGAACGCCATCTATAGAACTTCTACGAAAAACTTAAAAGTACCGGAGATTTTCATGAAAATTAGTCTACAGAAGGTTTCGGGGGCGATAAATCAATTTGATTAGCTGGGATATTTTTTTACAAAATCCATTTTAATTGTTTTTAATTATCATCTTTATCTATTAATCAACTTTAACATAAACTTATTTTAGCTATTCCAGCAGATGGCGCTATTAGTAAGATTGAACAATATTATTCATATTTCATCAGTATGTAGGTAATTCGTATTTATAATAATTTCTAAAAACACTATTTACAACAAAAAAAAACCTAGCAAAGCTCGGTCATACCAGCTCGTGTGTTAATTAAGATTTGCAATACCCTCCGAACTAGTTTAAAAAACTGTATCTCGGAGGGGTAACTACGCGTCTTCCAAGTTCGGGAAACATGTCAGAATCAGGAGCCTAATTCTCGGGCCGACCAAGATTTTCAATGTCCCTTAAATACACATTGGTATTGCACAACCCCGCACTTTTTCTACGTTTTCCGTATATCGTAGCTGTCGAGGCTTCTACGATGAGGTAGTCGATGAATTACTCAAGGAAATCATCCATTCTGTCTTCGAAAAAAAAAATAAAAAAAAAAAAATTGCAAAATGATCCGAGATGAGCCGAGAATTAGGCTCCAGTACCAAATATAGGAACTTCACAGCTATTGGCTAACTTGAAGACTAAACTAACAATATCCGGTGCGCGTATTGTAATATAATAATACAAAAACAAGACTCGTCTCAAAAACAATGATTATGAAAGTTCACAGTTCAATAAACACACAGTTATTCATAATTTCATCAGTAACTTAGATTAACAGCTTCTATTCTAGAAATATCTAGATTTGTATTAGTATTTACACATTTAATTTTCTAAGATTTTATTTGTGTCTTTTTAGGGTTCCGTAGCCAAATGGCAAAAACGGAACCCTTATAGATTCGTCATGTCTGTCTGCCTGTCCGTCCGTATGTCACAGCCACTTTTCTCCAAAACTATATAAGAGCAACACTGATGAAACTTGGTAAGTAGATGTATTCTGTGAACCACATTAAGATTTTTTCACAAACATATAAAAAAAAAAAAATTTTGGGGGTTCCCATACTTGAAACTGAAACTCAAAAAAAAAAAAATTCTTTCCCGTACGTTTGGGACGTACGGGGTATCTATGAATAGGTCTACAAAAATGATGTTAAGGTTTCTAATATAGTTTTTTACTAAACTGAATAGTTTGCGCGAGAGACACTTCCAAAGTGGTAAAAAGTTGGTTTCCCCCCCCTCTAACTTCTAAAATAAGAGAATAAAAAACTAAAAAAAATAAATGATGTACCTACTATGTAAACTTCCAACGAAGTTGGGTTTGAACGCGATTTAGTGAGTAGTTTTTTTTATACGTCATAAATCGTAATCCGCAATTTACCTTTCGACGAACTACAAGAACCTTTATAATATGTTACTTGTTGCTACGGAACCTTTCATGGGCGAGTCCGACTCGCACTTGGCTGCTTTTTTTCAATTAATTTACCATTATTAAAGTTGCGTTACTGACATAAAAATAAATAAATAATGCGGACATTCCACACAACACTATCTAGCCCAAAATTAAGCAGAGCTTGTACTATGGGAACCAGATAGCTGATATAATACTTAAATACTTTTTTTTGTAAATACGTACATAGAATACAATATAACACCCATCAGACAGAAAACAAACATCTGTGTTCACAGCACAAAAATTTGTTCTCGGTGGGGATCGAACCCACGACCTACGGCGCAGAAGGCAGAGCTACTACCAACTGAGAGGCCAGTCTACTTGGTTCATCAGTGTATGACTAGCTCTCAACTTTTCCAAGGACATTTCTGAAGGACATTATATATTATGAAGAGTTAGCTATCAGAATACCTATCACAATATTATGAATTGAGTTCGATAATAAAATTGCATCACTTGTTTTCTTGTGGAAAAGCTGGAGATTAAATAAAACGCGTAGACAGCTCAGTTGGTAGTAGCTCTGCCTTCTGCGCTGGCGGGCGTGGGTTCAATCCCCACCGAGAACAAATATTTGGGTGATGAACGCAGATGTTTGTTCTCTGTCTGTGTGTTATATTGTAGGTATTCTATGTATGTAATTACAAAAAAAAAAGTATTTAAGTAATATTTAAGCTATCTGGTTCCCATAGTACAAGCTCTGCTTAGTTTGGGGCTAGATAGTGTTGTGTGGATTGTCTATAATATTTATTTTTTTATTATTATTATTACTTATAAAAAGTTTTTACCTAATTAATAAAAAGACCACCGTGAACTTATTGATTGCTATGAAATAATTATAGATTAGAACAAACTATAAATCTATTAAAGACTTAATTAAGATAACCTATGACATATCTATCTTATAAGCATTCAGTCAGATACGCACAATTTTTAGTGAAAACTGATTAAGTAATACATAACATTTTTTAACGTGACAACGTCTTGTAATTCGATAGAGCCGGCTGCACGCACGAAAAAACATGACTCATGCGGCGTCACCTCGCTCTGAGGCGTTCCATTTAAGGCTTGAAGTGCAAGCGAGAGCGTGGAACGAGCGACAAAGAGGCACGCACGGCCTCCGCGTTCGGCAGCGTTCGACATCTGTCTCTCTCCTACTTGAGTGAGCGATGCGTCCGCGTGGACAGCTGTATGACGTTGGCACCTTCAACTATCGTCAGTAAACCGACTTTACATGCAACCGATTTTTTTTTATTCAACTAGTTGATGGAACAAGCATATGGCCCACCTGATGTTAAGTAGTAACCATAGCTATAACAAAGCATTGCCTTGTAGGTCACGCACATCAGGAATGTGCTCTACGATGCACTGCCCTGCGTCCATCAACTGGAGGCATACAGATGTTCAGCCTCACGAGCTAGTAATGTCACCAGCACCCTTCAAACCGAAACACAGCGATGCTGCTTCACGGCAGGAATAGGCATCCGGATCCGGCACACACGCACATGCATTTTGCTAACGGCGAGATATTGAATCCCAATTTAAAGGATAAGATATTAGAAAATTCAATATCTCGCTAGCATTCGCTGATTTATACAGATTGGTAAAAAAAGAACTGGTTATCAATTCAGTTTTTTTTAAATATTTGTTCCATAACTCCGTCGTTTATAAACTGATTTGGATGTTTTTTTCTGATAGGTGACCCTTGAAATTTCGTCTAAAAAAGTTAAGCGTTTGGAATTTGGTCGGTTGTTCAAGTTTTTTAAAATAGAAATTTCATCAAAATCGGTTCAGTAGTTTGGTTATGGAGTCGGTTACTCGAGTTTTAGAATCTTCAAATTGTTATTTGTTTTCAGATTCGACTGGCCCGAACACGTTGAACCGGAGATCAGAAAAATGCATAAAAAAACCACTAAGCCAGTGCGGCGATGTTGTTCTGAAAGCGAAGACTTTGATTGTCCGAATGACAGCTGTCAGAACAATAAGAATCAAAATGGCGGAGCTGAGACGCAGATTCAAATTGGCGGACACGAGAATACAGACGAGTTTATGTCGCATGGAATGGAAGAAATTGGAAGAACGAGATTGGAGATCGATGATGTTTGTTATATCAATGGTAAGTTCTTTCATCACCTTACTGTTAACCGGACATCTCTAATCGGACACTGGACCAACCTACCCTGAACTCTACACCACTCTTAGGCCGCTTGTACACGCTAAGAAAATTTGCCGTTCCTGCGGCAGACAAGACAAATTCTTCGTGTAGACGACAAGAATTTTGTCTTTTCCACACACGAAAACGCAACAACGTTCGCCGCGTCGTGTCTTGCGCAGATAAGATTTTTTTCGTGCACCGCTGCGAGCAGTGTACACAGTTATTTTCTAGTTACGACACGAATTCTTGGGTAGACCCGGCGTTTTTTCTTAGCGTGTACAAGCGCCCTTAGCGTGTAACATACTGGGGTCGACTTCCCCTGGTTGATATTGCTATTGACTTGTAGCCAGAACTCATAGATACTTCCACGATCCTCAAAATACCCCTCCAAGGCACGTTTTGGTTCACGCGCGGGGAGTATAGTAGACCAAGGTGAGCTGGTTATATGAGTAGAACTCCACTAGTGACCAGATTACCATGAGCTCACTCAAGTAGGAGAGAGACAGATGTCGAACGCTGCCGAACGCGGAGGCCGTGCGTGCCTCTTTGTCGCTCGTTCCGCGCTCTCGCTTGCACTTCAAGCCTTAAATGGAACGCCTCAGGGCGAGGTAACGCCGCATGACGTCATGTTTTTTCGTGCGTGCAGCCGGCTCCATCGAATTATAAGACGTTGTCACGTCAAAAATATGTATAAATATAGATTATATTTATTATTTCAGATGCCCTAGGACTCCATCGTATGGAAAATCCTTCTCACGTGGACGCAGCCGTATCCCTCCACTTATACTCGCCACCTTTCAACAGCTGTCGGGTGTTCGATGCCCGGACAGGGGCACCCACCAGCGTCTCTGTGACCTTCACTTCTATGTATGGGAAGAAAGTTAAAAGGGTGAGTTCAGCTAATTCCAAAGTCAAAGTCAATAATTTTATATTCATTACGATGCAAGAATCACTTTGAAACGTCTTAAAGCTAGGTGAGTCTAGGTGAGTCTAGGTGCCAGTTCCACGCGACAAATGGTGAAGGAAAACACCACGAAGCGTAGGATCGCCCATCTAATGGATCTTATTGTGTCACTGCTTTAGAGCGCTGGTGGCTTAGTGGTAGCGGCCTCGCCATCCGATTCTAAGGTCGCGGGTTCAAATCCAGTCGTGTACCAATGAGTTTTCTGCCCAAAAAATTATGTACACTATGCCAGTGCTCTCAAACGGGGAAGGAAAAAACATGACGTCATGCGGCGTAACCTCGCTCTGAGGCGTTCCATTGCGCGGCTTGAAGTGCAAGCGAGAGCGTGGAACGAGCGACAAAGAGGCACGCACGGCCTCCGCGTTCGGCAGCGTTCGACATCTGTCTCTCTCCTACTTGAGTGAGCGATGCGTCCGCGTGGACAGCTGTATGATGTTGGCACGTTACACTATCGACAGTTTACCGACTTTCAGACAACCGATTTTTTTTAGGTTCTAGGACATGTATTTCATCGGTATTTTTTTTATTTCCAGGTAATTGAAGCAGTAAATGTGGCAGATCAACAGTAAACCTTTATATTAGAACTAGTTAAAGCTGCGCTGAAGCTTTTTCTATACTTTTCGAACCCTTTAGGATGCCAATTTTCAATGAATAATGTTTTGTTTATTTTTAAAACAGTCTTCTATTCTAGTAGGCCTTTTCTTTCAAATAAAAAAAAATATATTGTGCACAATCCACCCAACGCTATCTAGCCCTTAACTAAGCAGAGCTCAACACGTTGAATAGTTTTAAATTATTCGTTGTATAACTGCCGCATGTCAAACGATCTTTGGGCTTAAATAACAACAGGCCTACCACAAGCTCTGTCAGTCTCTGGCTCTGGCTCTGGTTTTGAGTCTGTGTGAGTGTTGACTAAATAAATCCTTCGTCAAAACGTCACACACACAGTATAATACACTGGTGAGCACTCACACAGACTCAAAACCAGAATCAGAGACAGAGCCAGACAGAGCTCATGGTAGGCCTACTGATACGGGAAGAGTGGGGGGGTTAGGGAGATCTTTGCCCTGCAGTGGGACGATGCAGTCCTACCAAAAGCTCTGTCTGGCTCTGTCTCTGGTTTTGAGTCTGTGTGAGTGCTCACCAGTGTATTATATTGCGTGTGACGTTTCGACGTAGGATTTATTTAGCCAAAACGCACAGACTCAAAACCAGAGCCAGAAACAGAGCCAGACAGAGCTTTTGGTAGGCCTACTGGCTAAAATAAATAATAGTAATAATTAAATTTATGCTCAATTTTAAATTATTAGACTTACTTATATAATATCCAGTTCTAGGTTTAGTTTACCATTATACGTACTTTTACACATTTCGTAGTAAATAAGTGATATATTTTATTAAATAAAACGCAAATAAAATTTGCATTGTATATTTATTCGTAATAAATTATATTTTTTATACATTTTGTGTATTCATTAATTATTAATTATATTCCTATTTACATAAAAAAAAGAATAAATTACAGTATCTTATGGGTCTGGAAATTTCAGCCAAGACAAAAACGTAAACAGACCTTTGCATCTACTGTAGATGATTTGTATGGCGTCAGGGGCAACTGGTGATTACTCATGCCCCTACTTACGGGACGCTATAGTGCCTGGGACAGGAATTTTAGATGGAGCTTGCCCAGCACCATCCTGTAAGCCTACCATAAGCTATGTCTGGCTCTGTCTCTGGTTCTGGTTTTGAGTCTGTGTGAGTGTTACGGTTGAAATATATTTTATTTCTCTTTAGAAGAGAGAGAGAGTGTTGACGAAATAAATCCTACGTCAAGACACACACACGGTATAACTCCAGGTGAGCACTCACACAGACTCATAACCAGAGCCAGAGACAGAGCCAGACAGAGTTCATGGTACTACTAATAGCTTAGTCAAGTCTTTTCCATCAAAATCTATACATCTTATATTTATAAAAGAAAGTAGTGTTAGTTACACTATTTATAGGTAACTCAAGAACGGCGGAACTGATTTGGCAGAAAATTTGTGGGGAGGTAGCTTAGAACCGGGAGAAGGATATAGGATATTTTTTATCCCGAAAAAGCAACGGGAACGGGGTGTTACGAAAACGGGCGGGCGAAGCCGCGGACGGCCACTAGTAATGTATAAAAGAGAATAGTGTTAGTTATTTATTTATAACTCAAAGCGACTCGAAGGCTGTATTGGCTGAAAACTGGTGGGGAGATAGTAGGCAACAAATATTGCACATCGGCTAATTTCGGCTTCGTAGAGCGTATACGTCAGAAAGAGATAGCGCTCTACGAAAGCGAAAAATCCGATTTGCAATATTTATTACCTACAACCTTAGCTTAGACCAAAAGACGGACATAGGATACTTTTTATGGTAAATTAAATATTACAAGACCTAAAAACTAGAGTAATATAATGTCATGTTAAGGTTTAGCTCTGTAAAACTCCAGTAGACCCACCACAAGCTCTGTCTGGCTCTGGTTTTGATCTGTGTGAGTGTTGACTAAATAAATTCCACGTCAAAATACACTGGAGAGCACTCACACAGACTCAAAACCAAAGACAGAGCTTGTGGTATAGGTAGCGGCACATAACTTTAGCGCTAACAGTTATTGCGCAGAAGTCAAAAATAAGGTACCTGAGGGGGCTAGCGGGATGAAGGGCGGGCGTGCGTAGCGCTGATTGGCTCTCCAGTCGCACTCCGCTCTCTGTACCGATAGGACACTCTGCACACATCCACACATCCAGTGTGCGCGACATGGCACACTACGACGCATGCGCAGCTATCCCCTCCGTGTATCGCTCAGCGCTAAAGTTATGTGCCGCTAGTTATAGGCCTACAGATCACTTTGTCCAAGGTCGTTTTATATCTAAGCAATTTCGTTGTCTTCATGTAGACTCATTTCAATCAGTCTTTCAACCTCAGTATCCACCATATCCCAAGGTAGGAATATTTTCAGTCCATCAGCATATTCAGTAACTTGAGATCTTCCCCTCACACAAGCAGCATTACAGATGAAGTCACAGGTATAAGTGCTGGGGTTGAAGTGGAGACCTTCGGAGCATGTTGTCAATGTTGCCATGTTTCCATGACATTGCCAGAACTTGTCGCAATCAGTTGCATGTGCCCAGGGAAGGACGTTGCAAGACGCACATTTGTTCGGGTCGATGTTTCCGCCATTGACGCAGTCAACGTTCTCTGGCCAGTCGCACACCTGAAATTTCTTGTTTTTTACACATGTACCTACATACAAATTTTGGCAAATTTTTATAATCCGCACTTGATGTGCGGCTGATTTTTCCGCAAGTAGGCCGCTGGCGGGCCCTTTTTGCGTGACCCTTGACGCGTGTTGTTCGAACTATTTTAGGTTCTACAACACGCCGGTTTCCTCACGATGTTTTCCTTCACCGTTTTGACAGTACTGGCATAGTGCACATAAATTTTTCGACAGAAAAACTCATTGGTACACGACTGGATTTGAACCCACGACCTTCAGATCGGAAGGCGGGGCCGCTACCACTAGACCAGCAGTGCTCTCTATGCGCCTCATTCCCATGGGGGTAGGCAGAGATCACGGATTTCCACTTGCGGCAACCCTGACACACCTCTTTCGTTTCATTCACTCTCATAACATTCTTCATACATGCTCGTCGGTTTAGGGTACTCCTAACGCCTTTCTCTAAAACGTCTGCGATCTAATCGAGATACATGCGCCTAGGTCTTCCCCTTCCAGCAGTTCCATTCACACTCGCCTGATGCAATTGTTTTGTTACTCTCCTTTCATCCATTCTTTCTACATGTCCAAACCATCTTAGCATACCTTTCTCTTCTCTCATCACTACGTCTTATTTCATACTGCATTTCTCTCTTATCACACTGTTCCTCACTCTATCACTCAACTTTAAACCAGACATACTACGCAACACTCTCATTTTGATGATTATTAGACAAACCCTACTTGCGGGACGCTATAGTGCCTGGGACAGAATTTTAAATATGGCTTGCCCAGCATCTAATATACCATTCCTGACAGCTTAGTCGGCCTAATCCACAGGAAAGACATGGTAACGAGCCACACACAAAGAGCTCTACTACTACTTAAATCTGTAACCGTAATGGTAGCCTGGTCTGTCAGCAGGTCAAGTAGCGCTAGTCACCTCCTGAGGTAGGTATACGAGCGCAGAGAGTGGATGGTTCTCTAGTTGCGTAGACGATTGTCTATTACGTTTATTTAACGCATTTGTGGCCGACGCAGATGCCGGTCTGCGCCGATAGTTCGTATACCCCGTCTTGCTGCACGCATACCGCAGGAAGTGACTACCAGTAACTATAACTGTAATTTTTATATCGATTCACGTACCTTCTTTGACTACCTTTAATAGTATTTACCTGAATAGCTGGGTTGAAGTGGGTTCCAGGTGCACACTCCCTCTCCACTTTTTCTCCAAATACACAATGATAGAACTTATTGCACTCTGTCTCATGCGGCAGAAGATGGTGAATACTGAAGTCAGCTGGGCAGCCGTTGGGTAAGGTTATAGATGGGCCTTGAGTAGGGGGAACAGTAGGAGGTATTGTGGGGGGGACAGTAGGAGGTGTAGTGGGAACAAAAGGAGGTGGAGTTGTACTACTTACACATCCCACGTTTGCTGGCCAGTCACAAACCTGCAAACATATTTTTATCCTTCTTGAGTACAAAACATACATACAATATTTACACAATAAAAAAAAGCGATTTAATGATATAATGTATTTTTAAGTACTTCATTTTTCTTCATTTTTACAATATCATTTAATTTGCGGCCCCATTACAAGTAAAAAGTTCTAGCAACCCCTTGCTATTAGGTCAAGTTTAGTACCAATGATATAAGTTTCATTGATAGCTAAAGAACGTACCAGATAGCGGAGCGAGCCACTAAAATTATTGTATTTTTGTAATGACCAATTCAAAATAAAAATTAGGTAGGTATTATGAGTTTCACAGGGATGGCGGAAACACCCAAACATGCAACTCATTGGCGAGCGAAGGGAGCCACCGAAATTACTAATGCTAAGCTAATGTTAAGACTTAAGGCTTCGCAAGAAAGTTTAAGCTAAGTGACCCGTCCAGGCGTTTTGAAAAACATTGTTGTAAATTACTTATTTGTTTTTAACATGTTGGTTTTACCTGAATAGCTGGGTTGAAGTGGGTTCCAGGTGCACACTCCCTCTCCACTTTTTCTCCAAATACACAATAATAGAACTTATTGCACTCTGTCTCATGCGGCAGAAGATGGTGAATATTGAAGTCAGCTGGGCAGCCGTTGGGTAAGGTCACTGACGGGCCTTGAGTAGGGGGAACAGTAGGAGGTATTGTGGGTGGTACAGTGGGGGGTGTGGTGGGAACAAAAGGCGGTGGAGTTGTGCTACTGCTTACACATCCCACGTTTGCTGGCCAGTCACAAACCTGTAAAATTATTTTTATTCTACTTGAGTACAAAATGTGCATACAGCATTTCGTTTTATATAAGATAAAATTGCGTTTTATGATTTTAAACATACTTCATCTTTCGAGCATTCAAAGCAACGTTTTTTTTTATATCTTAACATTCGCGGCCTTTTTTCAAGTAAAATGTTCTAGCAACCCCCTAGCTACCAAATTAAAAATTTATTGCCACCGAATAAATACCTTGCCCGCTAAAATGGACTATCAAATATTTTATTAAGTTGTTATTCGAGCTCCTGAGATTAACACGTTCAATCAAACAAACTAGAGAAAAAGTATAGCTAAAGTATTTTAAAGTTTCACTCTTTAAATTTATTATATTTATTTTGCCAAAGAGTGGCACTCGTTGCCGGTGTCTGTATTTCCAAATACCTATAATTTGGATGTTTTAAAAAGATGAGCGAATAGATATTTTCTAAGTGAGCGCACTACACCGACGACCGTATCGTTATTTAACATCAGGATCTACTTTCATGATTTCAGCATAATATTTACCTGAATAGCTGGGTTGAAATGGGTTCCAGGTGCACACTCCCTCTCCACCTTTTCTCCAAATACACAATAATAGAACTTATTGCACTCTGTCTCATGCGGCAGAAGATGGTGAATACTGAAGTCAGCGGGGCAGCCGTTGGGTAAGGTCACTGTCGGACCTTGAGTAGGGGGAACAGTAGAAGGTATTGTGGGGGGTACAGTAGGGGGTGTAGTAGGAACAAAAGGAGGTGGAGTTGTACTACTGCTTACACATCCCACGTTTGCTGGCCAGTCGCAAACCTGTAAACATATTTTTATTTACTTTAGTACAAAATGTACACAATTTACACCACAAAAAAGTATTTATATGAGAAACTAGCTATTACACGTGCTGTGTAAGCATTAAGTTTGTTCTAAAAAAGTTTAAAATATTTGTTTTTATTGTAAATCTTAAATTAAATCAAATTAACATCAGTTCCTGCCTTATCGACCGTTTGAATGAGCCATGAAAATTATAGATTTTTGCAATGACCAATACTTAATAATAAATTAGGTACCTAGGTATTGTCAATTCCACGGGGATCGCGGAAGGACCCAAAAATGGACCTCATTGGCGACTAAAGCGAGCTACCAAAATTTAATTGCTATACCTAATTGACCAACATCATCTATCAAAAATATGAGGAACACTGCCGGAAACGCGAGCATCACTTGACGCAACGCTTGGTAAGCCTCGGCGTCCGTGTGCACTGAGCACTTTGCACAATCGGTAAAACTGGCTGCACTGACGTTTTCTGACCTCAAGCTAATAGGCTTTGTAAGTTGATAAAGCTTTGCGACCCGTCCAGAGGTTCCCGAAGCTTGAAAAGCACTGCTGTAAGCGTGTGTAACACTGTTAACCTGTTGGTATTTACCTGAATAGCTGGGTTGAAGTGGGTTCCAGGTGCACACTCCCTCTCCACCTTTTCTCCAAATACACAATGATAGAACTTATTGCACTCTGTCTCATGCGGCAGAAGATGGTGAATATTGAAGTCAGCTGGGCAGCCGTTGGGTAAGGTTACTGTCGGGCCTAGAGTAGGAGGTACAGTAGGTGGTATTGTGGGGGGTAAAGTAGAGGGTGTTGTGGGAACAAAAGGCGGTGGAGTTGTGCTACTGCTTACACATCCCACGTTTGCTGGCCAGTCACAAACCTGAAAACATTTTTTTATTTTACTTGAGTACAAAATGTATCTACAACATTTATTTTGCCTTATCGACCGTTTGAATGAGCCACGAAACTTATAGATTTTCGCAATTACCAAATACTAAATAAAAAACGGAGTTGGCAGAAGTACTTAAATATGGAGCTCATTTTTGAGCGAAGCGAGCTACCAAAATTTTATTGCTATAAATTGACCAACATTATCTATCAAAAATATGAGGAACGCTTGCCGGAAACGCGAGCATCACTTGACGCAACGCTTGGTAAGCCTTGGCGTCCGTGTGCACTGAGCACTTTGCACAATCGGTAAAACTGGCTGCACTGACGTTTTCTGACCTCAAGCTAATAGGCTTTGTAAGTTGATAAAGCTTTGTGACCCGTCCAGAGGTTCCCGAAGCTTGAAAAGCACTGCTGTAAGCGTGTGTAACACTGTTAACCTGTTGGTATTTACCTGAATAGCTGGGTTGAAGTGGGTTCCAGGTGCACACTCCCTCTCCACCTTTTCTCCAAATACACAATGATAGAACTTATTGCACTCTGTCTCATGCGGCAGAAGATGGTGAATATTGAAGTCAGCTGGGCAGCCGTTGGGTAAGGTCACTGATGGGCCTTGAGTAGGGGGAACAGTAGGAGGTATTGTGGGGGGGACAGTAGGAGGTGTTGTGGGAACAAAAGGAGGTGGAGTTGGAGCAGTGCTTACACATCCCACGTTTGCTGGCCAGTCACAAACCTGAAAACATATTTTCATTCTTCTTGAGTACAAAACATATTAACAGAATTTATATAGCAGAAAAAAGCATTTTAATTATTGAAAGTACTTAAACTTTCTATCATTCAAGACATTTTTTTTCAATATCTTTGAATTCGCGACTTCTTTACAAGTTAAAAATTCTGGCGTTCCCATAGCTATAAAATTCAATTTTAGTACTACTGCCAAAAGTATCGCTGATAGCCAAAAACAGGTCAGAATGCACCACACACCACCACCACTTTGAACAGACCCACAGTTTGAAAAATACTGGTCAAACTTTCTTATCTGTACCTACCTGAATAGTATTTACCTGAATAGCTGGGTTGAAGTGGGTTCCAGGTGCACACTCTCTCTCCACCTTTTCTCCAAATACACAATAATAGAACTTATTGCACTCTGTCTCATGCGGCAGAAGATGGTGAATATTGAAGTCAGCGGGGCAGCCGTTGGGTAAGATCACTGACGGGCCTTGAGTAGGGGGAACAGTAGGAGGTGTTGTGGGGGGTACAGTAGGAGGTCTTGTGGGAGGTACAGTAGGGGGTGTTGTGGGAACAAAAGGAGGTGCTGTACTACTGCTTACACATCCCACGTTTGCTGGCCAGTCGCAATCCTAAAAACACGTCTTACTTTACTTGAGTACAAAAAGTACACACAAAATAATAACATATTATCTTGCCAACAACGTTTAATGGATACAAGTACAAAATTAGTTCAGAGCCTTGATCGCAAAATGGAATACTTATAATTTTTTTAAATCAAATATCTGAAGTTCCTTAGATTAACGCGGTCAACCAAACAAACAGTTTAGCTTTATAATGTTAGTGTAGAAGTAAAGCTTAAGTATTTAGAAGTTTCTTGAATGTTATTAGCATATTTACCTGGATAGCTGGGTTAAAGTGAGTTCCATGTGCACATTCCCTCTCCACCTTTTCTCCAAACATACAATAATAGAACTTATTGCACTCTGTCTCATGCGGCAGAAGATGGTGAATATTGAAGTCAGCTGGGCAACCGTTGGGTAAGGTTACTGTCGGGCCTAGAGTAGGGGGAACAGTAGGAGGTATTGTGGGGGGTGCAGTAGGAGGTATAGTGGGGGGTACAGTTGTGGGAACAAAAGGAGGTGGAGTTGCAGCAGTGCTTACACATCCCACGTTAGCTGGCCAGTCACAAACCTGAAAACACGCTTTAATTTACTGATTACAAATTGTAACTGATAATTGCGATATAATGATTTCAATGTATAAGAATAGTAAAACAAGTTAAACATTCCGGTGACCCGCTGGCTATCTGTATGCCTCAAGTTGATGGACGCAGGGCAGTGCATCGTAGGACACGTTCCTGACGTGCGTGACCTACGAGGCAATGCTTTGTTATAGGTGATGGTTACCACTTATCATCAGGTGGGCCATAAGGTTGTTCCATCAGCAAGTTGTATAAAAAAAAATGTTCTAGTACTCGCGTCACCCCCAGGGATCGCAACCCATAGTTTGAAAAAACGCTGTTGTTAGTTTTTTGTTTTTAACCTGTTTTGTAACGAATAAACTCAAATACACTAGACGGATTTTTTAAATTATTTGTTCATTATAATGCTGCAGTAGCCCATAGTAACCTAATCTATATTTACTACAAGCTTCTCAAAGGCGAAGTTTAAAAAAAAGGAGGTTAGAAATTGGTGGCCACTGCCATTGAATTTTTGCACCCGTCTCGCACGGGTGGGAAAATTCCGGGGAAGTAGGCAAGTAATACGTATTTTTATAATGTAAGGTATCTGTTTTGAAACACTTATGATTTCAGCGTACTTACCTGAATAGCTGGGTTGAAATGGGTTCCAGGTGCACACTCTCTCTCCACCTTTTCTCCAAATACACAATGATAGAACTTATTGCACTCCGTCTCATGCGGCAGAAGATGGTGAATATTGAAGTCAGCTGGGCAGCCGTTGGGTAAGGTTACTGACGGGCCTTGAGTAGGGGGTGCAGTAAGGGGTGCAGTGGGGGGTACAGTAGAAGGTATAGTGGGAGGCGCAGTGGGGGGAACAGTGGGAGGTATAGTGGGGGGTACAGTGGAAGGTTCAGTGGTTGGGACAAATGGGGGCTCAGTTATACCAGCACACTCTACGTTGTGAGGCCAGTCGCATGCCTGAAAAAAAAATTGCTGTCATTTGTATGGGAGGAAAGTGACTTAGATCCAGTTATCATTTAACATCAGGTGAGATTAAGGTCAAGTGTTAGCATAAATTGTAAAAAAAGACTTACAAATAGCGGTGTACTATTGAGCTATCTGGTTCCTATAGTACAGTCGCGGTATGAAAATGTTCGTCACCATAGAGTCGGTTTTCGCTTGGACGAGTGCCTTGATCATGAACACATTTTGACATAAATTGTGACGTTAACTTATCGGTGTATTCTGTCTATTCAGTTTGAAAAGGTAGTATGTGATCGTGATACGTTGAACAAATTAAGTTGAAAATCGACGAACATTTTCATAGCTCTGGGATAATTTGGGAGTAGAATATAGTGTTGCGCGTATTTAACAATATTTAAAAATATATATTTTTTCGCTACAAGATAATAGAATGATTTGATAAAATTAGCTAAACAGAAGTTTGAATAGGTATCGAGATAGTATCTTATCAATAATAATCGGAATAAAACATGAGTTGTTACTACTTTTACACATCATTAAAACCTTATCTAGGCACTATAGGGTCCCGGAAATAATAAAAAAATACCGTTTTATCTTATACCTATCTTGTATATATATATATTTAGGATCTCGGAAACTGCGCCAACGATTTTCATGAAATTAAGTCTATAGAGGGTTTCAGGGGCGATAAATCGACCTAGCTAGGATTCATTTTTAGAAAATGATTATTTCTTTCCGAGTTCAATAATTAAACATAAACTGAATATGTGACTGCTCCTGCCATCTATTGAAGATTGTGAGCAACTAGCTCCAAGCATATCCAGCAGATGGCGTTGTTCAGTAAGAATAAGGCAATAAAGATAATATGACTCTTATGATTTCTTAAAAATACAAATTAACAATAAAAAATACCGGTCACCAACTGCTAGTAAAATTAAATTAAGAAATTTTACATCATCATCATCATTATCAGCCTGAAGAAGTCCACTGCTGGACATAGGCCTCCCCTACACATTTCCAGGACGATTCTGAGCCCTTTCCATCCATTGACTTCACGCGATCTTAACAATGTCGTCGGTCCATCTGATGAGGGGCGCCCTACGTTTGTCTTCCGGTTCTTGGTTGCCATTCGAGAACCTTTATTCCTCAACGGTTCCACTTCAACTTACTAATTCTACGAGCTATGTCGGTGACCTATTAACCTTAAGGGGGTTGAGGGGGTGGTAAATTTTCCATACCTGGGTCTTATAATTGAAGTAGGTTCCAAAGGCACATGTTCTTTCGACTTTTTGTCCTAGCACACACTGGTAGTATTTCTGGCACTCTTCATGTGGTAGAAGGTGATGGATATTGAAGTCCGCTGGGCATCCATTGGGTAAGGTGCCTGATGGAGCTGGAGTAGAAGTAGTAGGGGGTTGAGTAGGAGTAGTAGGGGGTTGAGTAGGAGTTGTAGTAGGGGGTTGAGTAGGAGTTGTAGTAGGTGGTTGAGTAGGAGTTGTAGTAGGGGGTTGAGTAGGAGTTGTAGTAGGTGGTTGAGTAGGAGTAGTAGTAGGTGCTTGGGTGAGAGTTGTAGGCATCCAAGTTGGGTATGTGGCGGTGGTAGGAGAATCGGTAGGAGACACTCCAGGAAGATTACAATTGGCGCTGACGGGATGAACACAAACCTATAAGAAAATAAATAATTCTTGAGAGTATTTTATAACACGAATAATCCTAAGTAAGAAGTAAATATATATATATTTAATTCACGTAAATATAATACTAGCGGCCTGTCCCGGCTTATCACGGGTGGACATTTATTTTTATACACTTATAGCCTATGTTACTCAGGGTGAATGTAGCTTTCCAATGGTGAAAGAATTTTTGAAATCCGCTCAGTAGTTTTTGAGTTTATTCATTACAAACTTACACACCAAAATATATTCAATCTATTCAAATATTTTGAAGAGGAAAGATTTTTATTTTTGTGTGTATGTTTGTAATGAATAAACTCAAAAACTACTGTGCCGATTTCAAAAATTCTTCCACCATTGGAAAGCTACATTCACCCTTAATAACATAAGGCTATATTTATCTGTTTAAAAAGAAGTTTCCACCCGTGAAAAGCCGGGACAGGCTAGTATAGAATAATAAAGATGCTAAACATTGTGTACATAAAGATTTTTATAATGTCCCAAAAGCTAAGATCCGAGCGGTATTTGAACCCGCGATCTTCCCCTTGGTATGGGGCTGCGTTGACCGCTGCGCCATCGGATCCTAATCACACTCGACGAATAACTCTTAGGGATTGCTCGGCACTAACGCGACCGTGGCTCCGTGGGTGGTTAGTGCCGCACAGTCCCTAAGAGTTATTCGTCTTAACTTTTGGGAGATTATAAAAATCTTTGTGATTTCCGTTTAGTAAACAAAAGATCAATAAAAAGTAAATCCGAGGCCTCGCGGGTCTTCAAAATTTTGTCTAGGCGACTGATCGAAGCAACGCGTGAACCAAGAGCTGGTGGGTATCTGGTGCAGCGTATAAGCATCACTATTCAGCGTGGCAATGCCGCCAGCGTCTTGAAGACGCTTCCGTCTGGCACTGATTTGGATCAGTTGAGCTATCTCTAGATCGTTTGTAACGATCTGCAGATAGCTCAACTGTTTCTTGTGTATTTTGTACATTTTGTAAATATTTTGTTTAGTTGTAAGTTTCTTTGTGTAAATAAATTATAAAAAGTTATTGTAAACATACTTGAAGGTTGTATGAAAACTCTGTGCCTGGAGCGCAATCTCTCGGAGTTATATATTTCATTCCATATTCACAGTAGTAGAACTTAGTGCAGTCCCATTCATGTTGGATCAGCCAGTGACGGTCTGACGGGCAACGGTCACTCGCCTCCCAAAGCACACGACCGTCAACTGGCGACAGATGCGCTTTCCAGAGCACTTGACCGTCAGATGGCGTCAGATCCGCTTCCCACAGCTCATGGCTGTTAGCTGGCGTCAGATCCGCTTCCCTCAGTACTTGACCGTCAGATGGCGACAGATCTGCTTCGTACAACACTTGATCGTCAACTGGCGACAGATCCGCTTCCCACAGCACTGGACCGTCAGATGGCGTCAGATCCTCTTTCCACAGCACTTGACCGTCAGATGGTGACAGATCCTCTTTCCACAGCACTTGACCGTCAGATGGTGATGGATCAGGGCGGGCTAACGCTACCGCGATTGAGACGATGAAAGTGATTTTTCCTGGAAAAAAATGTAACAGATGAATATGGTCTCTATTTTGTCTCAAATGGCGATGAACGGAAGGTTAATAAAAGGTCAATTTGGAACAATAACATTTCAGATGAAAAATATGTTTTTAATAGGTTCATATAAAATACGAATAATGAGAACGAATACGTGTATTAAATGACCAAGTAATGCGATAGCAAACATAAAAAAAAAATTGAAAACTTATTTATTTGAGTCGGTTAATAAAATGAAAAATCGATGTAGTCACAAGATGAGAGACAAGATCAGTCTTTGAATTTGAACTAACCGACTTAGCCAAACTGTAGGACTACTACAAGCTCTGTCTGGCTCTGGTTCTGAGTCTGTGTGACTAACTGGTTTGTTCCCAAAGCACAAGCTCTGGGGCCTAATTCTCGGACTGATCTCGATCATTTTGCAATTTTATCTTATTGCTTCTTTCCGAAGAGAGAATGGATGATTTCCTTGAGTAATTCATCGACAACCTCATCGTAGAAGCCTCGACAGTACGATATACGGAAAACGTAGAAAAAGTGCGGGGTTGTGCAATGCCAATGTGTATTTATGGGACATTGAAAATCACGTTCGGCCCGAGAATTAGGCTCCTGCTTCATTTGTGTCTAGAGAGTGTTGTGTAGATTGTCTACAATATTTATTTATGTCTTATCATTCAATAACATTGAAAGGATTAAAAAATTGATTAGACATATTTTTCAAGTCCATGGATTAGTAGGCTTATGATGACAAAATGCATTCCTACATTTGGAAAATCACTTATTACCAGATTAAAAAAAGGAGGTTCTCAATGCGGTGGTATCTTGACCGCATGATTTTAACCGACTTCCAATCAAAAAGATGGAGGTTCTCAATTCGGTTGTATTTTTTTTTTTTTTAATGTTTGTTACCTCATAACTTCGTCATTTGTGAGCCGATTTGAAAAATTATTTTTTTATCTGAAAGGTACTGCTTCCAGATTGGTCCCATTTTAATTTTATTAAAATCGGTGTTGCCAATTTTTTCGTAAATAATTTTTTTAATGTTTGTAACTCATGCCTCCGTCATTTATGAACCGATTTAGAAAATTATTTTTTTATTTGGAAGGTTATTCTTATGTCCAGATTGTCCCAAACAAATTTCATTAAAATCGGTTTAGCCGTTGGGCAATGAAGTCGGTTTCTCAAGTTTTTAAACTTATAATTATTCTATGACACGTTTTGAAAAAAAAACAAGGTTGCATTCAAACAGTTTGATTTGATTTTTATTTGAGATAGGTAGATCCTGGCTTGCCCCCCAGTTAGTAAATAAAGTGTCAGTCGGCAAGATCAAATATAAATACAAGTGCTATGTTCTAGAAAGTTGTTGAAACTTGAGTTATTACCACCTAGTTGTAAGCATACGTCATCAAGTGGATTAGTTATACTGAAATGGTTACTATAACAAGGAAGTAATGATTACACGAGATTAAGATAAGTTTAGTTCCGAATCATCATTTATTTAATTAATTTAATTATTTATTAACTAGTGGCCGCCGCGGCTTCGCTCGGCCCGTTACCGTTGAATAAAAACATATTTATTCACCTTTTAAACCTTTTCTGGACCTCCACAAATCATTCAAGACCAAAATCAGCCAAATCGGTCCAGCCGTTCTCGAGTTTAAGCGAGGCTAACGAACAGCAATTCATTTTTAGGGTTCCGTAGCCAAATGGCAAAAACGGAACCCTTATAGATTCGTCATGTCTGTCTGTCTGTCTGACTTTCTGTCTGTCTGTCTGTCCGTCCGTATGTGAGCCATTTTTCTCCGAAACTGAAACTTGGCGAGTAGATGTATTCTGTGAACCGCATTAAGATTTTTACACAAAAATAGAAAAAAAAACTATAAATTTTGGGGGTCCCCATACATACTTGAAACTGAAACTCAAAAATTTTATTTTTATCAAACCCATACGTGTGGGGTGGGGTATCTATGAGTAGGTCTTCAAAAATGATGTTGAGGTTTCTAATATAGTTTTTTTCTAAACTTAATAGTTTGCGCGAGAGACACTTCCAAAGTGGAAAAAAGTTGGTCCCCCCCTCTAACTTCAAAAATAAAAGAAAGATAAAACTAAACAAAATGTATGTTGTACATTACTTTGCAAACTTTCAACGATATTTGATTTGAACGAGATCTAGTCAGTAGTTTTTTTTTATACGTCATAAATCGTAAACCGCAATTTACCTTTCGACGAACTACAAGAACCTTTATATTATGTTACTTGATGCCACGGAACCCTTCATGGGCGAGTCCGACTCGCACTTGGCTGCTTTTTTATATATTAAGATTAAAACGGTTACACACCAATTACATTTATTAAAAATATAGACGAGTAATTTAGAAAGTCAACAGCAATAAAAATACAATTTCCAATTAATTAAAATAATTTAACATATTAACATATTATAAAATCTTCCTTATGAACACTATAAAAACAATAAAAAAATTATTTGAGTTTTTATAAGAAAACTTTCAAAGGGTCAAAATGTGCAAGCGTTATGTACATTACATCGACGGCGTTTACCCCATTATATGATTGTATTCATGTTCATTTATTCATTGTTTCATGTGTTTATGTGTATATGTGTGTTGTTGTGTGTGTGTGTGTGTGGTCTTAGGGGGTAATAACGTCCAGAACATGAGCCCCGCTGGGGCATTACAATGGCCTTACGGCAAATTAAATTAAATTAGGTAAATCTAGGTAACAAACTTCTTATTTAAAGAATCTAACTTACAATAATTATTGATTGTGGTAGTGCCTAGGACACGGTTTTAGATAGATTTGATTTAGGGTTTCTTGGCGTAGCTCGGCTTTGTGCATTTTTCGTAGGGTGTTATTCCCCCTATACATTTTTCGTAGGGTGTTATTTACCCTACGAAAAATACACAAACCGGTTATAAAAACTCAGTTTTAAAGATCGCGGAAAGTCGAATGGAGAGGTTGCCTGTTAATTCTCGGCTCATCTCGGATCATTTTGCAATTTTATTTTACGGAAAACGTAGCTGTTGAAGCTTCTACGATGAGGTCGTCGATGAATTACTCAAGGAAATCATCCATTCTCTCTTCGAAAAGAAGTAATAAAATTACATTGCAAAATGATCTCGCACGGCCCGAGAATTAGGCTCCAGAATCGTTCATCCTGCAAGTGTGAAGGTGCCAGCATTAGACTTCTTCAGGCTGATGATAATAATGAGTCCTACAAAAAGCCCTTATACTACTACTAATATCAATTAGGTTTTAAGGGCCGGAGCTGCGGCGAAGGCTGTAGAAGAGGCCAAGCGGCGCAAGTATGTGACGCTTTCTAGCGACTACATATTTGTGCCGCTTGGCTTCGAAACTTTTGGTCCATGGAGTCCCAGTACAAAAAAGATTTTTATTTGTTTCCTCGGCTGGTCGACGCCACTGGTGACAAGAGGGCTGGCTCTTTTTTCGCACAGAGAATAGCGATTGCTATTCAACGTGGGAATGCAGCCAGCGTTCTTGGCACCATGCCTCATGGACACCCACTTTTGCTAGATTTTTAAGGTTTAGTTTTAATTAGTTTTAGTTTTTTTTTTAAATATTATAAATTTTTATTTTGTTGTTTCAGTTATAGTTCAATAAAAGAGTTATTATTGAAAAAATAGGTACTAGACTTACCTAACATTATGTAATATTGCGTCAAAAAGACGCGTAACTTCGAAGCACTTGCTGATCACACATAGAATACGCGTAATTAGTTAATGATACAATCGATTGTCGAATTTGTATTTATAATAACGATTATATTGATACATATGCTGATAAGTGATTATCGTAATCGATAAAGGTAATAAAACTACCACTGTTTAGTATAAGTATTATTTGTTTTAGGGTTAAGGCGCTTGAAGAGAGGCAGGGCTACTTCCGACTGAGGGTTCTTTTTCTTACCGTGTCACTGATTCTTTCGAACCAAGTGTGGTGAAAGGATTTTAAGTGCGCCTCAAAGAGGCTCCTTTCGTGCACTTGACACATATTTTCGAACTTTTTAGGTTCTACGACATGCCGGTTTCCTCACGATGTTTTCCTTCACCGTTTGAGAGCACTGGCATAGTGTATATAAATTTTTGGGCAGAAAACTCATTGGTACTCGACTGGATTTGAACCCACGACCTTAATAAATAAATAAATAAATATTGTGGACAATTCACACAACACTAACCAGCCCCAAACTAAGCAGAGCTTGTAATATGGGAACCAGATAGCTGATATAATACTTGAATACATATTTTTTTTTGTAAATACATACTTAGAATACAATATAACACCCAGACAGAGAACAAACATTTATGTTCACCACACAAATATTTGTTCTCGGTGGGGATCGAACCCACGACCTACGGCGCAGAAGGCAGAGCTACTACCAACTGAGCTAGAGGCCAGTAGTAGAATCGGAAGGCGGGGCCGCTACCCACTTGGCCGCCAGCGCTCTCAACTGAGGGTTAAGTCGCCAGAAGATATGAGCTACCGACTGGCTTCTCAGCTCAGTTGGTAGTAGCTCTGCCTTCTGCGCCGTAGGTCGTGGGTTCAACAATCCCACAAAAACAAATATTTGTGTGGTGAACATAGATGTTTGACAAATTTGTAGAATATAGTGTAAATATAGTGTATTTGTAGAATACAAATTCTAAGTATGTATTTACATATTTACAAAAAAAAATTATTAAAGCGCCCATAGTATAAGCTCTGCTTAGATTGGGGCTAGATAGTGTTGTGTGGATTGTCCGCACTATCTAATTATTATTTTTGCATAACTTTAAAACGACTTAAAGCTAGGTGAGTCTAGGTGCCAGGTCCACGCGACCAAGCCGAGCGACGCAAGAACAGGCAACAAAATAAGGCTTGGTTCCTACCGGTTAACTACACATGCCTGTACGGAGCTCTCTGCTGCGAGCACTACTCACGCTTGTCCGTTTTCTATTTAATCGTCCTATTCCACTTGAGGGATTCCCCGTACTGACCCTTTTAATTTCATTATCAATGCTATTACTATAATAATATCAAGTTTATACCAATTGAAGGAAACCTTGAAATATTATAAAAATTGAAAGTTGTGTTTGAATGTTTGACTGGCCTCTCAGCTCCGTTGGTAGTAGCTCTGCCTTCTGCGCCGTACGCCTTGGGTTCGATCCCCACCGAGAACAAATATTTGTGTGGAGAACGCAGATGTTTATTCTCTTTCTGGGTGTTATATTGTATTCTAAGTATGTACATATTTACAAAAAAATGTATATATCAGCCCATTCGATCGTACAAGGTGCTAGAAAGTGCTTGTCCACAATACTTTTTTTTTTGTGGACCAATCACGTCGTAATTGCTGAACCGATTTGGATGAAACCTAGAATGAATGTAGTTAAAAAACCTAGACTAGCATATATTTTTTAGCCAGATCATCATCGTACGGGGTAAAAAAACTCACACGGCAAAGCCGCGGACAACTGCTAGTAAAGAAAAATATTTCATGAAAGCGCAGGGCAACCATAATTATAATAAAATTCTGCCCAAAAATGTATGTAGGTAAACTATGCCAGTGCTCTCAAACGGTGAAGGAAAACATCGTGCGGAAACCGGCATGTCGTAGAACCTAAAAAAATCCAAAATATGTGTCAAGTGCACGAAAAGAGCCTCTTTGAGGCGCACTTAAAATACTTTCACCACACTAAGACTTACTTACAGACACGATAAAAAGAAGAAAAACATGTTTGATCGGTATCATACCAAAATAATAGGATAATTTTCCAAATCCATGACTATCAAAATTAATCCGATTTGGCAGAAATTGATTATACACAATCATGACTTATTCATTCGCGATAAGCTATATTATTTTGTAATAACTAAACGGTGAAGGAAAACATCGTAAGGAAACCCGCGGCTTAGTCAGCTCCGCACGTATTGACCATGTCTTTCCTGTGGATTAGGCCGACTAAGCTGTCAGAATGGTATAGGTGCTTTGAGAAGAGATGGTGGGAGGAGGCTCGAGAGAGAGATAAGTGGAAGTCTTTGGGGGAGACCTTTGCCCAGCAGTGGGACAAAATAGGTTGACGAAAAAAATAATAATATTAACCAGTTATTCAAAAATATAAATATAAGAAAAGAGCAATATGGGCACAAACTTCCACGTCCGGAACGGACAAACTGTGAAAACTATACCTACCTAGCCATAGTCATTTCTGTAGGTTAAATTGTCTAAGTTTCTGTTCAACAGTTATTGCAATAAATATATCTGATTTTTGAAAAAAAATAAGTTCTTTTAATACAGTGACATCTATTGGTGTTACGAAGCATTACTGTAAAAACAAAATATTAGAACCTAGCCTTCTTGCCATAAATAATTTTGCTACAGAAATGAGACGAGATGCTAAATTTCATACAGTGACATCTATTGGTGTCTCGAGGCATTACTGTAAAAACAAAATATTAGAACCTAGCCTTCTTGCCATAAATAATTTTGCTACAAAAATGAGATGAGATGTCGCTAATATTTTGATTATACCTCCAATAGATGACGTTACTTGGCTTGTTAAAAAAACCTGACTACTAATAATTTAATAGTAATGTTATAATTTACATTTTTGTTATTTATTTATATTAGGTATTAGAAGGGTGGATAGATAAGCTAATTTTAATACGATTCTTGTATAACATATTTTTATTTTATTTTTAGTTAGGCTACTCCATAACAGATGGCGCTGTTCTATAAAAGAAAAGGGCATAATTAAATAGTTTTTAGTCAAGTCAGTCAAATAAACAATTAAACCGACTGTATTTCACAGAAAATGGCCTAAAATTTCTTTAACATTTTTTTTTAAGTTTGTAAGTATTTCAGTTTTCTGAAATTTATTTGAAGGGCTTTGTCGCTTGTATAGGTAAGCAATAAGATTAAGAAACATCTGTCAACAATCGGATTATGTATTATTCCTGGCGGTCGCTCACCCTTCCCTCTGCTGAATTTATAATCAGTTGATTAGCTTAATCTTTGCTTTGTCTTCATTTTGAGACGGCTTGCAAAAATTAATCCATAAGGACGCAGGTATCTTTTATCAAAACTTAATCTAACACCTGAGTACGAGCAATATGTAGCCTTTATATGTATACACTAGCAGCCCGTCCCGGCTTCGCACGGGGTAGACAATATTGTTGTACATTATTTTGTTCTATCGCTAATAGTTTCGGCAGCGCATTCGACGAAAGACATTTTAAGACTCATTTTTCTACACCTTCGGTTACATTGTTCAAATTTTACCAAGGATCCCTAATTTTTTACAAAATGAAATGTAGCCTATGTCAAATTGGAAGAATGTAGCACTCTATTGGTGAAATAATTTTTTAAATCGGCCCAGTACTTTTTGAGCCTATTCATTACAAACATACAAAAATAGGTACAAATCTTTCCTCTTTATAATATTAGTATAGATAGTATAGGTATATTTTAAAGTGTTTACTACACTTTATAATCAATAAAACGTACCAAAGGGAAAGTCGCGGGTTCAAATCCCGCCCGGCTCTTAACTTTTGGGACATTATAAAAATCTTTGTATAATAATATAAGTTTAAAAAACTTGAGAAACAGACTTTCTGGCCAAACTATTAAATCGATTTTTATGAAATTTCTATGGGAGCAATCGATCAGGGGGCTAATTCTCGGCTATTTTATTTTATTGCTTCTTTTCGACTTTTTCGCACTTTTTCTACGTTTTCCGTACATCGTAGCTGTCAAGGCTTCTACGATGGGGTCGTCGATGAATTACTCAAGGAAATCATCCATTCTCTATTCGAAGAAAAGCTATAAAATAAAATTGCAAAATGATCGAGATCGGCCCGAGAATTAGCCCCCTGGATCCTCCCTAAATGACGAAGTTATGCTATAACAAATATTAAAAAAAAAACAAACAACAAATATTAAAAACAAATTGATAACCTCCTGCTTTTTTTTCATTTCATTCGTTTATTTGCTTAAAAACATGGTATGGGAAAATACATAGATGTCAAAAGTGTATAATATAATAGTGTATCACATATTTTTCCATTTCGGTGTGCATAAATTCAATTTTAGAGAAGTTACATACATTAAAATAATATTAAAATTGTCAAAAATAATTGTAGGCATGTCAAATCATAATTAATTAAGCACTTAATTCTATACAGAATTAATTATAATAATGAAGTCGATATGTCAAATTGTTTCAAATATTACACTAACTGGGAAGTTTTAATAGTTGTAGAAACGACACGAACTTTTTTAGAAATTCTTAGTGTAAAAGCTTTCTTCTATTAGCGATCCGTTAACTTATTAGATGTCGGTTAAAAAATCCACATTAAACATTTGGCCATTAGAGCTATCTGCGAACCATCGCAAACGATCTATAGATAGCTTAGCGAGTTCAATATTTTTTGCAGTATTTATATTTCAGAATCATATTTATTTTTCACAATCATCACTTTGAAGAGGAATTTAAAAGCATTCTGAGTGAGACGATGTTCATGGATGGTGTTATGCAACAGTGCTAGATATATTGTTATATTTTTTATGTTTTTTTTATTTAATTATAACTTAAATAACAAAAAAATCATAAAATTAAAAAAACTAAAACTAATAAAAACTAAACCTTAAAAATCTAGCAAAAGTGGGTGTCCATGAGGCATGGTGCCAAGAACGCTGGCTGCATTAAGCCAGCGTTCTTGTCAGCATTATATCATAATAGCTATTGCTATTCAACGTGGAAATAATAATACAATAATAATTATAATTATATAACTCGGACAATCCAGACAACACTAAACAGAGCTTGTTCTATGGGAACCAGATAGCTGATATAATACCTGCATATACATATATATTTTTTGTAAATACATACTTAGAATACAATATAACACCCAGACAGAGAACAAACATCTGTGTTAACCACACAAATATTTGTTCTCGGTGGGAATCGAACCCACGACCTACGGCTCAGAAGGCAGAGCTACTACCAACTAAGCTGAGAGGCCAGTCAATATAAGTACATAATAATGTTTGTTCTACGACTTTATTTGATAAGTCTGGAATTTTATATTTATTTTAGTATAGGTCTTGACTACATCCAGCATAACACTGCCCAGGGCCTGGTATCCCTTCACAATTAGACCGTGACGCCATTGCTAGAGTCCGCATAACATAGCTCTGCGCGTGACAGTGTGTCGACCGGAAACCAATCGTATGAAATTGGTGTGCGGTGCCTGAGAAAACAAAAGCGCCCCTAGCGGATTCTTCAAGAAGCGTGAATAGCGATTGCGAGACGGTGACGTGTCCACGTCAGCTGGTGTACGATTGGTTCCCGGTCGACACACAGATGACGGAAAATGCCCAAAAAAGTAGACTTGAAATAATCTCCTAAGTAATCTCTTTGAACTTGCTTTAATAGCAATACATGTTCGATTTCCCCATTCATCATTATGTTATGATCGGAAGATATTTAGCACTCATCATTATTTTCTAGTCCTTGTTCCAGTTCATGTGGGGTCGGCACAACAGGTTTTCGTTCTCCACTCTCCTCTATTAGCCGTCATTTCAGCAGTCGCTCCTTTTTTACGAAAATCAAAATTAAAAGTGTATTTATTCAGTTGGATTGTAAGAATCTTGAACTTTGAAACGTCTTAAAGCAAGGTGAATCTAGGTGCCAGTTCCACGCGACCAAGCCTAGAAGAACAGGCAACAAACTACGGCTTGGTTCCTACCGTTTTTATATGTGATCCTTTTACAAATCAAAAATAATCTAAAATAATAGCAGTGAAACTCCAGTGTAGTGCCACTTCACTTAGTCAGACGTGCATACGTATGCACAATATAATATTACAATATAAACATAGTATTCATATTCATGATTGTGATTGGAAGATATGTACTTCCTGTCCCACTTCCTATCCCACTTCATGTGTGGTCGGCCGGCACAATAGGTATTCTCCACTCTCCTCTATTAGCCGTCATTTCAGCAGTCACTCCTTTCTTATAGGTCTACCAGAATCTCATGGCAAATTGAGAAATAAAAATTTGTTGCGTGCAATGCTGAGAAAATTGGAATAATCTTGATACTGTTCAATTTTTATTGAAGTCTTTAGTATTTGATTAATTTGATTAAATAGGTGACAATTGACGTTGTCATATGAAAAACACATTTTTTTTATTCCTCTTTAATAATTTGTTTTTTATACCTATACCCATGTCATCCTTCACACAATCTTTCTTTTCTTTAGCCTATACCTCTAGTTCTATAAGAGGTGTGCAAAAGATATATTTCCAGTCCATTTTATTCATGTTTTCCAGCATCTGTCACGTGCAGAGTTATCATGCGCTGACTCTACATGGTCTGTGGTGATACGTGCGATAGATTTGTAATGCAAAAGGGAGGCAGTGACGTGTAAATGGATATAAAATCTTTTCTATTTCTGTCGCTTGGTTCTGCTGTGCATCAGATGTGCATTGTCATGCTATATAGGTACAGTCAATATAAAAAAAAAGAGATTAGAACTGATTTGGATCAGTTGAGCTATCTCTAGATCGTTTGTAACGATCTGCAGATAGCTCAACTGTTTCTTGTGTATTTTGTACATTTTGTAAATATTTGTTTAATTGTAAGTTTCTTTGTGTAAATAAATGTTCTTTGATTAGAACTTAACTTACTTAACTAGGAACTTAACCGTTTTCTGTCATTTCGGGAAGGAACACAGCTTTTTGATTTTAATTGTTTTTCTGGTGTTATTTTGAGTTCTGTTGTGTAATTTCGGTGGTATTTTAACCAACATTACTTGAGGTCTTAGCTCAGTGTTAGCAGTTGGAATTAAAGTGTATTAGGTGATTTCTGATTTGATCGAAAATGTTTCAGATGGATTTGGAAGAAATTGCCATGTTTCTTTCAAAGACAATTAGATAGGGCCGACCTGACAGACGACTGACGATTTGACGGAAAAGTAACTAAAAGTAGTAAAACTAAAAGTAAAGTACTGAAACGTGCCCTACGATGCACTGCCCTGCGACCATCAACTTGAGACATACAGATGTTCAGATACTATTAATCCCGAAAAAGTAACGGGAACAGGGTGAGCGAAGCCGCGGGTCACAGATATAAAACAGATATAAACATTTTATTGATAATTAT
The DNA here is from genome assembly GCA_939531255.2 of Thera britannica. NCBI lineage: Eukaryota > Metazoa > Arthropoda > Insecta > Lepidoptera > Geometridae > Thera > Thera britannica. The sequence goes on from OW618052.2 coordinate 6,240,686, forward strand.
TTACAATTATAGGTCACAAATTTATATTTTAATTTCATACGTATATAATGTAACAAAGTTATAAAATTAATTATAATAAATTACATAATTGGACAACACATGATAAATTGGATAAAAATGAATTGAATTGAAATGAAATAAATAAAGAAAGCAACTAATCACATGTACCCAGTTGATCAACTGAGGCACAGTTGCTTTCTTCTTTAAAAGATATAAATTCGTCATAGCTGTAGAACGCCTTTTCCACGAGCCAGTTTTTTAGTTTTAATTTAAAAGTAACGAGACTCGGTGCGTCTTTGACCTTGCCAGGTAGCTTGTTGTACACCGCTGTGCCACTAGTATTATAATAATTTAAATTGGCAATCTACTTTTCACGCTGACTGTACATGAGGTTAGGATAACAGAAATATTGCAAGTTGTTATTGAAAAGACTTATCCACCTGTTAACAAATTTATCTAAGAGGTATCAAGCTCTGTCTGGCTCTGTTTCTGGCTCTGGTTTTGAGTCTTTGTGAGTGCTCCAGTTTCCGTTGTTTGGTATCTATTCAACTTGTCTGCTCATTATCAACTCTCAAGCTCCAGTCTCTTACAAAGTGGGTAGACACATCCCAACTTCAAACCCAATTACTTTCCTAATAAATCTTCACCATATATTGTATCACTACCTACTCTGTAAAAGAAAAATAAATGCTTTTATTATTATTATTATTACCATTATGGTAATGGCTGAAAATCAGCGTTTTGCTTTCGAGCAAAGCTTATGCGCTGAGCTATTCCCATTTTGTCTAGCTGTAACACGCACAACATTTCATTTATTTTTTAGTTTATATTGTAGTTGTATTTTTTAGAACAGAGACTGAGCCAGACAGAGCTTTTTGTAGGCCTACTGTACGAGTTTGCTCGCGTGAAGATTCTAGACACAGCTTGGTGACAGAAATAGGCATGGTAGTAGATACTCGTAGCACAAATAAAATTTAATATCATATTTTAATAATGAATAATTTCATTTAATTTTTGATGTGTATGTAATTAGGTATTTATATTTCATATCCTTTCTCACTCACATTCGGATTCACAAGGGTTTTATTGAACAATAACTTAAACAACAAAAAAAAATTAAAAATTATTATTAATTAAATAAAATTAACTAAATTTAGCTTTAAAGTAAACGATGTGCCTAGCTACTTGCCTGTTTTCTTTATCGTGTTTGCTCGCTGGGTTTTTCTGGCGAAGTGTGTGAATCTGTATTTGCCATATATATTTAAGATCTAAACTGTACCTTGCTTCAAGCAAATAAATTATTTCATTTCATTTCATTTCATTTCATTAAAAAACTTGAGGACCTAACTTCAAATCAAACTGCCGATCCGGTTTTGATCAAATTTCTACGGAACCAATCTGAAAGTATTACCAACTTATACGTAAATGATGAGAAATATCTCTTTTTTATTTGAAGTTGGTTCAAAATTAAAGGAACCAAGCCGTAATTAGTTGCTTGCTCTTGCGTCGTCGGCTTGGTCGCGTGGAACTGGCACCTAGACTCACCTAGCCTTAAGACGTTTCAAAGTGATTCTTGTAATTGAACTGAATAAAGACTATTTTGATTTAATTTGATTTGTTAAGTGGTAACCATCGCTTAAAATTATAAAATTTAATAAGGATATAATAACAATAAATATAAATAATAGTTATGTAAAATGTATAAGTATGTGAAAAGTTAAATTAAATATATTATATTATATTTGATACGTACAATTCACTAAAAACATTTATGTGTAAGAATGCATGAATACTGTAAACAGAACTGTAAACTTTCATTGATGTTATGGAATAAACAGGCTTTTTTATTTTTTTATTTTATTTTTATTTTTTATTTATTTTATTTAACCATCGCTTCAAACAGAACATTGACTCGTAGGTCACCTGCCTAACGATGCACCGCGTCCATCAACTTATGGCATGCTTAAAATGAAAGTTATAAAAAAATACAATATAAAACTTTTGTGGGTTGTATGTTGCCATCTCTTGATTCAATAAAAATCACAAGGATCACTTTGAATGTTAAAAGTGACATATCGTAAAATGGGGCGTTGTGATACCTTGATGTCGATATGGATGGTGTATTTTACAAGCTGTAGCGGGAACTGCAGGGATGTCAAAGGATAACTTTGAAACTTTTTTTTTTATTCTGTCATATTGTGTCTTCTGTCTGGTGTTTTGAGTTCTGTTGTGTAATATCGACGGTATTTTAACCAACATTACTTGAGGTCTTAGCTCAAAGTGGTTAGCAGTTGGAATGAAAGTGTATTATGTGATATTCTGATTTGATCGAAAATGTTTCAGATGGTTTCGGAAACAAACGACCATCATTTTGTTTTCAAAAGCAAGTACGGCCGGCTTGTCTGTTGACTGACTTGAATTGATTAAAAACTATTTTTTATAATGTCACATATCCTAACTTGACACTGCGAAAATTTATACAAAAGTGACAGATGCCATTAAATAAAGAAGAAGAAGAACTTTGAAACTTCTTAAGAGCTAGGTGAGTCTAGGTAGGCCTACCAAAAGCTCTGTCTGGCTGTCTCTGGCTCTGGTTTTGAGTCTGTGTCTAAATAGATCTTACGTTGAAACGTCACACACACAATAAATACACTGGTGAGCACTCACACAGACTCTAGACTAGAGCCCAGAGTCAGAGCCAGACAGAGGTTGTGGTAGGCTTTCAGACCACTGGATGGACCGACGACATTGACATGGACTTATGTTGGCATTCCTGGAGTGCCACTATTTTTGTTTTTCTCTAGGCTCATATTTTTTGTGACACTGTAAAATATTATTTCAAATCGCTATTCCCTCTAGCTTAAACCAACTCTATACAACCAATATGTGGTAAGACCGCCAGTTTACGAGGCCGGGAACCGAACCCGGATCATCCTGTAATTGAATCTGGATCTCCGTAATAATGTAACTGTTTACAGGTTCTTCTGATAAGGGGGTCTTATGGAGATCTTGTGGTATTCTTCATAGGGTGTAATATACACCACTATTTTGTCTCTCTTCTTATTTAAGAGCAACGCTCTTGTTCACTATTTTGTAACTACCAAAAAAAATAGGGTAATGTAGTAGGGGTAGAACATTATGAATGTGCAATCAGAATTTTTAGTTTCGATAAAATGACAAAGTTATTAAATGTTAAAATTTCCAGAAATCCTGCATAAAATTATGGACACATTAGTTACGTAGTACTAGAGAGAGAAAAAATTACGCTGTTCGGTTCCGCTTGGTATTTAGCGTTTGAATGAAATTATTTTTGTTTGTTGAATCGTTTCTCAATATTTGACAAAAAATTGTGGTTATTTAAAAATATTTTTTATGACTTGAATTTTTTTTCGTGGATGTGTTCAGTATCAGCAGCCAATATCGGCATTTTTTTTTCTGGTAATTACAAAATAGTGGTGTATACCCATACTGGAAGACAAGTTGATGGACGCAGGGCAATGCATCGTGGGCACGTTCTTGACGTGCGTGACCTACAAGGCCATGCTTTGTTATAGGCCATGGTTACCATTTAATCTCAGGTGGACCATAATAATATTATACTTGTTCCATCAGCTAGTTGTATAAAAAAAAGAACCGATGGACCGATGACATTGGAACTAACATAGAACTGTAACATTTTTTTCATCCCACAAGCTCGGAAAGTGTGTTTTTGCTGTTCAATATCTGAATGCAAAAGCAGTTTTTATCCGTTATAGGATAAAATAAATTTGAATTTAGAATATCGTGTTCACTAAGTTTGTGAATACACAACCTATTTACTTATACCTCCATGGTGCCAAATTTATCATACAACCTTATTTAATTTGTTAAAAACTCGCACTCGTAACCTTCTTGGATAACAAATAACTATGTTTCGTAAAAGGATCATGCAAAAATACGATGGGAACCAAGACGTAGTTTGTTGGCTGTTCTTGCGTCGGCTTGGTCGCGTGGAACTGGCACCTAGGCTCACCTAGCTTTAAGATGTTTCTAATATTATATAGGATCCTTTTACAAAATAATAGTGAAGTTCCAGTGTGATGTATTAATTTGTATCTATAGATCGTTTGTAACGGTCTGCAGATAGCTCAACTGTTTACTGTGTATTTAGTACATTTTGAAAATACTAGTAAGTTTCTTTGTGTAATAAAAGTAAAAATTATTAAGTATTCATTTTTGTTTGAAGAAGCAATTTTTTTCTGTTAACCGACTTTCAATCAAAAAGGAGGAGGTTCTCAATTCGGTTGTATTTTTTTTTTTTATGTTTGTTACCGCATAACTTCGTCATTTGTGAGCTGATTTGAAAAAATATTTTTTTATCTAAAAGGTACTGCTTCCAGATTGGTTTTATTTTAATTCTATTTAAATCGGTGTTGCCATTTTTATTTAAATAATTTTTTAATGTTTGTAACTGCATGACTCCGTCATTTATGAACCGATTTAGAAAATATTTTTTTTATTTGGATGGTTATTCTTACGTCCAGATTGTCCCAAACAAATTTCATTCAAATCGGTTTAGCCGTTTGGCAATGAAGTCGGTTTCTCTAGTTTTTAAACTTATAATTATTTTAAATAGAGGTCCCACTGACCTCAGGCTCAACAAAAGCCTACCGACAGATGTCTTGTACAAATCCATCCGAGACACCGATACGTCGTCATTAAGGGGTGGAGGGTTGCAGCCCTAAAACTTAACCCTTGGGACCTGCGGCCTTCATAAAACTGTTTACCTTACTTTACTGCAAGGTGGGTTATACTAAAATAAAAATGGTGAGATGGGTTCCGTAGTATATTTGTATTTTATTTTTTAGTTTTATTTATTTACTAGCGGCCGCCCGCGACTTTGCTCGTCCTGTTCCCCTTACTTTTTCGGGATAAAAGTATCCTATGTCTGTCTTCTATTCATAAGCTTCCTCCCCACCAATTTTCAGCGAAATTGGTTCCGCCGTTCTTGAGTTATAAATAGTGTAACTAACACGACTTTCTTTTATAAATATAGATTTTATTGAACACAGAGTTTTTGCGCGATACTTTTAAGGCTATACATACTTTTTGGACTGCCCTCTCAGCTCAGTTGGTAATAGCTCTGCCTTCTGAGCCGTAAGTCTCATAAAAAGACGACGTTATGCTATAACAAACATAATAAAAACTAATTTAGCGTGGCAATGCTACGAGCGTCTTGGGGACGCTTCCGCCTAGTACTGATTTGGATCAGTTGAGCTATCTCTTGTGTATTTTGTACATTTTGAAAATATTTGTTTAATTAGGAAATTAAATAATTTTTTAACATAAAAAAATCATTCTATCTAATTCTATTTATAGTCTGCCTATATTCCCTGCGCCTAACTAGACGCAAGTAATATAATATAATGGGCTTCAGTCTATAAAATGCTTACCTAGGTTTTGACGTGACAACGTGACGTGTCTTATAATTCGATGGAGCCGGCTGCACGAACGAAAAACATGACGTCATGCGGCGTTACCTCACTCTGAGGCGTTCCATTTAAGGCTTGAAGTGCAAGCGAGAGCGCGGAACGAGCGACAAAGAGGCACGCACGGCCTCCGCGTTCGGCAGCGTTCGACGTCTCTCTCCTACTTGAGTGAGCGATGCGTCCGCGTGGACAGCTGTATGACGTTGTCACGTTCAACTATCGGCAGTAAACCGACTTTACAGAAAACCTAGGTTTTTAAATTACTTTTGTGTACGGAACCCTGGCTCCACAGCATCAACCCTTGATCCCGCCCGCATCGAGTGACGTGTGTTATTTATGACTTTCTGTCACTCACATATTAGCTGCTAGGGCTGTCGCAAAAAACCGCAGGGTTACCAACTCACCAGTTCAAAACTGTAGGGTTACCAACTCATCAGTTCGGAGGGGTTTGAAATGTTCTAAAATAATTAGTTATAGGTAGCGGCACATAACGTTAGCGCTGACCGTTATTGCGCAGAAGTCAAAAATAAGGTACCTACCTAGCGGTATGAAGGGCGGGCGAGCGTAGCGCTGATTGGCTCTCCAGTCGCACTCCGCTCTCTGTACCAATAGGACACTCTGCACACATCCACACATCCGGTGTGCGCGACATGGCACACTACGAAGCATGCGCAACGCGTATCGCTCATCGCTAAAGTTATGTGCCGCTAGTTATAAAATAAGTTTAAAAACTTGAGAAACCAATTTCATGACGATTTAATGCTGAATCGATTGTGATAAAATTTATATGGGACCGATGTGGAAGATACCTTCCAGATAAAAGAAACAAATCAATTCATCAATAACGACTCGCAGCGCTTGTGATTCAATTGTGGGATCCTTCACTTGCTCGAACATCAAAATTGAGAACGCGGTTAAAAAGCAACTTTGCACTCTTGTCAAATTACTATTTCCGTTGCTTTGGCTGCACACGCTTGTACTCGAAGCGCGTAGTGGTGCTACGATTATCGTAGACCCTTCGTAGACTCGAATTTTCTGTAAATAAAAACAATACATCCTTTATAATTTCGCAAGAGTTTTTTTTATAATACTGTTTCTTAATAGTACCGCTCATTAAATACATTCTAGACAACACTATCTAGCCCCAAGTTAAGCTGAGCTTGTACTATGAAAAGTAGACAGCTGATATAATACTGATATTTTTTTAAAAAGAAATATTTTAAAATTCGAACATACCTTAGTGCGACCTTTTTCGAAATCAGAGCCCGAAGTCCCAGTGCATTTACAACATTTCGTTACAACTCTAACTACGTAACGTATTTTTGCCGTCTCATATTTTCTCCATGCAATAGACAGAGACAAATAGGCAAAACGAATACAACATTTGGTAACGAAACGTTGTAAATGCACTGGGACTTCGGGTGCAGTACAAAAAACGAATAGTAAGAATATTCCCGGAACGTTTTAATATTATGGCCAAGCATTCTCTATCTTAGGCTGCATCCTAACTTTCCATCAGGTGGGCGATTGTGAAATACTATTGCAATCAAAAGTTTGATAGTGACAAGGAACAGCGATCACATATCTTTTTGCCATAATTTTTCGATCACTATATATGTTATATCTGTTGCCATACTAGTTTTACAAAGCGAAGTTCTTATTCGCTATCTCATGTTTATTACGTCAACATTCAGTCTTAAGCTAGGTTCACATTACTGTGTCGGGGTGTGTCGTGGAGCGCCAGGACACACCCCGACACAGTAATGTGAACCTAGCTTTATTGCAATCGTTCCTTGTCAATAATAAGTTTTGTTTTAATTCGTTTTTTATTGCAATCGAAGCTCAAAATAATGTCAAATCTGACAGATGCGGTGTGATGACTGCCAAATGTTTAGCTTTCTGTATTATAAAAAAAAGTTTTTTTTATAAGAACACGCAAGCAACAGCCCTACAGTATGTTTACACCGCACCTCGCCCGTTTAACCTTCTTCTTTATTCATCAGACGATATTTACATTCAATGTGCGTCGCTCGTGGGGCACATCCCCAATGTTTTACAGTATCTGACTGGAAATTAATTAACCTGGGGGTTAAAAACACCTTTTACAAGAAATGAAATGAAATATTTATTTGCAAGAAGCATGGTACAATTCGATCGTCATGTTAAATGTAAAAAAAAGAGGCTCGCATACTTCGTTGGAGACCGACATACAAAATACATAATATAGAAAATATATAAATAAATAAATAATGTTGGACAATTCACACAACATTATTTAGCCCCAAGCTAAGCAGAGCTTGTGTTATGGGTGCTAAATTAAAATAAAATAAAATAAATCTAAAATCTCAAATCTATGCTAAATTAAAATAAATCTGTATGTCAGATATAATAGTCAAAATTTTTTTTTTTTTTAGTTAATATTAAAAAAAAAATCATAGAACATAACAACATAATTACAATATAAGATAATTCAAATGAAATCCTTAACGCTATAAAAACATTTTTCCAAAGGCCATGAATAAAGTTTCGTTTGGAACTGTTTAAGTGTAAAACTATAACGTTATAAGACAGGAATTTTTAATACAAGAGTGAACAGGTGGATTATGGCTAAGCATTCTCTATCTTAGGCTGCATCCTCACTTTCCATCAGGTGTGATGGAAGCCAAATGCTTGGCTATCTACATAAAAAAAACTATGATAATTTACGTTAAAAATACTACATGAGGCACATCCCACGCTTTTTTAACATATTATATTATGTCAGTACTCATAAACGGTGAAAGAAAACATCGTAAGGAAAACGCGGTTTCGTCAGCTCCGCACGTATTGACCATGTCTTTCTTGTGGATTAGGCCGACTAAGCTGTCAGGATGGTATAGGTGCTGGGCAAGCCGTTCCGTCTAAAATCCTGTCCCAGGCGCTATAGCGTCCCGTAAGTAGGGGCATTAGTAAACACCAGTTGCCCCTGACGCTATATAAATCATCTACAATAGATGCAAAGGCCTTGGTTAGCTGACTGGAACCGCAAGTATAGATAGTGCAATTCACCTCGACGCGCCCCTCGCGGGGTGCGGGGAGTTTGCTCCGAGCGGCAGTCGCGAACCGTAGTCTATTCATTGTAGTGTGCGTGTGCACTCATAGGTATATTAGTGTGTACCGATAACACTCAAACATTGACGGAAGCTTGCACACATATACTATAAACGGTTAGGAGGAATAGTGGGGCGCGCCTTCGTGGATTGCACTATCTTTACGCCGCTGACGGGCCCTTTTTGCGTTATGCTTGACAGTTGACACTTGTATTCAAACTTTTTGTAGGTTCTACGACACGCCAGTTTCCTACGAGATTTTCCTTCACCGTTTGAGAGTATTGGCATAGTGCACATAAATTTTCTGATAGAAAAACTCATTAGTACACGACTTAATTTGAACCCACGACCTTAGGACGGAAGGCTGGGTCGCTACCACCAGACCACCAGTTCTCTCAGTGTCCACCAATGCAAAGGCCTACCAAAAGCTCTGCCTAGCTCTGGTTTTGAGTCTGTATGAGTGCTTACCAGTGTATTATACTGTGTGTGTGACGTTTCAACGTAGGATTTATTTAGACAACACTCACACAGACTCAAAACCAGAGCCAGAGACAGAACCAGACAGAGCTTGTGGTAGGCAAACTCACGACCTACGCAGAACACCGTACCGAATAAATTGACAGAGATCTGTTTACTGATCCTAGGTATCAAACTCACGACTTAAGCAGAAGACCAACCAATAAACTGTCAAAGATCGTACCGAATTTTTCTCCCCAAAAGGTAGCGCATAACTTGTTTACACTGCCCATAACTCATAAGTAAAATGCGAAATATAAACCGGAATTTAGTATCACTCATATACCTGGGCACTTACGGGTAGCAATAAAGGTACATTTGAGTTTAGCCTCTTAAAATAATTGCTATAACTGTTTATCACTGGAGGGGCTTGAATTGAACGATTATGTTAGGATATGGCTGAAATAAAAATAAATAAATAAAACAAGACTTTAATACAACGACCTTAAAAATAGAATTAACTATAGTGGTGTCATTTTCAAAAATGGAGGGGAATGTGAAGCTTGTTCTTTTTTCTTTTCCACTTTTTTCATAACTTGAGAGTTGATAAGCTTGAGAGCCATTGAGATCATCCAGCGAGAAAAGAAAAAAGAAAAAACTTCTAAACTTCTTGCTCGTAAGTTTCTAACCTCATTGGAAAAAAGTTGGCATCATCATGGAGTTTTGAAGTCTGTACAAAGGAGGTTGCATACCCATTACAACAGCAAGAAGTTCCGGAAAGTAGTAGTTTCCTTTTTTTGCAAAACTCTTTTTAGAAGAATTGAGTTGAAAGAAGTGACGTTGTCAACAAATATTATTGTAATTTTGAAATGAGTTTTACAAGATATGGGATTTAGCAACAAAAGGTATTTTTTTTATTATTTAATAAGTTTCAGGGATTAATTTGTCTACTAGTGGTCTTCTGGTAGCGGCTTCACTTTTTCACCCTAAGGTCATGAGTTCAAATCCAGTGTGAACTATGCCAGGACTCAAGCGGTGGAGGAAAACATCGTAAGGGAACCAGCATGTAGTAGAACATACAAGGTTGAAAAGGCAATGTAGGAGTCTCTTTGGGGCTCATTTAAAATCCTTTCACCACACTGGATTAAAAACAAGTGACATCATAAAGAAGACTGCTCACAGTCGAGAGAGAGAGAGATAGAAAACCTTATGAACTATTAGGTAGGTATCACAATACAGCCTGCGGATTTTGGCGGCTCCGAAGTTAGCATTTGGTGAATCTTCAGTCATTGGCATTGACCCTGGCCGTTTTCTAGCAAAAAGCCTACTTCAGACCTGTTGAAATTCACCTTTTTTGCCCATGGGAAATGTTTTGTGGACACCCACTAGCCGGGGGAACTAGTGGGTTATGTTAGACTCTTGAAAACCCCTGGGGTGTTCCTCTACATTTGCGCTGGGTGGACGAGGTCATGGCTTTGTTTCGTTCCACAACCCCATCAGCGCTTATCCTTGCGGACCCATCTTAAGGAAGGGCTAAAGCCCCTCTTCATCTGAAGGCACCCTGAACACTAGGGCTAGTCAAAATTCAAAATTCGCCGGCCGCATGTACCATAGATAGAAGATAGAAAATACTTTATTGCTCACAAATACATAAGAACAAACAATGGTACATAAAAACTTAACAACTATTTGTAAAAGCAATAGGCGGTCTTATCGCTAAGCAGCGATCTCTACCAGACAACCGTGGATGGATTGGATTAATGTTACTTACAAGGGGTGATTTGAGTGCGTGGATTTAAAAAAAAAAACACAAATATATGTAGCTAGCTACATACCTAATACAAAAGAAAAATAAACCAAGAAATATAATTATAAAATACTTACATTATTCAAAGGCTATTTTAGCCATACTACTATACCTACATACTACATGTATTTGACTAACTAATATTACTTAACAGTCATGGCAAGAAATCTGACAAGGAAACCCAATCACCAGTCCTGAAGCTCTTCAAAGATATGATGCAGAAGGAGAAGCAGTTAGTATTCTGTCTCTTTCTTTACTTTACAGCGTTTTTGGGTAAAAAAAACATTTCCACTCCGAGAATGCCGTTAGCAGTCAAAACTTGTACAAATCCTCATTATAAAAACGAATAGATATCATAGATTCCTTCTCAATAAAAGTGTGGTGGTCGGTTTAGTAATAAAAAAAGGGGTAACACTTCATAAACGTATTTTTATAACGCTTTTATTAGCTTCACCTGTATGTATGTTTGTAAGCTTGTATGTATGTAACCGATCCCTTTGAGCTCGATTTTGTCCTACTTTGAACGATCAGATTTGATTCAAACTTTGCACACCTGTCAAAGGTCGATGACAATGCAATAATATGAAAAAAAAAAAAAACTTTGAACGATCAGATTTGATTCAAACTTTGCACGCACCTGTCAAAGGTCGATGACAATGCAATAACATGAAAAAAAAAAAGAGTGAAAAATAAATTATAGTTTAAAAAACTAAAAAAAAACGCTCTTATAACTAATTGAACTAAAAAGTTAAAAATAAAACTGTAATAATCAGTTGAAAAATTTATATTATTGTACAAAAAGCGTGGGGGGCTTGATTTTGATTGTTGTAAATATTTTATCAATAGTCTATTATATCTGAAGTTATTATAAAAAGCACCCCACGCTTTTTTGGACATACTCGTACATACATTTTTCAATTGATTACTAAAGTTTTATTTTTAACCGACTTCCAATCAAAAAGGAGGAGGTTCTCAATTCGGTTGTATGTTTTTTTTTTTTTTTTTTTTTTATTTTATTTTTTTTTTATGTTTGTTACCGCATAACTTCGTCATTTGTGAGCCGATTTGAAAAATTATTTTTTTATCTTAAAGGTACTGCTTCCAGATTGGTCCCATTTTAATTTTATTAAAATCGATGTTGCCATTTTTTTTTAAATATTTTTTTTAATGTTTGTAACTGCATGCCTCCGTCATTTATGAACCGATTTAGAAAATTATTTTTTTATTTGGAAGGTTATTCTTACGTCCAGATTGTCCCAAACAAATTTGATTAAAATCGGTTTAGCCGTTAAACCATGAAGTCGGTTTCTCAAGTTTTTTAAACTTATAATTATTAACTTTTTAGTTCAATTAGTTATAAAAGCGGTTTTTTTAGTTTTTCAAACTATAATTTATTTAATTCACTCTAATTCCTGCATCTATTACACATCACTGTATTGCAGTTTAAAAAACTAGAGAAACCGACTTCATTGCCAAACGGCTAAACCGATTTTAATGAAATTTGTTTGGTACAATCTGGACGTAAGAATAACCTTCCAAATAAAAAAATAATTTTCTAAATTGGTTCATAAATGACGGAGGCATGCAGTTACAAACATTAAAAAAAATATTTAAAAAAAAATGGTAACACCGATTTTAATAAAATTAAAATGGGACAAATCTGGAAACAGTACCTTTCAGATAAAAATGTTTTTTCAAATCGGCTCATAAATGACGAAGTTATGCGGTAACAAACATAAAAAAAAAAATACAGCCGAATTGAGAACCTCCTCTTTTTTGATTGGAAGTCGGTTAATAAACACAAAACAGCTGAGCTATTTGCAGACTGTTGCAAATAATATAAAGATAGCTACATATTTTACTAAACCATGTGTTTGCGATAAATATTTTGTGTAAGTTTTTAGTTTAGTTTTCACTATGGGTGGTATACATGTAATGTAGTATGTAAAATAGCTTTTGAATAATGTAAGTATTTTATAATTATATTTCTTGGTTTATTTTTCTTTTGTTTTAGGTATGTAGCTAGCTACACATTTTTGTGTTTTTTGTTTTTTTATCCACGCACACAAATCACCCCTTGTAAGTAACATTAATCCAATCCATCCACGGTTGTCTGGTAGAGATCGCTGCTTAGCGATAAGACCGCCTATTGCTTTTACAAATAGTTGTTAAGTTTTTATGTACCATTGTTTGTTCTTATGTATTTGTAAGCAATAAAGTATCTATCTTCTATCTATCTATTATTTTCAGCGACCCTGAAAAAACGAATCTGCTGAAAACCAAAACAGGGAAGAAGAAGAAGCACTCAGCATCGAGAAGTAAATCTGATCGTGTAAGTTGAAAGCCACACATTAATTATTTAGGAATAAAAAAGCTTTTTAATTTTACTTTATTTAATTTTAATAAAGTCTTTGGGGGAGACCTTTGCCCAGCAGTGGGACAAACTAGGTTGATTAAAAAAAATAATAATAATATATTATACTGAATACAATATTATTACAGAAAACGATGGACTCTAGTTGTTCTGAGCATCGCAGCGCCCCCTATAGGGGTAATCAAGAACTACGTAATGCTGTATTAGACCCTGCCAGGACGAATAGTACTGTAAGTTAGCTTTAAAAATAAAATCAAAATATAAACGGTCTTTATTCAGTATGTATAATCAATAAAAATCAGTTTCTAGTGTAAAATACAGTAGAGTCCGGATATAACGACCTTCAAAGGACTGGCGAGATTTGGTCGTACTAACCGGACGTCGCACAAAACGACCGTATAATTTAGTGGTTTTTTTATTGCATATTTATGAATTAGTATTGCTGTAGCTCATATTCTCATATTGTAATGTTGCATACAATAAATTAATTTCGATGTAAATTAATACTACACCCAATTTAATGAAAGTACCTACCAAGAAACACTTTATGCACCTATGTATGTACTGCATTTTTTTGCACGAACTGCGTTGCATGTTCGTCGCTATAAGCGGTAAACCATTATAAGCGAAGTCGTAATAAGCGGATTCTACTGTAGGTGCCTACAATTAGGCAGTAATTCATATGAAATGACATTTTCAGCCTTTTCAAGGAGAGAAGAGGGAGAGTTGGTGGTTTTGGGTTAGTCTATATATTTTGAGGAGAGACCAGAAGTCAGATGAATGATGTGGATGGACTATGTGTAAATAGAAAAGTATTGTTTATTAATTTGTATCACAAGGATCACTTTGAAACGTCATATAGCTAGGTGAGTCTAGGTGCCAGTTCCACGCTACCAAGCCGACGACGCAAGAATAGTAGAAGTAGTCCAAAGAGATGAACTGTGTCACTGTGTGAAATAAAACATAAATAAGAAAGGAGTGAATACTTCTTCTTCTATTGTGTCACTGGTTCTTTTAACTAATGTGGTGAAAGGATTTTAAGTGCGCTTCAATTAGGCTCCTTGTGGATACTGAGATGACAGAGGGGAATGGAAGGAAACATATTGTACCGACTTCAGCATACCAAGCTGTATTTTGTTGCCTGTTCTTGCGTCGGCTTGGTCGCGTGGAACTGGCACCTAGACTCACCTAGCTTTAAGACGTTTCAAAGTAATCTGAGTAAGAGCCTTAAGTAAAGCCTTAAGGAGGTTAAATGGGGCCTTATATCCGTAGTAACGCTGTATAACATGACCTGAAAAAAAAATAAAAAAAAACAAATATTTATTAATGAAAATTAGAAAAACTTTTAAAGTAGACAATTATTAGGTAAAATGGATATGTTGGCCTTTCTGTTAAATAATCTGGTTTCCTGATATGATAGCTTACTAACCCCCGAATACTGAAACGCAACTCAGATTTAAGCACGTCTCAAGCGACGAATATTTGACAGATTTTCATTGAAAACTGTCAAATATTCGTCGCTTGAGACGTGCTTATTATAAATCTGAGTTGCGTTTCAGTATTCGGGGGTAAGGTTGTCAAAATTTATGGCTTTGATAATACTTACGGGGTATTTTGTAAGACGTTGTATATTTTTGACTAAGACTTTCACAGAGATTGCGGATATGGGCAGTTCAATTCATTTTGAATTTCAGGGAGATACGAGTCCTGAAAAACCACCATCTGATGATACTTGTTCCTGTGTTTCTTGTGCGTAAGTTATATTCTATTTGTGTTAAGCCTAGCACTTTCAATTCTTCTAAATTTAAGAGCTCTTGTCGGGGTTTTGATGCAGTTTTCTCCAATTAAGTCTTTCGAATGCGGCCTCCTTGACTTCCCTATACGACATGACAGCGACTTTTTCTTTTATCTGGCTCATGTAACTTATTCTTGGCCTTCCTCTTCCCCGTTTACCTTCAACCTTTCCTTCAATGATGTTCTTTATGTAGCTGTCATGTCGTAGAAGATGTATTAAGCTTAACAATTTTTTCTACTCAATTCCCCTTGGCCAAGGCAAACCAGTGCATCGTAGAGCACGTTCCTGGAGTGTGTGATCTACGAAGTAATCATTTGTTATAGGAGATGGCTACCATTTAACGTCAGGTGGGCCATTGGGCTAGCGAGAACACTGGTCAAGTGGTAACCGCGCCTTCCGATCCTAAGGCCGCGGGTTCAAATCCAGTCGTATACCATGAGTTTGTCAGTCCAAAACTGTATGTGCACTATGCTAGTACTCTCAAACGGTGAAGGAAAACATCGTGAGGAAACCTTCATGTCGTACAACTTGAAATTTCATAAAACATAACATGTATAAAGTGCACGAAAAGAGCCTCTTTGATGCGCACTTAAAATCCTTTCACCACACTTGGTTTGAAAGAACCAGTGACACAATAAGAAGAAGACCTTTCTAATAAAGAAACTTATATAATTGGTTTTCAGCTTGAAAAAGATAATAAACACGGATTACGCTTGCATTGGATGTTTGGTGTTGCTTTTCACCATTTCGGTGATCGTCGCCTTTCTGTTGGTATACAAGAGCATACCATGCTTTAGCGATCAGACGGGTTAGTCAAATAATTTTCTATTTATTCTACAAGATGGTTTTTTGCCAAGTCCAAAACCACGAGAGTTAGAGAAAAGTCGTGATAGGAGTAATGCCCTCGATATAAAAGGAAGAATAAAAGCAAATTTATCTTCATCAAAAATCTTTTGCTTTTGACGGAAATAGACCCGAATGATTTTGCATATAAATGTTAAACTCAAAATTAATGGAAATACGTAGCAAGTTTTCACTATTTTATGTTTTTACACTGAAGAAAATTCACCTCATATTACATTTTTTTCCCAACAAAAACTATTTATTGTAATTGCAATTTTTTATTACTACCAAATGTATTACTACTAAGTTCGCGGAGGTCGGTGGATGGAAATGGCTCGGAATTGTTCTTCCTGGAAAGTGAGGCCTATGTCCAGCAGTGGACTTCTACAGGCTGATAATGATTAAAACAGAGTTAATTTCTTAATTCTTTATTGCACACAATACAAAACCTCCTCCAAACTCATGCAGCACAGAATGAAAGCAGGAAGATGCTGATGATGACTCCTCATTCCAGGGTCTGAGAAGGTGGATACAGAGAGAACTAAGAGGAAGATAGATGGACTGAGCCGACTGCGGTGGGATCATCTTGGGAAGAGAGCTTTAGAAGGGTGAGAATATTTTTGTGCATGAGCCATGAGACTTATTCCAGAAATTCTTTGATCTATCACGTGCAGTGACAGTCTTTAAGTAGTAGTAAAGCTCTTTGTGTGTCTCGTGGGGGTGCGTACTACCACCATGCCTATTCCTGACGTGAAGCAACATCACTGTGTACAGGTTTGGAAGGTGAGGGGGTCATTACTGGCACGTGAAGCTAAACATCTGTATGCCGTGCGTGCCTCTTTGTCGCTCGTTCCGCGCTCTCGCTTGCACTTCAAGCCTTAAACAGAACGCTTCAGAACGAGGTAACGCCGCATGAGTCATGTTTTTTCATGCGTGCAGTCGGCTCCATCGAATTATAAGACGTTGTCTCGTCAAAAAAATAAATTATAGACAATCCACACAACACTATCTAGCTCCAAACTAAGCAGAGCTTGCACTAAATCATTTATCAATGTGTGATTCAGTTTTAACAAGGTGCACGAAAGAACACTTGTAATCCTTTCACCACACTTGGTTCGGAAGAACCAGTGAAACGATAAGAAGATTAGATAAAAGATTAATTAATATTAATTATTATTTAGATTAATTATTATTTAGATTAGTGTAGGTAATCTAAATAATAATTAATCTAATAGTTTAATTTATTTATTTATGTTGATATTGTTATTTTTTCTTAAGTTTATGTTTTAAATAAAATCCTTCCATAAGATAAAAAAATAATAAGAAAATGTTTTAACTTTCAGCAAAAAGTGGAACAATGCAGAATCTAACTACGGAGTTCCACGTTCCATGGATTTTCAGGATCTGGTATGTTGTTTTTCAATATTTTTTGGGTATTTTGTTCCAAGTTGTTTAGACTTCAGCATCTTTCGACTGTGGTAGGCATTTTTGTTTTAAACCGACTTCACATAGAAAGCAGAGGTTCTTAATTAGGTTGTTTTTTTATTTTTTGTTATTTTTTTTATTACGTCATTTATGAGCCAATTTGAATAATTATATCCCACTCACTTATAAATCATTTACATACAAAGTACTAAAAACCACATTCTACTTTATTTATTTAGATTTATCGAATTTGTTTGGCGTAGGCATTAACATGGCTATTCAGCGTGGCCATGCATTGCTATTCAGCGTGGCAATGCATTGCTATTCAGCGTGGCCATGCATTGCTATTCAGCGTGGCCATGCATTGCTATTCAGCGTGGCAATGCATTGCTATTCAGCGTGGTCATGCATTGCTATTCAGCGTGGCCATGCATTGCTATTCAGCCGCCAGCATCTTGGGGACGCTTCCGTCTGGCACTGATTTGGATCCGTTGAGCAATCTCTAGATCGTTTGCAATCTGCAGATAGCTCAACTGTTTTATTTAATTTATTAACAACTTTTATGCAATTGTGCCTGACAAGAGTGTACAGTACAGTGTATAATAAGTAAAAATACTCGTAATATAAGTCATAATTATAAATTAAATAATAATCAAAGAAATTGCAATCAATTAATACTACCATTGTTTCTTGCGTATTTCGTACATTTTGTAAATATTTAATTCTAATTTTCTTTACGTAAATAAAAAGATCTTGTTGGATGGGTGTTTTTATTCAATTGAAGAATTCATTGACTCCCAGACGTGACATTTTGATTATTGTAATTTATTCTGACATTTGTTTTTGTTTGTTTATGTGTATTTATGTTATTTGATGACTGTGTATTTAAATGTTTTATTGTTTTTTTTTTTTTGTAGCATGTTAGTTTATGTAAACATTCAGACACGATTTTTAAAAGGATTGTTATTGAATAAATGAAATGAAATGAAATGAAATGATCAAAGTTTCACAAATTCAATATCCTAATTCTAATTTATCTTATTCTAACTTGTAACTTATTAGATCTGAACACTTAATGAAAGTGAACTCATTTGGAACATTAACTCAAGACGTGGGTCTTCCATCTCCCTCGCACGCGCGAGGAGTGAGCGAGATGGAAGACTTAGCGTGAACGTCACATGTTAGTAATGAGGGGTACCTACATTTTCGGAGACTTGTGTTAAGGGGTGGTTGTTGTTGGAATAAAATATTCATCATCTTAAATATTGCAATGTTGGACTTTCCCAAGCGTGTTTGATCGTTTCTTATTATAGCAAAACAAAAAAATCTAGCATGAAAACTGTTTTAAATAATTTTTGTTGAAACTTAAGGCTTGAACACACCGCCAGCGAACTAGTTCGCTAGCGATGGCGAACTAGCCCCCAAATAATTTGAAGTCTCCGAAATGTACATTGCCATCACAATGGCGCTTTTGGCGCTAGGTCTAGCGCAATTTCAAAGCATTTAACTGCTATTATTTTGTAGGCTAATCTTGGATTAACCTTGGATTATAAATACGTGTCGCAGTTTGTAGTTCATATAAATTGCCAAGTTAAAAAAAAATTACATTTCTTTTGAGTTTTCAAAAAAAAAGATATTTATTGAGCACTGTGACATGCGCACCTATTTTATCGGACAACTTGTGTCTATTCAAAGTATCTAGAAGCATTTAAAGTGTCTAGGTTTATGACTACAATGCTTAATTTAAAAAAAATAAAAATACATTAGTAAAAATAGCCAAACCCTGGAATGGACCTGGCAGCACTGGCCGCAATTTAGACTGTCAAGATATGAAAGATATTTAGCCCAATCAAAACACTTAACTACTGCTAGGCATGGGAAATAATTACCTGCAGTTAATCGGCTCATTTACAACCTTGAGCTTGTTCAGCTCAAACAACTCAGCGGCTCAAACATCATGTAGTTGTTGTAGAAGTGTGGAAGTGCGAGTGCAGAAGTTAAGCCGCTTACAGACCTTCTGGCTTCACTTCGGAATCATTCAGTTAATATAGTTACCTACTTTAATTTTTTTCACTGAAATACCTAACCTACCTACCAAAGTAGCAAGCAGCAAATAAACTGAATAAATAAAGTCTGTTTAAACTATTATCGCCACTGTTTGTTTTGAGCCGTTATTTATTAAAATTAAACTGCTAGCTATGCTAAAGTATAAAATGCTATGATGTGCGGTTTTGGCCCTTACGTATTTATTGCAGAAGCAAATTTTCAACATAGTTTCTATTATTGGCTATGCATACCGTAAACCTTATATCTCTTTGTGCTTCTTCCAGAACGACTTCCAATTTGATCAGGGCGAGCAACGCCAGGCTCCATAGCTCGTCTTAATCTAGGTCTTTACCTATGAAATTGTACATTTGAATATTTTTTATGCCATTAAAATTAGATAGGCGTAAGGCTCCAAACCCCACAGCAAGCTCAGCCGTATAATTAGTTGGTCTAACTCCATCACGGCTAAGCTTGCCGCGGGGTTCCAATTCTTCGGTCCAACTTTTTCACCACTTCTACTATCGTCTTCAATTCAAGGCCTGCGCACACCTATGTGCTCTTTACCGTCGTCAGTATTTTCGAAGCATTACAACCTTGGAATTTTCAAGTCAAGAGTGAACAAGTGAATAATAGCTAAGCGTGCTCCACCTTAGGCTGCATTTTCACTTTCCATCAGGTTTGATGGCAGTCAAACGTTTAGCTATCAACAATAAAAAAAAATACCTATATATGTCGCTGGCCATGGCGATCAGTGAAACGCTGTCAAATTTGAAAGCGATATTTGACATCGTTTCATTGATAGCCATTGCCAGTGACCTAGGTGTACACAGGCCTTCATATCGTTGTTGACAACGGTTGCCAGCCGACCACAAGGCTCGTTTTTCAACTCATAATTTGCAGATTTAAATTTAAGGCTTTGCATGGGTGCAAAATACAAAAGCACATTTTGCCCTCCTTTTTTCTACACACCTGTGCAAAGCTAAGGCGATTGGCTAGTTATGTACATGGAATACATAGTGAGAGAAATGGCATGTCGTAGAACCTACATAAACCGTAAAACATTGTCAAGTGCACGAAAAGAGCCTCATTGAGGTGCGTTTATAATTCTTTCACCACATTACTTTTGAATAAACTTTTGTCACCATAGTATTAAGTATGTTAAGGCTGCAATGCTTTCTAAGTGAGAGCTGAAATAAAAAGTTTTGGTTTGATTCAATTTTGGTGT